>JALGPY010000004.1:90934539-91684539 GCA_023055425.1 Linanthus parryae | reverse complement strand
CTCCTAATAAAAGAAGTGAGTTTCTTGCAAAGGTATTTAGGGAAAAGGACTACTGCCATAGCATAATAAGGTACAACTAGAGCAATAGCTTTGATTAGGACTTCTCTATCTGCAAAAGTTAAAGCTTGCCTCTTCCATCCCTTCAAATTTCTTAAAATTCTTTGGTAAATATGGTCAAAAGCTTTTCTAAGAGATTTACCCCATAAGGCTGGAATTCCCAAGTAGAATTCTTCTGAATTGAGTACTGGAGCCTCCAACATCACAAAAATAGAGTTCTTCATTTCATCACAGAGTTGAGGGGAGAATATAATACCAGAATTTTGGAGGTTGATACACATCCCACTAGCAGTTTCAAATTTCCTCAAAATCCTCAAGAAATTTGTGGTCACCTTCTTTGACGCTTGTAAGAATATTAGGGAGTCTTCTGCAAATAAACGATGGCTCAAGCTTTGGCAGTTTCTTTTCAGCATTATACCTTTAATACCCCCCCCTTGTCATTTCTTGATTCATCAGTCTAGTGAATCTCTCCATCACTATTACAAACAAATAGGGGGATAATGGATCCCACTGTCTCAAACCTCTAGATGGATTAACTTCCCCCCTTGTAGAGTTGTTCACTTGGATTTTATACTTCACTATAGATATACATTGGTGCACAAGTTGAATCTAGTGAGAATGGAAGCCCAACTTTTTCAAAATTTCCAAAAGAAAATCCCATTCTAGCCTATCATAGGCTTTACTAAGATCAAGTTTGAGAGCCATCCATCCTCTTTTGTCGGCTTTGTGAGTTTTGATACCATGGAAGAACTCTTGAGCTATTAAAATTTTATCCTTGATATACCTTGAGGGGATAAAAGCTGACCAAATGATCTCAGGGAGGACCAATTTCAGCCTATTAGCCATTATTTTAGCTATCACCTTA
Source organism: Linanthus parryae (assembly GCA_023055425.1). Lineage (NCBI taxonomy): Eukaryota > Viridiplantae > Streptophyta > Magnoliopsida > Ericales > Polemoniaceae > Linanthus > Linanthus parryae. Next base: position 91,683,617 of record JALGPY010000004.1, on the reverse strand, counting down.
TACAAAACAGTGCTAAGGGAGATTGGTCTATAATGTCCAACAGAATCAGGGTATTTTACCTTAGGGATGAGAACCATATCTGTAAAATTTGTACTTTTCAACAAAAACCCCCTTCTGAAAAAGTCTCGGACTGCAGCACATACATCCTCCTTTATAGTTGACCACTGTGTTTTGAAGAATAAGCCTGTGAACCCAACATACCCTGGGGCTTTGAGATCCCCCAACTGCATAATAGCTTCTTCAATTTCTTTATTTTCTGGAGTTTTTATGAGGGTTTGACAGGAATCAACCACAAGTTTATGGCCTTCGTGTAGTAATATCCGGAAATCCGGGTTTATCGAATTCCAAGAGACTTCTTGTAAATTAGTTATTATTTCTTTACCTTTTGTGGGCTAGCAAGATGATTTTGTTTACTAATTATACTAAATTAAACGACAACTACTAAATGAATCGCTTGAATAATCGCACGATTAACATGATTGATTGCTGAAGTTACTTAATGAATGACAAAGTTCAGGATATCTCTATTCTCTACGGGTTCACTAGGGAATTCACACCACTTAGGATTTATGTTCAAGTATCACAAACCTATTTTATTTAGCCAACGAGCACAATTAATTTGAAGATTCCTCAACCAAAGACTGTATTTAAACCCTCGTACCTGATTCCTCTAGCCTACTCAAGTTTAAATACGCGTTAAGCTCTTGTGTTCTACTCTTAGTTACAGCTAGTGCACGATTGAAGTTCCAACAATGAATGTTGATTCCTCTAAGATTCATAACCCAATTCAATCCTATTGCTACGTCTAATAATACGAAAGAATGATCAAGTTCATCAATCGCACATAACTAAACAAAACACATTCAATTAAGCTTAATAACATGAAATGAAATCCATAAATCCACAAAACGTGGTGTCAAACCCTAGCTCCCTAAGAGATATCTTGAGTAAAAGACTTAGCTACGCTCACTCATGATTAAAATAACAAGTTTCAAGTTGATCGTAAGCAAAAACTAAAGAAAAGAAGAGGAGAGAACCCAAACGAATGATCCAAAGCTCCAATAACGCTCCTAAGCTCCCAAGCACGTCTCCCACAATGTCTTCCTACCCAAAAACACGTCCCTAGGTCACCAAATACATTTCAACAATGTTTCTAAACAAGTTTCTAAGTATTACAAATGAACCCCGAGAGTTTGGCTGAATTTTCAGATTCTGTTCGTGTGAACAGTCGATCTGTTCGCACGAACACCCTCATGTGAACATTTTTTCTGCTCATGTGAACATGCCCCTGTGAACATCTTTTCTGCTCGTGTGAACACCTGCTTGAGCCTTGAAAATCTTCTAAGTGTTGTTGTTCTTGTGAACACCTATAGTGTTCATGAGAACACTTTTCTCAATGTGGCTTTTTCTTCACTTTTCAAGCTCCTCCACTTTGTCAAACTTCCCGAGCATATCTCTTGAGCATTCCTTGCTTTCGAAGTTCGCTTCCGCTCCAAATTTCCCTCTCCGAGCTACCGGTTCCTGAAATCCACAACACTAAAACATACCGTAAGATCAAACGAGCCAAATATAATATAGAATACATGAAAAAGCGCCCGGATTCGAAAATTACGTTCAAATGCTCGTACATGCCCCAAACTAACAAGAATTACCCCAAAAGTCATGTAAATGCCACGGAATGCACGCAAAATGACAAGTAATCTCATATGAATATAACTCCAATCCCTTTCTCCTTTTGAAGTGTATATTCTTTATTGTAATCAGTAAAAGCTTTCCCAATACTCCTCTCATCTGTAATCCAACTTCTATTTTCCTTTTTGATTCTCCAAATGCCATTTCTTCTCCTTCTCTGAATTGTAGATAAATGGAAGAATCTTGTATTTCTGTCACCTTCTTTAAGGTAAGTTACTCTTGATCTTTGTTTCCAAAATAGTTCCTCCTTTTCCGACCACTGAGCTAGATTTATTTCCACCTCCCTTATCAAAGATTGGTTATCTGGACTAGGGGGAGAGATTGCAGATACCTCAATTCCTCCTCTACTTCTGCAATTTTTATTTTGTTGTTGCTGACATTGTCTCTGCTCCATTTCTTTTAAAGCATTTCTGCAGTATTTCATCTTTTGAATGACTGGAAACATTGCTGAACCTCTCTCAGAGTTCTCCCAGCTATCTTCCACAATCTTTTCAAAACCAGCTTCCTTCACCCAATTTGCATCAAATCTAAATTTGTATTTGCTACTTGTATTCCTTAGCAGAGTGTTAATAAGTAAAGGAGCATGATCAAAGGAGCATGACCATTGGATAGTCAAATTGTACTTTGGCATCTTCATTGTATTCAATCCAATCAGCAGAGGCAAACACCCTGTCTATCATTTCTCTAACAGTAGTTGAGAGTCTATTGTTTGACCAAGAATAGTCGGTACCCTGATTTCTAACTTCCAAGAAAGAACAACTAGAGATAAAATTCTTGAACCTGTTTATTCTCCAAGATTGAACCGGTCTTCCACCTTATTTATCCTCTTCATGAAGTTAATATGACAGGGGAGTATGCAGATGGATATGCAGCACATATACTCTAGAAGGGGGGGGGGTTGAATAGAGTATGCAAACTTTTTGAAAAACTTGTGGAGGATAGGAGTTTTAGTTCAAGAGCAGTGGAGTTCAAGGCATTGAACACAAATTCAAGCATTTGAAATGTGATACAGTTTGAAATGAAACAGACAAATATTTTTCAAGGCCTTGAAAAGAGTTTCAAACCCTTGAAAACAGACTTGGACCTACGTATCTACCTCACGTATCTTCGCCCTGCAGGATTTTCAACTCAATTCTTATTAATCAAAAGCTAAGCTCTAGATCTCAAGCACAGAGAATTGCCTTACTCTGTTACAGCTTGTGGTTCTCTCTAACCTATCTAGTACCTGCTCTAGCTAACTGATTAACTAATAATTCTCTACTTTTCACCTTGAACAGTCATTGACAATGAAATATAGAAGTATTACAGAAACGATCTACCAATAAAACACAATACAGAAGAACACTAGAGTGTAGAACTGCAGTAAAGAATGCAGTGAACTTCTGTGAGTTGGATTGTGAGAGCGATGAACTTCTTTGATGCTTGTCAATCTAGAATTGTGTCTCTCTTTTTGCCCATTGAGTGTTGTCTCTTGTTGCTTCAAAATGAGCTCCATTTATACTGTTTGAGTCTCTGCAAAACTTCCCAGATTTTCAGCAACAACTTCCTATTTTGTAGGCAACAAACTTTGACTCTCTTAATAGCCTTCTCCAACGGATAGTTGGCCACAATCTCCGGAGATATTGTTGTGATCTTGTCTTTAATCAATCTGAGAAGTTGTCATGAGTCTCTGATTGATCACATGATTATCTTCACAAAGTATTTTTCTTCCTTCAAAAGCCAAATAATGAAACAAATCTTGCACATTTAGGAAACAAAATTTCCCTACAAAACTGATTCAAACTAATAGATTAAAACATGTTAGATATATGAAAACAGTTTGTCTTTCATCATCAAATAATAAAATTTCAAGTACAGGGGTGAGAGGGATATAATTAAATGAAAAGAGTTTAGAGAAACTCCCCCTCAGAACATGCATGCAGGTCAGGCCGTTTCAAGGCTTTGAATCCTTGGTTCAAGGCCTTCAAGCTTGTGAAACCTTATTCAAGGCTTTGAAAACTGGTTCAATGCCTTGAAATACCTAAGTATTTCCAATCCATGAAACCTGTGACCTTACAATCTTCCCCTTGATGAAAGACAAAACCTCAACTATTTGATTCTTAGTTTCTGCAAAAAAATACTTATTAGCACACAATTCACACAAATAATAATAACACAATAATTCCAAAAGATCCAACTTATTAATGAACTGCAAGTAAGTTGCAGAAAATCCTACTGACCAAAAGATAGGTCATCTAAACAGAAATAAAATCAAAGCAACCTAAGATATTTCTCCCCATTTTTGACTTTCATCAAAAAGATTGAGAAGATGTTGGATCAGTGTCTGGAAAATTTTGAAAATAAAAACATAAAAAGAAAGAAAGGGAAAGAAAGAATAGGCAAGATTAAGGGGTTGGGTCTTCATCTCCATCCTGATCTCCCTCTTCTTCCTCACTGTCTTCATCATTGTCTTGGAATTCTCGTGAAACCGCATCTAGTTCCTCAATGAAAGAACAGATCTTCTCTATAAAACTGTTGAACAAGAACGTGAGTCCTTCAAAATCTTTTCTTCCATGGTTTAGTTTCTTCTTCACAGCCACCCTCTTCTGTTGTGCAGAGGGGATTTTTTTATCCTTCTTTCCTGTTTTTGATGCAGCTACAGATTTTAACCGATCCTTCTCGTGTCTCCCCTTGTTGGACACAGAGTATACTCCATAGGATCCTGTAGTAGTGTATGAGTCTGAGTCTTGAATGAGAATTTCTTTTCCTTTTCCTTTGATCCTTGTGTCTATCTTTTTCTTATCTTTCCTAGGGCTTCCAATATGGATTCCCTTCTGCCTCTCTTGTGAAGAAATTGTAGATTGTCTCTTCTTGCCAGTTGCTGGAATCTGGTCCTTTTTCACCATCTTATTAGGTGTTGAAGACTCCTGTTCTTCATCAGTAAAGATTTTTGACTCTGAGTCTTCACTGATTGTTATAACCTTTTCTTCAGCTATCTTTCTCTTCTTCTCAGAGTTAGGTTTTGATCCTCCGGCCATCTTGATTATGTCTGAGGCTCTTCTAGTGCTCATCAGGGTTTGGGAGAATAATAGAGAGAGGTAGATTTGATACGGAGTGAAGGAGAAGAGAAGGAGATAAATACTCGAGAGTTTGTTTTTGAAAAGGAAACTGCAATATTTTTGTGATATTAAAAGATCTGTAATGATCAACAAAGATTCAAATCTTTGAAGCTGTTGGAAATAAATAATTTTATACTATATTTGGCTGAAAAAGAATTTTGAAAAATGTAGGGGCAATATTGAGCAAATATCTACAAAGAAAGCACCCAATACTGAATGATCAAAAATTATTCACTAATCAGTTATTTGACTTATTTTCAAGGCTCTGAAAATAGTTTCAAGGCTTTGAAAATAGTTTCAAGGACTTGAAACGTTGTTAAGCTGAAACACATAATACCAAAGCTTTTAATAGATTTTCAAGGATTTGAAAATCAATTCAAACCTTTGAAACACATAATAACTTACCTTCCTTACCTGATGCTCCCCTAAACAATGCATCTATTTAGCATGCCTAATTCTAGTCTTAGTGCTGAAAATCTTTCACCTGGCAATGGTTTAGTGAAGATATATGCAAGCTTCATGTTAGTAGAAACAAATTCAAGAACAATATCACCTTTCTCAGCATGATCTCTGATGAAATGGTGTCTGACATCAATATGCTTGGTTCTTGAATGCTGTAGTGGATTCTTTGTAATATATATTGCACTGGTGTTGTCACATTTGATGGGAATACTTCTGAAATCAAATCCAAGATCCCTCAATTGTTGAGCATTACATAATACTTGTGAGCAACATGCTCCGGCAGATATATATTCAGCTTCAGCTGTTGATACAGCCATTGAGTTTTGTTTCTTGGAGTGCCAATTGATCAGAGATGATCCAATAGATTGGCAAGTTCCAGAAGTGCTTTTCCTATCAACTTTGTAACCTGTAAAGTAGCATCTGAAAATCTATGCAAAGAGAAGTTAGAGTGTCTTGGATACGAAAGCCCTAAGTCTTTGGTACCATTGAGATATCTGAATATTCTCTTCACAGTACTTAAGTGTGATTCCTTTGGTTCAGCTTGAATCTTGAACACATACATACAGTGAACATGATATCTGGTCTACTAGCAGTAAGGTATAGCAATGATCCAATCATACCTCTATACTCTTTTACATTGACACTCTTACCAGATTCATCTTTATCTAAAGACAGTGTAGAACTCATTTGAGTCTTGATCTCTTTGGATTGAGACATGTTGTACTTGTTTAGCAAGTCCCTAGTATATTTGCTTTGATGCAGAAGGATGCCCTTCCTTCAATTGATGTATCTGGAGTCCAAGGAAGAAGTTCAACTCTCCTATTTTTACTCATTTCAAATTCCCTGCTCATAAGACTTGAGAATTCTTTGCATAGAAGATCATTAGTAGCTCCAAAGAGAATATCATCAACATAAATCTGAACTACAAGTAAATATTTCTCATGAGTCTTTATGAAAAGGGTCTTGTCTACCAATCCTCTTTTGAAATCATTTTCTAGCAGAAACTTTGACAATCTTTCATACCAAGCCCTTGGAGCTTGTTTCAAACCATAAAGAGCTTTGTCAAGTTTATAAACATGATCTGGAAACTTATCACTTTCAAACCACGAGGTTGTGCAACAAACTTCTTCTTGTAGGTAGCCATTCAAAAATGCACATTTCACATCCATTTTAATTTATTTCATGTTTTTGAAAGATGAAAACGCACGCAGAATTCTAATTGCTTCTAACCTGGAAACTGGAGCAAAATTTTCCTCAAAATCAATACCTTCTTCTTGATTGTAACCTTGAGCAACTAACCTTGCTTTGTTTCTGATCAACTTGCCATTCTCATCCAATTTGTTTCTGAACACCCATCTGGTACCAATGACAGACTGGTTTGTAGGTGAAGGAACTAGGTTCCACACCTTGTTTCTTTCAAACTCATTGAGTTCACTTTGCATAGCTATAATACAGTCTGTTTCTTGTAAAGCTTCCTTCACAGTTTTGAGTTCTACAAGAGAAATGAAAGCATTGAAAGCACAAAGATTCTTCAACTGTGATATTGTTTGTGTACTAGTGGTTGGGTCAGAGATAATGTTGTCAGCTGGATGAGATGAAAGATATTTGAATCTCTTTCTTGGAGACCATGGTTCAGGCTCTCCATATTGCTTATCTGGTCTTGAAGATGTAGCCTGATCATTCATCGCTTTCTGATCATCTTTGTCAAGGATTTGATCTCTATTTTCAAGGCCTTGAGACCTGTTTTCAAGGTCTTGAAAATGGCTTCTGTTTCCTTCTGAACCTTTCTTGAATCAAAGAGAGTTCTCAGCTTCTTCTTTTGATTCATGCTTGTTCAGATTCAAGTCTGCAAAACATTCACTCAAAGAACCATCATAGCTTTCATAAAAAATAACATGAATACTTTATTCAACCAGCTTGGTTCTTTTATTATAAATTCTATAAGATTTGATAGTAAGAGAGTAACCAAGAAATATACCTTCATCACTTCTTGCATCAAACTTACGGTCTACTCAAAGAAGTTCTCTAATTAATTCAACGTCCATTTAATCCAGGCAAACGTGTGCAAGGGTACAAGACGTCTCGCCGTTTTTCAACACACTCACCTTGAGTATGAGGTGATTTTCAAATGCGGGGGAGTTGATACGGGTCAACCGTATCATCATCGTCATTTAATATTATTAGATAGTTAATTATTTATTTAATTAGTTTGTCGCATTATTATTATTATTAGTTACCCAGTTAATTTATTTATTTAGTTAGTCAAAGTATACCCGGGCCGAGCCCCTTAAGTCAAATCATCTTGTTAGGGTTAGTTAGTTAATTTTCTATTTAAACATTTTAATTTAATTATTTCAGAATCAATCAAGAAGAAGAAAAACTAAAAGTAAGTGTGTGGGCTAAAAACCCTAGTGTTCGTGTGTGTTTGTGTGCCCAATCGATACTTTTTAGTATCAGGCAGTTTGGGAATGTTGTAGCGTTTCGGAAAACAGATGCGGGAAGTTGTGTGAGAGAGTTACGTAGAAATTCACTTAATAAAGTCAATAACAACGACAATAGTGAAAATGCTCGAAATCAGGGAGGGCATTCTTGCGGTTAATAAAAGGGTAACACTACTATAATATTCAAAATTGAAGGTATATGAAAAAAAATGTAACCAAGGGGACACATGTCACCCCTTATCCTACGGTGGCTCTGCCCCTAGCGGAATTGGAGAAAACCAAACCATACTTCATGTTTGTTGGGTTACAGTGATTGGTTTTAGAATCATTTTCTCTCTCTATCTGCAAAATTGGGGAAATCAGATTTCTGTCGTTTAGTGACTTTTTCCTTCCTGGATGAAGGTCCAGTGATTGGTTTATTCAGTAATTGGAAGAGTTTTCTTATTTACTTTCTTAATACTACCTATTCTCGTTTTCTTTTAGTCTTTTTTTATTTTGTAGTATCCTATTTCTGCTTTATCCATGGAAAAAGAGCTTGTTCTAGATCTAGAGGACGATTCATCATTAGGGAAGAAGCTTAGTGCTTCAACCCTAGTAAGGAAGATACTTTCGGAGAAAGCTTTATCGGCAAAACCCTAAAGTCGATTGCTACAGGGATATGGAACCTCAAAGGCGATATCAGAATTGAATCATGGAACAAAAACCATTTCACTATGAGGTTACAGGATGAAAGTGACTGTAACCGCATAATTAGAGGTACGCCATGGACAATAGCAGACAATATGTTTCTGCTAAAACAATGGCCAAGTGGTGTGGCTTTGAAGGATATGGACTATTCAGAAATTGTGTACTGGATCCAGATCCATGGATTAACTCCAAACAAGATGACGACGGAGAACGCTTTGAAGATTGGAGCAGGAATAGGCCGTATGGAATCTATTGAAAAAGAAACAGTGGATGAAAACCAGTGTTGTTCATTCATGCGTATTAGAGTGAATATGAAGGTGGATGAACCACTAAGACAAAGCTTTAATAATTTCAAAGAAGAGCAGAAGCAAAGGATGAATATCCTATATGAGAAATTGGGAACTTATTGCTATAGATGTGGAAGGATTGGTCATGAATACAGTGAATTCCTGAAAAGGGGAGAAGCAACCTTGAATGCGTATGGTCCATACCTAAGAGGCATTCCCAGAAAATTTGTGTTTCGAAAAGAAATACCCAGTTGGGTGCAAGAAAAAATAAATGCAGAAGAATTACAGAAAATGGGAGAGAAGCTTCCAATAGTTGAAGAAGAAACAGAGCCCTCAAATCAAATGCCAACACAAAGAAGGATACGTCAATCAATCCAATGTGGTGATTCCAGTAAATCTAAAGAAAACACAAGTGAAGATCTGACTGAAGCTCAAATTCACAGTCGGGGGTCAACGGAAAACTCATCGAGAGTTGAAGACAAGGGGGCATGTGGTCATCAGTTGCCGGAAATGCGATTGGAAGACACGGGAAAAAAGGACGGAGTCGTACGAAATACGTGTACGAGGAAGGACGGAGAGACGATGCAGATTTCGAGAGAAAATCCGACAGCTCATCAAATATTCCCAGGAAAATCACAGGGGGACACGTCAAGGGTGGAAACTTCGTCGAAGGTGGTGACAGCAGAAGAGCTCCTGGAAAGGGTAAAAATGACTTCTCTATTAAAAACTATTCGCGAGAAAGGGAAGCATAAAGAGGTAAATTCTATTAATGGTCCAGCCCAGGTGTAATCCTCAAAACCCTATTTTGTTGAAGAACCATCTAGCCCAACAAAAGGTGGTAAGTTGGGCCTAAGTGTAAGGAAAACCCAAAGGAGAAAACCTATTTTTACAGAGCCCAAAATTACTATACTTGAAGACCCAAACCGGTGGAGAAATTGGGGAACCCGATTCTTGATTTAGGTCTTTCAAAGGTATTTAATAGGTTCGTCTCCCTGAAACGAAAACAATCGGAGAATGATGGAGTTCAGGAGAAGCGGCGGAGATTGTTGGACAACAAGGACGTAATTAATTTCAAAGAAGTGTTTACTAATCAGATTTGGGAAGAAATGGAGTACGTGCAAACAATTGAGAACCAGTGGAAAGAAGAGGATCATAGGAGGGAAACAAAAATGGAAATTGGGAAAGCTTGCGAAGAAGGAGATTTCCAGGTATGCATTACTGAATTTAAAGGAAATTATGGAAAAATCTCAGATATTCTCAGAGTGCTAGATTATCCTTTGAGCTGTTATGAGGGAGTCTGGAGAAACTTAAGAATGAAAGATAAAAGGATGTCGTGGCTGGCCAAAATCATCCACAAGATCGATGTTAGCGGTCAGCTGGAACTGTCAGGGATTGGGGCGACCACTGACAGTCCAGAGACTCCGAGGGTTGGTAACAACCCATCGTCCCTCTTTGTTCTTCTTAATGGAGATCCCTTTCACCCCTGTACTTGATATGTTATTATTTGATGATGAAAGACAAACTGTTTTCATATATCTAACATGTTTTAATATATTAGTTTGACTCAGTTTTGCAGGGAAATTTTATTTCCTAAATGTGCAGAATTTGTTTCATTATCTGGCTTTTGCAGGAAGGAAAATAATTAGTAAAGATGATCACGTGATCAATCAGAGACTCATGACAGATTCTCAGATTGATTAAAGACAATATCACAACAATTTCTCTGGAGATTGTGATCCACTATCCGTTGGAGAAGGCTGTTAAGAGAGTCAAAGTTTGTTGCCTACAAAATAGGAAGTTGTTGCTGAAAATCTGTGAAGATTTGCAGAGATTCAAACAGTATAAATGGAGCTCATTTTGAAGCAACAAGAGACAAAACTCAATGGGCAAAAAGATAGACACAATTCTGGATTGACAAGCATCAAAGAATTTCATCACTCTCACAATCCTACTCACAGAAGCTCACTGCATTCTTTACTACAGTTCTACACTCTAGTGTTATTCTGTATTGTGCTTTATTGGTAGATCATTTCTGTAATACTTCTATATTTCATTCTCAAGTACTAATCAAGGTTAACAATAGAGAATTCTTAGTTAATCAGTTAGCTAGAGGATGTCCTAGATAGGTTAGAGAGAACCACAAGCTGTAACAGAGTAAGGCAATTCTTTGTGCTTGAGATCTAGGGCTTAGCTTTTGATTAATAAGAATTTAGTTGAAAATCATGCAGGGAGAAGATCCCTGAGGTATAGACGTAGGTCCAAGTGGACTGAACTCTATAAATCCTTTATCTCGTGCATTTACAGTTTCAGTTACATACTTAGTTTTGCTGTATTCAAACTTGTCTGTTTTTAAGGGTTTGAAACTCTTTTCAAGACCTTGAAAAAGACTTTTCTGTTTCATTTCAAACTATATATCATTGCAAAGGCTTGAATTTGTGTTCAATGCCTTGAACTCCATTGCTCTTGAACTAAAACTCCTTTCCTCCACAAGTTTTGCAAAAAGTTGGCATACTCTATTCAACCCCCCTTTATAGAGTATCTGTGTTGCATATCCATCTTCATACTCCCCTTTCAATTGCTATCAGAGCTTGTATCACTGTATATGATTTAACCATCTGGTGATCATGAGTACTGCAGGTGATGGTGGTTTCTCACAGGGAAATGCTTCCAACATACCTCCTCTATTTTATGGAGACAACTTTGCTCACGGGAGAGCTCCGATGAAAATGTTCATCATTGATCAAGACATAGAGCTTTCGAACATTATTCAGAATGGACCTCACACTTTCTTTACATAAAGAGATGGGATCAAAACTCGCAAATCTGAAGACTCACTCTCCTTTTCTGAATTGGAACAGTTTTCTAAGAATTATAAATCTATTAACATCTTGTATTGTGCTTTGAGTACAGATGAATTCAACATGATTTCAGGATGCAAGACTGCCAAAGAAATATGGGATAAGCTTGTAGTGACCTTTGAAGGAACCATTCAAGTCAAGCAAACCAAGATCAACATCTACCTCAGGCAATATGAGTTGTTCAAGATGAATACAGATGAATCAACCAGAGAGATGTTCAAGAGGTTCACAGACATTGTCAACAACCTTGATTCTTTGGGAAAACATATTTACAATGAATAAAAGGTGAGGAAGATCCAGAGAAGTCTTCCAAAGACCAAATGGGAACCAAAGACAATAGCCATTGAAGATGCTCAAGATCTTTCATCACTACAACTTGATGATCTACAAGGGAAGCTCCTGAAACATGAAATATCCATGAATGAAGCTGATGGAGAGCTACCTAAAGGTGTCAAGAACTTGACCAGAAAGAGAAAATTCAAAACCTTGAAACTGAAGATGATGATGATGATGAAGATCCAGATGCATTGATTTCCAAAGCCTTGACCAAAATTCTCAAGATGAAGAAAAAATTTGGAAATAAAGACTTCAACAGAGAAAGAAACAGATCATCCAGTGGTAGGGACTACAAAGGTAAGTCTTCTTCACAAAATAAATCCAAAGTCATGAACTGCTTTGAGTGTGGTGATGCAGGACATTTGATAAGAGATTGCCCAAACAAGAAAAGCAAGAACTTTCAGAAGAAAGACCATGACAGGAGAAAGAAAGCTATGATATCTTCATGGAGTGATTCAGTCAGCTCAAGTGAATCTGAATCTGAAGATGAACATGCCAACCTATGCTTCATGGCCAAGCATGATGAAAGTTTTGAAAACAACATTGAGGTAATGGTAAACTATTTGATTTCAAAACCAAAAGATGCTCTTTCAGATTATCTTTGAACAATGCTTTTAAATGAAGAAGATTATCTGAAAGAGATTAAACTTTTGAAAGAAAAACTTCATGAGCAAGCAAAAGAGAATTTACAACTTGCTTGTTTGAATCAGAATCTTGAAATCTCTCAGAAGAAAACTGACAGTGATTTCAAGGCCTTGAAAACCAGTTTCAAATCCTTGAAAACACAAGTCAAGGAAGTAGTAACTGAGAACTCTTTACTGAGTAACAACCTTGTTAATCTGAGACATCAGGTTGATGAATTAGATAAACAAAAGATTAGTCTTGCAGAGAAACTTCAAGAATCTGAATTAGTCAAATTCAAGCTTGCAGGCTCATAACAAGTTAAACTTGATTCTTGGAGGAAGTTCAAAGTCTGTTCACAAAACTGGTATTGGATACAATCGAAGTTTTCCAAGAAATAACAATACCAGATTTGTGAAAGCTGGAAGCAAAACTTCTCCTAAGTGTCATTTTTGTAACAAGATTGGTCATACGAAGATGACTTGTCCTTTCAGAAGAAGAGACCCTCATATAATGAGGAACACATTCCCATTTCAACTTAAAGGACAAGTCAGAATGATTTGGGTTCCTAACGGGGTCAGACCACCTAACATGGTTGATCCTGAGTATGAGTCCAAATTTCACACTTGGTCTAACAGCTGGGTAAGGTAGCGATTGGTGTTTGCAGGTTGTCACAAATATCAAAGAAAAAAAGTGGTTTATGGACAGTGGTTGCTCAAACACATGAGTGGAAAGATATCTCTATTCTCAGAATTGAAAGAGCAATCTGAAGGTTCAATTACTCTTGGTGAAAAAGGAAAATGCAACATTCTTGGTATTGGTAAACTTGGTACAGATTCTGAAACTTCTATTTCTGATGTATATCTAGTTGATGGTTTGAAATTTAACTTGCTTAGTGTATCTCAGCTTTGTGATAATGGCAATAAGGTTATCTTTGATAAAGACAAGTGTGTGGTGCAAAATGAGAAATCAGGTAATTGCATTCTCACAGCCTCTAGATCAAACAATGTTTATACTTTTCAGACTAACAAAGTTGCAGGTAAAAGCTTAAATTGTCTCAAGGCCCTGAAAGAGGATTTAAGGGTTTGGCACAGAAAGCTTGGTCACATTAGCTTGCATACCTTGAACAAATTGATCTCCAAAGACCTGGTAAGAGGATTACCATCTATCAAGTTCAAAGAAGATGAAGTATAGAAAGCTTGTGCTCAGGGTAAGCAGACCAAAAGCTCATTCAAACCAAAGAAGTTTGTAAGTACTTTTAGACCTATTGAACTACTTCACATTGATTTGTTGTCATATGAGGACACCAAATCCAAAAGGTAAGAGGTATATATAGTTATTGTAAATGATTATTCTAGATATACTTGGGTTATGTTTCTGTAAGAAAAATCCTGAAGCCCTCTCTGAATTTTCAAGCTTTGCAGAGAACTTTAAAACTTGAAAAACCTACCCATTGCTTCAATTAGAAGTGATCATGGTAGAGAGTTTGATCAATTAGAATTTAATTTGTTCTGTGCTAAGCACGGTATCTCTCACAATTTCTCTTCTCCTATAACCCCTCAACAGAAAGGAGTTGTTGAAAGAAAGAAAAGGACTCTTGAAGATATGTCAAGAACAATGCTTCTAGAAAATAAGCTGTCAAAACATTACTGGGCAGAAGGTGTGAATACAACAAATTACATTCTGAACAGGTGCTTGATCAGACATATCCTGAAGAAAACCCCCTATGAACTCTTCAAAGGGAGAAAGCCAGACATCTCGTGCATCAGACCCTTTGGTTGCACATGTCATGTCCACAACAATGGTAAGGACAACTTGGGTAATCAACACTATTTTTTTTTAACAGAATCAACACTAAATTTAAATACCTCCAGCTCAAAATAATTAGGCCCACAAGGAAATTAATGCCAAATTGAAGAATTGGGCTGAATTGGAGCTCTCAGCCCAAATGTTAAGCTGAGCCCAAAAATATTCTGAACCCTAACAATTGGCTGTGGAAAAAAAATAACACGACGATGATGGACCTTGGACGGCGGTGGTGGGTCCGTCGGTGGTCGGCGCAGCGCTCGGATGGTGGCGGCGACGGAGTCTTGGAGGTTTCAGCGCCGGTAATCGGCGCAATTGGTGGCCCTGCGGTCGAAATCGCCGGCGCCCAAGTGGGTACGACGGGGGTCATGATCTGGGTTGTCCTGGTTGCCAAGCGCAACAGTGAACCCAGCGGTAGAATGCAGGTAAGGCGGCGGTTGTCGGGAGACGTCGAACGGTGGTCCTCGGGACGGAAAACGTCGTCGGACGGTGGATAGAGGTCGACGGAGGCTATTGTTCGACTGGATGGTGTCGGGAGCGACAGGGGCTGTGGTTCCTCAACCTGTGTCCTATTGCTGGTCTTGTTGTGGCAGACCCGACGGAGACGGAGGCTGCTGGGGTTGTTCTTACTTTGGCTGCTGGGTTTGTTCTTGCGGCTGCTGCTGCGGCTGTTCTTCATCTAGGGGCGACTTTTCTTGGGCTCTAACGATGTCCTGGAGGCGACAAAATTTCTCAGTGGAAATCAATCGGTATCGTCTCCCACTTAGAGATATATGTCTCCCACTTGCTTTGAGGCTTGCAAATGCTGGAACGTAATCGATGTCGAGAACGGCGCAAGGGAAATCACCCATAATCGGGGTTGAGTCCGACATGATTTTCACCAGTTGAATGGCGAAAAACAACGAAAGCACCAATTGATACTAAAAAGTATCGACTGGGCACACAAACACACACGAACACTATTGTTTTTAATCCACACACCCTTTTAGTTTTTCTTCTTCTTGATTGATTCTAAAATAATGAAATTACAATGTTTAAATAGAAAACTAACTAACTAACCCTAACTAGACAATTTGACCTAACCGGTTCGGCCCGAGTTTACTTTGACTAACTCAATAAATAAATTAACTAACTAACTAATAATAATGCGACAAAATAATTAAATAAATTTATTAACTAGCTAATAATATTAATTGATGATGATGATACAGTTGACCCGTATCACTGCCGCTAGTCTTATCAGCCTCCTTTTGAGCTCCCTAAAGGCCAGTTTGGAAATGCTTCTGTTGCCAGCGCATCTGCTTTTTGACAGCAGATGTGCTGGCAGTTTCTGTCACAACAGTTTTCAGGAAGCAAGGGATGAGATGCTTTTTCAGATAGTACTTTTGATTAATTTATCTACAACCGGTTTTAACATTACAATTTATTAAGATATCAATAGTTATCTTTACGGAAATGACACATGTAATATATTTTTGTCATTTTACTCTCTCACAGCAAGTTCACAGTTAATTTTACCAAACACATAATTACTATATCAATATTTCACAACAACTTTTTACGTAGTATTTACCAAACAACATTGTATCTAGAATTTACATCAATTTTCTCACAATGTTTTTCACACAACAATTTTTAGAACCGCCACAGCATTCTCAAACTAGCCCTAAATCTCTTGATAGAGATAAGATGTAATAGTCTTCTTAATTTTCTTTTAATGAAATTTGAGTTAAAAACGAAGATAAATGTCATCAAAGATTCTCCTTAAAGCTAAACATTCATCAACTGTATTTCGCTTTTGTGAAAGTGAACCTGTGCAAACTCTTTGCATCTGTGCTTCACTGCTTGGGTCGTCTCACATATTTCTAAGATTGTTTTTCTTAGAATTATAGGTTTGAACCCGAGACCTTATGTAGGGATTTTAAGGACTCTATGCCTCTGCCACTGAACTAGAACCCATTTGCATTTCTAAGATCGTTTTGGATTCACTTCAAATGCTTAGAAAGAAATCTACTTACCGGACACAATTATTTCAACAGTTTTTATTGGTAAACAAATTAACTTTCTTCTTTTTTCCTGTTTTCCTTTCCTCCTTTCTTTTAATTATCCTTTCCTCCTTTCTTTTAATTAAGAGAAATGTGTAACTATGTTGGTTATCGGGCTCCAGGCCCGCAGTACATCGCCGGGTAATACACTCAGTCCAACATGGGCATTCTCCTAAACAAACGAAACGAAATCGGATGATGATGACTGGGCTTTGCCACATAACTTTCTGTTCAAAATTTTGTGGAACTTTCTGTCAGTTTGGACTTTTCCGTTTCCAAATAGTCCCTTTCCAAATTTGATCAGATTAAAACTTACACTAAAAACTATGTTCACTAAAAAATCTTTATGAAAAATTCGAAATGAGTCTGAAAGAAAAAAACGTGACGAAAACTCTCTCTAACTAGTCGCCTTCATAGCAGCAGATGTCGACCAATTCGTTTGACAACGAAGACGATGTACTTAAATCTTTTATGACAATGAGAACATGAGTCACAGTTCAAACAGTTGGATACTTGGATGAGTCACTCTTCAAACCGTTGGATTGGATAGGATCGCATTTATCATTTGGGCCTACTTGACAGTAAAAGTTCACTTTCTTCGCAGACATGTAACATCGTATTCCCATGTCGGTATCAACCGTGGATATTAAGCACTGGAGATTTCTAATATGTACAATTGATAAGCCCAGGGTGTTGGAATTTTTTCGTCGAAATCTCGCGCATCGAAAATTGAATACGATCACAGTACCTCGCATCAGAAATATATAGACAACTTTGATACATCATGGTCAAAGATCTCCAAAAAAGCTTGTTGTGGGTGGATTCTGAGAGATCCCTCAGGAAAGGTCCTAAACTGGGTTGGAGCTCTGAAGATGCTAATTCAGTTTTGATTGCATAAGCTTTAGCTCTGAGATTAGCTGTAAGGAAGACCAGAAGCTGGAGTGAGAATGCAAAGATAATTTTTGAAGGTGACAATAAACACCTTATGAAGTTAGTTAATGATAAGAGCTCTGATATTGATTGCTTCTCCATTTTGGAGGATTTAAAATTTTTGTTGGATAGCAACAGCTATAGGTGTAGTTGGGTGCCAAGAAAATTGAATTGCCTAGCTATCTGATCTAGTAGTAAAGAAGGTTAATGGTAGTGTTAAGAGTAGTAGAAGTTGGGATGACGAGTTTGGTATCCTGGCTGAGATGTGTTTGATGTAATTTGGTGGTTTTTTCTAATATACTGGTGTTGACAAAAAATAAATCGAGAATATAACTACAGTATTTAAACTTCCCTAAAAGATAGAACAAAAAATTAATAAAGGGTACTTTTACAATCAGGCCAATGACACATCTGAACAACATTTAGAAAATCTAAGGTTAGTTTGCAGTTAGGGGTGTCAACTGACCCATTCCTCTTAACGGTTCCGACCCTGACAACACGAACAACAATATATGAGAAAGAGAAACTAAATAACAAACAAATTTACCGTGTTTAGAAAGATACATAGGATAAGAGAGAAAATTCACTAGTACGATAAACTCATACACTCATATCTGCCTACGAGTCTCTCAACCCTGACCTCACACAACAAGTTCTTTCTCAAAGAATGAGCTCGTGTGTCTCCCCCATTGAGTTAAGCTCCCACATCTTGAGTTGAATCAACAAAACAATAGCTACTAACACTATGTATACTAAATAGGAAGTGCGGGGAACAGCCTCCCAAGTGTTCCTTAAGCTCCACTGACCCAGCCATCACCTCCTCAGTTAGGTGTAATCACGTGCATCAGTCACACCTCTTCATTTTGCATAGTTCGAGATAAAATTGAGTGCATCGGTCACACCACTTCATTTTGCATAGTTCGAGATAAAATTGAGGTAGCTCTGCATTGGCTTTAGTATAGGGATGACAATATGGTCCGATCCGATCTGTGATCCGAGCGATCCGGCCCGAATGGATCCGATCCAATTGAAAATGGATCTGGATTTGGATCTGGATTCAGATCCAACAGGTTACGACCCGATCCGATCCGGCGTATATGTGTGCTTTACAAATATATTCATATTAGCTCCCTACTTTCACTTCCAAGAAGAATACAATAGTAATTCCAACCTACAAAGCTATTTCTGTTGTGTTTTAGGCTTCATAACTTGCGAACATGCCTTAGCGTATGAAATAGTGTTTATTTCTTATGTTATTTTTTGTATTTAATTGCAAACCCAAGTCGGATCTGTTCCGAATCCGATCCAACCACGTATTATATGGACCTACGGATCGGATTTGGATTAGCTGGATGAAACCCGATCCGATCTGATCCGAATCCGGTGATGATCCAAACGGATCTGGATCGGATCTGGATCCCATTTCTCCTAGTCGGATCTGGATCGGATCTAGCCTGATCCGATCCGGATCCGACCCGTTGCCATCCCTACTTGAGTAGAACAACCACCCAACAAGTTCCTTAGCTTTCCCGTGTTTTCCTTTGTTGATGTCGATTCGGCTTCTTCTGCCACGCTCATCCATCATAACCCATCATAACACTTTCACCGAGATGTTTCGCCCCCTTACATGGGGCGTCGCTTCGTAACCTCACACGAGCACGTCCCCCTACCGTAGCAAACTTAGTCAAAGCACGCTTTGGGAGTAGTTTGGCTCCATATCTCCACCATTTGAATATCACTGGAGAGACCACCACCAACTAACGAAGCGCAAACGAGACTCTTTTTCTTTTCACAACTCATAAGTTTCTTCATCATTGTTCTCATAACTTGAGCTCCATCTTGAACATGTTTTTGTACTCCAACTATGAGTATTCTCCTTGCATAGATGCTTCTCTTGGTTGAGAATACACCTTCACCAAGTCGTCTTGAAAAGCTACCGCTCTATAGACCATTCATGAATCACCTATCTTTTTTGCTTCGAGTTGCTCAAGAGTCCTCGTCATGAACCATACACACAGAGATAAGGAGACGCCACCTTCTTCCATGGTCTCGTAAATTTTGTCCAACGCCTCAATTTTTGCTACATAGGAGCTTCTTGTAAACTTTACTGCAATAGCTGCTTATGTCTCTGACTAGTATCATGTGCAACTTTTGCTTCTCACGTTCGCAAGTACATAATAGTCTAACACATGTCATTCCCCTATGCTACTTTCCTATATTTGGTAGTAGCTCTACCTGCCACAACAATTCCACTCATGAACAAGTTTTTAATCGCAAGATCAATTAGGAACTAGAAAACATTGACTCCAACTGGTTTTTCTTGCAACTGATTGACCATGATCGCATCTCGTCTTCGATCTCATATCGATTTCCATTGATTCCAATTGACCGCAAATTTAAGTATACACATGTGCATGGTAAATGTAATAACGTTTGAGTATTAAAACTTGGGTGATCGTTCCCACGAGGAATGTTAAAATGCCTTAATTAATCTGAAACTAGATTTGCAGAGTTGAAATGAGGAGTAGTTTGGTTGACGGTTTTACTAAACTAATTGAGCAAAAATAAATAACAGAAGAGAAATATTTTTGTAAAGCTTTCTGAGAATTTATTTTACGGGTTTAAGAATCTGTCGTAAAGGACTAGGCCGCCTCAGGTGCCGTAGGGTTGGTTAGGGTTTGTGGAAATTGTATGAAAAACACATTTTCCCCTTAAAATTTAGCCACATAATCTGTTGTGTAATCTCCGTTCGTTCTCATACACGTTATCAGGTCCCTGCAGATTTTCGAGGTCCTCTCGGTCCACATAGATCCGAAGATTCGTTTTAAGTCTGCTAAGGTCCTGCGATCTCATCTTGGTCTCATTCAATTTATGTAACAGTTGATCTATACGCTCAGACTATTCCTAACACACTTCACCTCTCATCCCATTTTGATATGGGAATAAATATTGTATTTTCTTCCTAACCTAATCAGGCTGCTCTCTCGCGCTATACTAAATCTTTAGTACTTCCGGTTGATCACTCTGTTCATACATAAAGTTAAAATCAAAGACAATAAACTAAGCTGAACATGAAACTGTATTAAGATATGAAGATCCCGAAATCATAATAATAATCCAGAAAGCGTAAATTGTAACAGAAGGTTCACCGATGAACCTAGGTAAAGTGTTTAGCTACTAAAGTATGACATAATAAATATTTTTTTTTCATAATATGTATACAATAATAGATAATTAAACGAATGGGATCCGAGTGTTTCTACGAAGCTGCCGCCAAAAGTGATTGTCTAATTTTTGATGCTCTGAAACGTCTGTATAAATATTGTAGGGTTTTGATATGGATTACGCAGTGGAAATACAAAATAAATATTCTGTGCAAAGCCCTCCATGAATCGCAGGACAAGCCATCATAACGTGGTAATAGTAGAAACAATGTGTACCTTGTTTGTATGAAAGATTACTCCACGTAGAATGGTATCCACGTCTCTATGAATATCCACACCTAGGATTGCACTAGAGTCCTTCCAACGTCAATGTGCTAGCAACAGGAGGAAGGAGGAAGGAGAAGATCACGCAAACCAGGCACCCAAGGTCACGCGCCTCACTGAGGCCGACGGCGAGGGAGGGGGCGGACGTGGGGTGTTCGGCCCTCTTGTCCTGCTCTCTCCTTGATTTGTTCTCTCACTCAATGATAATCACTTATGAGAAAATAAGCAAGGAGTGTCATTATATAGTTAATAACTCCTTATTAATTATATATTAGCCCCAATAATAATCATGTCCATACACAGATTAGTCCACCTCGCAAATTAGTCCTACTAAGTTTGCTCGTGGTTGTGTAATGATCCTTTTATTTAATTAGTCCTACTAATTCATTCCCGTGTCTAGTTTAATTCATAGCGCGTGTGACCCCATATGTTTCTACTTAGTTGGTAGTAACAATTACTAGCATAGAGCGGTGTCTAGCAGCACATCTATGTCACCCAACTAATAGAAATAGTCAGTGATCCGACAAACCTTGTGACCAATGTTACCGTATTGTATCATCCCTTTGTCCCTATATCCCGATTGAACATGAGACATACAAGTCACACTCGTATATCCAATCCATAGTTTCTTGATCCTGGGAATAGTCTTATCCATGCACATAACATCAATATCCCATATTAATTTATCTGAGTCTGGTCAGAAATTCTATAAGCACTACCCCTCGAGTGGTCGTGGATATTTGCTCTCGTTATGTGGGAGGGAACAATCCTCTCTACATCACTACCATCTCTAAGCTTGCTTCCAATCATTCAAAATAACTATCTTTATACTTACCCGGTTAAGGCGCAACGTTTGATAATATGAAAGCACGATATTTCCCAACTGTAGTATCTAGTGACTTCAAGTCTAAGGACCACAATACCATTGTCACTACGACAATCACTTGTTATTTTTACATAAATTGTATGTAGCCTTCTCGTGGTGGGTCATTCCAGTATGTCATTACCCTTAATGCATACCCATGTGCTAGACTTGATATCTCCATATCAATCTACCCACATACTAGTCTATAGTTGATCATCATATTAATCTATATAAATGACTAGGGCTATTTAAGATAAACAACAATTGTAATCTAAGGACTTCATTATATTAAATATCTCCATAAATAATACAATAATTATTCTAGCCAAAATTGTTGGGTTTTGATGCAGGTTACGCAGCGGAATAACAAAAATTTAATCCTGCTCAAATCCCACCAAGGATCACAGGTGAAGCATCATAACATAATGAAAGGAAGAAAGGTTACCTCAGCCATATCAGGCTGGTGATGATCACATACAAAGAATAGTATATTTGTCTCTACAGTATCCACACGAATAGACCTCAACCGGGCTTCTTCTCCAATGGTGCTAGCAATCTGAGAAGAAGGATGAACTTGGACGTGTGCACGGGCTGGATCACATCCATCAACGCGGCAAGGAGGAGACACGACATCGCCATGCAGTGGGCACAAGAGAGGAGCGGCACCAAGAGGAGGCCGGCGGCTCCTAGGGCGCGGCTAGGGTTTGCCGAACCCGCATGGGAAGAAAACCTTTTTTCTTCTTTTTCTCTCTAGCTCTCTAGTAAACTGTGTTGTGTAGGATTAATTAAGAATGAATTTTCTTAGCCTATAAATCCTATTTATAGCTAGAGAAATTCCTCTTTGCCTAAAAATCAAATAATGAGGGACTAGTTACATTATAGTCCACAATTGCTCTGTAGTCCAACTAATGAGCACAGTTTACACTTTAGTCCAATTAATTCATTATTGTTATTTAGTCCAACTAATTAGCAGTAATCCCAGCTTGATCTATTATTGTGTGTGACCCTGTAGGTTCCTAATTACGTTGGCAGTAATAATAATTATTACAAACATTGAGCGGTATTAGCATGGCGATGCAATAATTCATACTTACTTACTTATTTACTTTCTTCTTCTTCTTCTTCTTCTTCTTCTTCTTCTTCTTCTTCTTCTTCTTCTTCTTCTTCTTCTTCTTCTTCTTCTTCTTCTTCTTCTTCTTCTTCTTCTTCTTCTTCTTCTTCTTCTTCTTCTTCTTCTTCTTCTTCTTCTTCTTCTTCTTCTTCTTCTTCTTCTTCTTCTTCTCTAGTTGATGTTTTTGTTGCTGTTGTATTTTTTCAGAGTTATTTGTTCAAGAAATTTTGGTGCAGGAATTTGTTTAGATCTGCCATTGTGAATGATGTTCTTGAAACTATTTTTGTTGATGTTCTTTATGTTCTTAAGGCTGTTGTTTATGTTTTGAGGCTGTTAGAATGGAGAGAGACTGTTAGTTAGATAGAAATAGAATGAAAGGAACTGTTCATATAGGAGAAGAGTAAAAATATCATTTGCACAAGTTTCTTAACCCTCGTGCGAAAAATAAAGGAAATAAAATTAGGAAATAGAGGAAGTAGTAACAAGGAGGACCACTACGTCTGATGCAAGAGTGTGAACACGTCTTATTTTGGCAACGATGTCCCGGAATCACTTCAAAAGGTAGTTTTTCTTTACCTAAAAAAAGGTATATATCCCATGAAAAATAATATGCAGGCGTAAGATGCCTTTACCACTAGAAAGAAAACACTGGGTTGCATTGTTGACGTCATATTTGACACATCTAAAATCCCAAAATTCTTCCAAGAGTGTACTTAATTTTCAATCCCATGCATCAACAACTGGCAGTCACTTCTTTCTTTGAAAATTGGCAATCGCCGTTACTTATATCTACAATTCTACATTGATGTGTTTTTAAGTGCTATTTTTTTGTTAACGAAGCTTCTTAAAATAAATTAAAATAAGAACACTTAAAATGCTATTAGAATAAAAAAGTAATCATATTATACGATAATATTACCAGAGAGTGTCGTCCCCAGGCGCTGGTGAACCGGTGTGTTGCTTCAAGAGTCTCTCCATTGCTAATGGAAAACCCTTCAGTGGGAGACAACTTCGGGTTTGACGTAAAATCTGCAATGCCGAATTTGTAAACCTACGTTTATTTTATGGTCCACTAACTTTGTGTTTTTAGTTAGATTCCACTAATTCTTGTAACCGCTGATAACTAAGTTGCCCATTAAGTGATTTAATAGAGTAACCCACTATTAGTTTTAAAGGCCATGATGGCTGGCATTAGTTGATAGTGGTTACCTCATTGTATGTGGCCCTCTTATCTCCTTTATAAAAGACACATGACTCCTCCTCTAAAAGTTTTCTAGAACAACAATAATTCCATCACGAAAAGAAAAGGGTAATGGATTATTGAAGGAGACATAGAGAAGAAGGTGAGCCCGTCGAAAAAAGTTCAAATCAAGAAGAGGTTCTGTGTTTTCAGATCAGAGAAGGAACAACGGTTTCAGCTTTGTCGTATCGGGTATCTCCGGTCGATTTCATGGAGAACAGTACACATTTATTATTGTAGAGTATTTTATGTTCTTAAAGGAATTGATTTCCAGATCCTACGAATTAAATTTTTCCACATAATAGTCAAATTACTGCTTTCATTTTGTATCAGAGCCATAGGTTCTGAAATTCAATCGTCTTTTAATTATTAAAATAGTTAACAGATTTGTGTGTGTTCGCTTCTGCATTCCACCGTACTGCTTTGGTTGGAGTTCGACCGTACGGTTTTGGTTGGATATTTCTTGTCATCAATGAATACTGAATGGAATTGTTTATCTTCACGTGTTAACCATTCGGCGAACGTTCATATGCCCATGATTTGTATGTACTTTTGTATATTTGGATATATGACTATATGAGCTTTGCATCATCTGATGTTTATGTGCTTTAGAGTTATCTGTGATAATATTCCATAATCATATTATACTATTTCTTTTTTTTTTAAATGGATTATCACTAATTCTGGTTCATGTGAACCAAATCATAAACAGTACAGCTGTGAGCCCAATCAGGGGTCATCCCCATCCAAACTCTAGTATCGTCCAATGCTAACCCATACTGTGCATAACAATGCGCTAATTTATTACAAGAACGGGGATACCAAACTACTCGAAATTCTTCAAAACGATGGAGAATACTTCGGTAGTCCTCCTTAATTATTCCAAAATAAGATCGATCACTAGCTCCATTTCCCTTGTTACTGGAATTGAGACGATTTGCAATCATTTGTAGGTCAACTTGTACCAGTATTTTCCGTAACCAAAGACGAGAAGCAAGTTGAATCCCTTCCCGCAACGCCAACCCTTCAGCAATGTAAGAGTTAGAAACCCACTGCATTTTTGCCGCCAAAGACGCCACACAGTGTCCTGAATGTGATCGCAAAACCGCGCCAATTGCCGCTTTTTCCTCTTCTTGATTCCATGCCGCATCGCTGTTTAGTGCGATCCAACCCGGGATAGGTGATTTACAATTCATCGCAGCCATACAGGGAACATATTGGGACTGATTATGCGATTGATTCGTAGCCGCCTCGAAATCGCACACAACATGATTAATTTGATCAACTATCTTCTCAATTGAGCAATCCGAGCCCTAAAAATCCTCAAATTCCGATGTCTCCACACCACCGAAACAGTGGCTACCAACAAGGTCCTGTCATGCTTAGAGAGGATGCATATATATTCATATAGCCGTTTGGTGACATCATGATGTGTTCCATTGCAAGACCTATCACCCAAAATAATGTCCCACACAGCACACATTTTCTTACATCGTAAAAATAAGTGTTCCTCCGACTCTTCCTCCTTATAACACCATGAGCACTTTTTCATCACCTAAACCCCCTGTTTTCTTAACTTCATTGCAGTGGGTAGCGCTTTGTGGTAAGTCCTCCATGTTGTGAAAATCACACGGCTTGGGACACAAGAATCCCACAATTTCGTGAGGAACTTATGCCTTGGCTTTGAACCTTCTCCCTTGCACCCATTCTCCTGCATATCCATCGCCACATGATAACCAGTCTTTACCGAGTAGCAACCCCATTCATCAAAAAACCAAGACCATGAGTCTTTTTGTGTCGTGACGGGTAAAGCTATACGCGAAACTGCTTCAACATCCAATGGGTTAAGCGTAGCTTCCAAATAATCCGTCTTCCATTGATGAGAATGACTATCAATAAGATCCGAGACCCAAAGCTGAGAATATGATGCATTGGATGAACATACCTTGAAACTAAAGGATCTTGGAATCCATCGTCCTTTGAACACCTCAATCGAGGATCCATCTCCAATCGTCTGAAAAACACCCCGGTCAATAACAGCTTTTCCGGCAATCACCCCTCTCCAAAATTGCGATGGATTTGCCCCAATCTTCACGTCCATAAAATCGGTAGTGGGAAAGTACTTAGCTTTCAGAACTTTTGCCAAAAGTGAATCCGGTTTTGTGAGAATCCTCCACCCTTGCTTCGCTAGAAGGGCCAAGTTGAAACAATGAATGTCTCGGAACCCTATCCCTCCTGAAGCCTTCGTCTTCTTCATCTGATCCCACGCTACCCAACAAATTCCCTTCCCTTCCATACGATTCCACCAAAAGTCTCGAATAAGAGCTTCGATTTTCTCACAAAAGGATAATGGAAGCTGGAAGCATATCATCGTGTAGCTCGGGATCGCCTGAATAACCGCCTTAATTAGAATTTCTTTACCCACCGTAGAGAGGAGCTTCTCCTTATGGCCATTTACTCTCTTGCTGACCCGTTCAAGGACGCCCGAAAAAGGCGTGGATCTTGACCTCCCAACCTTTGACGGTAAGCCCAGGTACTTGTCAAACATTTTCACCAACTGAACTCCTAGTACACCACATAGGAATTCTCGATCTGATTGTTTGACATTTGCTGAGAACATTGCTGCGGATTTCTGCAAATTAATCTGTTGTCCCGATGCCTTCTCATAATACTGCAAGATAGTGAGAAGATTTTGTAATTCCGAGAAATAAGCCTTCGTAAAAGATATGCTGTCATCAGCAAATAAAATATGCGACACAGGTGGACCCGATCTCGAAGCCTTCATAGGAGATATAGAACCATTCCTGCTAGCATTCAAAAGGGCATGAGATAAGCCTTTAGTGCATAATAAAACAAATAGGGGGACAAGGGGCACCCCTGTCGCAATCCCCATTTAGGGATTACATCACCAACCACCTCATCATTCCGGACGAAAGCATATCTGATCGAAGTAATGCATCTCATAATAAGGGAGATCAAACTCTGGCCGAACCCAATGTTGGCCATAACAGCCTCGAGATATTTCCACTCCACCCTATCATACGCTTTACTCATGTCCGCTTTCAGATCCATCATCCCCTTCTTCCCTTTCATACGCGTATCCATCGTGTGAATCAACTCATACGAAACCACAAAATTGTCAGTAATAAGGCGTCCGGGAAAAAAAGCACTCTGATTAGGCGATATAATACTATCCATCACAATTTCCATCCGGTTTGCAATATCTTTTGACATAATTTTTTTGATCACCATACACAAGCTTATTGGGCTATGATCAGCCGGTCGTCGGGGCTGCTTAACTTTCAGAATTAACACAATGAGGGTATGATTAAGTGAAGTGACCTCTTTACCATCATTAAGAATTGCCAAGCAAGTTGCCGTAACCTCTTGCCCGACAGTCTCCCACATCTTTTGAAAGAACGCGGGAGGGAACCCATCAATACCCGGAGCCTTATATGGAGCCATCATATGTAGAGCGTTGAACACTTCCTATGCCGTGAATGGGGCTGCTAGGGCTGCGTTTTGCTCCACCGAGAGTAAGCACGGTATCATCCCCACTACTTTTTTAATCCATCATCCGACGGCTGACGCGACGAGAACAAGTCATTGAAGTACTTCTCCAACACATCTAGAACTTCAACATCGTTATCTTTCTAGCATCCCGACGAGTCCTCAATCCCAAGCATGGCGTTTCTCACCCGTCTCATCGTTGCCCTTTGGTGAAAATATCTTGTATTTCTGTCCCCCAATTGTAACCAAGAGACCCGCGATCGCTGGCACCAAATAGCTTCCTCATCCATGAGAAGAGAGTTGTATTCATTCCGTAAAAGACGGATCTGGTCCACCACATGCCGCGAGGGCCGCTGAACAGAATGGTTCTGAATCCTCCTTCTTAGCCGACACAACTTCTTTGGCACACTGCCAAATGAGCGAGCTTTCCATTGTTTCAGCCCACTGGCCGTCCGCTCGAGCCTTCCACCAATATCTTGTCCCGAGCCTTCCCACGCTGATTTCACTGTTTCCTCCATGCCCTCCTTCCCGAGCCACACGCCCTCAAAAGTGAATCGGCGACGAATATTACGCAGTTTAGACACCGCGTTCGGATCCAATACAAGTTGGATGGGATTATGATCCGAGATGGATGAAACGATATGGTTAAATCTCTCACCCACAAACATTTCAATCCATTCGGGCGATGCAACCACACGATCAAGTCTTTCGCAAATCGCATTGTCATCAATTTGATTATTCAACCAAGTGAACCGCGGCCCAGCGAAACCAATATCCTTCAATTCATTTCGATGTGACGCCTCCAAAAACGGAGATACCTGACTGAAAGTTAAATCGCGACCACCATCTTTTTCACAACTTGATAATAGCGCGTTAAAGTCCCCTATCAAACACCATTGTTTTATGTCCCATCTTTGTAACTTGTCAATCAGAGACCATGTGTGAATCCGCTCGAAAGCAACTGGATCACCGTAAAGGCAAGTAAGATGCCACCACAAATTCGAAGTCTCAAACTTTGTTAAACAGTCAATATGAAACACTGAGGAAGAAAGGACATTCACAGACATTGAGTTATCCCACATGAGAGACAAGCCCCCTTGACGTCCCCGTCCCCGACAACTAACATGGAAACCAAACTGCAACCCACACTTCAAACGAATACAATCCGTCTCAGAAATATCTAACTTCGTCTCCATTAAAAACATAAAATTTGGTCGCTCCCTCGTAATGAGTTCGCGAAGAGCCCGTAACACACAAGGGTTACCTAACCCCCGCACGTTCCAAACGATGTCGATTATTGCGTCCGGCGGTGGTGCTCAGCACCCACCGCTGATATCTCAAAGTTGTTGTCGGTTTGCTCGTCATCTGGACTCGAGCTTTGAACGAACTCCACTGATTTCTCCGCTGTTTCTTGACCCTCATCTTGTTTGGCCTTCTTCAAATCAGCATGTCTTTCAATGGTGAATTTCGTCTAGACAAAATCCTCCACAGTCTTTCTCTTCGTAATTGTCGTTGTATCTTTTGGCGCTAAACCCACTTTTTTCTTCTCCTTCCTGATCTCGGCTTTCAATTCTGCCAGGTTCCGCTCCTTAGAAGGAAGGTCAGATATAACAACCGGTTTCGGCGAGATCTCTTGTTTCTAGAGCTGCCTTGGTGAGGCCACCATTTTGTCCAACGCTGTGAAGACAAAGGACTTCTCAATCTGTAAGGGTTCTGATGAAACACGATTTTTAACTGGGTCAATCTTTAAACCCGACAGTTTTTTACCCAAATGCAACTCAAGACCCGACCCGGATTTCCTTAACTGGTCACCCGAGTAGTCCGGAGTAAAAACATGGTTTGAGATAATCGTCTTGGGAACATCAATATCATCATCAATCGCAACAGATGCGTTGACTGTCAGTTTTCCTTTTTCCTCGCGACTATTCTCCGTAACCGACGTGCACATTAACTCTTCCAAATCATAGTCAGCCTCCTTTTCCTCCATAGCCGGCGTAACCGTTGGTATCCTGAAATCACGTCTAGTACCGTTACCGGCGTTACTCCAGCGATCTATACTCCGGTTGGACGTCAACATCTTCGGTCTGGGGCTTTTCGCCGTTCTTGGAGGTTTAAAACCTGAGGGAAGGAGAACCCATGATCCGTAAGGAAGCTCACCCCATCACCAGCACCCATCTGTGGACAGTCACTCAGTTGATGAGAGATAACCCCACACCGAAAGCAGACAATTGGAATTCTCTCATATCGAAACGTCACATGACACTTTGCCCCCTTACTCAGATCCACAGACGCAGACTTATGCAGAGGCCTGGCAGTGAGAATCTTTACACTCACCCGTAAAAGTTTTTCTCCACAGTCATCCTCCCAAACTTCAGATTTAATGAACGTACCGAGACCATTACCGACCAAAGCCCCCACATCCTTATTTAAAAAGTGAGTTGGTAAGCCGAAAATCTGGACCCAAACAGCGAACTCAGTGAAAGTATACCTGGCCGGGGGAATAGAAGGATCCCATTTTGTGACAACAAGAATGACGTTGTCAAACGACCAGGGTCCTCTAGCTAAAACTCTTTCCATGAACGCGAGTGAGTCAAAGCGAAAGAGGAAAAGATTGTGTCCCTCTTTGGAAATAGATTCCGTCGAACTCATATTCAAATGCGCTTGAGGAGCTCCACCATAGGTCTCTCCTTTATGGGCACATCCGATATGAATTTCCCCACTAGGCTCGCCGCAAAAGCGTCCTCCGCCTTCTGCCTAACCACATCGCTAATGGCAATCTGAAGCTCTCATTTTGGTTCAGACAAGTTGTTGTTTGACGAACTTGCTGCCATGGTGAAAAGAAATCTGAGAAGTTATAATCTCCCCCAAATCATCCACGAATTTAAATAGAAAACACTTAACACCATACACCAAATTATTCCTCCTTGGACACCCAGAATCGCCAAAAATCCGACCAAATCAGCGTATGCAATCAACAAATCGGGCAGGAAAATATCCAGCCATAACTTCACCATCATCCTGTTTGATACTCTCATGAACTAGTCAGAGAGATTGCAGTGTATTATAAGTTCTCTCAAACTTTACTCTAAAACTTTACTACTGTTTAAGATGATATTATTTCTTTAATCAAACAACATTAGCAATAGGATATCTTAAATTTTGACAGATGATGATGCCCCTTGCCTTCCATGAATCAGGTTGTTTTGAGTAAAGGTGACAATGAAGCTCCATATCTTTAACATGGGTAGATGACCAACCATAATTGAAACGACCCGGGATCTCGGTTCAGGGTTAAAAGAGACAATCGATGACCAAGAGTAGAAATGAGTTTATGAATATTATAATTTAGCTAATAAATACAACAGTCTTGAGAAGATAAGTTTACAAAGGTAATATGATTTGAAATATGCTATGTGATCTACTAAGTGATCTAATTTAAGCCAAACGTCTGTGTCTCGATTCGCGTTCCCATTCCCCAACCTTGATTGATGACCTGTGGTTTTGAAATGGCAAAAGCCGACGCAGTTTTGAAGCAATGATCAGTAAAAACTGAGTAAATACATACTACGACATGTAAAGCAACGAGTGGCACGGAAGCATGAGTTGAAACAAATCAGAATATTTAAACAGTAAAACTATCATGTTGGAGAATTTGGAACAACTGGAAGTAACCGAGTAACAAAACCTCTCAATTTATTAACATTGAGAAACCACGAGTAGTTGACAACATATCAAGGGTAAACAAGTCCATTTAACAGAATAACTTAGTTCATGAGTAGCCAAAGCATTTCAAATCATTTCAATTGATTAGGGCAATCTAGAGCCACAAACAACATTAATAAAGTAGTTAATTTTTTAATTTCGACTTCAATCAACAGTTTAATTTAGCTGAGGCGTGTCTAGAGCCACCAGCAGGATCGTTGTAAACAGAAGGATCACGAAATAATCACTAAGGGTTCCTTCTAGGGTCTAACAAACCTTATTTCACCCGAGCGTTAAGGGAGCCCATTCGTCCACCCCGCTCACAACATTAGCTAAAAGGCCTTAAGTGTCGACACCCCTATACCGTAGTGACCCTTACAAGTATAAGTAGCACTCTATAGCTCTATAAACCCCTTAGCCTCAATATCTTGATACATTTTGGCTCATCGGGGGCGGATTTGTGAACATTAACGTTCTATCCAATAATAAGAAGCATTGCTTCAATGGTCTTAGCCATAAGAAAATGGAGGATCGCTTGACGCCTCCCATTAACAACAGTACTCTGTACATCGTCCTAAGTCTATTAGAGGTATTTTATTTCTTCTCTTTCACATAAACAAAATCAGAATATCAAAATTTCACAAGTAATTTCCGAGAGTTCTCAAAGGAGGTGAATAAAATAGCTTAACAACATTCGAGTGGAAAACATGCATTCTCACACTATTTCATATAAGAAACATTCATTTGAAACATCAAACGCAAACGCACATTTTGATATAAAAAGGTCGTACATATGTACTTACCAATGCGCCAAGAACGGAGAAAATCAAATCTAGCACTCCGGCTATAACGCTCATCTCATATAAATCCGGGTCTCACGGTCAATGCAGCAGCACGAAATAATACGCCTACTTGGTACGAGCACAACGGCTGGATACAAACAAGTCAAGTATACAGTCTATTAGAATTTACCCTCTACATGAGGTTGTATGCAAGAATGCAATGGAAATGCGGGTCATGCAAGCTAACTTGACCAAAATGCCTCGATACTTTGAAACTGTCCCGTACAGTCCCTGACTATGCCTGAACCCCAAATTACACCCATACTTGCCCAAAAACATCCAAGAATGACTCTTAACTCTCCCATATGAACTTAGCATCGAAATCTACAACTTTCAGTAAATTACATTTAGGCCCTTAAAGTTTGCTAAAATTATAGAAAGACCCCACCATTGATTTGATAACTCCCGAGTCAAATACTTCCTTCTTGATACTTCAAATATCCTTCTAAGTCAGGTTGTTGCTCTCAAAACATTAATCTAGTCTCAAGTAGTTCAAGTGTGAAGTTTTAATTAAATGCACATAGGCCCCCGAAGTTTTGTAAAACTGCAAAAATGCCCCAAATGTTGACTTGGTCAACCCAAACGAGAAATGACATCGAGTACTCCAAATACGCATATAATAGATGCTGACAAACACCAAGTTACTAAACGAAACTCAATTCAAAGTTTAAGTGAAATTACTATTTTGCCGCTCCTATTTAGTTCAGTCAAACTAGGGTTTTTGAAAAGTCAAACTTGGTAAAACTTGATATTTAGACTCAGAATATGAATACGAACAAGTTTCATGAAGATCGTTAGTGCTAGAAATCACATTTAGAATGCTAAAATTGAAAGTCAAACGTAGAGCGAAATCATCTCAACTAGTCAACTTTAGAGCTGATTTGTGGTAAAATGAGGAAGGGTTTAGGAAAACTGAAGGTAATTTCTTGAAGAGGGTATTCCAATCTTTCCAAAACATATTGAAACCCTAAGAAACTCTAAGTATTGAGGGAGATTAAGCAAGTCAAAGATAGGTGAAAATGAGCTTTCGACACTTAGAAAAATTTGAAGTTCTTACAAATGAAAATCAGTCACATGCAGTGACTTTGAAGCCAAATTCTGGGCCATTGGTATGGACTCATGAGGCATGCTATATATGGATATGAAGAACTCATCACCATCTACAATTAGGAAGAAACAGAAGCTCAAACCATCAAGAGATGAGAGAGATAATGAGGTTCAAAGTTGGGTGAAAATTTAGTATTCTACACTTAGAAATATTCTGCACTTGGACAGATGGCACAACACAAAATCAGCAACTTCAACATGATTTTTAGGTAGTTTAGAGACCGAATTAGACAAAATTTAAAACATGAAAGTTGTATCCAATCGTCTGAGGTTTCCAGAAAGTACAGAATCGCTCAAAAAAGATTAAAAACGAGAGAGATATGATCATTTGAACATGAGTTGTTTATGCATGACGGAAAAACGAACCAAGAGTGAAAAATGAAATCAAAATCGACTCTAACAACAATCTGGGCAGATTTGGATCATTCAAACAGGTTCACGACATGATTGGGAGCAATTTGATGCATAGAACGCGAAATTTGGTGGAGAAATGAAGCTTACCCAAGGTTTGGTCGGCCATGGAGTTTTCCGGTGACTTTGCCGCCTAGTTCCGACGCTTCAACGAATACCCAACAGCTTCAAGGCTGCCCAGAGTGTTCCACGATGTCTAGAGGCCTCGGGGAAAACGTTTGGAGGGATAGAACGGCCAAGAACAGAGAGAACACCCAAGAAATCGGCGGCTTGTGGCGGTTTCTGTCGGGTTCTTCAACCCGGATTCCGGCGACCCCGTTTTCGGCGATTTGAGGGACAAGCTTGTGCTTCCCGGACTCGTCTCAACTTCAGGAACAAGATTATGTGGGTTAATCGAACCGAAATTCAACGATGAGGGAGGAATCGACAATAAACGGCTCTAGGGCTCATACCTTTGAATCGGGTTTTCTCTCTCGTTACTCGTCGTTTTCCAAAATTGATTTGTGCGTTTTACTCCTGAGGTTGGTGGCTACCTCCGGTAGTAGCAGGTCGGGTAGTGGTGGACATATGGTGGAGTTCTTTGGTGGTGGTGGTGGTTCTTCAATGGTGATGGTGGTTGTTCTTGGTGAAGTTCTTGCATGGTAGAGAAGGAGGAGGATGAAAATGGAAGTGTTGATGAAACAATGTAGATCAGATGGAGGAGATGATCAAGAAGGTGTTGCCACCTAGGGGATGTGATGTCAAAAGAAGTATGACAAGTGTCCCACATGCTAGGGGGGTGAAAGTGTAGTATTCCAAAGTTTGGGGTATAAACTAAAATTAGATGTTCTACTTAATTGTAGAAAATTGCACAACCACCCCGAACGTCGCTAGTGCTTCAAAATCACTCTAACAACGTCCAAATATTGCTAACACTCCAAAATTCAAACTTTAAATCCGTGACAAACTATTTACAAATTCGCCCCCAAAGTCTTGATATTGCACTTAGAGTCGGCTTGAAAAATAGGGGTGTTACAGTAGTAGTTGTTGGAATGAAAAAAAAAAATTGTATTGAAAAGTTCTTCTGGTGAACACTATTTGTAGATGTTGTTGGTATGTCATATTTATTCCCTGTGTATGCATGTATGTTATGGTGAATTTTCTCTGAAAATAAAATTTGTCAGTTATAGTATTTGTTCCGACATTATTGTACATTCATTCACAGATTCTGTTTCACCAAATAAAATGTCACGAAGGTGACTATTAATTGAATTAAATTATTTATAATTAATTTAAGTTCCATAATAGTTTTGCAAATAAAAGTTAGAACTCAAAATAAAAGAGAATACTATTTGTAGTTTTGTATTCACGAGGTTAACTAGTGTTGTATCGCCAAAGTGACCGATGCAAGTTAGTTTTATGAATACGGATTTATATAAAATTTATCGACTGAGGTGACATAATGGAAAACAGTACTCTCAATGGCATTCATGGTTAGGAGATTGAGGCTAGCCCAAAGGATAGTCACGGTCCAATAATTATGAATTGGGCAGGGTAATGTAATTGGTGTTAATTAAGCGATTAGTTATTGTTTAAGTTACATGAATTATGTTAGACCTACATAGGTATAACAGATAAACCTATATATATGAGTGAACAATAGATATGCTACAATCTCGCACAAATGAGAAATTTTAGTGATGTCGCTGGTTTATCTAATTGTGACTCTTGGTCTTATTATGAGCATTGTATATGATGATATCTTATTTAGAATTATTGCATTTTAATGCAGTTAATGTTCCGGTTGCACTTTACTCACAAGCTACTGGTATCCCGCAATTTCATGGGTCTAATTTCTCTGAATGGTACGAACAAGTCCTGTTACCTTGGGTGTCATGGATCTTAACGTGGCATTGCTTATGGACAAACCTACGGAAAATACAGATGCTAGCACTGATGATGAGGCTAGACTTATGAAAGCCTGGAAAAGGTCAAACAGGCTGATTATGATGTTTATTCGCATGAATGTGGTGAATAACAACAAGACTTCCCTTCCCCAATTTGACAGTGCCAAAGAATTGTTGGAGGCTATTAAGGAGCACTTTAAAGCGACTGATAAGTCTCTAGCAGGCACACTCATGAGTGAATTGACCAGCATTAAATATGTTGACGATAAAGGATTCAGGATCACATCTTGAACATGGCTAATAAGGCTGCAAAGCCGACAGCACTGGGCATGAAAATTGATGAGCTCTTCCTCGTGACTTTTGTGCTGAACTCACTCCCTGAAAATATGGCCCATTCAAAATCACTTATAATGCACAGAAAGATAAAAAGAATTTGAATGAGCTTACTAGTATGTACATTCAAGAGGAGTTGAGATTAAGGCAGGAAGGACATCATGTTGCCTTGGATGTTAATCTTGAAAGTAAGAAGAGGAAAGGAAATGGTGTGAATAAACGAAATGGACACGCACCAAAGAAAGGAAAAGGACATGGATGAAGTAGCCATGATAACGAGAATGGTCACAATGTCAAGTGTTACTTTTGTAACAAGAAGGGACATGTGAAAGAAGGACCGTGATAAGCGTAAGGCTTGGTTTGAAAAGAAGGTATGCAAATTTCTTTTGTATGTTACGAATCAAATCTTTCTAATTTTCCTTCAAATTCTTGGTGGTTAGATTATGGTGCCACTAATCACATCACGAAATCCATGCATGGACTCCTTACAACCCAGAAACCGGAGGTAAGTGAAAAGATCATTTATATAGGGAACCGTCTCAAGGCTAATATGGTTCTCATTGGAACTTATCGTTTGATATTAGAGACATGTCATAAGTTAGTTCTTTATAACAGTTTTTTATGTACCTTCGATTTATAAGAATCTAGTATCTTTGTCCAAACTAGATTTGTTTGGATATTCTGCTTTATTTGATTGTCAAAAACTCAGTTTAATGTTTGAATCTAATATTGTGGGTCTGGAATTTTATGTGATGGTTTATATAGAATTTCCTTGAACCGCGAGTTTGAACAATCATTATTGATTATGGATTCGAATCGTGGTGTGAAACGTAGTTTTTCAAATGAAAGTTCTTCTACCTTGTGGGATAGACGTTTGGGACATATTTCCAAAGAAAGGATTCAAATGTTAGTGAAATCTAGAATTTTGGAGAATCTAGACGTCACTGACTTTGAGATGTGTGTGCATTGCATTAAGGGAAAGCAAACCAAACACAACAAGAAAGGTGCCACAAGAAGTAAAGAACTTCTTGAGATCATTCACACGGATATTTGTGAAATTCCTATTCCACGTTTACTAGTGAAAATTATTTCATTACCTTTATCGATGATCTATCAAGTTTTGGTTATCTTTATCTACTCCATAAAAAGTCTCAGGTTGTTGACATCCTTGAGGTTTACATTACAGAAATTTAGAGACAATTTGATAGGAAAGTTAAAGTTGTAAGATCAGATAGAGATGGTGAATATAATGGAAGATATGATGAGTCAGGACTACATCCTGGCCCATTTGCTAAATTCCTTGAGAAGCAGGGCATTTGTGCTCAATACACAATGTCAGGTACGCCTCAGCAAAATGGTTTTGCTGAAAGGCGTAACCGAAATCTTATTGATACGGTTAGGAGCATGTTAAGTAATTCATCTGTACCCATTTTACTGTGGAGTGAAGCTTAGAAAACCGCTATGTATATCTTGAATCGGGTTCCTAGTAAAGATTTTCCAACTACTCTTTATGAGTTGTGGACTGGATGTAAATCTATTTTAAGGCATATACATGTTTGGGGTTGTCTTGCTGAGGCTCGAATTTACAATCCGCATGAGAGAAAGTTAGATTCAATAATAATATCTAGATACTTTATTGAATATACATTAAAGTCAAAAGGTATAGATCTTATTGTCCTAATTATTGTTTGAGAATTATTAAAACTGGAAATGCCAAGTTCTTGAAGAATGATGAGGTTAGTGGGAGTAGTGAATCAACGAAAGTTGAGCTTGATGAAATTAGAGTGGATGTTATACCATCCAATCATTCTCAAGAAAATGTTGTTCCTGAGGTTAATGAACAATGTGATGGTAATGATTCACCACCCCATGAGAATATCGCTATTGAAAATGATGTTGAACCACATGCATTAAGGTGATCACAACGTCAGCTATTCCTGATGATTATGCCTTTGTGTATCTACAAGAACATGAATTTGATATTGCTATTCTCAAGGATCATGTTTCATATTCTCAAGCCATAGAAAGTAGTTATTCTAATAAATGGATGCATGCAATGAGAGAAGAGTTGAAATCAATGAATCATAATGATTTCTTGGATCCTACCGAAGTGCCTAAGAATAGTAAGAAAGTCGGTTGTAAGTAGCTCTTTAAGACCAAACGCAACGCTAATGGCAATGTCGAAAGATATAAAACTAGACTAGTGGCCTAAGGTTTTACTCAGAAAGAAGGCATTGATTATGGTTAGACTTTCTCTCCAGTTTCTAAGAAAGACTCATTTACATTATGGCTCTTTTAGCTCATTTTGATTTGGAGTTGCATTAAATGGATGTAACGACCGCTATTCTGAATGGGGAATTAGATGAGCATATATATAGGAACATCTAGAGGGATTTGCAAAAGAAGGTCGAGAACACTTAGCTTGCAAGTTAAATAACTTCATATACGGATTTAAACAAGTTTCAAGGCAATGGTATATTAAGTTTAGTGATACCATTACCTCCTTCGGATTTAAGGAAAATTTTGTTGATCTATGTATATATCTCAAGATCCGTAGGAGCAAATTTATATTTCTGGTTTGTATGTGGACGATATTTTGTTAGCTAGTAGTGTTATTGGTTTACTTCATGAGACTAAGGAGTATCTTAACAAGATCTTTAAAATTGCTTACATGGGAAAGGCATCTTACGTCATTGGGATAGAGATAATTAGGCATCGGTTTCGTGTTACTTTAAGATTGTCTCAGAAAGACTATATCAATCGAGTCTTGGAAGTATACAATATGCAGTCTTGTTCAGCCATAGATGAACCTATAACAAAAGGTGACAAATTAAGTGAAAGTCAATGCCCAAGGAATGACTTGGAAAGGGAGAAAATGAAAGACATGCTATCGGTTGTTGGTAGTCTGATGTATGCACAAACTTGTATTAGACCGGATATTAATTTTTTTGTCGTGTACTTGGAAGATATCAAAGTACCCCGGGTACAGAACATTAAAAAGCAACAAAGAATATTTTGAGTTATCTTCAAGGAACGAAGGATTACATGCTCCTTTATAGAAGGTTGTATCAATTAGATGTTATTGGCTATTTAGACTCAGATTTTTACGGTTGCTTTGATAGTAGGAAGTCCACATCGGGCTTTATGTTCCTACTTACTGGTGGAGTAATCTCGTGGAAGAGTGTAAAGCAAACAATCATTGTTTCTTTCACGATGGAGCCTGAATTTGTAGCATGTCATGAGGTCTCGAGTAATGCTATATAGTTGCGGAATTTCATCTCAGGGCTTGGAACTGTTGACTCTATTGTCAAGCCATTGAAGATATATTATGATAACACCGCAACTGTCTTCTTTTCAAAGAACAAAAATTATTCCATCGGGGCCAAGCATATGGACCTTAATTACCTAGCTGTTAAGGAACAAGTCCAGAAGCAATAAGTGTCGATTGTGAATTTGAGTACCACTCTCATAGTTGCTAATCCGTTAACAAAGGCAATGCTGCCTAAGACTTATAAGGAACATGTTGTTAGGATGAGTCTTTTGGGCAATGCATGAATTGTACGTACTCGTTATGGTGATCGACACTATGCTCTATGTTTAAGCTGCTTATGTTTTCCTGTTTCCAATAATGTTTGCGCATATTCGTTTTGGACTTTGTTTTAACATGAACTGTCCTAACAAGACAAAATTAAAGGGGCCTTTATGGTATTACGGATCAAATTGGTGGAGCTTATTAGTGGCGTGATACATGGAAGGAAATATGACAAGATAGTCATATAACCGCTATGATTCACACTGATGGCTAAAGCTTATTCTAGTGTTACATTGTTTTACATGTTTGGGCATATCAGCTTATTTTATAAAATCGTGATCACGTGTCAAATTCTCTTATTATGGAATCTAGTCGAGTCTATTTTTCAAATTTATTTATCTTTGTTTTACTAAATCGGTTCAGTGGACCAAGTGGGAGAATGTAAACATTTGTTTTATGGTCCACTAATCTTATGTTTTTAATTAGATTCAACTAATTCTTGTAACCGCAGATAATTAAGTTGCCCATTAAATGATTTATGAAGTAACTCACTATCAGTTTTAAAGGCCATGATGGTTGGCATTAACTGACAGTGGTTACATCATTGTATGTGGCCTTCTTCTTCCTCTATAAAAGATACATGACTCCTCCTCTAACAGTTGTCTAGAACAACAATTCCATCACGAAAAGAAAAGGGACATGAATTATTGAAGGAGACATAGAGAAGAAGATGAGCCCGTCGATCAAAGTTCAAATCAAGAGAAGGTACTGTGTTTTCAGTTCGGGGAAGGATCAACGGTTTCAGCTTTGTCGTATCCCGTGTCTCAGATCAATTTCGTGGCGAACGGTACGCATTTCTTATTGTACAATATTTTATGTTCGTAAACGTATTGATCTCAAGATCCTGCAAATTAAAATTTTCCGCATAATAGTCAAATTACAGCTTTCACAATCCACTGACCGCTTTAGTTTCTTCAGAAAGATCGAACAATCATTTCAAGGACACCCCCACACTCCGTTGCTTAGCTCCACCAGTACTTCATCAAAAATCGGAAGAACATGCAAATTCTTCGAGCGCTTGCACGTCTTCATCCAAGAAGGTTCACAGAATATTGTCCGAATTGGGAAACAAATGTTTCTTTAGGTCAATTAGTCACAATTCAAACCGTTATATTGCAATATGGCCACATATACAGTTATGGCCTATAACATCGGATTCCATGTGGGTATAACCAGTGAGCTAGTCTTTTCTTGAGAAATTTTCCGTGCGAGTCTGAATCCAACAACAGCAGACTAAAGATTTCTAATATGGCCATTAACAAGTCTCATAACATTTCATCAAACGCATTGTGATGACAAGTTCCCTTCCTATTGAAACATGTAAATAAAAAATCTCCAGTTTTGCAAATAGTCACACTTTCCGATTTTCAGTTCATACCAAAAACGTTTAAACTTTTCAATCAGCTTATTTACTCAAGTTAATTTCAGCACTTATTTATATTTTGAGCCAGTACCAAACATGTTATCAAGATCGAAAACACGCCGCCATAGACAAGTCTCATAAATTTCATCAAACACATAGCCTTCGTTCATAATACGAGAATTAACATGCTGAAACATGTACTATATATAAACATAAAGACCAGTTTCCTACTTGCTGATAGTTACTTGTTAACTCCACAGTAATCTGTGAGGGTGCTTTCGGGGTTCTTTAAGAAGTACTGGAGGAAATCAAGGCCGGAGAAGGGCTTGAAGAGCAAAGGGTGTTCATCGTCGACTAGCTCTGGTGGAGTCTCCATTGTATCCACCACGATCGAGCTCAGAGATACCGAGTAATT
Source organism: Linanthus parryae (assembly GCA_023055425.1). Classification (NCBI taxonomy): domain Eukaryota; kingdom Viridiplantae; phylum Streptophyta; class Magnoliopsida; order Ericales; family Polemoniaceae; genus Linanthus; species Linanthus parryae. Next base: position 91,642,489 of record JALGPY010000004.1, on the reverse strand, counting down.
CACTTCTTGAATTCCTTGCTCCGTCACGCCGTGCAGGTGCGATGGTGAATGTATGCTTCCGTTGCTCCATCCCTGAATTCGACACACAAAAAGGAGAAAGCCAGTGATATATTAGTTACATCACATCGTTGTCACGACATTTTGACATTTAGAATAAAATGTGTCGTTGTAGAACTGAAATAATCCCACTTTTCATGGACGACCGTGATAATAATGATCACCTCACCTACTAGTTAATCATTGCTCGAAATATGTGTGAGGTAATTGTTTTTTTTTGGAAAATGGAAAATGCAATGGCCCTTCTGTTTGGACAAGCTAGATTAAGATTATGATATTGTAAACTACTGGACTCAACCACTCGTTGTCAATATTCTAAAGTATCATTATGTTAATCTTAGTTCATCCAAACAGAGCCAATGTTTCAGGAGTCTTTCTTAAGCCTTTTCTATCACTGCTGAAGTTCTCTAATTGGTTATTAGGTTTTCTAAAGAGAAATAACATAATAATTTTATAAATCCAATTTGTACATTGCTTGGCAATGGCGTGGTTTTCTCCCCCAGGGTTGTTACAGGTTGGAAACTCAGTATTTTTTGAATAAAATGCGGAGTTATGCCACCCTACATCGGTGTAAGTTTTAAAAAATGTGAAGCATAACTCATTTAAAAATAAAACCTGTATGGTAAGAACAATTAGGAGGGAATATTACCCTATGTTTTTTGCCCTAAACTCCGGGACAAAATTCAATTTGTCTCTCAGTTTGTAATAGTGTTTCTCAATGCCATTTCATATGAATGAGATGGTTGAGTATGTATGTCTATCTTTTCTGAGGAAGAGTGTGTACGTCTAAGTAAGCATGTCAACAAATTGAGCTACTCTTAAAATAAATCTAAGAAAATGTTAAGATTATTTACTCACCATGAGTGCATCACCAGCCATGACGATGAAATGCTGAGGTTTTGGCTCAAAAGAGATCCAATGTCCGTCTTTTGTTTCAATTGCAAAAGCTTTGACATGATTCTGGGCAAATACGCTGAAGAAACTCTTGTCCGTGTGGGACACACTACTTTTATCAACCTTATGAGCCTGCACCACCGGAGCTTGTTTGGCTAGTGCCGTTATATAAGTAGAAGCTATTGATGCGCTGTCATCTGAACTATTGTAATAGTTCTTGTCGACACCATAACCTTCAAAGACCATTCTTTGCACCATTTCGACTAGCCGTACTAGTAGTTTTGTGAATTCTTGCAGATTCTCACTGATGAATTGTCAATGAAAAAGAGTAAATATTAGAACACAAAAATTAAATTCGTTAATACTGTACATCAAAGTAGTTGGAGGGTTTGAATTGATTAATCAATATATCAATTATTTAATTAAAGACCAGTTTTACTTATTCTTGATTAGTTGTCGGAAAATGATTATTGTTGTGAGTTGTACTCGTTTTCAATGATTTGAATTTTGCTTTAAAATGATTTGAATTTTGCTTTAAAAAGGAAAAAGTTTGTTATGTGTCCACATGACGAGAATATGTAGTTGAGTTTGGTAATGAGTTACATTGAGCTACGTATGGAGAAATTAATGACTACAATAAATTAGTTGAAGATGCTTTTTAAAAATTTATGGAAACAAATCATTCAAACAGAATCTACTTCTTGCTTGTTTTCTTAATTACCAAAATTAACATTACATATTGAAATTTGAAATGAGTAGCCCAAATATGACGTGGCATGCCACATCAACAAATTGATGAATTAAAAGAAAAATAAATAAAAGAAAATGCAAGAAATCAAAACATATTAGGATGAAAAGGGAGGGTAATTAAAACAAACTAAAAATAATATTTTTTTTTCTTCTTTTCCTCTCTCAATGTGTTGATGTGTCATGTCACATCATATTCTGTCTACCGTTCTGACTACAGGTGTGGCCTACTTATCACCAAGGAAACAAATCAAACATACATTAGCTACTTCATCTTACCAATTTTTTTTCTCACCAAATAATTGTCCAAATGACGATGGTTGGAGAAAAGAGAGTTTCTTTGCTAACGCCCACACCTTGTCTAATACAAAATTAACTTAACATGATAACAACAAGAATTGCTTCAATTCAAGCACCTATGTGAACATATCTTACTCGAAATGAGAGCAAGTGACTCTAATTTCGAGAAAAGTAACATATTTCAATGTTGACACCTGTAAGTTTGTCAAAACCGAAATCAATTTCACTAACAACAACAAGACCTAAATACTTATAACATGTGTGAACATATTTTACTGAAAAGCGGGATATATACTTAAGTTTCTAAAAACATATAGTTTTCGTTATCGACACGTGTGTTCAGTCAGTTAGAGAAAGAAGCATCAACTAATAGCAACAAAAACCACCGCACTTCAAACTTGGAGTGTGAACATATCTAACTTTGAAAACAATGTCCGTGATAACACTTTTTTCTTTGAAATGAATGTCCGTGATAACACTTAAAATGGTTATTTCTCTTTCCCTAAAGTTGCCACTAGAAATGTACAGGTTGCCTTGCGAATCTAAAATCTCAAAATTCGCCCAAGATTGTACATAATTCTACACCCATCAATTGATATTATTTTTCCATAGTGTTCCCATAATAACCATCCACCCACCCACCGTAAAAGAATTCCCTAAAATGTGAGAACAAAGAAGTAATCAATAGTATACAATGAGTATAATTACCAGAAAGTGTCGTTCCCAGCAGGCCAAACGGCGTCGGTGAATCGCCGCGTAGCTTCAAGAGTCTCTCCATTCCTAACGAAAAACCCCTCGGTGAGAGGCAACTCCGGGTTTGGCTTAAAATACGTAACGCCCAATTCCTTGACCATTTTCTTTTCTTCGGAAAGATCAAACAATCCCTCCAATGAGCCCCAAACGCCCCTGCTTAGCTCCACCGGAATCTGATCATACACTGCAACAAAACAGCCGTATTCTTCGAGCGCTTGCACGACTTCGTCGATTGCCATTTTCCAAGAACCACCGGTCTTCAACCTTGCCATGCTCAAGTCAATTACAGGAAGCTGAGGCATTGCTTCAGAACCCATTTCTGTTTTCTCTCTGGTTTTTCTGTCTCTAAACTATGAATAAATGCTGTATGGAGTCATTGCGGTGTGCGACTATTTATACACCTATTGATATGGGGTATTAAAAGAGTCTATCTCCTTTGTGTTCACACTAATTTAAAGGATTTTATGATTTGATTGAAATGCCAATTTTCTTAGGCTCTTTTTTTAAGAGATTTTTATAGTGTTATTGGAGCTGGGCCTTTTCGGAATATCATAACAATAAGATTTAATGATTTATACAACATTCACTCATATTGGACACCGATTTATATAATAAAATAGTATGGTTGACTTTGAAGAACTTTATGCAAGGAACTATAGGAGCAAAGGATAATCTCTGCTTATTTTGACCTCTTAATAATGAGGATTATTGAGGAGATATTTATTTTTATTTATTGCGGAAGAAATCAAATTCACCCACTATGAAGATTCTTCGTCATAGAATAAATAAATAAATAAATAAATAAATGGTTTTAGTAAAATATTAATGGTCTATTTTAATGATCAAATCGTCGGGTTTCAGTTGAGGTTGAGATAGTAGTTGTTTTTGTTTTTTGTTCTGGGTTGATAAGACAATGATTATTCACCAAAAAGAATTGAGTGTTCACATTTTGTTCCGACATCGCCAACTAAGTACTTTTCACACACAAAAGCATAAAGACTAGGTTAAGTTAGCTAGGTAGCCGACTAGCCGCAATGCCGAAATTCAACAAAAACACACTCCTAACAGCACACTTCACTTTGATTTTATTATATTATGTCCGAATCAAAGTGATGTGGTGTGAAAACGATCTAACTGCTTTTGTTACTGCAGAGTAGCTGTTTTATATGCACACGCATTTCCAAACTGATTTTGGAAAGACAAACGTGAGGATATAACATTTTCTAACTAGAGAATTCGGAATAGTACTAATGATAGTAGTTACTGTTAGAATGTAAGAGGCTGAAAATGTCTATGACAGAGCTTCAAATATATTCATCAATATATAGTGTATTTACAGAGAACATGACAATTATGTCATTCTAGTTACAACACTATCGCTAATACTCCCCCCAGTCGGAGGACGAACGCTCAGGTTGGACCTGAAACACTCAAAGAGATGTCGAGGTAGACTTTTGGTGAAAATGTTAGCATACTGATAATCGGCAGGAATATGTAAAACACAGAGTTGCCCAAGTCGTACCTTCTCACGAATGAAGTGCAAGTCAATTTCCACATGCTTCGTGCGTTTGTGTTGTACTATGTTACCAAAGAGATAAATTGCACTGACATCATCACAATAAATCACAGAGGAACGGGGGGGGGGGGAGGGGAGATTGAAACTAGAAGCTTGATCGGGAGGTTGTGAAACCAACACAACTCAGAGACAGCGTTTGCCACACCACGGTATTGTGCTTCAGCACTAGATCGAGAGACTATGAACTGACGTTTAGATGACCAACTGAGTAAGTTGTCACCAAGGAAAACACAGTAACCAGAAGTGGACCGCCGAGTGTCCAGGCAACCAGCCCAATCAGCATCCGTATACGCAGTGAGACCATCATGAGCAGTAGCAGATATGCAGAAACCATAATCAAGGGTACCACTGACATACCGTAGAACTCTCTTCAATGCATGATAATGTGTCTCACGCGGATCATGCATGAAGAGACAAACCTGCTGGACTACATAAGAAAGCTCAGGGAGAGTGAAGGTAGGATGTTGTAGTGCACCTGCTAAGCTGGTGTACAGAGTAGGATCAGACACTGGAGGGACGGATTCCCCTGTGAGTTTAGTATATGTCTCAACATGTGTAGCAACAAGCTTACATGCTCTCATGGAGGCTCAACGAAGGATGTCACGAGCATACTGGCGCTGAGACAGAAACAAGCCAAAGGAATCCCCAGTAACTGCACTACCCAGAAATGATGCAGGGGTCAAGATCTGACATGGCAAACTCACTGGATAAATGTGCGATAATGTGTTCTAGAAGATACAAAGAGGAGCCGATGATGATAATATCATCCTCATAGAGCAGGAGATAGATAGTGTCAGAGCCACGCCGATAGAAAATCAATGACTCGTCACTGTAGCAACCAGAAAAACCAACCCTGTCGGTGAGGAATGTAGCAAACCGCCGAAACCAAGCCCGCAGAGTTTACTTAAGTCCAGAGAGAGACTTCCGAAGAAGGGAGACATAATTAGGATAGTGGGGATCACGATACCCAGGGGGGCTGATACATATAGACAGTCTCCTCCAAATCACCATGAAGAAAAGCGTTCTCAACATTAAGTTGTCGAATGGGCGAAAATTTAGAGACAGCTAGCGTAAGAACTGTTCAAATGGTGGCAGGTTTAACCAGTGAGCTAAAGCCTCCTTACAATCCACACCCACCATTTTGGATTTGTCATTGGCAACTAGACGGGCCTTATAGTGCTGAAGAGTACTGTCAGACCGATAATTATGTCGAAAAAGCCACATTGCCCGTAGTATTTTTCCCTTAGTAGGGCGTGCCCCCAAGTCCCAAGTGTGGTTCTTAACCATAGCGCTAAACTCATCATCCACAGCAGACTTCCAGTGTGGGTCTGATACCGCAGACACATGGGATTAGGTATGGGCGAGATGGAGGGAGGTGTTTGGGCATGGAGAGTAAGACATTGAATGGGCTTGGTGATGTCGTGTTTGGATCGAGTGGTCATTTTTCGGGGAGTGTGGAGGGGGAGAAGGAGGAGGAGGCGGTTCGGGTACCGTAAGAGGTAGAGCCAAAGGGCTAGAGGGACCCATAGGAGAGGGGTCCAAAAGGCCAGGGGCGGGCATGGGTGATCCTAACGCTACGTGTGTGGGAGGAGAATAGGGAGTATGACACTGTCGGATAAGAGCAGCGGGTGGAAGGCTCTCGTCAGGGTCAGGAGACCTATGTACGGGAAGGGAGGCTGAGCTAGGGGTAAATAATGGGAAGACAGTCTCGTCGAAAGTTACATGACGAGAGATGTGTGCTTGACCGATGGAGAGGTAAAGGTAGCCATAGCCTCTAAAATTCGGAGGGTAATCGAGAAAGACACAACGAGCGGAGCGATGAGCAAGCTTATGGGGAGCTGTGGCAGAAAGGTATGGGTAGAACAAACACCCAAGTGTGCAAAGATGATCATAGGTGGGTTGAAGATGATAGAGAAAGACAGTCGAAATGTTGTTCAGGAGTGCAGTGGTGGGAAGAATGTAGTGCGTAGACTGCTGTAGAAAGAGACTCAACCCATAAGGATTGGGGGAGGAAGGCCTCAGCAAGAAGGGTACGAGCGATGACGTTGACACGACGAATCATGCGTTTGACCTTATCATTTTGTGAGGAGGTTTGGGGGCACACAAAACGAAAGACAATACTATTTTCTGCAACATACTCATGAAAGAGTCATTATCGAATTCACCCCATGTTGGAGTAGATGCCCTAGAGGTAATCTATACTTAGTATGAACATTGTTTTGGCTAGAATATTAATTTATTAATTATGGGAATATTTAATATAATGAAATCCTTGGATTGCAATGTGTTGTTTATCTTAAATATTCTTAGTCCATTATATTGATTAATAGGACGATCACTATAGACTAGTATGTGGGTAGATTGATACGGATATATCAAGTCCAACACATGGGTATTCATTAGGAGTAATGGCATACTGGATTGACCCACAACGAGAAGGCTACATTAGATTATGTAAATGTCACAAGTGCTTCTCGTAGTGCTAATGGTGTTGTAATAGGGTGCAAGTGGGTCTTCAAGAAGAAGACCAACATGGATGGCAATGCAGTTTCCTACAAGGGCCGATTGGTGGCAAAAGGGTTCAGACAGATTCACGGCATTGACTATGATGAAAGCTATTCCTTAGTCGCGATGAGGAAATCCATTCGTATCTTACTTGCTATTGCAGCTTATCACGACTATGAGATTTGGCAGATGGATGTCAAATTAGCGTTTATGTATGAAAACCTCATTGAGGATGTGTACATGACACAACCTGGGGGTTTTGAGGATCCAGAGCATGCCAACAAAGTCTATAAGTTGCAGCGATCAATTTATGGATTGAAGCAAGCTTCTAGGAGTTGGAATCGACATTTTGATGACGCGGTCCAAGAGTTTGAATTCATCAAGAACTACAATGAGCCTTGTGTCTGCAAGAAGGTTAATGGGAGTTCTGTTGTGTTTCTTGTCTTGTATGTGGATGACATACTACTCATCGGAAACAACATTCATACCTTGCAATCTGTTAAAGATTGGCTAGGGAAGTGCTTCGCAATGAAGGACTTAGGGGATGCAACTTATATACTTGGGTATCAAGATCTACAGGAATACATGTAGGAAGCTGCTCGGCCTAAGCCAAAGTACATATATAGACAATGTGTTAAAACGATTCAACATGCAAGATTCAAAGAAAGGATTCTTTCCCATGTCGTATGGAGTCACCCTTTAAAGGCTGAATGTTCCTCCAATCAGATTGAGAAGGACCGCATGAGTAAGATACCGTACTTGTCAGCTATAGGATCTATCATGTACGCCATGTTGTGTACTAGACTAGATGTGTCATATGCGTTGAGTATGGCAAGTTGATACCAGTCCAACCTAGGTGAAAGTCACTGGATTGATGTCAAGAATTTCCTTAAGTAGTTGAGAAGAACTAAGGATGCATTCTTGATATTTGGAGGTGAGGAAGAACTCAGTGTAATCGGTTACACTGACGCGAGCTTCCAAACTGGCAAGGACGACTACAGATCGTAGTCGAGCTATGTGTTTTGCCTGAATGGAGGAGATGTGAGCTGGAAGAGTTCCAAGCAAGAAACAGTTGCTGATTCTACAACTGAAGCTTAATACATTGCTACGGCAGGCGCAACAAAGGAAGTTGTTTGGATTAGGAAGTTCATCACTGAGCTTGGTGTGGTTCCTAGCATTGTGGATCCCATTGCGTTGTACTGTGACAACACTGGGGCGATCTCACATGCAAGGAACCTAGGTCACACCAGAAATTCAAACACGTACTTAAGAGATTTCATCTTATACGAGAGATCATTGATAGAGGAAATGTGAAGATATGAAAGATTCCAACGGACAATAATCTTTTAGATCCACTTACAAAGACGCTTTTTCAGCGCAAGCATGAAGGACATACTAGATCTATAGGCATACGAGATGAACCAAATTGGCTCTAGTGCAAGTGACAGACTATTGGAGTAGATGCCCTATAGGCAATCTATATTGAGTATGAACATTTTTTTGGCTAGAATATTCATTTATTATATATGGAGATATTTAATATAATGAAGTCCTTGGAGTGCAATGTGTTGATTATCTTAAATATCCCTAGTCCATTATATTGATTGTTAGGACGATCACTATAGACTAGTATGTGGGTAGATTGATATGGAGATTTCAAGTCTAACACATGGGTATGCATTAGGAGTAATTTCATATTGGATTGACCCACCACGAGAAGGTCACATTAGATCATGTCAATGTCACAAGTACTTCTCGTAGTTCTAACGGTGTTGTAATCCTTAGACTTGAAGTCACTAGATACTCTAGTTTTGAAATATCATGTTTTGATATTATCAAACGTTACACCGTGACTGGGTAACTATAAAGATGGTAATCGGGCATAATAGGAATCAAGCTGAGAGATGGTAGTGATGTAGAGATGATTTGTCCCTCCCACATAAAGGGAGTAAATTGTAGGATTTTTTAACGGATTACGCAGCGGAAAAACAATAATTAACGTCCACACAAGACCCTCCAAGGATCACGGGAAGAGACATGATAACGATAGTTTCTGGAAACAATTACCTTGTTTTTCTCCTGTGATGACTTCAAACGAAAAATATTATTTGCATCTCTACAGGTAGTCCACACCTAGGATTAAGATCTAGATTCCTCCACGTCTTGTGCTAGCAACCGGTGGAAGAAGGAGAAGAATCAGGCAACGGAGACCAAAAGAGGCTCGGCCTCTTCTTGGCCGACGGGTAGAGGGGGGCGGACGGGTCTAGGCTTCAGCCTAGGCTTGTCTTGCTCTCTCTCCTTGTTTTGTTCTCTCTCACTCAATGTATGTTATGAGCATTAGTGAGACAATAAGCTAGGAGTGTCCTTTATATAGTCCAACAACTCCTTGATAACTACATAAAGACCCCTCTCCTAATCATGTCCATACACGGATTATTCCAACTTGAAAATTAGTCCTACTAAGTTTGCAAGTAGTTGCGTATTGATCCTTCTATTTAATTGATTATATTAATTAATTCCCAAGTCTATTTTAATCCATATGGCGTGTGACCCCATAGGTTTCTACTTAGTTGGTATTAACAATTACGAACATGGAGCGGTGTCTGGCAACACATCCACGCCACCCAACTAATAGAAATAGTCATTACCATGACAAACCTTGTGCAAGTATTGTCTCATCCCTTTGTCTCTATATCCGAATTTGACACGAGACATACAAGTCACACTCGTATATCCAATCCATAGTTTCTCGATCCTGGAAATAGTCTTATTCATGCAGATAACATCAATATCCTATATTGATTTATCTGAGTCTGGCCAGACATTCTATAAGCACCATCCTCGAGTGGTCGTGGATATTTGCTCCCGTTATGTGAGAGGGAAAAATTATATATACATCACTATCATCTCTAATCTTGCTTCCTATTGTGTCCGATAAGCGCCTTTATTGCTACCCAGTTAATGCATACCGTTGTCAAAATGCAATATTCCACATCGAGGATCTAGTGACTTCAAGTCTAGGGATTACAATACCGTTGTCACTACGAGAAGCACTTGTGACTTCACATAGCATGTATGTAGCCTCCTCGTTGTGGGTCAATATGATATGCTATTACACTTAATGCATACCCATGTGTTGGATCATGATATCATCATATCAATCCAATCCCATACTAGTCTATAGTTGATCGTCCTTTTAATCAATATAATTGACTAGGGATATTTAAGATAAACAACACATTTGAAATCTAAGGACTTCATTATATTAAATATCTAATACAATGAATATTCTAGCTAAAAGTAATGTTCATACTAAATAAGATTGCATCTAGGGCATCTATTCTAACAGTCTCCCACTTGCACTAGAGCCAATTTGGTGCATCTCGTATGCCAATAGATCTAGTGTACCATTCATGCTTGCGCTGAACACGCAGCTTTGTGAGAGGATCTGACAGATTCTCATCTGTAGGAATCTTGGATATCTTCACATCTCTTCTATCGATGATATCTCGAATAAGATGGAACTTCCTGAGCAAGTGTTTGGACTTATGGTTCCTTTGATTGTGCGATCTCTCCAGTGTTGTCACAATACAACTCTATTGGATCCACAATGCTAGGAACCACACCAAGTTCAGTAATGAACTTCCTAATTCAAACAACTTCCTTTGCTGCGCCACTCGCAACAATGTACTCAGCCTCAGTTGTAGAATCAACAACCGACTGCGATATGAAATCATCTTTGTAGGTTTGGAAGCTTGCATCCGTGTAACCCCTTACACGCAACTCTTCCTCTCATCCATAGATCAAGAACGCATCCTTAGTTCTTCTCAAGTACTTGAGGATGTTCTTGACCGCTATCCAGTGACTGATAACCCCGTTTGCGGTGATATATTTACACTTGAAAGCATATCGTTTTGCGTGCATTCCGGGTAAATATTATGAGTTTTGCACTGTGAATGCGTGGATTTTATGTAGTTGATCTATATGCGCGTAATTCATAGTCCGGGCGTTTTCTGGTTTAATTGAGCTATTTATGTACATTTTACACCCGATGCGTTAGTGTTGTGATTTACAGGTACCGGAGGCTCACGAACTTAAATTTGATTTGAAAGCGAACTTCGGGAACGATGAAGCTCAAGAAGCTGGCTGAAGTGAAAGTGCAAAAGGAAGATGAAACAGAGAAAGAAGTACAGAGCTACAACCATAAACAATTCACTTCAAAAACCACACAAAATAACCCGCCTTTACCATGGCCTAATTACACCATTCTTCCTTTTAACCATCACTGCCACCTCCCCAAGATTGCCTCAATCCCTTACATCACCAATTCACCAATTAAACAGCACCCTTCATCAATAATACACCAAGAGTATTTCCCAAACACCATTAACATCACTTTTGCAAATACAACACAGCAGCCAACCCTATTAAACCTCCATTCAGCCTACATAACCATGACCACAGTTCAGACCCATTCTCCAACGCCAATTCACCACCATGAACACCATAAATAAACCCACCTCCATTGAAAATTATCCACAACCACAGTCGCTGAAGTTTCCTCATAAAAGACCCACTTAACCATCTCCATTCTCCACCTTCAACCGAGCCACCTTTCCATCACCCAACCACCGAAGCCATGGCAGCGCAGAACAGAGCAAAGACTCAGCACCGAAGTAAATCAGAGCAAGAAATAAGAGGCTAAAACCCACAATCGCAGAGGATCAAAGTTGCGATCTAAACCAGATCCAAATCAGCAGCGAGCAATATCGAAGAAGAAGCAGCGCCAATCACAGAGGAGAAACAGAGCATCAAAGCTTCAGGGGATTTCGTGGATTTCCTCCAACACTTAGCAAAAATCAGAGCCTCTATTTTGGGCCGAAATAAAAACACCCATCTGTTTTGACTCTCAAAATTGATTTCGTACGAAATCCCTGTGATTCGTGCGAAATAGAAGTCTGACATATGTGATTTGGAGCAAAGTGAAATTGCTAAGAAGTTGGGGGCAGAGGCGCAAATTAAGAGAAATAAAATGGAAGGAAGGAACGGGCTCTTTTCTAACAGCCCTAGGGTTTCTTGTTTCTCCAACATTCTTAGAGGGGTCAATGTATGAAAAAGAGGAAGTACTGATCCTAATTGATGTACGGGACTGACTATACCAAAGGGGGCTGATTCAATATTGGATAATTTACCTACATCGTTCACGTACTTTTCTACAACAACAACTCATCCAACGTGAGAAAAAAAGGAGACGCAAGGAAGAAAGACGAAGAAAGAGACGACAAAGAAGATTGATTCCTAGTTTGATTTCTTCTCCCTTTTTTAATCTTTGTTATGGAGAAACTTGTTTAACTAGTTTTCATACGATTAGCTAGACGTTTTGCTAGGCTTCTCTAGAAAGCCTAGGGTTTATGTAGACGATGCGTTTCCGGATTTTAGACTTCGTTTCACACTTTGTGGTTGTGATCTATTGAATTGATTTTAGTTTCATGATCTTTTTGATGAATGTAGTCTATTGACACGACTAGTTTAGTATTTTATATTCATGAACATAGGGTTTATTCCTAGATGGTAATCTTGCTTAAAGTTAATATTTGTTCTAGTAGTTGTTCATATGCTATGCTTAATTTCTTGGAAAGAATGGAGTAATTAACAGGACTGGTTATTCAACTAGCGAGTTTGTGAGAGCGAATTAGACCTAGTTGTGATGAGATATGAACAACAATCCTTAATCACTAAGACTGAGAAGAGAAGTGTTTAGAATTGGCCTTAGTGGGTAGATTCGGTAGGAGATAATGAGGTGTTCGTGTGGTGGTGGTCTGAGAGGACATCATTCCGTGCACTGTCGTTAGCCTACTAGAACGGACCGGTAGACGTAGATGGACCGACATGACACCAAGTAAACCGTGACATAGAACGACATGAGACCGAGAAGAGAATGTTAGTGCTATTACCTGGCTTAACTAGAATAGTGTTAACGTGTTACTTTGCTATTCTGGAAATCGTCTACAACCCTAGGTGATCTAGAGATTGCCATGTTTCTCTATATTTGTTTTCATAAAAAAATACAAAAAAGATAAGTTTAGTTTGTATTTCAATTTCAGTTACTTGTTCGTGGGTGACGAATTCGTTAATCATAATTTTTTCCTCCTTGTACCGTACTCTAATCTAATAACTAATTAAATAATCTCAAGAATGTCCTCGTGGGATCGAAAACTCGGGGTGGAAATACTACCCTATATTACTTGAACTGTGCACTTGCGGTAACACGCTAGTAAGTCGTGTCAGTGACTCTCACCCGGATTAGAGATATCTGCTTTTCATACTAAACGCATATGACACATCTGGTCTAGTACAGAACATGGCGTACATGATGGACCCTATAGCCAAAGCATAGAGAAACTGACTCATGCAGTCCTTCTCAATCTCATTAGAAGGACAATCATTCTTCAAAAGAGTGATTCCATGCGACATGGGCAAGAATCCCTTCTTGGAATCTTGCATGTTGAACCGATTCAACACCTTGTCTATATATGTACTTTGAATTAGGCCTAGCAGCTTCCTCGATCTATCTCTATAGATCTTGATACCAAGTATATAAGCTGCATCTCCTAAGTCCTTCATTGAGAAACACTTTTCTAGCCAATCTTTCACAGATTGCAGCATGGGACTGTCGTTTCCAATGAGTAGTATGTCATCTTCATACAAGACCACAAATACAACAGAGATCCCACTAACCTTCTTGTAGACACAATATTCATCTTCGTTCTTGATGGAGTCAAACTCTTTGACGGCTTCATCAAAACTTCGACTCCAACTCCTAAAATCTTGCTTCAATCCATAAATGGATCGTTGCAACTTACAGACTTTATTCGCATCCTATGGATCCACAAAACCCTCAGGTTGTGTCATGTACACATCCTCGAGGAGGTTTTCATTTAGAAACGTTGTTTTGACATCCATATGCCAAACCTCATAGTCGTAGTAAGCTACAATAGCAAGTAGGATTCAAATGAATTTGGTCATCGCGACTGCTGAAAAGGTTTTATCATAGTCTATACCATGAAGCTGTCTGAATCCTTTTGCCACCAATCAGCCCTTATAGGTAATCACATTACCATCCATGTCGGTCTTCTTCTTGAAGACTCATTTTCACTCTATGGGTCGCGCCCCTTGGGGTGGTTCCGCCAAAGTCCATACTTTGTTGGTATACATGGATTCCATCTCGGGTTCCATGGCTCATGAGAAGTCCATACCTCTCTGGCTCCTGGCGCACTCTACTCGACCTACAAATCTATTGTGTTACTTTAACAGGTTCATCCACAACATATTGTGGATCCTATTCAGGTTACATAGTAGGATTAGTGATTTGTGGTTCTTGAATTTCTTCAACTTCTACTGTCCTCCCACTTGATTCTTTAGAGACAAACTCTCTTTCTAGAAACACGCCGGACCGGGCAACAAACACTTTGTTCTCGGTTAGATTGTAGAAGTAATATCCCTTAGTTTCCTTAGGGTATCCCAAAAACTTACACTTATCCGACTTGGGCCCGAGCTTGTCTAATTGTAAACATTTTACATAGACATTTCAACCCAAATCCTCATGAAGGACAATGTGGGACGCCTCCCACTCCACATCTCATATGGAGTCTTCATGACCGATTTAGATGGAACACGATTAATGGTGAAAGGTGCACACAATAGAGCGTAGCCCCATAATGATAATGAAAGATCATTTTGACTCATCTTAAATCGAACCGTGTCCAACAGCGTTCGATTTCTCCTCTCGGACAAGCCATTCCGTTGCGGCGTTCCAGGTAGAATGAGATGGGATATTATCCCACACTCTCTAAGATAGTCGTTAAACTCTTGGCTCAAGTATTCTCCTCCATGATCCGATCATAGAGCCTTAATACTTTTGCCAATCAGCTTCTCTACTTCATTCTTGAATTCTTTGAACTTCTCAAAGGATTCGGATTTGGCCTTCATAAGGTACAAATCCATATCTACTGAAATCATCAGTAAACGTAATGAAATAGACGTAACCACCCCTGGAAGGCATGGCAAATGGACCACGTACATCAGTATGCACGAGCGTCAATTGCTCACTTGTCCTCTCACGTTTCTTATTGAAAGGTGACTTTGTCATCTTTCCTAATAAACAAGCTTCACATGTCTCATAATTCAAAATCAAATGAGTCTAGAAATTCATTCTTACGAAGTCTAGAAACACGTTTCTCGTTTATATGGCCTAGACGACAGTGCCATAGATAAGCAGGATTTAAATCATTTATTTTAATTCTCTTGGTATTTATGTTATAGACATGATAATACTATCAAAATAAATAGAGCAACAATTGTCCTTTATTGAAATAGTAAAACCTACTATCAAAATAAATAGAGCAACAATTGTCCTTTATTGAAATAGTAAAACCTTCATTGTCCAAACAAGAAATAGAAATAGTTTTTGCTCATAGCAGGCGCAAAATAGCAATCGTTTAATCATAAAACTAATCTTGAAGGCAAAGACAACTCGCACGCCCAAGACCAATACAACAACATTTTCTCAATTCCCAACCCGCAGATCTATCTCTCATTTAGCCAATCTTCTACTTCTCTTCAGATCCTGCACATTTCGACAAATGTGAGATCTACATCCAGTATCCAATACCCAAGATGAAGAGATAGTTTAATTTACATCAATAAAAAAATACATGGTGGTGGTGGTATCACTATTCCAAGCCTCTTATCCTCCAGATACCTTGGGCAGTTCCTCTTCCAGTGTCCAGGCTGACTACAGTAGTGACAATCATCCTTAGTCACGCCCTTGCAATGCCACCATTTGGGTTAAGGACAGCTTCCTTAGGTTTGGCAACTAATTTGCCTTTTCCCTTGGAGGTAAAATCAAACCTTTTGCTCTTTCTTTTGCTAACCATCATTATGGATTTGCCCTTTTTCCTTGTTGATTCTTTGTTCGGCTGTCCTCAACATATTGAGTAGACCTGGAAGAGGCTTGACGATCTCATTGATGTTATAGTTCATGATGAACTGTCCATAACTATCAGGAAACGATTGCAAGATGAGATAATTCGCCAAATCTTGGCCCACGGGAAACCCTAGGCATGTGAGGCTCTCCAATTATCCGATCATACGGAGCACGTGGGGACCCACAAGGTTTCCCTCATAAAGATGACATTTGAACAATGCCTTGGAAACTTCATATCGCTCAACCCTTGCCTGCTCTTCGAAGAGCTGCTTCAAGTGAATGATCATATCAAACGCAGCCATGTTCTCATGTTGCTTCTGAAGCTCAGAGTTCGTGGTGCAAAGCATAAGGCAAATCGCATCATTAGCATCATTAACAAACTTATGATGCGTCTTTAGGGGTGCTGGGGTATTATTTTCTGGACGTGCATAAAATTCTTCCTCTAGAGTGTACAGTTTCTTTTCCTGCTTGAGAACGATTATCAAGTTCCTGTACAAGTCTAGAAAGTTTGTTCCAAAAAGCTTGTCCTTCTCAACGACGGCTCGTAGGGAATGTGATGAATTCGATGAATTTTTTGCCATTGAAATTCCACAAAATGAGAAATATACTAGTTTTAGTATTTTGTGAACAAATAACTACATTTAATAATGGATAGATTAGTAAACATAGCTCCCACTATTTTTCTCGGATTAATAACCCTCAATATTAGTTAGAAAAATATCAGAATATTTTCTAGTGGGGGCCAAGATCCATATCAAATGTCCCTAGATGCTCTAGTTGCGAAATATCACGTTTTGATATTATCAAATGTTACACCGTGACTGGGTAACTATAAAGGTAGTAATCGGGCATGATAGGAAGCAAACTGAGAGTTGGTAGTGATGTAGAGAGGATTTGTGGGAGTAAATATCCATGGCCACTCGAGGGGTAGTGCTTATGGGAATGTCTGTCAAGGCTTAGATAAATCAATATGGAGATATTGATGTTTTATGTATAGATAAGCCTATTCCCTGGATCGAGAAACTATGGATTGGATATACGAGTATGACGGTTATGTCTCGTGTACAATCTAGATATGGAGACAAATGGATATATACAACACGGTAACATTGAGCACATGTTTTTTCGGATCACTTACTATTTCTATTAGTTGGGTGGCATAGATGTGTTGCTAGACACCGCTCTATGTTTGTAATTGTTACTACCTACTACGTATAAACCTATGAGGTCACACACATTATGGATTGAACTGGATTTGAAAATTAATTAGTGGGACTAGTTAATCAAAAGGATCAAAACGCAATCACAAGCAAAGTTAGTAGGACTAATTTGCAAGGTGGACTAATCAGTGTATGGACATGATTAGTATTGGGAAAATATGTAGTTTACAAGGAGTTGTTAACTATATAAAGGCAACCCTAGCTTATTATTTCTAAAAAATAATCATTATTGTGAGAAATATCAAAGCAATGAGAGAGACAAGTAGAGGTTCGACCCCCCTACCCGTCCGCCCCTAGTGTCGTCGACCTCCCTGTGGTGCGCGGCTATGTGCTCCTTTTTGCGTGATTCTTCTGCCTCCTTCTTCGGGTAGATAGAACTAAGACGTGAAGGGGATTTCAACACAAAATCCTAGGTATGGATACTCGTAGAGACGAAGACATAATTCCTCGTAGTGATCACACAAACTAAGGTACACAATTCGTTTACTTTCATCATGTTATGAATGCTTGCCTGCTATCCGTGGAGGGCTTTGATTAGAATTTATTTGTTTATATTCAGCTGCGTTACCTAAATCAAAACCTACACCCACTAGATCACATTCAAAGGTCTAGATTTGTGTATGACACCGAGTTCGAACAAAATTACCGAATTGCTTGAATTTGGTAAGAGCCTGATATTTTTGTTTCAAATGGTAAATCCATATAAAGTTGGAGAAATCATCAAGTAACGTACTATTTGTAGTTGGATTGACTCAGAACGGGGGAAGTCAACAAATCACTATGAATAATGTCAAATGGGGCAGCAGTACAAGATAAATAAGAGGAAAATGGTAGCCGTACATGTTTACCGGTCTGAAAAGCATGAAACCGAGTGGTGTTATGAGATTTTGTTGACGATATGTGATTGTGAGTTCGAAGGTAGTCTAATACTTGGCTTCCAGGGTGGCCTAGACGATTGCGCAACACATGTTCTGGGAGAACAGTAAGTAATAGCGGTTGGGAAGTGGGTTGAGTGGAGGGAAATGGATAAAGCTCTCCAGTACTATTGCTCCTCAACAATTGTATTTCTGTACATCTCTGAAACCAGTGGGGTCATACTCAACGGAGACATTATTATCAACAGTGAACTGACGGACAGAAGCGAGGTTTTTAATGATGTGTGGGGTGGAAAGGACGTTGCTGAGGTGAAGTGTGAGTATTAAGCGTCTGCTGACTAGAACCACAAATCAGAATACTCATACCATTTTCAACAAACACATCAGAAATATGATTATTGAATGAGACAGAAGAACGCACACCAGATTTGGATGTAAGATGTGAAGAGGCCCCTAAATCCATATACCAAGTGTTGTCCTGTGTTACTGTGAGAGCATGTTGGCGTTTGCCAGAGCTTGGCTCAAGTATGATCTGGTTGAGTGCAGGAGGCGGTGGAGTGTGTAGCTGTGCAGGACGCCAAACCCATCTGCCCCTGATTCGGTGAAGACCATGCATTAGTGGAGGCCATGTAGCGGAAGAAAATGCTCTGAAGAGAGAGAATCTCATGAAACGGAGCACAAAAAAAACTTTAGAAAGCCAAAAAACCTTGAGAACAAGTCCCGGCCGGTTCAAAGCTGTGAAGAGGAGAGAAGTCAAATGGCTTGGTCAGACGCCGCTGAGCCAAGAGATGAGACGAGAAATCAAGCAATGGCTTGATTTTAGCCACATAGCTGCTACGGAGCCGGGAGGAAGCTGCGAAGGCGTGGAAACAGAGCTGAGCCGCTGGGAAGCCGTGCGTAGAAGGCGGATGAGACGCCAGCCGCGAGAGACAACGGCTAAAAAGTTACCGGACAGAAGCCCCGTGGAGAACGGCTAAAAATTGGCCAGATGGAAGCCGCGATGGGTAGACTGGCTCAAGGCAAAGCAGTACGCGCGAATTAAGAAGCTTCAGCGCATGGGGCGTGACGGCTGGTGGTGCTGCGGATGTGCCGGTGCGTGCGGGCGTGTTACAACTCTATTTTTCGTGAAATTTTAAGCGTTGATTTGAAAATCGATACCGAACACAGTGGGTTCGGTGGTGACATCAAGGAAAGACCCAGAAGACGATCAATTGATGGGCTTTCCGACGGAAAACAAGAAAGCCACGAACAAGATAGAAACTCTAGAGTCGTAGAGATTGACGGACGGTGCTGATCGGCGTTAATGGTTTCCATATCAGCTGTAGTGGCGCGAGGCCGGAGAGAAGAAGAAGAAGATGAAGCTAGAAGCGCGTGGAGAACTAAGTCACCAAGAGCGTAACCGCTCTGATACCATGTTATAATGTTAGAGGCTGAAAATGTCCCTACTAGGGCTCCAAGTCTATTCATCAATATATAGTGTATTAACAGAGATAATGACAACACTATCGCTAATACTTACTATCTGTGTTTTGCCTGAAACTTCTCAGTTGACTTTTTCCACCTGTTACCATCTCACTTTGACCTGGTGATTTTGGATAGCAAAACGATTCCGTTTGTGATAAAAAAAAAATTGAGAGGGGTTTTTGATAATTTTTTCATGTTAATCTATAACATCAAGATTGTTAAGTTATTGCATCGTTTTGCTAATCAAACCGCCGAATCAAAATGACCTGGTAAATATTAAAAAAAGTAGTCTTAGAAGTTTCAGGCGAAACTATAGTATTATTAATTTACGTAATTATTACAGAGTTCTGTACAGGGAGATAATCTCGAATCCTACTCTACATACTGCTAGGGAAGGTAGAACTCCACACCTCCTCACTAAACTGTCACTAAGGGTGAGTTTGTGAATGCTTCTGCTGCCAGCACAGCTGCTTTCCGACACCAGAAGCAGTTTTAGTGTGTTTGGTAAATATAAAATTTCTATTTTTCCGGAAAGTTTCTGCTGTCCCACGGCAGTTTTCAGGAAGCAAGGGGGGAGATGCTTTTCCAGAAAGTGCTTTTGATTAATTTATCTACAACCGATTTTGACTTTACAATTTTTTTAAATATCAATATTTATCTTTCCAGAAATGACACGTGTCATATATTTTTGTCATTTTACCCTCTCACAACAACTTCACAGTTAATTTTACCAAACACAAAATTACTATATCAATATTTCACAGCAGCTTCTACGTAATATTTACCAAACAACATTTTATCAAGAACTCGCAGCAGCTTTCTACTGTGTTTTCACACAGCAGCTTTCTACCACCGCCACAGCATTCCCAAACTAGCCCTAAAGCAAATGGCTAGTTCCTTGAGTTTATTATTACATAAAAGGAACAAAAACACATCAATTGGAGCAAAGAAAATTGAATATTTAGCGTAAATAGAGAAAAAAGTTGTTCTAAAAAAGATTCTGGAATCTAGTTCTTGCAGGAGTCTGACACATTCAACTCTTCAATTGATAATACTGCTGATTGTATGCACGGAAAAAAATTTATTCGGGGAAGGAAAAACAAACTTTCATTCAACTATTTTTGTGTTCAGTTCGAAGAAAAATTGTGGGTTCCGTGAATGTTAACTTTCATGAAAAAGTAAAATTAATCTAAATGGATCCCAAAAATTGGCAGAATTTTCACAGAATCATAGAATTTAGAATAATAAAATTCTAAAATTCAGATTAATCTCCTAATCTTGAAGTATCGACTGCTCCAGATTGATCTAATGAAGCTTTGAATTGATTTTGGCACTGTTCATTTTGATCAGCTTTACCAAATGAACAGTAACCATGTTGATAGCAGTAGCCGTTGGATGAAATCTCAAGTGGAGAAGATGTCGTTCGATCACAACGTTTAGATGATTTAAACGTTCATTAGTGGAACGTTGTCGTTTTACTATGAGCTGTGTTAGTTATCTTCTTTTCTTTCCTATTGGTCCGTGTCAGCTAGGAGAGGTGTCGTGGCAGCACCTGATTGGCTGCCACACGAGGACTGTTATTAGCAACTTTCCCTTTTTACATTTTGGCCACATTATTCTTAGTATTTGTAATTCCTCTCTTGTGAGGAATATAACTCTAGATCTGTAATTCATTTCGTTCATGAATTGATTTTGATGCTTTCATCATCTTTCTCTCTTTCCATTTTCTGGTTCTTCATCTTCTTCAATATGGTATCAGAGCCTCTGGCTCGTTCCTGATCTTCGTTCACAAAGGCTAGGGTTGTGTTTTCACGCCGATCTAGTCTCTGTGTTTTCAATCTTCAAAATGGTGCTTCCGGAAGAAGTCGATGTATCATCGTCCCGAGGAACAGGTGATAGGCTTCATCTTGACTGATCTTCTCCGTTTTTTCTTCACAACTCAGATTCACCAGGTATGGTTCTGGTTACTCAAGTTCTGAATGGTGATAACTTCAATTATTAGTACAGATCTATGATTGTGGCTCTTGAAGCTAAGAACAAGTTAGATTTTTTTACTGGAGTTATTTCTGAACCAGATAGGACCTCTGAGTTGTATTCCTTATGGAAGAGATGTGACTGAATGGTTATTTCATGGCTAATCAACTCTGTAAGCAAAGAAATTGCTTCTAGTGTAGTTTATTATACTACAGCTAGAGAGATTTGGTTTGACCTAGTTGAGAGGTTTTCTCAGAAGAATTTACCTAAAAATTTTCAGCTCAGCAGTGCTATAGTTAATCTAAAACAAGGAGGTTTTAGTATTACTGCCTATTTACAAAACTTAAGTCTCTATGGGATGAATTGGAAAATTATACAGCACTACCAGTATGTACTTGTGGTGTTTTGAGCTCTTGCACTTGCAATGATACACAACAAGACTCAACAATAACACATTATGCAGTTTCTCATGGGTTTGAACTCTAATTTTGCTTCTGTGAGAGATCAAGTCTTGCTAATGGATCCTTTGCCAAGTCTTAATAAGGTGTTTGCTAAAGTGGTTCAACAGGAAATGCAGGGTACTATTAGTGCTGATTCAGGTAGTCTAACTCCTAATATGGTTATGTACTCTAATGTACCTAGCAATGCTCCTATGTACTCTTCTCCATTTAATCATGGACAGAGTTATGGGAATCCATCACATGGGGGGCACAATGGGGTGCATAATCCTCCTGTTGAATCAGGAACATCAAGGCCTAAACTCACTTGTAGTCACTGTGGGGGGACAGGACATGTCAAGGCCAAATGCTGGAAGTTGAATGGTTATCCAGCTAATTTCAAGAGTAAACATAAGTCTCAAGCTCATAATGCAAACACCAATCATAGTGTAAGTGTTGAAGCAGCTGAAGACAAAACAAGTTTTCCCTTCTCTCCTAGTCAATGCCAGCAAATGATGAATTATATTAACAATCAAATGCAGCACTCTTCTCAAGGGTCTCATAGTGATTCAAGCTCTAATTCTCCTTCTCATAGTCACCACTCTAGTATGATGGAGAGTCCTCACTCATATTTAAAGGGAGATTCCTCATATCAGCACTTTATGGGAGGTTTGCTTAATAGCTACAGTTTTCAAAGCTCTTTGAAGAATAATGAAACTGATGTTGACACTTGGATTATTGGGGCTACAGATCACTAAGTAATGTTGGGGCTACAGATCACATGTGCCATGATCTAGCTTCACTAAGTAATGTTGTTAAGGTTGATGATATTTCTGTTTGTTTGCCTAATGGTCAAAAGGTACAAGTGTCTCATATAGGTGAAGTTCAACTCACTCCTACTCTTTAACTGCATGGAGTTCTATGTGTACCAGCTTTTCAGTTTAACCTCATTTCTGTGACACAGTTAGCCAAGAAGCAACACTGCAGTTTCCTTTGTGATGCTGAATCTTGTCATATATTGAGAAAAGAGACTAAGTCCTTGTTAGGAATGGGACTTAAGTTCAATGGTCTCTATTTGTTGAAGGTTCCAAAATTGACCTATTCTCATCTTACAATCAACTGCAATCATGTGTTAAGTGATCAAATTTGGCATAATAGACGTGGTCATCTCTCAGATATCAAATTGAAGTGGTTACATGATGTTTTGCACACTAGTAGTAGTGTTGACAACTCTCAATGTGATATTTGTCCACAAGCCAAGCAGAATAAGCTCCATTATCCAAGCATTGGGAAAATGGAAAGTGTTCCTTTTATTTTGATTCATCTTGACATATGGGGTCCTTACCATCATCCCACTTATGCTGGTCACAAGTATTTCTTGACCCTAGTGGATGATGCAACTAGAATGACTTCGGTATATCTCATGGTTCATAAATCTGAAGCTCAAACATTGATCCCACAGTTTTACACCTTGATAGAAACACAATTTGGTGTCAAAATCAAGAAGATAAGAAGTGATAATGCAAAGGAGTTAGCCTTAGTGAGTTTTATGCTTGAGAAAGGAATTATTCATCTACTCAGTTGTGTTGAAGCCCATGAACAAAACTCTGTGGTAGAGAGAAAGCATCAGCATTTGCTCAAAGTTGCTAGAGCTTTAAAATTTCAGTCTTCTCTTCCTTCAAAATTTTGGGGAGATAGTGTTTTGACTCCTGCTTATCTCATCAATAGAACTCCTACTCAGGTTATCAAGAATAAATCTCCTTATGAATGCCTTTTTGGCACTTTGCCAGACTACAAGAGTCTCAGGGTTTTTGGTTGCTTGTGCTACAGTTATACACTTCTGCAAGGGAGAACAAAATTTGAACCAAGAGCATTGCCATGTGTCTTTCTTGGCTATGTATTTGGTATGAAAGGTTATAAGTTGTATAATTTGAAGGAAAGAAAGTTTGAGATCTCTATAAATGTCATTTTTCATGAAGGCACATTTTCTTTTGCTTCACCTCATTCTGCCTACACTGATACTGATTTGGTGCTACCAATTTCTATACAATCAGACACATGTTTTCATTATGGCCAGCAGTCTCCAGTTACATCCATCTCCTCTCCAGAGAGTGCTTCTCTTTCACCTTCATCTCCTTCACCTGTTCAACCTAGAAGAAGTGCTAGAGAGGTTAGAACACCTGGCTATTTACAAGACTATGTGCTAGCTAGACCAAGGTTGGTTTCAGCTTGTATTACACCCCCTGTGAACATTTCTGCTTCTAATTCACATTTGACAGAATCTGCTAGCTATCAAGAGGCTTGTAAACACCCTTGCTGGGTTGAAGTAACGCAGACTGAGTTGAAGGCTCTAGAATCAAATCACACATGGATCATAACTATTTTGCCACAAGGACATGATGCAGTAGGCTGCAGATGGGTTTTTAAGGTCAAATTGAAGTCTAATGGAGATCTTGAAAGATGTAAAGGTAGATTGGTTGCCAAGGGTTACACTCAGACTGAGGGCATTGACTATAATTAGACTTTTTCACCTGTTGCCAAGCTTCCTACTCTCAAGTGTCTTCTAGAATTAGCAGCTATCAAAAGATGGCATCTACTACAACTAGATGTCAACAATGCTTTCCTCCATGGTGATCTTGATGAGGAAGTGTACATGACTTTACCTCCAGGGTATGTTGTTCCTCCAATTATTTCTTATTCTTTTCCTAATCATGCTCATTTGGTTTGTCATCTGAAGAAGTCACTTTATGGCCTGAAACAAGCTTCTAGACAGTGGTATAGCAAATTTTCAGTCACTCTTTTGAGTCTTGGATTCAGGCAGTGTAAGACTAATTATACTTTATTTGTCAAAGGTACTTCTGCTTCTTTCATTTGCATTTTGGTATATGTGGGTGACATTGTTTTGGGAGGCACTCATTTATCAGAATTGCAGCATTTGAAATCTCTTTTGAATGATCAGTTTCACCTCAAGGATCTGGGTTTCTTGAGATATTTCCTTGGTTTTGAGATTGCTAGAACTGATTCCAGTATTACTCTTTGTCAAACAAATTTTGCTATGGACATTTTACAAGAGTTTGGTTACTCACTTTGCAAACCTGCATCAGTTCCTATGGACCCCAGTATCAAGCTTTCAGCTTTTGTTGGTGATGTTTTATCAGTCTCTGATGCAATCACATATAGAAAACTTGTTGGGAAGCTTCTGTACTTGTGCAATTCCAGGCCTGATTTGTGTTTTGCTGTTCACAAGCTTTCTCAGTATGTCTCCAAGCCTACAGCTATTCATCTCAAAGCTGCACATCATGTTCTTAGATACCTCAGTAATGCTCCAGCTCAAGGTTTGATATTTCCATCTAGATCTCCTCTTCATCTTGTTGGTTATGCTGATGCAGACTGGGCTGGTTGCTTGGATACTAGAAAGTCTACTTCAGGTTATCTGGTTTATATTGGAGACTCTCTTGTTTCATGGAGATCAAAGAAACAAAGTGTTATCTCTAGGAGCTCCACTGAATCTGAGTACAGAAGCTTAGCAATTATTGCTTGTGAAATGCAGTGGTTTCTCTTTCTCCTATCTGATTTTGGGATTTCTCTTCTTCAATCTCCCATTGTTTATTGTGATAGCAACTCAGCTTTTCAGCTTGCTGCAAACCCTGTGTTTCATGATAAAACCAAGCATGTGGATATTGATTGCCATTTGATCAGGGACTTGGTGCAAAAGAAGGTATTTCTTTTCCAATATGTGGCTTCTAGTCATCAACTTGCTGACATTCTCACCAAGCCCCTTCATCCAGCTGTTTTTGGATTTCTACTTTCCAAGTTGGGAGTTAACATCATCCACTCTCCAACTTGAGGGGGGGTCTTGAAGTATCGACTGCTCCAGATTGATCTAATGAAGCTTTGAATTGATTTTGGCACTGTTCATTTGGTATCAGCTTTACCAAATGAACAGTAACCATGTTGATAGCAGTAGCCGTTGGATGAACTCTCAAGTGGAGCAGATGCCGTTCGATCACAACGTTTAGATGATTTAAACGTTCATTAGTGGAACGTTGTCGCTTTACTATGAGCTGTGTTAGTTATCTTATTTTCTTTCCTATTGGTCCGTGTCAGCTAGGAGAGGTGTCGTGGCAGCACCTGATTGGCTGCCACACGAGGACTGTTATTAGCAACTTTCCCTTTTTACATTTTGGCCACATTATTCTTAGTATTTGTAATTCCTCTCTTGTGAGGAATATAACTCTAGATCTGTAATTCATTTCGTTCATGAATTGATTTTGATGCTTTCATCATCTTTCTCTCTTTCCATTTTCTGGTTCTTCATCTTTTTCAATACCTAATTATTTGATTTCCTTACTATGAGTAATGATAATTTAGAACTATGAAAATATGTCACACATGACATTATTTCCGGATAAAAATCATGATCTTATTTCCACTGGAATGTATTTTCTTGACAATAAATGTACCGTAATGTTTTTCTTATGAGAGAAAGTGGAATTGTAAAAAACGCACTAAGGCGGAAGGGCGAAAACAAGGGGTTCTCAGCCGTTACATCTTGTTGTGCTACCTCTAACAACCACCCTGGGAAGTCTACTAGTCATTCTACCGCTAAACTAGATTGTTTTGAGTACAAAATGTACCGTGATGTTATTTATGTAGAAGTGTTCCATTATTTTTTTATTAACATGGATAACTTATCGTAAGCAATTACGTGCATAATTTTCTTTTTTTTTAATATTGATTCAATTATGAATTATCATTTTTCCCTCAAAAAAATATTATGAATTATCATTTTGGAAATACCATGAATTATTGGAATAATTTATTTATGAAATGTTTCTTTCTCGCAACTTTCCTTTTTTTTTTTACAAAATGAGATGGCAGGTTTTTCTTATGACTATGAATTATTGGAATGATTTATTCGAGTAATGTAGCTTTTCACAACTTTATCTACTTACAAAATGAGAAAGAATTTGGTAAGTTTTTCTTATAATCATGTTAGGAACTTTTTTCGGCACAA
Organism: Linanthus parryae; assembly: GCA_023055425.1. Lineage (NCBI taxonomy): Eukaryota > Viridiplantae > Streptophyta > Magnoliopsida > Ericales > Polemoniaceae > Linanthus > Linanthus parryae. The sequence continues at coordinate 91,615,684 of JALGPY010000004.1, read as the reverse complement.
TTATTTTGGTAAATAAGCAACTAGGGTGGTATCTCAAGTGGTGGAGCGTTGGAAGCCTCTGCACGAAGTCCCGTGTTCAAACCCTGCTGAAGACAAAAAATTCTAAAAAAAATTATTTTGCTAAATGAACACTGTCTGAGTGTTTTCTTTGAATCGGTCATAATCATTAGTACAAAATTTGAACCTGGTGGCCCGTAGAATCAAAAATTTATATTCACTTAGACATATCATTTTATTCAACAATTGGAAGATGTACAAATGATATAATAATGTGAATGCAGATGAATGGGACTGGACTTTTTTATGTGCGTCCTACCACTCCGTCCCAACTCTTTCTTCCCATCTGACTTTTTTGACTCGTATCTGAGTCACTTTGACCGGGTGATTTGGATAGCAAAATAATACGATTTTTTGATATTTTTTTCACCATATTATAGAGCACCTTTTACTCTACAATACCATGAAAAAATTATCAAAAAATTACATCGGTTTGCTATTCAAATCACCGGGTCAAAGTGACCCAATGAATAGTGACAAAAGTCAAATTGGGAAGAAAGAACTGGGACGGAGTAGTATAATATAAGGATGGGCATTCTGTACTCCAACTTTGTGGTGTGTCTGCAATGTGGACGTATTAACTAAGCTGCCCATTATTTCAAACATGCCACTCCGAATCCCACTTTCTTCTTCGAATCCCACTTCCTTCCTTTCATTTGCACAAATGAAATCCCAAAATGGTACGGCTCATTGTCCGAAAAGAAATTCTACTGACTTGTCGGCACAGGAGCCACACGTCTTTCAGTATAGCGTATGTAAGTGACACGTACTAGTTGCTAGCCTAGTTAGTAGATCCTTTTAAGGAAAGTTTTAAAAACTTGACCAGTCGTCGAACAAATTGAAAGATGAGTTAGGGTTTTTGCAAGTTTGAGTGAAAGAAAAGAGAGACTGATGAAGGCGGAGAAGAGAAACGAGGCTTCCTAGATTTTCATTAATGTCCAAAAGCTTAAGTGAAGAGAGAGGAACGTTCTGTGTTGAAGAACTGAATTCATCACTCTAACTATTAGAGATCACCATAGTACATTTCCAGAAGAGAGATTAGAGAGAGAAGATGAAGAGGGAAAAACAAAATTTAGCATTAATCTCTGCAGCTAACAACCTGTTAAATAGGTTGTTAGCTAGTTCACTTATTTACAAACAATACCCCAAAACTCATGACAAATACACAGAAGACTAGAAATGATATTTCTAGTAACTACACACAGAGCCCCTATATGCCTTAACAACCCCCCTTCAAACTGAGCTGGGAGCAGAAGAAGAAACAGAGCACAAGTTCAGTTTGCAACAGATAGTAGGATGTTGAGCAGAGCATAGAGCTTTTGTGAAAACATTGGCAAGTTGCTGGGAGGTATGAACTTATTTGGCAAGATGTAAGAACTTTCTTAACACCATTTCTCTGACAAAATGAAAGTAAATGTCAATGTGTTTAGTGCGAGCATGGAATACTGGGTTAGCAACGAGGTCCATGGCTGAGAAATTATCACACCACAGAACTGGAGTGGCAACAGAGATACTCAAATCATGAAGCAAAAATTGTAATTATCTAATTTTTTGCAGGTGTAACAGCCAAGGCTCTTTATTTAGCCTCTGTGCTAGACCTTGCCACGGTGTGCTGCTTCTTAGAACACCTAGAAATCAGGTTATTGCTTAAGAAGAGACAAAACCATGTGGTAGACCTTCTATCAGTGAGATAGCCTGCCAGTCAGCATCACAGGAACCATGAAGTTGCAGGGGATCACAAGAAGAAGTGAACTGCAAACCTAAATGCAAAGTCCCTTTGACATATCTGATAGTTCTTTGGAGTGCCTGTTGATGAGCAATGGTGGGAGCATGCATGTTTTGACACAAAGTATTAACAGAGAACTGAATGTCTGGTCTTGATATAGCTAAGTACTGAAGAGAACCAACTAAACTCCTAAAGGTGTTTGCTTGTGTAGGACTCAGAGGAGTATAATCAACCATCAAATTTGAAGACTTCACAGCAGGAGGAGTAGATATTAGCTTACAATCTATCATTGCAGACTTTGCCAACAAGTCAGAGGAATATTTGGTCTGATGAACGATAGTGGTGTCACCTCTTCTTGTCACTTCCAAACTCAGAAAATAAGAAAGAGCACCCAACTCCTTAAGAGAGAAATGAGTGTGCACAGCAATAATGAGTAACTTGACATGTGCAGGGTTACTACCAGTAACCAAAATATCATCAACATATACCAACACAAAGTTCTAAGAGTGAAAATAGATGTGTCAGCAAAACTCACTATAAAGTGATGAGATCTGAGAAATTGAGCAAGCTTGTCATACCAGGCTTTAGGAGCCTGTTTTAGACCATAAAGAGACTTATTTAACTTGTGGACATGATTATGTAGAGAAGAATTAACAAACCATGAGGCTGCACCATATACACATCTTCAGAAATAGTACCACGAAGGAAAACATTAGAGACATCTAATTGCTGTATGTCCCACTTGAACTGGAGAGCTAAAGTAAGCACTACTCTGATAGTTTGTTGCTTAACTATTGGGCTAAATGTTTCAAAATAGTCGACTCCATATTCTTGTAAGAATCCCTTAGAAATCAATCCGGCTTTGTATCTGGCAATAGACCCATTTGGATGACTTTTGATTCTATACACCCACTTAGCACCAATAGGAGACTTACTAGGAGAGAGAGGAACCAAAGACTATGTGGTTTTGATGTAAAGTAGCATGATATTCCTCAATAATAGCATGAACCCAATGAGAACAGGAAGCAGCTTCTCTGTAAGTTGTAGGCTCAGAGTTGAATGAATGAATGAATGAATGAATAATAATAACAATAATAATAATAATAATAATAATAATAATAATAATAATAATAATAATAATAATAATAATAATAATAATAATAATAATAATAATAATAAGAAGAAGAAGAAGAAGAAGAAGAAGAAGAAGATGATGATGATGATGATGATGATGAAGAGACATTATGAGCCACATATTTAGGATTAGGTTTAATGATACCAGCTTTAGATCTAGTTTGGATTGGATGAGATGTAGGTGGAGGAGCTGAAACTGAAGAAGGAGAAGAAGACAATGAAGAAGGCACATAAGCAATAGAGAGAGGAGGGGACATTGCTTCAGAAGCAACAATATGAGGTAAAGAAGAATTGTGTGCATCTGTGGAACACGAGATTGAGTTTGAAGGAGGTGTAGAAGGATTTGATAAAAACACAGATGGAAACAAATACTTTAGAGAGATAGGAATAGTGTGTGAAGGTAACACAACTTTAGTGGAGTATGGAAAAACATGTTCATGAAACTGAAAATGTCTTGAAGTGAAAACTTTATGGGAAAAACTTTATGGGTTTTCCCTCTAATCCAAAATTCACAGTTCACCCAAAAAAAAAAAAAAAAAAAAACTTTATGGGAGGAGAGATCTAAGCAGCTATAGCCTTTGGTGGCATGACAGTAGCCAAGAAAAATAAATTTGACAGCCTTAGGTTGTAGTTTGTGAGATGTGTATGGCTTAATCCAAGGAAAACAAAGACAACCAAAAGGCTTCAAACAATTATAATAAGGACTAATATGAAACAAGCAAGAAAATGGAGATTTAAAACCATTCTTTTTGGTAATCTATTGATAAGGTAGTTAGAAGTGATGAGAGCTTCTAACCAGAATGAAGTAGGTAAATGAGCATGAAGAAGAAGAGTAAGAGCATTGTCAGCAAGATGCCTATGTTTTCTCTCAACTCTCCCATTTTGTTGAGGAGTGTGAGGACAAGACGTTTGATGTAGAGTTCTTTGACTTTGAAGGTATAGACCAAACTGATGATTATTGTATTATCCTCCATTTATCAGTTCTAAATGTTTTAACAACAACTCTGAACTGATTTGCAATACGATTTGTGAAATGTATGTAAGAAGAATAAGCTTCTGACTTGCACTTGAGAGAATAAAACCAATAAAATTTAGTGCAATCATTAATGAAAATGACATAATATTTGTATCCTCTAAATGAAGGTTGAGGAGAAGTACCCCATACATCAGAGTACACAAGTTCAAAATGAACTTGAGAATGAAACTGAGAACTAACAAAAGACACCTTAGCAAGAAACAATGTTGAAAAAAAGACTTAGCAAAAGAATGTGTAAACTTCAAAGAATGTGCTAGTCTGTCAAAGATGTTCTTAGAAGGATGCCCCAGCTTGAGATGCCACAGAGATGGAGCTGGAACAGAAGTGAGAATGGCTTGAGAAACTGCAGGATACTTAGAGATGGATGGTATGGCAGTGGAAAACTCATACAAGCTATATTTACATAGGCCCTTGAGCAGGATTTGACAGGTCACATTGTCTTGAATTTTCTAACCAGTGTCATTGAAAGTGACAGAGCACTTGTTATCTTTCGTGAATTGATGTACAAAGAGCAAGTTAGAAGTGATAAGTTGAGAGTGAAGAACATTAGTAATGGAGGAAGACTTATAGGAAGGACTAGGAAGTAAACCAGAACCAACATGGGAGATAGGGATTTGAGAGCCATTACCCACATAGATTGATTGTTGTCCAGTGTATGGTTGAAGATGCTACACGTGAGTGGAGTCATTGGTGACATGACTCTTAGCACCACTGTCCAAAAGCCAATGAGGTGGTGGTAATGTAGGTGTAGGAGCACCATGAACTCCTGGACGACCATAGTAAGAAGCAGTAGAAGGTACTGGGCTACGATCGTAAGGTGATCCAAAAAAATTAAAGCATTGTTCAATAATAGAACCACATGAGGAAGAGGAACCATAACCAAAACCAGAAGATTTATAACCAGAACCCCTATATGTCATATGAGCTTGAGGTCCAAATTTCTGACAATAAGGATGAGACTTAGTAGGAGAAAATTTATGTGTGTGAAGCCACTTCCAACAGTCAAGAGAAATATGCTTGCCTTTTCCACAACTTTGACAAGTAACAACCCCATCAGAAGAGTTTCGAGACTGAGGACTGGACAAATCAAAACCAGAACCAGTAAATCTGCCCGCAGTGCCTCCTTTGGGACCATACCTGCCCTCTCTAGATGAACCACCTCTGTGAGAATAGGATCCCTTGTGAGCATAATAGGCTAGCGTAGGTAACTCATTGGAGGAAGAAAAAGAAGTTGAGGAAGCCACATGTGATGAAGCAGGAGCTGAAATATGTGTTTTAGTCATCAGGTGATGTCGCTCCTCAGTGATCAACAAAGTAGACAGTTCAGCAACTGAAAAAGTTGAGCCCTAAGTCTAATGTTGCTCTTGAAATGATCATACTCTGAGGGCAAACCTTCAAGAATGTAGAGCATGACATCTTCCTCTTTGATTTCTTCATTGACTTGGGCTAAGCTATCAACAATTAGCTTGAACTGATTCAGATAGGCATCCATAGACATATATTTCTTTTCGAACACATACATATTCATCTTGAGTTGATGCACATGATTTCTAGACATAGAAGCAAAGCGCTGAGCCAAACTATTCCAAATATCAACATCATAAAGTAAATTCATAACCAGGACAACGTCGTAGCAGAAATGAAAACCATAAGACCAGTTTTGAGGTGTTGATCAATTGCTGACCAAGACTTATAGGCAGGACTAGGAGTAGATAAACCTGAATCCAAAGAAATGAACTGAGTCGGAGCAAAGATGGCACCAGTGCTTTAATCCAGAAGCTGATGTGCAGATAGAATTGTGGGTAACTGCACATTCCACATATTATAGTTGGATCCATCCAGGCGAATAGGAAGAAGAGATGACAAATTCGGCAGTAGAAACTTCAATTCAGCAGGTAAGAATTCAGTAGCCATGGCCAAAATCGCAAGATTCAGAGATTAACAAGAGTAATTGAAAAACAGCAACGAAGAACCTTACAAATTGGGAAAAAATTGAAATCGCCGTCGAAGAACTCAAATTTGAAGCACCAAACGAACAGTGGAAGACAAAGATCAGAGGCAACGAGCCATTTCAGGCTCTGATACCATGTTGAAGAACTGGATTCATCAATCTAACTATCAAGAATCACCATAGAGCATTTCCAGAAGAGAGAGATTAGAGAGAGAAGATGAAGAGGGAAAAACAAAACTTAGCATTAATTTCTCTGCGACTAACAACCAGTTAAATACGTTGTTAGCTAGTTCACTTATTTACAAACAATACCCCACAACTTATGACAAATATACAAAAGACTAAAAATTATATTTCTAGTAACTACACTCAGAACCCCTATATGCCTTAACAGTCCGTTCAAAACCCTAGGGATAATAACAAGAGATACCCCTAGAGTTTGTAAAGATAAACAATTAAGCCCTTCTAGATCCTTCTAAAGAGATGGGCTGAGAAATGAGTTGGGTTGTATTCCTTTGGGTTCGCTCTTCTGCTGTAAATGGGAGTGGGCTTTTTTTATGTTGGGCTTCATCCTTTCTTCATCTAAAATCCCCCCATCAAACTCGTGGTGGGAGTGAGCCATGAGTTTTTCGTCTGTGAGAGCAACAAATCAAGGAGTTGGCAGACCTTTGGTTAAAATATCATCAAGCTGTTGAGAGCTGGAGACAAAAGAGACAATTAGTTCTTTTCGTGAAGCCTTTTCACGAAGAAAATGATAGTCAATTTTGATATGCTTCGTGCGAGTATACATAATAGGGTTAGTAGTCATTTTTATAGTAGACGAGTTGTCACACCATAAGGTAGGAGGATGACTTAAACGAAGGTGCAAGTCTTTGAACAATATTTTGAGCCAAGAGAGTTCAGCAGCAGTAACAGCTAAGACCCAATATTCAGCCCCTGTGGAGGATTGGGCCACAGTGGGCTGTATTTTGGCGGCAAAATGAATAGGGTTAGGCCCAAAGAAATGACAAGGCCTGCTGTACTCCGCCAATCTTTTGGGTTGCCAGTCATATTTGCATCGGTGAAACCATTAATTGGGCTTGGGCCTTTTGTGTAAAAGAGACCATGATGGTGAGTGCCTTTGAGATGTCCGTAAAATGCGTTTAGTTGACTACTTATTATAAGGAACTCAAAAATTGTCTGTAGATAGTAAAATCAGAAAGAGGAGAACCATCAAGAGCATACATTTTTTTAGGAGAAGGTAACGGATTACGACAAGACTTACAGTTAACTATGTTGAATTGTTGTTAGGTTTGTTATGAATTCAAAGAATCATTCTCTTCAATGATCATTTTCTCTTTTCCCCCTTCTTCCCCTTCTTTTCTTCCTCTGGTTACTGTTCTTCAACAATCGAAAGGAAGGAGTGTGGTTAGTGTTCCCGACATCATCGTTTCGTGTTCTTCTCACGGTGTCAATCCTTTGCTTTCGCCCCGACCTTAGGCTCTCTCTTGAGCCATTTCTTTTCCGTTGATGCTTCAGCCGCCATCGTCGCTTTTCTCGCAGCCAACTGAGCAGTCACCACCCGTCGTGGCTATTGCAGCCTTGCTGTTTCCACTGCCTTGGTCATTGTCCTAGAGCATGTTCTTGGGCTGAATCTGTGGCTTGCCATAAGTTGGGTTTGGGTTAGCTTAGGCCCACTGTTTTGGCCTATTATTTGATGCTTTAAATTGTACTACCTCCGTTTCTTCTCTTTCAACTTAAGTTGACTTTTTTACCCGTAGTTGTGTCACTTTGACTCAGTGATTTGAATAACGAAACGATGTAATTTTTTGACAATTTTTTCATAGTATTATAGAGCAAAGTTTACTCTACAAAATCATGCAAAAGTTACCAAATTTGTATGTCGTGTTGCTAACCAAATAACCGGGTCAATGTGATCCAGTAAATAGTGTCAAAAAGTGAAGTAAGCTGAAAGAGAAGAAACAGAGGTAATAGTTTTTATGTTTTCTCTTCCAGTCTACTAATATTATCACTGCTGCAGGGCATCTGTTGTCTTGCAGATGGGACTATTATTATTGATGAAATTTTTGAGAAATTGTTTTTTTCGTCAAACCGGTTTGAACCCGGGACATCATGCTGGGACTTCCAATGTTCTACAACTTGAGCTACACGCTAGCTGTTAATTATTATACTCCCTTTATAAAAGAAAGAAAAACAAGACAAAAAGTATGCAACTTTTCAGATTGATCCCAAAACTTCGACTGTGTCTACAATGGAGCCATTTGATTCAAGCTTGCATCTATTTTCTAAAGTAAGAAAAATTTATAACATTTCGAAAAGTTTAACAAGTACTTGCAATCTTGTATTGTTACTCACTATTCAGATTATCTAATCAAAGTTAATATCGAACCCACCCATCTACTCTATAAAATAAAGCGGTTGACTTTATTTCAACCGTTAGATTGAATCAACCCAAATCCTTAGATCCCACCTACCACCCACTTAACTAACCACTACGTAACTACCCATTCATTTTATCCTAATTATAAAAAAGGAACTTCCTATGTTCCTGATTATTTAATACAAATATGTATGTTGTCTTCGTTTTCTGCCCGTGTTTGTGGACAAAAGTACTCATTATATTTATGACATTGCAATAGATAAAAGGTATTTTTTGGATAATGTCTTCGGGCACGGGCAATCCCCTAGTAACGTATAAAATGAGACGGCATGAGTATTAATTGAACTATATGAAATGGATCTACATGCGATTTTATTTCCAAAACAATGACCATGAGTTAAAGTCATGTAACTGTAGATCTTAAACAGAACGCTGCCACCTAACTCGGTACCGTTACACAATATGGAGAATCAGCAGAAACATACATAAAAAGATACTGTGATGAAGTTGCTTGCCCGTACAAATTAATAAGAATCACATTACACTAGTGGTCCATTCTCCTATGTGCTATTGTAGACGCCACAATAATTTGCAATAGTAGCCGTGTAGTCGGCTTCGGAGAATTGGAGAAACCCTAGGTTGGAGAAGGGTTTGAAGAGCAAAGGGTGTTCTTCATCAACCAGCTCTTTTGGTGTTTGGACGATGCCTCTCATGTATGAGCTAATCGAGAAAACGTAGTTGGCTTCTTTTCCTGGCTCTCTCGGACCGTGCACGTGAGAAGGAGAATGAATCCTGCCGTTGCTCCATGCCTGTATATGTATACAGAACACTATGAAAAGATTAGCCCATTTTTGTATCGTTTTATTAACTAAACTTCCGTCGCTAAAGTAGCATTTGAGAAGTCAAATAACAGGATTTATAATTGCAGACAGAGGGAGTAGTAAAATCACCATAATAGCATCACCGGCCAGGATGAGAACATGCGATGGTGATGGGTCGAAAGAGATCCATTGTCCATCTCTAGTTTTGATCTCCAAAGCTTTAACATCGTTTTGGTCATAGGCGGTTAGCAAGCACTTGTCCGAATGCGACATGATATCTTTGTCAAATTCACTTTTTTGCAAAGGCCGTTTTTGTTCCGCTAATCCCACGTGATATTCAACACAGTCCAATCCAACGTGATCACAGTCGTCACCACCATAGCCATTATGATATAAACCGTAACCTTCCAATAACATTCTCCGCACCAATTCAAGTAGTTCTGCCAGATGCGTCGAGTAAGTTGCGGTGTGTTCACTGTTAAAGTAGTGTAGAACAATTTAGACGAACCACACACAAAAAGGGTTACGGTTCACATAAAAACATATGCATCTATGAGATTCTTCTTCTTCTTCTATTAACAAATGAAGAAATGTATATAACTGATATGTAATAAGATACATCCCGTGTAGTCTCATACATTTTAGATATTTTACAAGTATATTTTATTATAATAGGAAACATAAAATTGTGTTAATTAGTCGAGCCCCAAACTTCATTAAAATTCACAACAATTGTGTTATATTCTGAAACTTTGTAAAATAAACTATTATCCAAAAAAATTATAAATTATATGAGGACTTGATAAAAATACATTACAAACATCTCTGCATTTATGGCAATATTAAGTTATACTGGTAAGATAGTATGGTGGGATCAAACATTTTAGCATTTTTATTTTGTTATAGTATGGCCCTCATCATCTCAACTTTATAGAAATTATGATATGGGGATATTTTCTGGAAATTATGATATCACCACAAACCATAAGAAAATTATGATAAAGCCCACCAATATTGCCATTAACTTTTTTTTCGATTCGACGGAAGTTAAAAACCACATATAACTGACAGAAAAAATATGACTACGAGACTAAACCTTTCAGAAAAACGTAAGGCATGTATGAGTGCATTTAAATAGTTACCAGAATGTTTGATTTCCTGAGGGCCAGATGAGATTGGTGAACCTTCGCGTCCCCTCCACGGTCGCTCCATCGCGGAAGCTGAAGGCTTCGGTGAGCGGCAGAGCAGGCCATGGCGGATAATACGTGACTTGTGGTTCATTCGCCGTGTTTCCCGCCTTCACTTCTAGTGGAAGACCGAATAGTCCTTCCAACGACTCCATCACTTGGTTATGTAACTCCAACGGTATCTGATCATAAACTGCCACAAAGCATCCGTATTCTTCAAGCGCACGCACCACTTGATCGGCCAGAGTTCTCCAAGAACTGGTCTCTGCAGCGGCCTTCAGATTTGCAGCGCTGAGGTTGATTACGGGCAGGTTAGGCAGTGTTGTTTGAGAACCCATGGTTTGATTTTCTTTAGTTGTTGTTGTCTTTGTATGTAAGCTGTGAAGATCATATGTTGCATTGGCATTATATTTATAATTGACTAGTATGCTGTTCCCAGCTGTGGAATAGTGGTGGTCTCTTTTTTCTTTTTTCCAAATTGAGATACGTATGTCTATGAAGATAAAGTCTCAAATGAAATACTCACTTTTGAGTTGGTTTTTTTTGAAGTGACCTTTTGAGTTGGTTTGGTAAGCTGGAAATATTTATTTCTGCGGACTGGATAAAAACCAAATAGATAATTGAAAATGTTCATTTGCAGTTGTTTAAAAACAATATTTGATTTAATTTCTTTTTCACTTTGCCTTTGGAAGAAAATCAACTTTAGGCGGTTTCTCATTTTAATTGTTCTGTAACACACAATGATTACTTTCATACTAGCTTCCTACTTGGTTTGTTTCTTCTCTTTCTTCAAGTTTTTACTTTTCTATCTGTACGCATGTCACTTTGACCCGAAAATGTGGATAGCAAAACGATGCAATTTTTCGGTAACTTTTTTATGGTGTTGTTGAATAAAGTTTACTGTACAACACCATGAAAATTTACCAAAAAATTACATCGTATTGCCAATCAAATCATCGGGTCAAAACGGCCTGATGAATAGTAGTAAAACTCAGAACTGGAAGAAAGAGAAGAAACAGAGAAAGCATTAGTAAATTAGAAGCAGGTCTTATTTTTTACAGTTTTTTGGGTTTTCATCAATATAATTATTAAAAAAATTACAAACCTTTATTTTTTTCACAACTTTTGTAGTCTAAGATATGTTTGATTTGGGTATAAAAAACAATTAATTGGGTTTGGCTGAACATTCTCCAACTCGTATCTATTGGTCGGGGAATTTTTTTTCTGAAAACCCGCCCAAACCGGTGTGCGCTCACCCGTACTGTCAACATTGACTAACAAACATGGGCGGATCACATAGGAGCTTCTGGAGGCTATAGTCTCCACTCAATTTTTTGAATTTCTGATTTCACTATCTATTTTGTGAATTAAATTCATTTTGACCCTTACAAAATTATATAATAAACCCCGCCTTTTAAGTTTTTCATTTGATTTTTCTCAAGCTTAGTTAGCTTCCATTGTGGCAATACCCTTCATCTGCCCCTGCTTAAAAAAACTAAATTTTCTATAGTGATCTGCTACATAATTACAAACTCAGCAAAATTCGGATATCTAAGGGTTATGACTTTTGAGCTTCCACATTGTGATAAGTGCGTCAACTCTGGTGGCTTTTCCTTGCTCAAAGCTTCTTCAGTTTTGGCGGTTAGTTCAGTTACTATCCATGTCCAAGAACACAGTTTTTGAATTTGCTTTCCTCTGACAAAAGATTTTCTACTTTGTACCACTAGAAAACCCTAAAAGTTTTGCATAATTTTCCTTGTATTCTTCTCCATGGATGGTAAGGATTTTTCTACAACCGATTTTTGACCATAGATGTGCATATTACACGAAGTGGTTGCCCAAGTTGAAATTAAGGATACCCCAAAAAAAAAAAGACGAAGTTGATATGGTTTATGGTTGGAGTTGTACAAAGTTGAAAGTGTGGTGACACTTGCACAAGTACTAAAAGGTTGGAAGGTTGTGGAAATTAAAAAAAAAAAAAAAGTTTCATTTGAGGGAAAATTATGCGCTCTCTTAAATACTCTATCGTATTCCCTCCGTCCAAAAAATTTGTCTTGTTTCATTTTTCACAGATTTTTTTAGAATTACATCATAATTTGGGTTCAAAACTGAGACCTGATGCAAGGGTTTCAAAAGCACTACCACTGAGGTAGCACCAATTGATCACTTTTTTCCCACTACAATCTCATGCAATAGACATACGCATGACATATAATTCCCTGCACTTTGAATTTTTCACTAAAACCCCATGCAATATACATGTGTGGGACACTTAACCCCAAACTAATAATGAGAGTCAAATTTTTAACGAAAAAATTCATCACCTGCTATTCATGTCTAGTTCAATGAATGAAAAAAAAACTTCAAAGACCATCACGTGATTAGCATGTGGTCAACTTTAGATAGAAATGTAATCACTGTTATCAATTTGGGGTTAAGTCCACACAAATATATTTCAAGGGGTTGTAGTGGAAAATTGAAAGAAGGGGGGTATGTGTCCCACCAGGGCCGTCTTCAGCTTTTTGGGGGCCTCAGGCGACCTCTTATTTTCGGGCCCTTACGTCGAACATATTAGTGTGAAAGTTCAAAAGCATCCCATACGAAGAAGAATTTAGTTTATGAATTCATAAGACGAAGTGAATATTTAAATAGTATACATATTTACAAGGGAGATGAATCAGAGTTAAGTCAGTTATCAGAGATTGGAAACTTTTTGCTCATCTTTTTATAGTGTTTGATAATGTCGTCAAAACTTATTGAGTAGATCCTGGGAAGAACATGTTTTTTTTTTCGGTAGTAGTATTATTTTTTTCTCTTGTTACAAATTAACATTTCGTGCTTATTACAACTTCTAGCCGCAATTGTGTTTTATTTTTCCTGCATACATAATATTTTGTGCTTATTTCGATTTCTGAAAATATTCTTGCACCTAATTCCAGGTTATTTAGAGAACATAATGAGAAAGTATTAATACTAAATAGCTGGAGAATATAGAACCCAGAGTAATTGTTCTTTAGTACAAGGGGCAAAATCCAATAATCACACTATATCCTTACACTTTGGTTAAATTGTGAGGCCCTCCCCCTAGTGGGGGCCCTAGGCAAAACAAAATGCCGCCTTACGATAAAGACGGGCCTGCGTCCCACAGATTTATATTGCGGGGGGTTGTAGTGGGAAATTGAAAGTGCTTGATGTTTATTATCCGAAAATGTATTTTGCATGTAAGTTTAGTGTCCATTAAAAAAATCATAAATTATCAAAATCACTATCGTATATTAATGATGGTTGTACATGTGGGTCCGTATAGAAAAAATAAAAGTAATTTTTTAATTACATTAAATAGCCGGGTTCGAACTCGGGATCTCACGCAGGGACGACAAATGCTCTACCACTGAGCTAACACTCATTTCTAAAATAATAAATAACTAATGAAGGGTAAAAGTGGAATAAAAAGTGGTAAAAAAGTAGTTACATTTTCAAATGAGACACAATTTGAGGACAAGTCAAAATGGCTAAAAAGACAAGCATTTTGGGACTATTTCTTTTGAAATACAATTTTAACCACTGTCACCATTCATGAACTGTTGAGCATCTCCACGGATCATGAACTGTTGAACATCTTCATGAACTGTTGGGCATTTCCAGCCGATCATGCAAATTGTGTTCCTATTCATATACACAAGTGCCCTATTGTGGTACAAATGTTTTTATGGTATAGTGGTTATGACATTATATTTTGAATCCAGTAACTCAAGTTCGATTTCCGGTGACTATGACGTTTTACAAGATTTATAGATTTTCCACCCACTGATATCTTGTTAATTATTTACTTGCCACTCGTTGCATAATCCATTATTTCATTATTTTATTAAGTTGATTCCCTTCGAGGGATGATTCAAAAATATGTAGGGTGCTTAATTCTTTAACTATTTTAGTTTGTTGATTAGGGGGGCGAGTTGGTACATTTTGATACTTATTGGACATAATCCTTTCAAGAGGTCGATTATCGAGTACTAACTGATGCAGGATATTGTAGGTGATGGATGGATGCCTTAGGGGGTAGTTTTTCGTTTTATATACTTCGGTGAGGGGCTGTGAAATTAAGGTATTGTTAGTTTTTGTCTGTGACGCTTAGAAAAATGCTACTATCATCATTTTTTATATCCTTTAAAATAGCTCTTATGGTGTCATGTGAATATGTTTAGCGTGGTTGAGGCTTAATGATCTTGGTAACAGTGCCTGCAGTGCAAGGTTAGACGCCGGACATGTGAGTCTCGGTTGGCTGTGAAAATTAGTCGCTAGGGAGGCCTGGAACTTGATGAAATTCAATGATTTATCAGGAGTTTGCCGGATCTCAAAACAAAAAAAGAAAAATAATAGAGTTTTTCAAGAATGGTAGTTTAAAGAAATTGTATTAAAAGAGTATGGGTTGCATTGTGAACACATGTATTTTCATATTGTTGCATTAGTAAGTTTAAGTCATTATTGAGTCGAAGTCTTGAGTGGAGGTACAATATGCAAAGTGCAGGGGAAACTTGGAAGCTGTTTTGTTTTTAGATTAGTGCCTAGAGTTTGCTCGGGGTGAGAAAACCTAAGTGTGTGGGGGTGTGACAACGCTCGATTTAGCGCTTTTTTTATTTTAGGTAGTTTTTTCCATAGTTTTGAGCGATTCTTGGATTATTTGATACATTTGGTGTAGCTTTCACCATTGAGGGAGTACGAGAGCATTTGAGTGTTTTCATGCTTGTTGTGCTTAATTTTGTCTATTTTGGGCACATTTCTATCCGCGGGTATAACCCTTGGTGTTCGTTCGTGTTGTGTAGATGCAGGTAGAGGAAAAAGTACGGATAATGGAGATGCAAGAGCACGAAAACGCACCCCGAGAACTCATGTGGAGTACTTAAGGAATGGGGCTGGAAGCAGAGCGAATGAGAACAGAGAAAAAGAAGAAGCAAAATAAGACATCACCACGATGAGGGAGAATTTCACCCCCATGAGCTAAGAGGAGCAATGCATATTTCACATTTTAATCTCTTTGCAGTGAGGGAGCATCACCACTGCGGCGAGACAATACCGAAGGGGCGCAATTTTATTCTTACCACGGTGAGGCGGAACCAAAAGCGTGCAGGAAGAACTCTCACCTCGGCGAAGCTGAAGCTCACACTATGAACTTCGACGGGCTACACAATCTTTGGGGTTATTTCATGATTTTCAATACTTCTTTAATTATTCTTTCACTTCCGTTTTTGGTTCACAATAAAACATATCCTCCTATACATTTTACAGTATCACTCATTGTCTTCGCTTGGAGTGAAGAAGAAATTGCCATCCATTTTGCTTGGAGATTCGCGAAGACCGTAGTCCTTGTGGAGTTCAAGATGAAGACCCAATAATGAAATACATGAGGAGTAGCTATAGTTTGTCTCTCATTCCTAACTCATTTTTCAGTTAGTAATACGCATTTAATTCATGAGATGTTTCAAACTATGATGCGTAGCTAAACTTGTGTTTTCGACCCTATTTGTCACATTCCCTTTCCGCCGACCCCAACTAGCGACGATAAAACTTTGCATTCACGGTAGGAGGGCGCGACATCAATCCCGGTGAGGCATTGACTCGTCGAGAGGCTAAATAAGTTATTTTTAAAAGTCGTGATTAAAATTCCTTTGAAAAACTTTGTGGAAGAGTAAATTGCTAAATTACTTGAGGCCGTCTTGATAAACAATTTAAGTTGTAACATAAATTAATAAAACGTTCAAGAAAATAAAATTTGAACTTGGAAATAAAT
This sequence comes from Linanthus parryae, assembly GCA_023055425.1. Taxonomy (NCBI): domain Eukaryota; kingdom Viridiplantae; phylum Streptophyta; class Magnoliopsida; order Ericales; family Polemoniaceae; genus Linanthus; species Linanthus parryae. Next base: position 91,599,604 of record JALGPY010000004.1, on the reverse strand, counting down.
ATCATTTAGCCCTCTCGACTCATAAAGTAAACAGAGCATAAATCGAAAATAATTTTTAGGTATCAAACAATGGCTCACACAAAGTCTTACATACATAATTACACAAATCTTACATTCTTAAACAATTTACGAACATATATTCCACAATAGCTCCAAGGCGACAAGCATGGTAATAATGTCTAAGAACATAAGGATCATCAAGCATGTTATCAACATATCAACTTCATGCCTTGCTACTTCTTGATTCCTACGTGTTCTTAAAACCTGAAAAAAATATAACTTGAAAGGGTAAGCTCAACCAGGTCAGTGAGTTACATCTACGCCCCTCAGTAGGTTTTGAAAACTAAAAAGGACTTACTTTTCATGGAGCATCATGAACATAAGCTATAGTCATACGTACATATACTTGATTCGTGTGAAACTTGAAAGATCATGATATTCATCAAACATAACTTTTATCATAAAGAAAGCGTAACGTAAAGCATAACTTGATTCGTGTGAAATCATATTTCCCCAAATAGGAACCTTGCTTTGTCTCACGTAGAGACCTTATCATACTTGAGCATGTTTGCTTAGTTTCTTATCTTATTTGCACGAGATAACCTTCGTGACTTAACATAACGCAGGGACACGTCCATCGCAACGGCTCGTGAGGCGACACATGCCTTCTTATATTTCCCTGACAAAAGGGCCATAGTCTGCCTATACCAGACAAGGGGTTTCACTCCGCTAACCGTGGTCTTTTCTGAAAACGTGTTTTTATCTTATGGAACGTTCATTTTCTTTATTAGCATCCATGGGGGCATAAAAATTTTACTTGACTAAAAATTATATATACACATATTAGTAGGGACAACAAAATCATACATAAGCTTGTAAGAAAGTTGATGTTCGGTACAAATTTCGGGAGGTAGGGTAACTCACCTTGCGAGCTTAATCCATTTATTTAGCACTTCCTAGTCCAATTTCAACCAGCTTTACGCACATGATCATCAACTCCATTGTCACATTCATAGCAAAGAAGACTGCAAATCATACATATAATCACTTAGCATGAATTTAATCAAAGCATGTCACATGCCTAAATCACCTAGCTAAAAGACATTAATCTTATGAATGCAAGATGAATTAACTTTTCTTAAATTCATATCTAGAACCTTATACTTCTTATTAGAAGCATATTACATGTCTAACGCAACACATAGATGAAAGATGACAAATTATGAACTAAAAAGTAACTTAGATAAACTAGCTTTAATAAACTTGATAAACTTCTAAATTATGCTTATGAGAAAAATGTACTATCGCTAGTACAAAAATTCATAGGTGGCTCAAATAAATATTTGAGACCATAGATTTTTACATAACATAGATAAAGAGTTTAGCTATAATATATAAAAATATCAAAAATTATGAAAACTTCTAAATACTTTAAATAATCACTTTTGGATCCGTTTGGGTGTAAAAACAGAGGCTGACTGCAAGCTTGGTATTAATTTCATAAAATATTCAAACAAACTCCGAAAATTATGAAATTTTAACTGTCATTAGATAACACCCCTGATAACAACATATCCAAATTAGTAAGCTTTGGCAAGAATAGTACACTACATTGACAAATAACTACTCTGCTCTGGGGTTAGACATATTCACAAAACAGCCACAATTTCCAGTCATTTAATATTAAATATAAGTCCAATGACTGAAAAATTTATTGTATTACTAGCATGTGAAGACGAGACATGTGGTGGGTGGGGGAGACATGTGTATGGAGGGAGAAATAGACATGTGTATTAAGGGAAGAGAGACATGTGTATGGGGATGACAAGTGGAGAAATGTGGGAGTTTTGCACATGCATAATGAGTTTAATTTGGTGCAACAATTCTACCAGCTTTAGAATTATACGCGGTCCTAAATTTACCACATACACAAATATGGCTACACACTTGATACATGTAGGAAAACTACCACGTAATACTTGTATACATGAAACACTGCATTCATTTTTCAATTATTCTCATACACTCTTCCAAATTTATTCTTACTTATTCCTTACACTAGATGAACTAGCAATTTACAACTTAGCATCCAACAATTGACTTTTACTGAAGCAGTCATTTAATTTAACTAGTCACATAATTCATTTATCACATAATTTACAAGATGAAACTTGAATAATAATATAATACATTCAACTCTAGCTTATTTACACAAGACATGCTATTCATAATTTTGCATGGCTAATAGTCAAATGTTAGATGAAATATTAACATATAATCACATATTATTAACGTGCCAAATGACTTAAAAATGTGGGTTATTACACTCTTGGATGCCTAGATTCTGATTTATGGAATGAAGTTTTGATGATTTGTATGCATTTCATTTGCTAGATTAAATGCTTATGAGACGATGGTTCATGTTTAAATGGTGTCTAACCTATATATTGCAAGTTGAACAACCCTGCATTGTACTAGTGAATCTTGTGGAATTGACAACTTTGTGAGTGCGGTGTGCATGTATAAGACTAAGTGTTACCCTAAGGGTGAGATGCGAAAACATCATAAGAGTTTAACGCTTGAGTTATGCAGTGAAGAATGAACTAGAGTAAGGGTTTCCTAGAATTTAGTTATTCTTGACTTCAAAGGTTAGTTACAGGTAATTCATGTTCCTTACAGAGTAGAAGTGTGCTATGCTTAGTTGTTTCTAAGCCGAAAGGCGATTACAAATTAAAGGTGATTGATGCATCAGGATCACATACTATTTCTCCGGTTTGGACATCTCTCATAAAAGTGTTTCAAACTAAAAAACGGCTTCCCACCATGTAAACCAACGTAGTTCATAAATGATGTGCTTAGTACTTTCTCCATTTGATAAAATTAAATATTCGCCGTGTTTTATTTTCTTGCTTTATTTATTATTGTGGTTAGTAGTTTCTGAGAAAAAAACAAACAACCCCCTCCTACTTTATGCTTTTCATTCTAGTAATCACTCATCTCGGTCCTTTAGTTCAATTAACCTAGAATTAGTAGGAAAACTTCAACAGACATCGTGCATTGTGAAAAAGTACATCATTTAAAAGAGAATCAGTTGTTTCGCCCTCACTGTGCTTTCACGAAAAATCCATGATCTTACATCACTTACAATATTATCACAATTTTATGACAATCATTTATAAAAGAAGAGCTAGAAAAAATATCGCAACTTATTATGACCTCCACTACCAAAGTATCCACATAATGGGTCTTCATCCTTGTCGACACATACTACCCCCCCCCCCCAAAGTATCCACATAAGGGAGTTGACAGGACTTTTGTGTCGATGGTAGTTTCATTGAGAAAGAGAGTAAGAAAACACAAAGAGTTCCACCTAAATGTACAACGGTAGTATGAGATATCATAATTCAAGGATATGTTATGTTTTATGATATCACACATTAGGGATGTTCTTTGTAACCAGGTCATATTTATTAGTTCAACAATATACAAGGATTGGCATCAATGTTAGCAATTTAATATTCTAACTTGGTTCTGACTTCGTTCGTTGTATAGGATTGTTAGTAGCGAAGAAATTAAAGGACAGAGGCAACGATGATTGTGGATAGAATTTCACTCGTTTTATTGCGACTTAAAAGAGTACAATACTACCGAAATTCGTCCAAAATCACTACTTATTACAACCATGAAATTGCCCCTAAATACAACCAACAAGATGGAGGTTTCTAGTACTTACAAACATATTTAAATTACCCTAAAAATCTTCCTACAAATAACTACCGCACAGGATGTAATCGACAAAAAGTGCCTCACTGTTCATCCAACAGCTAGTCCGTTTTGCTGCTGCATTCAGGTTCATTCTGTGCACGATTCTCCTGCACCAGGTCTGCTACTATTCTGGTACCAAATCTATGCACTGCCAATAGATTATGTGCACGGTTAGTCGAGCTGTGTGGTGCGAAACTAACCCGCTACAATGCACGACCACCGGTCAAATCTTGGACTACCAATCGTGCACCAAGTTTAACAACGAAGATCATCCGCAACAAACAACACATTTATAATCTAAGGACTTCATTATATTAGATATCTCCATAAATAATAAAATGATTATTCTGGCCAAAAACAATGTTCATACTAAATAAGATTGCCTCTAGGGAATTTATTCTTACAAATAATATATCACCAGTTGTTTTAAGTTCTGCATGTGGATATCAATAGAATCAGACAGTTTCTTGACAATTTGAAGACCATGTTCCAATTGTAGAACATTCTCACGGGTAAGGGAAGCATACATGCACTCCAAGGCAAACCAAATATGTGTGATGTAGGTTGCCTGATAACAAGAATAAGAGCCTCTTAGGACAGAGTTGTATTAATTAGAGTTTTTATAAATTGGTCCCAGATCTGCTATGTAGTGAAGCCTGAGTTTAGTGAGACGGCTCAATCGGCACAAGTAATCCTCCAAGATGGTGGTGGAATGGAACCGACGACATAGCCAAATACTGACTAAGTTTTCAAAATTGTCGCCAGTTGGTGTTTCCACAACACAAGTTGCCTATAACTTAAACGAGACAAAGATGATTTATGTTTGACAAAAGATATATGGGATTCGATGAAGTTTGCGGCGGTGGTAGTAATGGTGGTTCTGAAATCGAGCAAGGATGGCATAGACAAAAGGGAAAAACGAGACACGATAAGAAGCGATAATTGGATTGATTGACGCACTTATAACATGATAGAAAACCTAGAAATTTAGGGTTTGTTCATTATGATAGAAGATGAACATTACAGAGAGTAAAGGACAGGGTAGAGAGAGAACCTTACGATTTTCTAACCCTAAGACTCAGCCGTTAAAAGGCTTATATACGATGGTATACAGTGGCTACCCTCCTACTAGTTGGATTAAGTATTTTATGATTACTACTGCGATGACACACAAATTTGTGATGTATTACAATTGAGTCCTTAATCTATATGCTAACGGAAGACAATGTTTTACTGTTGCTTTAGCGTTTTTATTTCAATTATATTTTTTGGTTTCAAAAAAAAAAAAAAAAACAACGGCTAAGAGTTACTGAGTTGAACCTATAAAGTTTGACTATTACTCTCTCTCCACACTTACATGCTGACACACATTTACCTTTATGACCATCATTTTTTTTTTTTCTTTTTGGCCCCTAGAATGTTCAATAATTATTATTTAGTTTCAAGTGTTAACTGTTGAAAAATTGTCCCTAAGGCGACGGGTCATGTGCTAGTATTTATAGAGACACCACAATAGTTTGAGATAATTATCATTTAGCTCCTTGTCTTCTGAGTATTGCAGCACTAATTCTCCAAGATTTATCAGATCTTCACTTCGGCCCTCTCACTCCTTTCACTTATGCTTTACCAAATGAATATGGTTCAATCTAAAATTAGTGGATACAAATTTGAGTATAGGCTAATCTGATCTGCACCTGGTACTCCCTTACTGTTGTGAACTCTTCTCTTTTCTTTCAGTGTCCCCTAACGGATATCGAGAGACTAATCAAATGAAATGGTAGAGATAATTGAAGTGAATTTTGCCTCTTTCAACATAATCATTTTCGTTAGGCTAAATTGCATCGGCGGTACCCATAGTTTGGAGTTGGTGTGTATTCGGTACTCATAGTTTCAATTGCAGCATCCATAGTACCCATACTTTTATATTTGTTGCAACAGTGGTACCCACTTTAACTTTCCGTCCATATGTTGGATGAGACAAAAACCACCCCTTGAGTATGGGGTATATACAAAAAAACCCCTCGTGTTCGGGGATATACAAAATCCACCCTCGGAGGGGATGTCAGTTAGTCAAAGACCACCCTTCTATTAATGTCGGTCAGTAGGGGGTGCAATTTGTCTTTTTTATGACCATTTTGCCCCTTTTTTGTTTGTTTTGTTGATGTTCTTGGTGTTTTTGGTGTTCTTGATCACCTCCACCTCCACCCCCACCTCCACCACCACATCCCCGCCATCGCACCACTGATTTTCACCGCCGCAAACAACGCCACCACCTTCCCAACCACCACCACCACCACCACCACCACCACTAACAACAACAACAACAAAAGATAACATGTAACCTCCAATCCATTAACCAAAGCAACATGAATTCACATACACTGCCTTTCATCCTCCTTAGCCACAATTAACCAATTCTTCTCAAACCCCTAAAACCCAAACTACTTTTTCACCTGTACACCATGCCTGTACCTACAGACCACCTATTTTCACACATTTCTCCAAATAAAACCCAATTCAATAACACCACCACAACCACCAGTACCTCCTCTTTTCTCCTTCACCATTCTCTGCCCAGCTCACCTTCTCCATAGAACACCCGTACCCCCTCCAACCATCAAAACAACCTGCCACCATAGCTCAACCATTGCCCAACAGATAACAAACCCAGAACTATATCTGCAGAGCTCCTCGAATCACCGCCACAACCACCTGAAACCCACCACTCCATCTCGATTACTGACGCAGAATCAAACCCAGACCCAATTGAAACAACCACCCACACCCAATCGAAACAACCACCACCTGAAACCCACCACCCCAATCAAAACCTAGACCCAATCGAAACAACCACCACACCCGATCGAAACAAGCTTCGTTCGAAGAAGGAAGAAGAATAGAAGGATACCGCCGCCGTCGGAGGCGTCTCCGGATCTGGGTTCATCCGTCAGAGAGCAGCAGAAAAGAGAGATGGGAGGAGGGAGACGAGTAAGAAGAAGGGGGGGGGGGGGGGGGAGGGAGAGGAAGCTTACGGCCACAGCCAATGTTTCGCCGCCGCGTTACGATCTGGTTCTCGGCTTCAAACAGAGCATCGACGACGACGACGCATACGAGGGTTGTATATCCACGACTCTCTCTTCTCCTCCTCCGACGTCGATTGAACCAGAGAAGACGGCGATGAAGACCATCGGTGGTGAAGAACACAAGGGGAAGACGGTCTCTGGGCGCAGGTTGTTCGTGAGAGAGAGAGAGAGAGAGAGAGATAGAGAGAGAGAGAGAGACGAGAGAAGGACAGAGGTGGGTGTTGATGATTGTGATGGTGGTCGATGGAGATGAACAGAGGTGGGTTGCGGCTAGGTTTAGGAGAGTGAGAGAGAGAGAGACAACCGAGAGAGAGACGGAGGAAGTGGAGAAGAGAGGTGTAGAATGAAGGGAGAAGGAGAAGAAAAAGTTTATATAGTAGGGTATTTGTTTTTAATTTGAGGGTAAAATAGTACTTTAACGATTTCCGTCCATCTCCGTTAGCTGCCGTCCAATTGCAAGGGTGGATTTTGTATATCCCCGAACACGAGGGTTTTTTTTTTGTATATACCCCATACTCGAGGGGTGGTTTTTGTCTTTTACCCTATGTAAAAAGACTAGTGTGACCCTCATTTCATTTCAAATATTCATAAAAATACAACTTTTTACCATAGATATTAAAATGTTACATAAAATTAATTTTTAATTATAACATTTACTTATAGATTAATATTATATTATATTATATATTTACAAACAATAAAAAATCACATATGTTTACTAAAAAGTACAATTTAGCACAATAAATATTTTGTTCGATGGAAGAAGTTGATAGTAAATTTATTAGTATTACTATGACAAGAAAGTTATTTAAGTAAATATAATTAAGATTTTATAAAATTTATTTAGACTTGTGAATAAAAATAACTTAAATTTTAATTATTACAATAAAAAATTATGTACATATAAAAATATATAAATATGTAAATAAATAAATGAAACGATTCAATATTCTATAAAATTATTTACAAAATTGTAGGGGTGAGAATAGGGGCAAATTAATCTTTTTACATATTTCCATCCAACATACGGATGGAAAGTTAACGTGGGTACCACAGTTGTAACAGATTAAAAAATACGACTACCGCGGATGCTGAAATTGAAACAATTGATATGAAATCCATACATAAACCAAATTATGGGTACTAGCGAGGCAATTGAGCCTTTTCGTTATGCAAGTGCCAGGTGTGCCAAAACATGTTGGCTACCATCCCTAGTTCTGACTTTGTCCACTTATCATTAGACATTAATGATCGTTCAACGCTTCAACCTAAATTGGAGAATGTCACCTTAGAACAACTCAGAAGTTCCCAGTAACTCAAGAAGAGAACAAGCCTCTAAACGATCCTGTTGATTCAAGCTCAAATACCAGAAATGGAGAATGAAGTAGAAGAAGAAGAGAAGGGAAAGTTCTCAGCTGAAGAAACTTTTCAATCCATTTCTTACTGCTAAAGAAAACCACACCGAGGCTTTATATGACCTCTCTAACGGCAAGACACAGCTAGCCAATTAGAGAAGGACACCTGGCCAATTACAACTTAATGATAGATACTAAATACTGCTAAATACTGGGGTAGAAATGAAAATACAGAAAACCTAATAATAACATGAAAATACGGTATGGGACTCATATTTTAACACCCCCCCTCAAGTTGGATAGGGCTTAACTAGAACTGCCAACTTGCTGATCAAATTTTGAAACACAGGAGCTGAAAGGGCCTTGGTGAGAAAGTCTGCAAGCTGGAGAGGTCCTGGAACATGGCTGAGCTGAATTGTCTTGGCTTGAACAAGATCTCTGACAGAGTGACAATCCATCTCTATGTGCTTAGTGCGTTCATGAAAGATAGGATTGCTAGCTATATGAATAGCTGAGCTGCTATCACAAAACAAGCTGGGAGGATCAGAAAGATGGATATGCAGTTCTTGAAGTAAAGAGAGTATCCACTGAAGTTCACAAGCAGTTGAACAGATCCCTCTATACTCAGCTTCAGCAGAACTATGAGACACAACTTTCTGTTTCTTTGATTTCCAGGAGATGAGAGATTTCCCCAGAAAAATCAGGTATCCAGTTGTGGATCTTCTGGTGTCAAGACACCCTCCCCAATCAGAATCAGAGTAGGCTGTGATATGAAGATCTTTAGTGCTTGAGAAACAAAGACCTAGATCAATTGTCCCTCTCAAATATCTGAGCACATAATAGAGAGCAAGCTGGTGTTCAATAGTTGGTGCAGATATGTATTGAGAGAGCTTGTGCACTGAGTATGTTAGATCAGGCCTGGAGTTGCACAAATAGAGGAGTTTACCAACTAATTTTCTGTATTTTGTGGCACCTTCTTCTGTCAATGCTTCACCTGAAACTGCACTAAGATGACAACTAGGCAGCATTGGTGAAGATGTGGGCTTACAATCCAGAAAACCAAATTCTTGTAGAATACCATGAGCAAAATTTTGCTGACTCATGAACAACCTAGAAACAGTTCTGCAAAATTCAAAACCCAGAAAATAATGCAGATCTCCAAGATCTTTGAGTTTAAACCTCTCATCCAGCAACACTTTGAAAGAATTTATCTCAGCTTTGTGATTACCAACCAATAGTATATCATCAACATATAACAATAGTAGAAGAAAACTACTACTATTGTTCTTTAAAAACAAAGTATAATCACTCTTGCATTGTAAAAAACCAAGCTGCAGAAGAGTACCAGAAAACTTTGAAAACCATTGTCTTGAAGCTTGTTTCAATCCATACAGAGCCTTCTTGAGTAGGCAAACTGGATTTCTGATGTTTTTAGGAGCTGAATAGCCTTCTGGGAGCTTCATATAAACCTGTTCAGAGAGTTCTCCATGAAGAAAGGCATTATTAACATCCATTTGAACTATATACCATCCATGCATCATAGCAAGAGCCAAAACACATTTTAATGTAGGCAACTTTGCCACTGGAGAAAATGTCTCAGAGTAGTCAATTCCTTCAGTTTGAGTGTACCCTTTGGCCACTAGTCTTGCCTTGTGTCTTTCCAAGGTGCCATCTGCCTTGTATTTGGTTTTAAAAACCCACTTGCATCCAACTATTTTCTGATTGTTTGGATCTGAGACTATGTCCCAGGTACCATTAAGCTCAAGAGCTTGAATTCATTGCTAACAGCAATTTTCCACTCATCAAATTGAGAAGCTTCATCATATGTAAGTGGCTCTATAGGACAGATGATGTTTGTATTTGAAGGAGAAAGTAAAATTCTCTTTGATCTGGGTTTGGTGAGAACAAAATCTTTCAAATGTGAAGGTGGCTTTGACACTCTACCTGATGTCCTGGTAGGATTCAATACTGGTGGAGGGACATTAATAGGTGGTGAAATTTGTGGTGGAGAGGCTATTGGTGGTGGTGAGTGAATGGGGGTAGTAGACATAGGAGATGTAGGTGAAACAAGAAAATCATCAACAGAATGAGGGATGCAATGAGGAGTGTGAGTATGAATGTATGTAGGAACATCCATATAAGGGAAAATATTTTCGTGAAATGTAATATCTCTAGATATCAAAATTTTCTGATTAAGAAGATCAAAAACTTTGTATCCTTTGATTCCAAAAATGTATCTTAAGAAGACACACTTGAGAGCTCTATGATCAAATTTCACTCTTCCATGACTCAGGGTAGATGTGTAACATAGGCAGCCAAAAGTTTTAAGAAGTGAATAGTCTGGTATCTTACCATAAACTTTCTGATATGGAGATTGATTTCTCAATCTAGGAGAAGGTAGTCTGTTGATGAGGTGTGCAGGAGTGAGAACACATTCTCCCCAGAATCTAACAGGTAAGTTTGATTGAATCTTCAAAGCCCTGGCAACTGCTAGAAGATGCTGATGTTTTCTTTCAACTATAGAGTTCTGTTCTGGGGTAGCAATGCAGCTAAACTCATGCATTATGCCTTTGAGACTGCAGAAATCTTTGAGTGCCAACTCAGGAGCTTGATCACTCCTTATTTTCTTCACTTTAGCATTGAACTGTGTTTCCACAAAATGACAGAAATAGGGGATGGCTGACTGCACTTCTGACTTGCATTTTAGCAGATAAATCCAAGTTGATCTTGAGGCATCATCAACAATAGTGAGGAAAAATTTGAAACCATCATGAGTAGGAGTGTTGTAGGGACCCCAAGTATCACAGTGAATCAGCTCAAAATTAATAGAAGAAATTCCATTCTTCTTTGGAAACTTAAGTCTTTTCTGCTTGGCTAGAGGACAAACAGTACAACATGTATCACCCTGAATAGTACCACACCTTAGAATGGAAGAAAGCTGATTCATCTTTCTATAAGAGGGGTGACCAAGCCTCATGTGCCATAAGTCACTTGCAGATGTGGGACTTGGTGTGTGTAGCAAATTTGCTGAAATTTGAGAAGAATTACTGAGTATGTATAAGCCATCTCTCTTAGATCCAGTAGCAAGCACTTTGTTAGACAGACTATCATAAATAGAACACTTATCCTTTTCACAAATAAAACTGCATTGTCCAGTAGCAATGAGCTGAGAGATGGAGATCAAATTGAACTTGAAATCAGGGACACAAAGAACTTTCTCAAGTTTGAGAGAGTCATTAACAATAACTGAGCCAATATGAGAAACACTCACAGTCTTTCCATTAGGGAGATGAACTGACACATTTTTGACAGCAGTAACTCCTTGTAGCAAGTGAAGCTGAGAACATATGTGATCAGTGGCACCTGTGTCCATTATCCAAGGATTTGCAGCCAGAGAAGAGCTAGAGAGTGCTGTATGTATAGATACTGTGCTAAAAACTCCACCCAGAAAATGAGTGCTACTGCTATTAGATGATTCATGCTTCCCAACTAACGGATTATCATAATGATGCAAAGAAGTTCCCTCATAGGGACTCACTGATCCCACTTCACTCACATTGGAAGGCTTGATTCCTTGGAGTTGAAGTTGAGAACTAATTAAAGAAGCAATTGCTGACATTGAGCAGGTGTGAATTCCACAGAATTGTACATAGAAACCCCTTTTTCTGGTGAAATAGCAACTGCAGCAATGACATTATTTCTCACCTTAGGTTTATAATTGGCTGGATAGCCATGAAGCTTCCAGCATTTATCTCTTGTATGTCCAGTTCCATTACAGTAAGTACAACTCAGCTTACTCTTAGAATTGTGCTTGAAATTATTTCCTTGCTGAGCATAATTGATCTTATGAGTCTCAGAACTAGAGACAGCCATTCCCATATTAGGATTAGGCAAAATTCCATGATAACCAGCACTAAGTTCCATTTGATTTTCATGTTGAATGACTTTAGAAAAAACATGATTCAAAGAAGGTGTAGGTTCCATAAGCAGTATCTGCTCTCTCACAGCTGAGTATTGGTCATTTAGACCCATCAAGAACTTCATAGTTCTTTCTTCTTCTTGTAACTCTGCAAATGCAGTAAGATGACCACAAGTACAGTTGGGAAGACATTTGTAATTCATCAATTCCTCCCATAAGGTTCTGAGTTTAGTGTAATACACAGTGACACTCATATCACCTTGTTTCAAATCAGAAACCACAGTTGATAATTGATAAATTATGGGCTTATTGCCTTGAGAAAATCGTTCTAAAAGGTCAACCCTGATCTCCCTAGAAGTAGTTCTATAAACTACACTTGCAGCAATATTTGGAGAAATAGAATTCAATAGCCAGGAAATAACCATACTATCGCATCTTCTCCAGATTTGTGCATATTCCGAATTAGGGTCTGGTTTCGGTATAGAACCATTAACAAATCCCAATTTATTCTTCGCATCTAAGGCGACATTCATGGATCTTTGTCATGGATAATAATTTGGTCCAGTAAGTGTCTGAGAGACAAGTAAATGACCTGGATTATCAGAAGGAGATAGGAAATAAGGAGAAGAAGGATTTATACCTCCATTAACACCGAAAACAGCATCAGCGGTGTTCATCGGTGGCGTGGTCGCCATTTGAAGCAGTTAGAAGAAGAAGCAGATCTGTGACCCAGAAATAAACTAGGTCACGCAGAAATTGGAGGAGAGCTTGAAGTAGATCGATCTCTAAGAGCAACCTGGCTCTGATACCATGTTGATTCAAGCTCAAATACCAGAAATGGAGAATGAAGAAGAAGAAGAAGAGAAGGGAAAGTTCTCAGCTGAAGAAAGTTTTCAATCCATTTCTTACTGCTAAAGAAAACCACACCGAGGCATTATATGACCTCTCTAACGGCAAGACACAGCTAGCCAATTAGAGAAGGACACCTGGCCAATTACAACTTAATGATAGATACTAAATACTGCTAAATACTGGGGTAGAAATGAAAATACAGAAAACCTAATAATAACATGAAAATACGGTATGGGACTCATATTTTAACAGATCCAGAACAATTGCACCTTGCACAACGAATACTCAACAGCCCCCAAGAAAAATTAAAATCATTTCCAGCACAATTGGATGGAACCATGCAGATTAATTCATGATCAAGCTTTAAGAAACATAAATCGAACCTGCAGAAATCAAAAACCAAAGGTTTGCTTGTAACATTCTTGCGAAACATTTAGATTACAGTATTCTTTTACCTAATCGAGGTATATCAAATCTCGGCTATGAACAAACTTGAAGGCCCTCTAGTAAAAATCGTCAATTTGGCGATTTGAAATGAACCAAAAAAATTAGTTACAAAACCCAAAAGTGGAAGGACAAATCAGAGATTGTACTCATGTGACATTTCAATTTCAAAGTTATTTTATTGGAACTGTAAATTATGGTAAACAGTACAATTTCCCATTATAAACCTCAACAACAAACGTTACTTCAAAATAAAAACTTAACAAACAAGGAAAAGGTAAAAACAACAGGTGTTCGTAATACAAATTTTATTCGAACTTGCTAATCTTGTTGCCAATCTTTTGTTGGATCAACAATACAAAGAGGAGCGACTATATGTAAATATAGTAGTCCTATTTGCCATTGTTGACGCCGCAATAATCTGCAATGGTAGCTGAGTGGTTGGCTTCAGTGAATCGGAGCAAGCCAACGTTGTCGAAAGGTTTGAAGAGCAAAGGGTGTTTATCGTCGACTAGCTCTTTTGGTGTCTCGACCAAGTCTCTCATGTATGAGCTAAGGTGGAAAAGGTAGTTCGATTTCTTCCCTGGCCCTCTGGGACCGTGCATATGACGAGGAGAAAAAATCCTGCCGTTGCTCCACGCCTGTACAGACACATACAAAGAAAGAGACTATTTACAGATAAAATCGAATGATAATAAATTAGACGTGATGTATTTCATTAAAGTGCGCATGCCAAAGTACTCAAAGTGTTCTACTCTGGACCGATAAGTGAAAACAACGTTTTTAATTTTTAAAGAAAAATTATAATTCAATAATGAGAGTGATTATTAAAATTTTCAAACGGCAAATAATATTAGAAATTGTCGAATAAAACGACACTTTAAAACTTCATTTTCGCACAATTGCATGAATTAAATAATGATAAATCTAAATCACATTTCCATAAATCACTATTCATCCTAATATCATATCGGACAAAAACAAAGTATTTACATATGAAAATTGGTAGTAGTAAAATAATTTTACCATGATAGCATCACCCGCCAGGATGAAGTAATGCGAAGGAGCTGGATCGAAAGAAACCCACTGTCCGCCTCTCGTTTTCACCTCCAAAGCTTTAATCTCATTCTGGTCAACGGCGGTTAGCAAGCACCGGTCCGTATGCGCCATGACATCTTTGTCGATCGTGTGTGCTTCCGTGGGTGTTTTTTGTTCTGATACTCCCACATGATATTCAACACATTCAAATCCAACACGATCATAGTCGTAACCCTTGTGATCTACACCGTAACCTTCCATTAGCATTTTCCTCACCAATTCAAGTAGTTCCCCTAAAAGCGTCGCGTTTTCCACTAACCGTTCACTGATAAATTAGAGCACAAACCATATTAGACAACCAAAACCGACAACAGAAATAGTCGCAAAAGTATATTTAAATTTGAGTGCTGACACAGTTCTATGTAAAGTCAATTACAGAGGCACTACTAATAAAAAGATTGTGTAAACAGTTGTAGCACTGTGTACAGTTAATAATGAAAGGACACCACTGTTAAAAAATCCGGACACTTACCAGACTGTTTGATTCCCAGCAGGCCAAATGAGATCAGTGAACCTTTGTGTCCCTTCGAGAGTTGCTGCATCGCGGTAGGTGAAGGCCTCCGTGAGAGGCAACGCATACCATGGCGGATAATGGGAGACACGTGGCTCGTTCGCAATGTTACGCGCTTTTATCTCTTGAGGGAGGCTGAACAGCTCTTCCACTGATTCCATCACTTGGTTGTGCAACTCCACCGGTACGTGATCGTAAACTGCCACAAAGCACCCGTATTCTTCAAGTGCGTGGACGACTTCGTCGACCAGAGATTTCCACGAACCGGCTTCTGCGGCGGCCTTGAGCTTCGAGGGGCTGAGATCGATTACAGGCATCTTAGGGAGTGTTGTTTGAGAACCCATGTTTTGTGGTTTTGTTGTTTGTATTGTTGGTAGGTTCTAAGTGAGTTGTGAAGGATATGTGTTGGATTGGTGTTATATATACAGAATAATATTATGTAGCCAGCCAGTAGTTGAATTTCCAAGTCCCACAATCATGCTGGTCTTGTCACTTAAGCAGCAGCCATAGTCTTTTCAAAATTGGAGACCACTTTTGTTAAAGAGTCAGTTTAGTAACGCCATAACTGTGTGAGAATTTATTGTAGAGAAAACGACGTATAATATCACTACCTTCGTCCCACAAAGGCATCAAACATTGAAATCACGATTATAATTTTTTTTAAGACAAGCAGTACCCATTATATGCTCACATGCTATTTCATTGATTATCCTTCACTTTTCTTACTCCAGTATAGAGTACAATGTTTTTTTTTTTCTTGTTTTTTTTAAGAAAAGAGTACAAAGAATACTAATAGGTAGTGTTGGCATTTTGATATATTTCAATAGTTTTAAAAATAAGACCTACAATTTAGGACATTCAAAAATGAAAATTTTAACTACCTTTGCGAGACAGAAGAAGCATTTGATATGTTATTTGTAAAAGCAGTGATGAATGACTTTTAGATTAATTTAGTGCTCGGTAAATTTAGAGTGAACTTCTTTTGGAGAAACAAGGCGACCAAATGAGTTCACTAAGGATAACTAAAGGTTACTTTAAAACCGCGAGGATCACTACAACCGGTTGCAAGACAATTTGTTGAAAAGGGTATTCTAGAAAGCGACTCCCTGAACCCGTCTCAAAAAATGAATTTATTTTTCTTAAGAAAAGAGGAAAATAGCTTAGCACTTGATTTTTTTTTTGTTTGAAAATTATTTTTGTCGTCAATCGAGTTTGAACCCGGGACCTTTACCAAAATACATGTGTTGTTCTTAATGATTGATTGTGTACGCAACTTTAATTTTTTAAGTAGTCCGAGAAATGATATTCCGTAACAACAACAACAACAACAACAACAACAACAATATTAAATGGATATAATCAAAGTCCGTGATGCTGTCAAGTTAGACTTGTGACTAAATTCTATAGTGATCATAATTCAGACAGAAGTGTCTGGTACTATGATAGTTTCAATTCTGGTGGCTTTTGCTTGCATGCGCTAAGTTTCTTTCCGTTTTTTTACTATCGCAATCTTCCATTTTTGTGAACTGAATTTAGTTCACTGTTTCAACATCTCTGAGAACACATAGTTTGAATTTCCTCACAGAAACTTTTCTACTTTGTGGTACTAGTGTAACGAACTCATTTTCTACCCGATGAAATTTTACTCCTTTTTCTCTCCTTTGATGACAAGGTGCCTTCTAGAGACAAGATTTGACAGGATAGTGAAGAATACTTTTATCGTTTAATGCTCGTGGGCCTACCTGTAACACAAGTTAATTTCTGAGTTTTGAACTAAAGATGGAGGTACATGAGAGCTGATGAGCTATAGCTTTCACTAAATTTTTTAAAATTGAATTTTTCTTCTTAATTTCCTTATAATTTATGACTTTGCCACACAACAATTTTAGTTTAATTAGCCTCTATAATTTATGTACTCTGCAGTTTTGCCCTAATTAGTTTTTTTTTTAAACCCGCATATTCATTCTAGTGTTGCCAGCCTTGGATCTGAATTTGAGATGACCAATCTCGGTTCTGTTACATATTTATTGGTTTACAAATGAAGAGATCTTCTTCAGGCATTTTAACTATTCAAAAGAAATATGTAACGGGGATATTATCCCATTTTAACATGTCTTCATGTAAGTCATGTCCCAACCCTTTGCCAGCTGGTAAAAAATATCATGTTCTGCAGGGTTTCTTTTCTCCTGACCCTAATGTTTACCGCAAATTTTTGAGTGTCATGCGATATTTGGCATTTGGTTGTTCTGACATTGCCTCTGTCGTTAACCACATATGTCAATTCATGCACTCCCCCGCCGGGCAAAACGCTTTTTACATTATTTACAAGGCTCCAATGCCAATGTCATATTTTATTAACGTAGTAATTGACATTTTGAGGTTTTTACAAACGCTGATTAAGCCGAGTATCCCGCTGATCGGCGTAGCACTACGGGACTTGTCGTTTTTTCTGGCCTGAATCCAATCCAAGAAACAACCAATTGTGGCACTTCCTCCACCGAGTCCGAATACTATCCCTTGCAGGGCCGTCTTCAGCTTTTTGGGGGCCTCAGGCGACCTCTTATTTTCGGGCCCTTACGTCGAACATATTAGTGTGAAAGTTCAAAAGCATCCCATACGAAGAAGAATTTAGTTTATGAATTCATAAGACGAAGTGAATATTTAAATAATATACATATTTACAAGGGAGATGAATCAGAGTTAAGTCAGTTATCAGAGATTGGAAACTTTTTGCTCATCTTTTTATAGTGTTTGATCATGTCGTCAAAACTTATTGAGTAGATCCTGGGAAGAACATGTTTTTTTTTTCGGTAGTAGTATTATTTTTTTCTCTTATTACAAATTCACATTTCGTGCTTATTACAACTTCTAGCCGCAATTGTGTTTTATTTTTCCTGCATACATAATATTTTGTGCTTATTTCAATTTCTGAAAATATTCTTGCACCTAATTCCAGGTTATTTAGAGAACATAATGAGAAAGTATTAATACTAAATAGCTGGAGAATATAGAACCCAGAGTAATTGTTCTTTAGTACAAGGGGCAAAATCCAATAATCACACTATATCCTTACACTTTGGTTAAATTGTGAGGCCCTCCCCCTAGTGGGGGCCCTAGGCAAAACAAAATGCCGCCTTACGATAAAGACGGGCCTGATCCCTTGACAACTGCTGCTACAAACATTTCTTGGTTTCAGTTACGTTTTAATGATTTAATATTTTGTATTCCCGACTCACCAATTCTTTGGACTGACAATTTATCACTTAGTTCTCTTACAACTAATCTTCTTTTTCATGTTTGCACTAAGCATATTGAGCTCCATTATCACTATGATAGAGAAAGAGCTCTTCGTATTGAACTTATTGTCCCTTTTCTCTCACTGCAGATCAAGTCGCGGACGTGTTCACCATATCTCTCCTGACTGCACAGTCTGAAGATCTCAAGTGTAAACTAATGATTCAACCTTTCTAATTAGTTTAAGGGGGCGCATTAGCAGATCACTCATATTATACAAGTACTGTTTTCTGACAGCAACTTTTGATAAGTGTGTTGTCATCTAACTTTATTCATTACTAGAAAAATACTTGTCCCGTTGGAACTATTATTAGCGAACGGGTGCAATTTACTAATTAAAATGTTTACATAGTTTGATAGACAAAACTTCTAAGACACCAAATTTAATTGTTTAGTTCTGTAATTAATGAGGATCAGACATGAATTTTTTGAAACTACAGGCTGTAGTTCTCCAAAATATTATGATAAAATATTTTAGTAGTACATAAATGATGGAGATGAACATGAATTAAACTATAAGTCCAGAGCAAAAAGAAAGAAAATGTGAAAGACAACCCCACCTATTTGGGCTGTTGGGATGTGTCTTCACCCTTCTATTATGGTTAGAACACGATATCACCTGCACTATGATTAAATACTGATACCCTCCTGTTAGAGACAGATACTATAAGGTTATGGCGTAGGTTACGCAATAGAAATAGAAACAATTTCTGCCCAAAACTCTCTAAGATCACATGCGAAGCATCATAAGATGATGACGGAGAAAGGTTACCTTTGTCAGTTTGATGATCACTGCGCAGAAGTGTCCACACCTCTGCTGGTATCTACACCATAGGATCTCAACTAGAACTTCTGCTACTGTTTATGCGAGCGGTGTAGAAGAAGGAGGAGCATTCAGGAGGCTTGATCCAATCAAGCACGCACAACAATGGAGGAGGAGAAGGGGGGCCGCCTCTCTCTGTGTCGTCGGCCTTAGGGGGTTCGGCCTCTCTCTCTCTCTCTCATTTCTCTTCTTCTGACTTAATTTTTTATCTCAAGAATAATTAGGGCTGAATTGTTTTATAATTAATAACTCTTTATTAATTACAAAACTTCCCCACTACTAATTAGAACCAACAGTTTGGATCAATTTTCGTTTCAGTCCAATTTGCTATTTAGTCCAACTAAATATGCATGTCGTTGCACTTTGATCCCCGATTATTTTCCGTTAATTGATCCAACTAATTAACATCTACATACATTCTAATTCTTTGTGTGTGACCCTGCAGGTTCACATTACGTTGGCAGTAACAATTACAAACATTGAGCGATGTCTAGCAACACATCAATGCTACACAAGCAATAGGAATAGTCAGTGATATGAAAAACCTCTGTGACCAATGTTTCCATGCTGTATAGTCCCTTTGTCACTATATCCGGATTGGACACGAGACAGGATGTCACACTCGTATATCCAATCCATAGTTTCTCGATCTGTGAGTAAACTTATCCGAACATATAACATCAATATCATATATTGATTAATTTGAGCCTGCCTAGGCATTTCCTTAAGTCTTATTCATCGAGTGGCCATGGATACATACTCCCGTTATGTGGGAGGGAGAAATCCTCTCTACATCACTACCATCTCTCAGCTTGCTTCATATAATGTCCGATTAACGCTTTTATAGTTACCTAGTTACGGTGCAATGTTTGACGATATCAAAACATGATAACTCACATTTAGAGTATCTAGTACTTAAGTCAAAGGACCACAACACCATTGTCACTACGAGAAACACTAGTGACATTCACATAACTTCCATGTAGCCTTCTCGTGGCGGGTTAATCCAATATTCCATTACTACTAATGCATACCCATGTGTTAGACTTGATATATCCATATCAATCTACCCACATACTAGTCTCGATGCATATTGATCATCCTATTAATCATTATACTTGACCAGGGATAGTTTAAGATAACAACAATTGCAATTAAGGACTTAAGTATATGAATATCTCCATATCTAATACAATGAAAAGTTTAGCCAAAACAATGTCCAAACTAAAAGTAGATTGCCTCTAGGGCATACACCAACAGTCTCCCACTTGAACTAGAGCCAATCTGGTGCATCTCGTATGCATATCGATCTAGTGTGGCCATCCTTCTTACGCTAAGCAAGGGGTTAAGTGAGTGGCCCTGAAAGATTATTCTCTGGTATCTTGCATATCTTCACATCTCCTCTACCGACGATCTCTTGAATGAGATGGAATCTTCTTAGTATATGTTTGGACTTTTGGTGCGTCCTTGGTTCCTTGTCTTGTGCGATCGCACCATTTTTTTCACAATACAACACATTGGGATCCACTATGCTAGAAACCACATCGATTTCAGTGATGAAATTCTTGATCCAAACAGTTTCCTTTGATGCATCTGATGCAGCAATGTACTCATGAGCCTATGTTGTAGAATCAACAACTGTCTCTTGCTTAGAACCCTTCCAGCTCACAGCTCCTCCAATTAGTCAAAACACATCGATTTTGAATCAGCCTTACCGCTTTGGAAGCTCGCATCAGTGTAATCCTTTATACGGATTTCTTCATACCCTCCATATATAAAGAATGCATCCTTAGTCCTTCTCAAGTACTTAAGCATATTCATGACAGAAATTCAGTGACTCTCACCCGGATTGGACTGGTATCTGCTTGTCATACTCAAAGCATATGACACATCTGGTCTCGTATATAACACAACATACATGATAAATCCAATAGCCAACACATTTGGGATCTTATTCATGCGGTCCTTATCAATCTGATTGGAAGGACATTCAGACTTCGTGAAGCTAACTCCATGTGACATGGGAAAGAATCATTTCTTCAATTCTTTCATGTTGAACCGCTTCAATACCTTTTCAATATATTTACTTTGACTTAGGCCGAGCAAATTCCTCGATCTATCCCTATATATCTTTATACCGAGTATATAATTTGCATCCCCAAGTCTTTCATTGAGAAGCAATTCCGTAGCCAATATTCAACATATTGCAAGTTAGGGACATCGTTTCCAATGAGTAGTATGTCATCCATATACAAGACCAGAAATATAACAGAGCTCTTACTAACCTTCTTGTAGACACAAGGTTCATCTGCGCTTTTGATGAAGTCAAACTCTTTGAATGCATCATCAAACTGAAAATTCCAACTCCGAGAAGCTTGCTTCAACCCATAAATGGACCGCTGCAACTTACCAAACTTATGGGCATGCTCTGGATCCTCAAAACCCTCTGGTTGTGTCATGTACACATCTTGACATCTATCTGTCAAATCTCATAATCGTAATAAGCTGCAATAGAAAGCAAGATGCGAATGGATTTAAGCATCGCAACTGGGGGAAATGTTTTGTCATAGTCAATACCATGAACTTGTCTGAAGCCTGTTGCCACCAATTGCCCCTTAAAGGTAATCACATTGCCATCCATGTCGATTTTTCTTCTTGAAAACCCACTTGCACCCTATGGGCTTTACTTCCTGTGCACAAGAGATTCCGGCGGGGAGACCTCCGTGTACACCGTATGTAGAGGATCAGAGATCGCACAGGAAGAGTGGGGTTGTGTGTAGGGAGAGAGTAAGGCAGTAGTAATGTCTGAGAGAGAGACAGGGGTTTGGCAGAGCTTCCGCGTATGGCAGGTGTGTCCTCCTTTGTATGGAAAGGGTAATGACCTATATATAGCAGAGAACTTGACTGTTGTAGTGTTGTTAATGCGCCCATTGATGGCGGCTTAATTAGCTTAACCATAACGGCACGTTCGTCCGAGTATATAGGGACCGTTACAGCACGTTGTGCGCGAATACCGGAACCGTTACGAGGTTGACCGGATTGACCGAGCTTATGGAGCTCGTGCCATAAATCTCTCAAAACAGTTACTAAAGGTCGCGTGCGGGCTTGGCTCGCATGCGACAGGACTTACTCTAGCCTCCAAACCACTAAGTCCCTACAAGTCCCGTGCAGTGGTATGCGAGGGCTCTGTCTCGCAGCCCCCACATGGATCAGCTCGGCTGGTGATCCAGTGTGTGTGGAGCACAATATGGTGTGCTGGATGGTTGCCACGTGGCCAAGATCTGTCAGCTCCGAAAGCACTATCTACATTATCCCCCTTTCTGCGCGTGAGGACTCATAGCTGTATAGACTTCCATGCGCGGAAACCAACTTACGCGTCGTCGCCACGCACCAATTCAAATACGGGTAAGTTCAGCCCCCGTGCGTGCCATTATGACCTAAAACCCCTAGATTCGTGCCGTCTGGCTTCTAGGGTTTTAGGCGTGACGTCAGCTTGTCCTGTGATTCCGCGATTCGACGGTGACGGTTGCGATTCGACTACTGAAAGGACGCAACCCTTCATTGTTTTTGGATAAATACTTTGTATCCCCTGTTGCAAAGCATCACTTCTTTCTCTTAAAGTGAATGGTACCCGGAGATCTTCGAGAGCAGATTCAGATAATCAATCATCAATTCAAAACTGCAAATCGTCTTCTTCAACTGTGCATATCCAAGCAAGCTTTACGAAAACAAGGTTGGCCTTGTTCAATTTCGATCTAAAATACTAGTGTATGCCTTGAACTGCGTTGAATCTGTAAACCCATATAATCTGTTGAAACTTGTGAAGAAGCTCCAAGCTTTGGACCCAATTGCGGCTTGATCCCTCAATAATAAGGACCTTGGATAGGGTCTTGAAATCCCTTGATAATGCAACCCTCTAATTTCTGAAATTGATACCAGAAACTGTTCATCTTTCTTTCTGTAGATCTTGAATCTCGAAATTCAAACTGAAGTAGCATATTTCTCCCCCCTTTTTCTTGCTCTTCCGCAGGAATGGCCAAGACAAAAGGGACCAAACCCAACAAGGAGGACGAAGAGATCCCCGATCTTCCGCAGACTTTGTGGCGAAAAGCCCCCTATTTAGGTGGCCAAGATTTCTACCATGCGAGGGTTAAAGCGAAGAGAATGCCTGCTCCTGTCCCAATTGAGGGATTGCTAACACTGACTCGCCCGGTTAACTCAGCCTTGCTCGAGTTAATTGGCTCCGAGGATGTGGTTCGATTGGGAATCGAGAATGGGTACTTCCCCTACACTGCGATTTCTACCCAAGCTTTTGTCCAGAAATTGGACTACATGGATGAGTGGATTGACCACGTGCTGACCAATCATGCCTCGACTCTTGATGAAGCCGGCGTATACTTCGCTGTTCGTGCTATGAAGGGTGCTGCCGTGAAGCTGGACCAGTCCATGCTTCTAGACCTTCTTTCCCGCTACTCGCCTGCGACTCACACATTCCATTTTGCTGAGTTCGAGGCTGCCCCTACACTCGAGGACGTGCAGATGCTGTACGATCTTTCTCCCATGGGTGAGGTAGAACCTTTGAGTCCTTTGAGGACGGCTGCGGAGATTGCCTTGTACACGCATATGGAGGAATGCCTGGCAGAGGTAAAGAAAATCTCCACCCGGTGGACTACTACGAAAGCCCTTACAAACTGGCAATTGGTTGATACGTCTGCGAAGAACACCTGGAACAAATGGTTGCAGTACTTCTTTCGAGACTATGCGAACAGCAGCATCACTAAGAAGCTTCTTAGTGAGAACCCAGAGGCCGAGAATTATGTAGAGGGTAAGGGCTATCACTTGACCCTTTGTGCTTTCCTCTGTGTTTGGTTGTCGAGGTATTTGATTGACGGTCACCCGCATGATGGGGTCTTTTACCATGTTCTGCCACTTGCTGTGAGACTTGCCCTTGGCCAGAGAGTCGCACTCGGACCCTTGGTCTTGGGCACGCTGTATTACAGGCTTGATCAGCTAGTTTTGGCCATGAAAGAGTCGCGTGGCCGCCTCGATGTACTGACCTTTGTCAATATCTCCTTTTTGACAATGTGGGTCTTCGAGCGGTGGCCGTCCTATGCCCCAACTGCTCTCAAACCCGACAAGTGGTGTCCCCCAGGCGAGACGGAGGAGCGCAACAGCGGCAGAGCTGCGAGGTGGTTCGGAGCGAACAATACCAAGTGCGTTTGGAGCTTGATATGCGACAAACGGAAAGAGTTTACTGCCAGACCCTATGCCACACGTATTGAGAACGTGCGATGGTTTCCAAAGCTGTACCCCTCTAAAGGTGTTGTCTTCTCAGAAGTCCTGCTCTTCGAAGAGGGATAACATTTCCATGAGCGCTATCGCGAGTTCTTTTGCTGGTGTCTACGAGGTTCCCTTCATGCCCTCGTAGAGCATATTCGTGAGCTCGCGCCAAGGTACGAGAGGATTACCGTGGATGTTTATCCCACTCGAGTTTCTCCCCAGTTCGGCTTTGATGCAGTGGCACCATCAATCTGGCCCCAGTCCATTATCAGAGGTTGTTATAAGCGCTTGCTAACAAAGGAGTGCAAGACAGTATTCATGAACAATCTTCCCTTTGAGCAGCCTGCAGGGACCCGCGAGGGTGGGTGTTCTCAGAACTGGCTCGCATACTGGGTCGCCCAGCAAACGAGGATTGAGACGCAGTCGGCCGCGCAGCCAAGTAAAGCTCCCTTGATCAAGAGAAACTCTTTCCCGTTTCGCCCCAATTGCAGTCTGAGCGAGTCTGAGTATGGTTGCTATTCGTTGCTGGATCATGAGAACCATTTGTGCCCTGACGTCATTTTGAAGGAAAAGATCGCCGCAGTTAAGAAGGGCGACGCGCATGTCTTCAGATATAGCCAGGCATTTGCTAAGGTAAGCACTTTTTTCCGCGTGCGTTAAGCTTCTTGATTTTCTTATGCTGATGCCTTTATTCTGTACTGTTTGCTGTAGTGTCATGTGCGGAGATTCGCATCTGGTGATCGCTCCAAGTCATTGGTTAACACCATTGTTGCCACCAGAAGACAAAAGCAGCCGTTTCTGCTAGCATGGAGGATGGACCCTGAGGTCGAAACCAAGATTCGCGCAGTCATGAATGCTTTTGCTGACTCGCTGATAGACAATGCTCCGGCCTCGTCACCTCCCGGAGATGATCCGTCCCCTCCAGCGACTGCGGCGCCGAGAGTGAAGAGACCCAAGCAAAAGGAAATTACAATTTCTTCCCCTAGAAGTGCTCCAACTTCTCCTCCGGCGAGGTCCCTTTCTGTCAAGGATAAAGGCAAGGGTCGCATGCCCAGCAAAGTGCGGAAAGAGCTCGCAGTCGAGACTTTCGTTCCATTCACCCAAGAGGAAGAAGGAGAGAGGCAGGAGCCCAAAGAGAGTGATGAAGAAAAGGAAGAAAGAACAGTTGTGATGCATGAGGAAGAATCAGGAGGTACCTCCGTCGCATTTCCTTTCCCATTATCATAAGTCTTTTGCAATTCTTTCCTAAACCAATCATATCTTCGCAGATGATGATGATGATGAGATCATCGGTGGCCTTTTGGCCAAGAGACAAAAGAGAGATACCCATTCTGGCATTCCAGACGATCCCATAAGCGAGGACGTTCTTGCTGAGTCCCGGAAGACAGCCGCGGAAGCTGCTGAAAGAAGAAGGCAGCGGGAAGAGGAGGAGCTCGAGCGTGTGAGACAGCGCAGCCTCGAAGAGCAGCATGTTGACGACTTAGTGCGTCCAGTTGACGAGGAAGATGTACTCCCCGAAGTAGTGACTCCTCATGCGGAGGAGGAAGATGAGGTTCCAGAAGAGGATGCAGCGGCCCTGGAGCAAGCCCAAGCAGACTTCGAAGAAATCGCAGGCGGCGATAAAGGTGAGATCTTCAATCTCGCAGTAACTTATAGAGATGTGATTGTGGGTGCGTTAAAGCATGGTGTGTCAAAGGCTGACATTCGCCGTTGGCTAGTAGACAAGTGCGGAGAACCTTCAGGTAATCATTTGAGCGATACGCAGGTACTAGGCCTTAGCAACTTGAAACAGAATCATGACTGGTTTATTCGCATCCCAGGTCATGCTCGTTTTAAGGACCTGCTTAATGAGGACACATTAATAGGGCATGGTTCCACGTCTTTAGCGTATGACGAAGAGACTTCAATCCCACCTTGGCGTGGAGGTGCTTGCTCTTAGCTTAAGTAAAGATAGCGAAATATCATTCAATGCGAGTTACCTCATACCATCGCATTTTGTATCGCATGCAATGTCGAGGAACACGCGCCGGAGCAAAGAAGTCAGCCTTCTGCGTCCTATGTTCCGATTCCGAGCCCCCATACTGAGAAGCCCGTCGCAGCTACTGATCACGCAGGTGAGCCTCTCGATGACATCATCGAACTTTCTGACGATGCTGAAGCTGGTGCTGTGCTAATGGATGAAGATGCCCATGCTGGTGCTGAGGAAGTAAGGACAAGTACTGCCGATGCTTCCGCATCTGAAAATGTCCCTCGTCAAGCGACCTCGGCTGTCACTTCGCCTCCGGCAATGACTGAGTCGGCGGCACCTATTCCTGCGTGGAGCTTTTGGGGCTCGCAGGTTGGGAATGCAGTCGCAGCTGGTGCAGCCTACACTCTTCCTTCTAACTATGAGGAGTTAGAGCTCGCGGCTGACAGGAGAGCTATGGAGCAAGGGCAGTCTTAAACCACTCCAGCAATGCGCATTCCTTCTCTTCGCAAGATTCTTGAAGGAACTGGTAAGTAGTGATTCACTGTTTGCATCTCGCATGGTTCATTTGCGAGTTTGATAGCATAGCTTAGCTTTAACATTGCTTCAGGTTTGAAGCAAATTGATGTAGATTGGCTAGTTCGGATGCGCCTCACCTACCCTCGATCGTTCGCAAGATCTCTGGAGATAGGGCCCTTTGACAGGAGGCTGTTTCTTACCGAAGCCATTTGGATTTTGGAGCAGCTGTCTGCGGCCACGCCTGAGACCATTTCTGTCCAGAGTGCCGAATTGCTTTGTGGCATGTGCCAAAATCTTCTTACCAAAGTTCAAGGCAGACTGGGTTTCAGATTTCTTATGAAAAGAGTCACTCTGATTCGCGCAGCCGTAACTTTGAAGCTCGGCCACCAGAACCTCGCAGCTGAAAAGCAGAAGGTGGAGCAGCAGAAGCAAAATGCTGAAGAAGCTACGAAGCTCTATCATGAGATGAATGCCAAGTGCGAGCAATTGAAGCAAGAAGTGGAGCAGGTAGAGAAGCTGAGCCATCAGTTCGCACCCCATGACTCCTTGATCAAGAATTTGCTTTTGACTTTTTGAATTTGGAAAATAGCAAGGAAATGGCTGGAACATTAATGTAATGTTTGAAACATTAATTTAATGTTGCTAGGGTTTCTCCCCCCTTTTTTTTAACAACAAGAATCAACTTGCCCGTTTTGCCCTTTCCGGGGTTTGATAGGATATCTCTGTGCATATCCAATTATGACATCAGCAATTGATACTTTGCTTGATTTTCGCGCTAATTTCTCGGAAGATAAGCACGCTTTCGTTGGTAAGTCCATCCGAATCATGACCATCCGTCATTTATTAAGATACGCAACTGAATCGTCGTAGCCTTTAGTAGGGTAATTGATCGTTACCGCTTTTCAAGGCGTAAGTTGTTGACCTTACCCTCTTTTCGAATTCTGCTGACTCATCTTTGGCAACTGAAGAGTCTCCACAGGGTCTATATAAACCCTGTCTTTGCCATTTGGGTTCTTCATCCCAAAAATGTGCTCTGCCGTGAGTCCTTACGACTGCTGGCTTCAACGCTTGTTTTTCGTTGATTCATGGCAACTTCAAGTTGTGAATCCTGATTTTGCGCTTTGTGCTGTAGAAATAGTTTCCATGATCCACTTTATGAGGCTTATTGCTCTTTATAACCATCGTAAAGAAGATGGAGATGATATATCATGTGTGTTCGAAGAATTTTCTTCGTGTATTATGTTTGCAGATCATGTTTCCGGCCGCCTCCCGGTGAGGTGCGGCACCGAAGTGACCGTGCTACCGTCTCGTAATGAACGGCGGAATTCTCCTCCAGCATCCCTGGAGGAGGATCTCTTGCCTCTTCGTTCTTGAACTCAGGGGGCTTGTCAATGCGCTTGTCAATCATGACAAGGAACCCATCACCAGAGGAATGACTGCTTCGCCTGTTTTGCAGGACAGCATATGCCGGAACAGGAGGTTCCTCCGGTGCCTATCTTGATCAGACAGAGGCCTTTGTCACCCCTTGGGGTTTTGGACGTACCGTCACCCAGATCTTGCCGCTAGGGACGTAGCAAATGACGAGTTGATCTCTTTGCAGCAGCATCCCTTTTGCTATAGATCTTTGGCCGCAGATCTGTGTATTGCATAGCCGGTGTTAGAACCTGTGGGTTCATCCCTTTCAGTTGGGATTCCCGCAGCGTGTCTCTGCTGACTTGTCAGCTACTTTTCGAATGTATTGTAAGCCATGTTGGCTGTGTAGTTAGATTTGAGCTTTTTCTCTTGTAAGCTGCTATCTAGACAGATAAATTGTAAGTCTTTTCGACTCATAATGATAAATAGCCTTTTGTATTATCTGCTGCCTTGTTACAACGAAATACAACTTCGCATGCGTTTAGGCATATTTCGCCTTGCATAATGCTACGTAATGGTTTCGCATTTTCTATCTGCCATATGAATTCGCAGATGTTTCACTAGATCGTTCGAGATCATATTTTCGCAGCTGTGCCATCTTGGCAGATGGGCTTGTGATTAGCCTTTGATGCACGTGCTATCATATCAGATAGACCTTTGTAAATCACTTAAGATCATTTTCACAATATTGCTATCGTAGCAGATAGTCTTTGGTAGATCAATTAAGATCATTCTTCGCGCGAGTTGCTATCATGGCAGATAGGCTTTACTAGATCAATTAAGATCGTTTTTCGCATGAGTTGCTATCGTAGCAGATAGGCTTTAGAAGATCGATTAAGATCGCATTTGCATAGGCTGCTATCATAATAGATATGCTTAGATGATCAATTAAGATCGTATTTGCACAGGCTGCTATCATAACAGATAGGCTTAGATGATCAATTAAGATCGCATTGGCATAGGCTGCTATCGTAACAGATAGGCTTGAATGATCAATTAAGATCGCATTTGCATAGGCTGCTATCGTGACAGATAGGCTTGAATGATCAATTAAGATCGCATTTGAATAGGCTGCTATCATAACAGATAGGCTTAGATGATCAATTAAGATCGCATTTGCATAGGCTGCTATCGTAACAGATAGGCTTGAATGATCAATTAAGATCGCGTTTGCATAGGCTGCTATCGTAACAGATAGGCTTGAATGATCAATTAAGATCGCATTTGCATAGGCTGCTATCGTGACAGATAGGCTTAGATGATCAATTAAGATCGCATTTGCGTAGGCTGCTATCGTAACAGATAGGCTTGAATGATCAATTAAGATCGTGTTTGCATAGGCTGCTATCGTAACAGATAAGCTTGAATGATCAATTAAGATCGCATTTGCATAGATTGCTATTGTGACGGATAACCCATTGTTAACAGTTATAACAAACTAAAATGAAGCAAAATTGACATCCAGAAATATGAAGTTTCTCATTTGCGAGAATTTCTTTATTATAACACTCTCATATGGGAGAGATGAGATTACAATCCTCTCATATGGGAGAGGAGATTGTGTAAATCGTAGCCATACAAGAGATTAAGCGACGTTATAATAAAGCGCATGAAATGAGAGAAGTCAGGGATAGTACTTCTTTATCCAGCGCATGTTGACTGAACTCGGGGTTGAGGTTGTGCCGTGAAACCTTCGTATGCTGCAGTAGCCACTGTCGAAGACTTCTGTGACTTTGAAGGGTCCTTCCCAATTGGCTGCGAACTTTGGGTGAGCCGCTTCTCGCATGCAGTGGTCAGATGCGCGCAGGACCAAGTCTCCAACTGCGAAATCTCTTCGCTGGACCGTCTTATTGTAAGCGCGAGCAATCCTTTCTTGATATCGCTTGTTGGTTCTTTTGGCTTGTTCTCGCTTTTCCTCCAGCAAGACTAAGTCATGATCACGTTGATTTTCGTAGAGTGCGTGGAAGGCTAGCCTTGCCGAATTGACCCTCACTTCCGCAGGTACCACGGCCTCGGCCCCATAGCATAATAGGAATGGTGAGGCCCCCGTGGGTGTCCTTGGAGAAGTTCGGTAGGCCCACAGAGCTATGCTTAGAGAGTCGGCCCACTTCTTGTGGTCATCTGCGACCATCTTGCTCAAAATTCTCAACAGCGTTTTGTTGGTCGCTTCGGCTTGTCCATTTCCCTTCGGGTAATAAGGGGTAGAACATATCTGCCTGATATTGTACTCTGCTAACTTCGCAGCTACCTGGGGATTAACAAAAGGAGTACCATTATCTGAAAGAACGGTGTTTGGGATTCCGAACCTGCATATAATGTTTTCTTGAATGAAGTTGACCACAGCTAGCGCATTTGCCGTCTTGAGTGGTACTGCCTCCACCCATTTGGTGAATAGCTCAGTTGCAGTGAGAATAAAATGATTCCCGTGTGACGTTGGTCGGATGGGACCGATGAAGTCTAGAGCCCATGTGTGAAATGGCCATGGCGTCCCTAATGCATGTAGATCCACGGCGGGAGCGTGCACTAGGTTTCCTTTGAATTGACATTCCTGGCAGCGTCGCACTTTGGTGCGGCAATCGACCTCCATCGTGGGCCAGAAATATCCAGTTGAGAGGAGCTGCCTGCATAATTTCGCACCTCCTTGGTGTTCCACCTGATGAGAAAGGTCCATGACTTCTTGTGCTTCTCTGCCGTCTAGACATCGCAGCAAGTTGCCCTCGTGACCTCTTCGCCAAAGCAGGTTTTCCTGTACCACATATCGAGATGCTTTCCTCTTCAATTTCTCGGCTTCTTTTCTCGATTCAGGCACGTTGCCCTGAGTGAGAAAATCAAAGAGTGGCTTCCTCCAATCTGTGTCATCATCAGTTAGAGCGATGAGCAAAGAATCTTTGATTAGTGCGCAACTCTCGCACTTCCCTTGTATCAGGGCTGCGGCTGTTGACATGTCTGGCCAATAAATGCCATATCTCTGAGCCTTCCTGTAGATTGACACCTTGCTTTCTCCGCAAGCATGTTGGTGAATCTTTTCTAACAACAGTTGTCCCTCTCGCTCAAAGACGCATCGCATGAGTATTCCGCCGGGACCCTTATAATAGAGGGTGTTATCATGTATGCAGTACCCCTTGGTGAGTGCCCAGCTTTCACTGCTTGTGCCTTCTGCGATAGCTTGTAGGATTGCTTTTCTCCAATCTGTGTCATCCATATGTTCGTCGTCGTACGCATCTTCCGTCAACGCTGATGACGCTCGTACTTCGATGGAGATCTTTGCGAGACATTTGTCTGTACTGACCTTGGATCCCAAGGTAGCCAAAGCATCTGCATGCCTGTTATCTGCTCGGGGCTTGTGCTCGTACCTCACATCGCAGAATTGCTGTACCAGCTTCTGTACTAGGGTGCGGTAAGACAGAAGGTTAATCTCCTTCAAACCGTATTCGCCCGGGGCTTGCTTGACGATCAACTTGGAGTCTCCCATGACCGTCAGATTGCTTACTTCCAAAGCTTTTGCTGCGCGCAGTCCCGCTATGAGGGCTTCATATTCTGCCTCGTTGTTGGTGACTGCAAAATCGAGCTTTGCGGACATCTGTATGACTTCCCCATCCGGCTTAGTCAAGACTATCCCAATGCCTCCGCCTTTTCTTGTCGACGACCTGTCGAAATGGAGCGTCCAATAAGGCACGCCTATTGCATATATTTCAGGTCCTTCGAGCTCTTCTTCGAGCACGGGCTCGTGGCTGTTGTCGGGGAACTGTGCCAACAGATCCGCTACCGCCTGCGACTTGATCGCTCGCGGTCTCACGCATGTGATATCATATTGAGAGATGGTCATGTACCATTTCGCCAATCTCCCGCCGGGAGTGGTGTGAGTTAGCAGATATCGTATAGGATCGCTTTTGGTGACCACTACTACTTTATGCGATGTGAAGTAGTGTTTCAATTTCTCTATTACGAAGAACAAAGCAAGGCAATGACGTTCGATGTCTGTGTACCTCAATTCAGCAGGCTGCACGATGCGAGAGATGTAGTAGATAGGCCTTTCTTGGCCTTCGTACTCCTGAGCCAAGAGTGCTCCTATGGACCTCCTTGTTGATGTCAGATATAGCAGAAGCGGTGACCCCAGTTGAGGTGCGATCATTAGTTTTGAGGACGTCAGCAAATCCTTCAGCTTTTCGAATGCAGCTTCGTGCTCCGGAGCCCAGTTGTACACGACGTCCTTCTTGAGAAGAGTACTAAAACAGCATGTGATTTTGGCAATCGCTGGGATGAATCTCCGCAGATAGGATAGCTTTCCTAAAAGTGTCTTCAAGGCACTCTGGTTATGGGGCGGCGTCATGCCGGTTATGGCTGATACTTTCGCAGGGTCAGGCTCGATTCCTTGGCGATGAACTACGCATCCCAAGAACTTCCCTGATGTTACCCCAAATGCGCATTTCATGGGATTCATCTTTAGTTGAAAGCGTCTACATCTATTGAACACCTTCCGTAGATCTGCGAGGTGATCTGCTTCGTGCTTGGATTTAACCACCAGGTCATCCACATAGAATTCCACTTCTTTATGCATCATGTAGTGGAACAGAGCCATCATGGCCCGCTGATAGGTTGCACCCGCGTTTTTGAGACCGAACGGCATCACTGTGTAATTGAACACCCCCACCGGAGTGATGAATGCAGTCTTCCGCGCGTCTTCGGGGTTCATCTTGATTTGGTTGTACCCGCTGAAGCCGTCCATGAAACTGAACATGCGGTGACCCGCTGTTGAATCGATAAGCAAATCGATGTTGGG
Organism: Linanthus parryae; assembly: GCA_023055425.1. NCBI lineage: Eukaryota > Viridiplantae > Streptophyta > Magnoliopsida > Ericales > Polemoniaceae > Linanthus > Linanthus parryae. The sequence goes on along the minus strand of JALGPY010000004.1, from coordinate 91,566,502 downwards.
CAGTGGAAAATCGTCCTTGGGGCAGAAGCGATTGAGATCTAGGAAGTCCACGCAGATGCGGAGCTGTCCGTTCTTCTTCACCACTGGCACGATGTTGGCCAGCCACGTGGGATGATGATTTGGCTCTATGAATTTGGCATCCAGGAGTTTGACAATCTCCTGCTTAATTTTCACGTTAAGCTCCGTCCTGAAGCTCCTTGTGCTCTGCTTTACCGGCTTAGACCCTGGAATGATGTCTAAGCGGTGCATAGTGATGCTCGTATCCAGTCCCGGCATCTCATCATACTCCCATGCGAACACATCCTTGTATTCGGTTAGGAGCTGTAGCAATCCTTGCTCCTCTTCGCTTGTGAGGTCTGTACTTAGAAAGACTGGTCTTTTCTTTTCCTCGTTCGGGCTGAGGAACACTTCCTTTAGTTCTTGCTTTTGTGGTCTGGGCCTGTCTTCCATGCATTCAGGCGCTTCTTTGAGTTTCTCGTCTGGAGCGCCCTGTGTTGGCTTTTCCGTCAGCGCAATTTGTTCGATTTGATTGATTTCCCCAGGGATATCCTCATGCCCGTGTGAGGACATCCCCGCGCACCTTCATATGCGATAGCACTTCTTGCCATTGGCGTAGAAGCTCTCTATCTCCTTGCCTTCAGGGTCATGCTTTGCGATTCGCTTCAGTGTATACACATTCTTTCGATGGTATGTGATACGCGGCGCCTCTTCGCGTGTATGCGGCTTTTCCTTGGCATCTTCCCTTGTCACCATTACTCCCGCAGGTGACTGGTCCTTGATGTCCTCCCAGAGAGGCAAAGGAGTAGGGTTGAATGGTCCCGGCGTTTGCTCATCCGCCATCTCGGTGAACCACACTGCCTCGCTAAGATGCGCTTCATCCAAGTTGAATGGATTCGTTGAAGCCGGTATCTCGACTACTCTGTCGTTCCAGATAGCTTTCATAACCTGGTGAGCTGTCGAAGGAATCGCGTCGAAGCGATGAATCCAGGCTCGACCTATGATCATGTGATACGTGGTGTTTGCGTCTATGACATAGAACTTTGCTGAGCATTTGATTTTGCCAATCTGAACGCCCAGGCGGATCCATCCGATCGTCATCCTAGAGTCGCTTCCGAATCCCATCAGCGGAGATGGACGCCTGACGATCTTGTGTTCGGGGATCCCTGCTAGCTTCAGTGTGTGGAGCGAAACGACGTTGACCGCTGCCCCTCCATCAACGAATGCTCGTTTGAACTCGACGCCATTGATGATGGCCGTCACGTACAGAGGCCTCTGGTGGCTCGCATCTGTCTTCTTGTCGCTGGCAGAAAAGGTCATAATCTTTTCTGTAGAGCGAGACGCCCTGATGACTTTCCCGTTGGAGACTACAAGATCCTCCTCGTAGTCCTCCGCTATCCTCAAGATTGCTTTCGTCATGTCTGTTCGGCATTTCTCGGAGAAGTTCATCTCGTCGAAGAATCTGCTAAATCCGTGCGACCCCTTCATCTGATCGGCACGTTCATCTTCTGTGTCCATACTGTAGTCCTCGTCATCATGGACTTCAGAAATGATGGGTAGACCATCCTCTGCGACTTCTTCCAGGTCGACAATCGAGATCATGGCAACTTCCTTGCCTTTTGAGTCTTGCTCCGCATGGGCAGGAAGCGGATTGTTGCGCACGTCCTTCCTGCGATCGCTGACGATCAGCTCGCCGTTCTTCAATTTCTGGTCGAATGTAAACCTGAGCTTTTTAAATTCCGCTGTGGGGTGCATGACCTTGCCGTGGTACTCGCACCACTTAGGGTCCCTCACCATCTCCTTAGAGGGTATCTTCTCAAGCGGTGGCAGGACGCCGTCCTTGCGCCACTGTCTGCAGAGGTCGCTTGCCTCCTCTACTGAGCATGGCAAAGGTGGTACATCGAAGTTCACAACCTTCGCTTGCTTCTGGGGTGAAACTGTATTGACCTCAGCTTCGCGTCCCCTCTTGTAACTGAATCTCCCGATCTTGTAGGTGGTGCCGCTCGGAGGTCGCTCCGGGGCGTTCTTCTTTTTCTGCCTTTCGACTATAGGCTCGATGTTCTTCGTGCATTCGATTAGCTTTGAAAACGTAGGTGTTTGCAAATTAATGAGCATACCTTTGTATTCGTCTCGCATGCACTGCAGGCATATCTCTACAAGCCGGCTTTCGAGCATTGGATCTTTGCACTCCAAGGACTTTGCCCTGAATTTCTTGATGAAAGTAATCCCGTCCTCGTCGCGCTTCTGATACATCCGCGAGAGATGGATCATCGTCACCTTTTCTTCCATCTGGAAGAACTTGGTGTAGAACTTCTGGACCATGTCGTCCCAAGTCTTCACGGACCCGACTTCCAACGTTCGGTACCACTTGTACGCTACGTTCCCTAAAGATTTTGGGAACTCTCGCATTAGTAATTTGGGATCGGCTCCGTATGGCCCCATGACATCAATGAAACGCATGAAATGCTCGTGAGCGTTCCCGTTGACATCCTCGAACTTGTCCCATTTAGGAGCCTTGTACCCCGCCGGGTTAGGCATGAGATAGATCTCTCGTGGGATGGGTGGATCGTTATCTAATTTCGGGATAATGGTATCCGCGAAATTGATGCGCCAGAATAGTGTCCATGCGCTTCTGCAGAGACGTCATGCATTCTGGAATGCTTCCCTCGGTAGCTGAAGGAGGGGTTGTCGCAGGCGGGGGCGACACATACGCCGTCGAAGGATTGGGGACATATGGACTACTCGCATTGCCCCAAATCGCCGTTGGAGGAGGCAAGGGGTACTGCAAAGTCGGGTTAGATGCCAAAGCCGAGGGCTGAGGAGTGTGAGCAGTGAGAGGCAACATCTGAGCTGTTGACCCCTGGATCGAAGGCGGCTGCGCAATCGCCGGTGGAGTCTGCAGGTTAGGGTTGGGAGGTGTGGTTGATACTCCCAGTCCCGAAGTAGTAAGGCCTCCTCCTCCTTGAGAGACGGCGGTGGCTGATGAAGGATTTGGTGCAAGGGTGCCCAGAACGGCCAAGATCCGTTCTAGCTGCACGGATTGGGCTTTGAGAGCTTTCTCTTGACTTTGAACAGTGGCGTCCAAAGACTCTAGCGTCGGTGTCTCGCCGGGAGTGGTAGGAGTACGACGGGTCTCCTCTCCCGAGGCGGTTTCGGTGGAGGGCGATCTGTTGCTGATATCATCCTCCTGAGACATGGTTGCTTTTGTTGGTAAGTTCACGTCGGGTTCACCAAAATGTGCACAAGAGATTCCGGCGGGGAGACCTCCGTGTACACCGTATGTAGAGGATCAGAGATCGCACAGGAAGAGTGGGGTTGTGTGTAGGGAGAGAGTAAGGCAGTAGTAATGTCTGAGAGAGAGACAGGGGTTTGGCAGAGCTTCCGCGTATGGCAGGTGTGTCCTCCTTTGTATGGAAAGGGTAACGGCCTATATATAGCAGAGAACGTGACCGTTGTAGTGTGGTTAATGCGCCCATTGATGGCGGCTTAATTAGCTTAACCATAACGGCACGTTCGTCCGAGTATATAGGGACCGTTACAGCACGTTGTGCGCGAATACCGGAACCGTTACGAGGTTGACCGGGTTTGACCGGATTGACCGGGCTTATGGAGCTCGTGCCATAAATCTCTCAAAACAGTTACTAAAGGTCGCGTGCGGGCTTGGCTCGCACGCGACAGGACTTACTCTAGCCTCCAAACCACTAAGTCCCTACAAGTCCCGTGCAGTGGTATGCGAGGGCTCTGTCTCGCAGCCCCCACATGGATCAGCTCGGCTGGTGATCCAGTGTGTGTGGAGCACAATATGGTGTGCTGGATGGTTGCCACGTGGCCAAGATGTGTCAGCTCAGAAAGCACTATCTACACCTCCTCAAGTGGTTCCACTAAATTCCATACTTTATTGGTATACATGGAATCCATTTCGGATCTCATGGCTTCAAGCCATTTCTGAGAGTCCGGCCCCTTCACGGCCTCCTCATAGGTTGTAGGCTCATCCTCAACTATGAGCAATATGTCATCGGGTTCAATCACGAGAAATTTCATCCCTCTCTAAGCCCTGACGTGTCCTACCTGACCTACGAAGCTCTTGTGTTACTTGAGCAGGTTGCTTCACAAAATCTTGTGGTTTATGATCATGTTCCATCATAGGATCAATGCTTTGTGGTTCTTGAACCTCTTCAAGTTCTACATTACTCCCACTATTTTCCTTATAGACAACCTCTATTTCTAGAAACACACTGGTTCGAGCAACAAACACTTTGTTCTCGGTTGGTTTATATAAATAATATCCTTTCGTTTCCTTAGGATATCCCACAAATATATGATAGCGCCTTTTAGGAGCTATATTTCATTAGCATTTACCACATGTTTATTGGGTTTTTTTGGAGAGTTTTGACCCTAGTTTGTTGAGATGAGCATGATTTGTCACTTGTTTCTTCATATGCTTAACTATAGTTCATGCATGTTCTTTATGTTGATTTATGCTTATTTTGTCGGATTTAATCGCTTGGTATAGTTGTTGTTTTTTTCTTGGACAGGACACCAGGCTATTGGTGTGATTGGAATCAAGAACATGAACTTTGGAAGTAATGAAGGTCAAGGAAAGAGGCTCGGGAACGAAAAGGGCAAGAGTTGAAGATTCAAGAACATGGAGGCCCAGTGCATTTCGGGCCAAAATGGCTAGAGGATTTGTGCGGAATTTTGGGGCAAAAATGTAATTCTTGAAGACTTTAGCTTCCCTACTTCGACCTAAGCAGCAAGGGACATGAATAGACCATAGTTATGAGCCAAGAACACTAAGGAGAGCAAGGGGACTTCGTTCGGAGCATCATCAAGCAAGGATCAGGCCTGGATCAACGCCATGATCATATTTTTAGCGTTTGATCTGTTTTCTCTCATTTTCTTGTATGAAATATTCAAACAATGTGTTAACTTTTGTTATGAGTAGCTAAACTCGTACCTAGGCATCTATGGATAGCCTCGGGTTTATGTTTTGATGAACTTTTCCGAATTTTGATAATCTTTCATGTTTAGCGTTTGTGATTCAATGAAGATTGTCTAGTTTCTATCATGTTGAGTTCTTCCATTGACAAGTTAGGACTAAGATGTGTGATCTTGATTATCTCTTTCTTCATTCAATCACGAACTTGGCTTAATGAAAATCATAGTAGCTTAATATCTCGTTTATTGTGCTTAATCTTTTTTAAGTTAGGAGTCATGACCCGACCTTGCTACTTACCTAGTGAGTGTGTGAAAGCAACTCTACCCTAGTTGAAATGAGTATACGAGAACATTTTTAATCAATAAGACTAAGATGTGAGTTGAGTAAGACTGGCTAGAAGAGGGTAGATTCGGTAGGAGATAGTGAAGTGTTCGTGTGATGATGGTCTGAGAGGACACTATTCCGTGCACTGTCGTTAGCCTGCTAGAACGTATCAGTAGTTAGAGTTGGCTTGAGAGGGATAAATCAGTACCGGTGTGTAGAACGAAAAGAGACCGGTAGGTAATTGTCAGTGCCATTACCCAGCTTAGCTAACGAAGAGTTGTCGTGTTAGAACATGGAATACGGAATCGTGAAAACTACCATAGGTTATCTATAGATTGCCTAGTTTTCTCTCCATTGGTTTAATCTAAATCATTTCTTTTGCTTAATTTTACTTATAGTTTCTAGTCACTTGATTGAGGGTGACAACGCTCCAATTGCAAACCTTTTTACCGGTTACTAATTAGGTTAAAGTGGTTGTTAGAATTAGAAAAGTAAGCACCTTCCCTTGGGTTCGATAAGTCGGAGTCCCAAATACTCTATTATATTACTTGACCGTATACTTACGCAACAACGCGTAATATAGACGTGTCAGTATACACATGTCCGACTTGAGTCCGAGTTTATCTTTATGTAAACGCTTTACATAAACCTCGCAACCTTAAATTCTCATGAATGACACAATGGACGCTTCCCATTCCATATCTCATATGGCGTCTTCATGACTTATTTGGATGGAACAAAGTTAAGGGTAAAGATAGCTGTTAATAAAGCATGGCCGCAAAATGAAATTTGAAGATCTATCTGACTCATCATAGATCGAAACATGTCCAACAGGGTCGAATCCTCCTCTCAGAGACACCATTCCATTGTGGTATTCCAGGTGGAGTGAGTTGCGACAAGATCTCACACTCTCTAATATAGATGTCAAACTCTTGGCTTAAGTATTCTCCTCCATGATTTGATCGGTTAGCCTTAATACTCTTGCGAAGCTGGTTCTCCACTTCATTCTTGAATTCTCTGAAATTTTCAAAGGATTCGAATTTGTTCTTCGTAAGATACACAAATCCATATCTACTGAATTCCTCAGTAAATGTAATGAAGTAAGCATAACTTCCTCTGGTGTTTGTGGCCAATGGTCCACACACATCTGTATGATCAGTGCCAAAAGCTCACTCATCCTCCCACCTTTCTTTGTGAAAGGGGACTTAGTCATTTTCCCAATAAACAAGGTTCACATGTCTCATATGATTCATAATCAAATGAGTCTAGAAATCCATCACTATGGAGCCTAGAAATGTGCTTCTCGTTTATATGGCCTAAACGACAATGCCAACAGTACGTGGGATTCAAATCGCTAGATTTAATCATCTTAGGGCACGTTTGGTGTCGGGATTAAAATGGGGGGTACAGAGGGGCCTACAGTATTATAGGGTGTATTGATATTAAGGGAGTATTAGTTATATATGAAGGATTATGTGACATGTTTGTTTGCACCAGTATAAATAGGGGTATTAAGACTTTAGTATCCAATCCCACCTACACATGGTGGGATTAGACTTTAGGCATACAGGGGGTATAGATAATAAGGTGGGATTGAATCCCCCTTGAAATTATCCCTGCATCAAACACCAGTTATTACCCTCTACTGGTATTATTATTACTGTACCCCTTCTTTATCCTTACATCAAACATGCCCTTAGTATTTATGTTATAGACGAAATTATCTAGATCGAGGATATTCAACCCATTAGAAAAAAGTGCATTACAATATTGTAGGGTTTTGATTCATGGATCGCGCAAACGGAAGCATAATCAAACAAATAACCATGCAAAACCCTCCAAGGATCACAAGTCTAGATGCATAACGATAGTGAAGGTAAGAAATCATAAACACACCTTTGGGTTCTCCTTGATGACTTCAAACGCGAATAGTGTCACGTTCTCTATAGTTGATCCACGCCTAGAGTTGATCCTAGATCTCCAATCTCCTTGGTGCTAGCCCGGAATGAGAGGAGGGTGAAGGAATCACACAAAACGAGGCAAAAGAAGGGGCTCGGCCCTCTTTTGGCGTCGGGGACGAGGGGCGGCGGCTAGGGGGGCGTCGGCCTCCTTTGTGGCTTGCTCTCTCTCCTTTGTTCTCTCCCACTCTTGTTATGTTCTCTTTAGAGCATAAGTTATGAGGAAGGAAGGAAGGAGGGTCCTTTATATAGTCCAACAACTCCTTGTTAACTACCTAAAGGACTTATTCTAGTCCTACTAGAATACAATTTAGTCCCTTCCTTGCAAATTAGTCCCTACTAAGTTTGCAAGGGTTTGCAAAGTGATCCTTCTAATTAATTAATCCAATTAATTAATTCCCAAATCTAGTACAACTCTATATAGCGTGTGACCCCATAGGTTCTATCTAGTTGGTAGCAACTCTTTGCTAATATGGAGCGGTTTCTAGCAAAACATCCATTCTAGCCAACTAATAGAATAGTCATCTAGACAACCTTGTACAAGTAATTGTCTCATCCCTTTGCCTCCATATCCGGATTGGACACGAGACATACAAGTCACACTCGTATATCCAATCCCTATTTTCTCGATCCATGGAATAGCCTTATTCGTGCAAATAACATCAATATCTCATATTGATTTATTTGAGTCTGGCCAGACATTCTATAAGCACTATCCTTCGAGTGGCCTAGGATATTTGCTCCCGTTATGTGGGAGGGGCAAATCCTCTCTACATCCACTACGATCTCTAAGCTTGCTTCTCATTGTATCCAGTACACGCCTTTATAACTACCCAGTCACGGTGTAGCGTTTGACGCTACCAAGATCACAATGATCCACATCCGCCGCCCCCTCGTCCCCGACGCCACAAGAGGGCCGAACCCCCTCTTTGTGCCTCGTTTTGCGTGATTCCTTCACCCTCCTCTCATTCCGGGCTAGCACCAAGGAGATTGGAGATCTAGGATCAACTCTAGGCGTGGATCAACTATAGAGAACGTGACACTATTCGCGTTTGAAGTCATCAAGGAGAACCCAAAGGTGTGTTTATGATTTCTTACCTTCACTATCGTTATGCATCTAGACTTGTGATCCTTGGAGGGTTTTGCATGGTTGTTTGTTTGATTATGCTTCCGTTTGCGCGATCCATGAATCAAAACCCTACAGTGGTATCAGAGCCACAGGTCATAGAGCATAAACGTAGTTTATGTGTTACATTCTTGTTGTTTTACACCTTAATTTGTTGTTTATCGCGTAAAACAAGACAAATCAAGCATTGGATGCAATTTGTCAAAGAATTAATCATAACAAGACCCAATTATTGCATTGGATGCATGAATTGGTGAGTTTGAGAAATTTTAGGATCTTAGATCTAGGGTTTGGGCATCCTTGGGGAAGAAGGAGTTCTCCCAAAACAAGGAAACAACCAAACTTGGGCTCCAAGCAAGGAGGTTGTTTTGGAAACAACCTCCACAAGGAGGTTCGGCCCCCTAGGGGACCGCCCCCCTTGCTTGCCGCCCAAGCTTGGCGTCCTAAGGGGCCGGGCGGCCCTAACCCGCGGGCCTAGCTTGCGGGTTTTGGGCCGGGCCGGCCCTAGGGCCTTATGGTTCACTTTGTTTGGGCCCGGGCAATTGGATTGTTGGGCCCATGGACCGTTTTAACCCTAGAAATCCTAAAATCAATTAAAATTGACCAAGCGCGTTAAAATTGGATTTTAACTGTTTATGTGCAAATCGCATGGTGATTGGATATGGCCTTAGGATGTGGTTTGATGTGGATGTTTAATTTTGTGGTTTGGTTTTACGGCCTGCGAGCCGATCAATTAATTGTAATAATTAATTAGGGTTTTATGGCCTGCGTGCCATTTTTTTTCTCAACTTGTGAGATTTATTTTATTTAGTATAGATATTAGCTAGTGCTAGATAAAGTAGATTGTTAGCCAAGATTGAAGAAAAGAAGCCCAAAGCCAAAGAAGCCACAAAATATGGAGCATGGAGCATGGAGCACACCACATGACTATGAAGGATGGACCAAAAGATCAAGACGCATGGAGATGTGTTTGTTTAGGGTTCATAGATAATTCCATTGGCTTGGAATTATCTTAGTCTAGAAAAGGCCATATCCACATCACGTTTAATTTCTGTTTTGTGGTTGTTTATTTATTGTCTTATTATTTGTGTGGTTGGTGTATGGATGATGCATGCAATTAGGATAATAAGATAATTAGACAACCCGGATCTATTATTTGGAGTTGTGCCCAAACTCAAATAGATAGATTAGTTGATATTGATCAACAAAATAATTAAATTGAAAAATCCCTCAAAATTTAAATATTGTGTTCTTGCCTTCTCGTTATTTAAACACTCATTATCATCATTATTTATCAAGTTCGTGCGTGCCAAAGCATGTCGACTTGGTTCATAATGATGGAATGCGATGGCACGTAACAATGTGCAATTGTTTAGATAAGAGGTTGAACACAACTAGGCTATTAATTTGATTAAGAAACCTAGAGGCAATCAATTGGGATTATCCATATGGATGGATAAATAAGGAGTTATTTGCCCGATTGAACGAAGAGTTGCATATGGGATGCAATTGGAAATTGTTCCTACCTAAGAAGTAATCGAATTATGGGTGACTTGCCAAAGCAAGCTCATAAGGAGATGAAAAAGATGGATCTTGGCCCACTATAAAATATAAGGATATTTTCCGCATCAATATCTTGAGGGTTATTAATCCGTAGAAAAATAGTGGGAGCTATATTTAATAAACTAGCCATTATTAAATATAGTCAAAAAATTCACAAATACTAAAACTTGCGTATTTTCCTTTTGTAGAATTCCAAATGGCAAACAACTCATCGAGTTCACAACATTCCCTACGATCTGTCCTTGAGAAGGACAAGCTCTCTGGAACCAACTTTCTTGATTGGTACAGAAACTTGAGAATTGTTCTCAAGCAAGAGAAGAAGCTGTACGCAATAGAGGAGCAAGTTCCAGAAGGTCCAGAGAACCAGACACCTGCTGCCTTAAAGGCGTATCAAAAGCGTGTTGATGACGCTAATGATGCGGCCTGCCTAATGCTTTGCACCATGACCTCTGAGCTTCAGAAGCAACATGAGAACATGAATGCTGTCGATATGATCGAACATCTAAAGCAGCTCTTCCAAGAGCAGGCGAGGGTAGAGAGGTATGAGGTCTCAAAGGCACTGTTCAAATGTCATCTGGCAGAAGGGAACCCGGTGGGACCCCATGTACTCCGAATGATCGGATACTTGGAGAATCTCGCCCGGCTTGGGTTCCCGGTCGGCCAAGAGTTGGCAACAGATCTCGTGTTGCAATCGTTGCCCGAAAGTTATGGACAGTTCATTATGAACTATAACATGAACGAGATCGTTAAACCACTGCCAGATTTGCTCAACATGTTGAGGACGGCTGAACAGAGCATCAACAAGGGTAAGGGCAAGGCCATTATGATGGTGAATAAAGGAAAGGGCAAAAAGTTTGCATCTTCCTCCAAGGGCAAAGGCAAGTCAGTTGCTAAGTCCAAGGAACAAGCCCTTAAGCCTGTTGGTGGCGTTGCCAAGGTCGTGACTAAGGGTGAATGTCACTACTGTAGTCAACCTGGACACTGGAGGAGGAACTGCCCAAAATATCTGGAGGACAAGAGGCTTGGAATAGTGATTCCACCACCACCAGGTATTTTTGTTGTAGATGTCAATTTAACTGTCTCTACATCATGGGTATTAGATACTGGATGTGGATCTCATATTTGTCGAAATATGCAGGATCTAAAGAGAAGTAAAAGATTGGCTAAAGGGGAGGTAGATCTACGCGTTGGGAATGGAGCAAAGGTTGCTGCGTTAGCCATAGGCGTGTGCAAGCTATCTCTGCCTTCAGGATTAGTTTTAGAATTAAATAATTGCTATTTTGTGCCTGCTATGAGCAGAAACATTATTTCTATTTCTTGTTTGGACAAGGAAGGTTTTATTATTTCAATAAAGAACAATTGTTGTTCCTTTTATTTGAATAATATTCACTATTTTAGTGCGCAATTATTTAATGGACTTTATGTCCTTGATCTAAGCAATCCTGTCTACAACATTAATACCAAGCGGATTAAAATAAATGATTTAAATCCTGCTTATTTATGGCATTGTCGTTTAGGCCACATAAATGAGAAACGTGTATCTAGACTCCATAGGGATGGATTACTAGACTCATTTGATTTTGAATCATATGAGACATGTGAGGCTTGTTTATTGGAAAAATGACAAAGTCCCCTTTCAATAAGAAAGGTGAGAGGACTAGTGAGCAATTGGCGCTCATACATACCGATGTGTGTGGGCCATTTGCCACGCCTGCCAGGGGTGGATATGTCTACTTCATTACGTTTACTGATGATTACAGTAGATATGGATTTGTGTACCTTATGAGGGCAAAATCCGAATCCTTTGAAGTGTTCAAAGAATTCAAGAATGAAGTAGAGAAGCAACTTGGCAAAAGTATCAAGGCTCTACGATCGGATCGTGGAGGAGAATACTTGAGCCAAGAGTTTGACGACTATCTTAGAGAGTGTGGGATCGTGTCCCAACTCACTCCACCCGGAACGCCACAATGGAATGGCGTGTCCGAGAGGAGGAATCGAACCCTATTGGATATGGTTCGGTCTATGATGTGTCAAACCGATCTTCCATTATCATTTTGGGGCTACGCTCTATTAAGTGCAGCTTTTACCATTAACCGTGTTCCATCTAAATCAGTCATGAAGACACCATATGAGATGTGGAGTGGGAGGCGTCCCACACTGTCGTTCATGAGGATTTGGGGCTGCGATGTCTATGTAAAACGTTTACAATTAGACAAACTAGGGCCTAAATCGGATAAGTGTAAATTTGTGGGGTACCCTAAGGAAACTAAGGGATACTACTTCTACAATCCAACCGAGAACAAAGTGTTTGTTGCTCGGACCGGCGTGTTTCTAGAAAGAGAGTTTGTCTCTAAAGAAGCAAGTGGGAGGAATGTAGAACTTGAAGAAGTTCAAGAACCACAAATCACTGAACCGATTATGGAACATGAACAGGAATCACAAGCAATTGTGGAGCCACCTGTTCAGGTAACACAAGAGCTTCGTAGATCTAGTAGAGTGCGCTAGGAACCCGAGAGGTACGGACTTCTCGTGACTGATTCCGGTGACACGATGCTCACAGATGATGAGCCTACTACCTATGAGGAGGCCATGAATGGCCCAGACTCGCAGAAGTGGCTTGAAGCCATGAGATCCGAGATGGAATCCATGTATACCAACAAAGTATGGACTTTGGTGGAACCACCTGATGGGGCGCGGCCCATAGGGTGCAAGTGGGTCTTCAAGAAGAAGATCGACATGGATGGTAATGTGATTACCTATAAGGGCCGATTGGTGGCTAAAGGATTCAGACAGATTCATGGTATTGACTATGATGAAACCTTTTCACCAGTCGCAATGACCAAATCCATCCGAATCCTACTTGCAATTGCAGCATACTACGACTATGAGATTTGGCAGATGGATGTCAAAACAGCATTCCTTTATGGGAATCTCCTCGAGGACGTGTATATGATACAGCCGGAGGGTTTTGAGGATCCAAAGCAAGCCAACAAAGTCTGTAAGCTGCAACGATCCATTTATGGATTGAAGCAAGCTTCTAGGAGTTGGAATCGACGTTTTGATGAAGTAGTCAAAGAGTTTGGCTTCATCAGAAACGAAGATGAGTCTTGTGTTTACAAGAAGGTTAGTGGGAGCTCTGTAGCTTTTCTGGTCTTGTATGTGGATGACATACTACTCATTGGAAACGACATTCCCATGCTGCAATCTGTGAAAGATTGGCTAGGAAAGTGTTTCTCAATGAAGGACTTAGGGGAAGCAGCCTATATACTCGGTATAAAGATCTATAGAGATAGATCTAAGAGGTTGCTAGGCCTAAGTCAGAGTACATATATTGACAAGGTGTTGAAACGGTTCAACATGCAAGACTCCAAGAAGGGGTTCTTGCCCATGTCACATGGAATCGCTCTTTCGAAGAGTGGTTGTCCTTCCAATGAGATTGAGAAGGAACGCATGAGTAGGATTCCCTATGCCTCGGCCATAGGATCTATCATGTACGCCATGTTATGTACTAGACCAGATGTGTCATATGCCTTGAGTATGACAAGCAGATACCAATCCAATCCGGGTGAGAGTCACTGGATTGCTGTCAAGAACATCCTAAAGTACTTGAGAAGAACTAAGGATGCTTTCTTGATGTTTGGCGGTGAGGAAGAGTTGCGTGTAATGGGTTACACTGATGCAAGCTTCCAAACCGATAGAAATGACTTTAGATCACAGTCGGGATATGTGTTTTGCCTGAATGGAGCAGCGGTGAGCTGGAAGAGTTCCAAGCAAGAGACGGTAGCTGATTCTACAACAGAAGCTGAGTACATTGCTGCAAATGGCGCAGCAAAGGAGGCTGTTTGGATCAGAAAGTTAGTTTCTGAACTTGGTGTGGTCCCTAGCATTGCGGATCCAGTGGAGTTGTTCTGTGACAACACTGGGGCGATCGCGCAATCAAAGTAACCCAGATCGCACCAGAAATCCAAGCATGTGCTCAGGAAGTTTCATCTGATTCGAGATATTATCGATAGAGGAGACGTTCGGATATGCAAGATTCCTACAGATGATAATCTGTCAGACCCGCTTACAAAGCCTCTCACGCAGTGGAAGCATGAAGGGCACACTAGGAGTATGGGCATACGAGATGCGCCAGATTGGCTATAGTGCAAGTGGGAGACTGTTGGAATAGATGCCCTAGAGGCAATCTAGTTTAGTATGAATTTGTAATTGGCTAGAAAATTCATTTATTATTTATTGGATATTTAATATAATGAAGTCCTTAGATTTACAATCGTGTTGTTTATCTTAAATATCCCTAGTCAAGTATAATGATTAAATGGGACAATCATCTATAGATTAGTATGGGGTTGGATTGATATGGAGATATCACGATCCAACACATAGGTGTGCATTACGGAATGTTGCACTGGACTGACCCATTACCGAGAAGGCTACATACACGTTATGTTAAGTCACAAGTGCTTCTCGGGTACAATGGTATTGTCATCCTTAGACTTGAAGTCACTAGATATTCTAGTTGTGGATCATTGTGATCTTGGTAGCGTTAAACGCTACACCGTAACTGGGTAGTTATAAAGGCGTGTACTGGATACAATGAGAAGCAAGCATAGAGATCGTAGTGGACGTAGAGAGGATTTGCCCCTCCCACATAACGGGAGCAAATATCCAAGGCCACTCGAAGGATAGTGCTTATAGAATGTCTGGCCAGACTCAAATAAATCAATATATGGGATATTGATGTTATTTGCACGAATAAGGCTATTCCATGGATCGAGAAACTAGGGATTGGATATACGAGTGTGACTTGTATGTCTCGTGTCCAATCCGGATATGGAGGCAAAGGGATGAGACAATTACTTGTACAAGGTTGTCTAGATGACTATTCTATTAGTTGGCTAGAATGGATGTTTTGCTAGAAACCGCTCCATATTAGCAAATAGTTGCTACCAACTAGATAGAACCTATGGGGTCACACGCTATATAGAGTTGTACTAGATTTGGGAATTAATTAATTAGATTAATTAATTAGAAGGATCACTTTGCAAACCCTTGCAAACTTAGTAGGGACTAATTTGCAAGGAAGGGACTAAATTGAATTCTAGTAGGACTAGAATAAGTCCTTTAGGTAGTTAACAAAGAGTTGTTGGACTATATAAAGGACCCTCCTTCCTTCCTTCCTCATAACTTATGCTCTAAAGAGAACATAACAAGAGTGGGAGAGAACAAAGGAGAGAGAGAGCAAGCAACAAGGAGGACGCCGCCCCCTTGCCGCCGCCCCCTCGTCCCCGACGCCACAAGAGGGCCGAACCCCCTCTTTGTGCCTCGTTTTGCGTGATTCCTTCACCCTCCTCTCATTCCGGGCTAGCACCAAGGAGATTGGAGATCTAGGATCAACTCTAGGCGTGGATCAACTATAGAGAACGTGACACTATTCGCGTTTGAAGTCATCAAGGAGAACCCAAAGGTGTGTTTATGATTTCTTACCTTCACTATCGTTATGCATCTAGACTTGTGATCCTTGGAGGGTTTTGCATGGTTGTTTGTTTGATTATGCTTCCGTTTGCGCGATCCATGAATCAAAACCCTACAGATCCATCTTTTCATCTCCTTATGAGCTTGCTTTGGCAAGTCACCCATAATTCGACTACTTCTTAGGTAGGAACAATTCCAATTGCATCCCATATGCAACTCTTGGTTCAATCGGGCAAATAACTCCTTATTTATCCATCCATATGGATAATCCCAATTGATTGCCTCTAGGTTTCTTAATCAAATTAATAGCCTAGTTGTGTTCAACCTCTTACCTAAACAATTGCACATTGTTACGTGCCATCGCATTCCATCATTATGAACCAAGTCGCCATGCTTTGGCACGCACGAACTTGATAAATAATGATGATAATGAGTGTTTAAATAACGAGAAGGCAAGAACACAATATTTAAAATTTGAGGGATTTTCAATTTTAATTATTTTGTTGATCAATATCAACTAATCTATCTATTTGAGTTTGGGCACAACTCCAAATAATAGATCCGGGTTGTCTAATTATCTTATTATCCTAATTGCATGCATCATCCATACACCAACCACACAAATAATAAGACAATAAATAAACAACCACAAAGCAGAAATTAAACGTGATGTGGATATGGCCTTTTCTAGACTAAGATAATTCCAAGCCAATGGAATTATCTATGAACCCTAAGCAAACACATCTCCATGCGTCTTGATCTTTTGGTCCATCCTTCATAGTCATGTGGAATGCTCCATGCTCCATGCTCCATCTTTTGTGGCTTCTTTGGCTTTGGGCTTCTTTTCTTCAATCTTGGCTAACAATCTACTTTATCTAGCACTAGCTAATATCTATACTAAATAAAATAAATCTCACAAGTTGAGGAAAAATGGCACGCAGGCCATAAAACCCTAATTAATTATTACAATTAATTGATCAGCTCGCAGGCCGTAAAACCAAAACACAAAATTAAACATCCACATCAAACCACATCCTGAGGCCATATCCAATCACCATGCGATTTGCACATAAACAGTTAAAATCCAATTTTTAACGCGCTTGGTCAATTTTAATTGATTTTAGGATTTCTAGGGTTAAAACGGTCCATGGGCCCAACAATCCAATTGCCCGGGCCCAAACAAAGTGAACCATAAGGCCCTAGGGCCGGCCCGGCCCAAAACCCCGCAAGCTAGGCCCGCGGGTTAGGGCCGCCCGGCCCCTTAGGGCGCCAATCTTGGGCGGCAAGCAAGGGGGCGGTCCCCTAGGGGGCCGAACCTCCTTGTGGAGGTTGTTTCCAAAACAACCTCCTTGCTTGGAGCCCAAGTTTGGTTGTTTCCTTGTTTTAGGAGAACTCCTTCTTCCGCAAGGATGCCCAAACCCTAGATCTAAGATCCTAAAATTTCTCAAACTCACCAATTCATGCATCCAATGCAAAATTGGGTCTTGTTATGATCTAATTATTGACAAATTGCATCCCATGCTTGATTTGTCTTGTTTTACGCGATAAACAACAATTTAAGGTGTAAAACAACAAGAATGTAACACATAAACTACGTTTATGCTCTATGACCTGTGGCTCTGATACCACTGTAGGGTTTTGATTCATGGATCGCGCAAACGGAAGCATAATCAAACAAATAACCATGCAAAACCCTCCAAGGATCACAAGTCTAGATGCATAACGATAGTGAAGGTAAGAAATCATAAACACACCTTTGGGTTCTCCTTGATGACTTCAAACGCGAATAGTGTCACGTTCTCTATAGTTGATCCACGCCTAGAGTTGATCCTAGATCTCCAATCTCCTTGGTGCTAGCCCGGAATGAGAGGAGGGTGAAGGAATCACGCAAAACGAGGCAAAAGAAGGGGCTCGGCCCTCTTTTGGCGTCGGGGACGAGGGGCGGCGGCAAGGGGGGCGTCGGCCTCCTTTGTGGCTTGCTCTCTCTCCTTTGTTCTCTCCCACTCTTGTTATGTTCTCTTTAGAGCATAAGTTATGAGGAAGGAAGGAAGGAGGGTCCTTTATATAGTCCAACAACTCCTTGTTAACTACCTAAAGGACTTATTCTAGTCCTACTAGAATACAATTTAGTCCCTTCCTTGCAAATTAGTCCCTACTAAGTTTGCAAGGGTTTGCAAAGTGATCCTTCTAATTAATTAATCCAATTAATTAATTCCCAAATCTAGTACAACTCTATATAGCGTGTGACCCCATAGGTTCTATCTAGTTGGTAGCAACTCTTTGCTAATATGGAGCGGTTTCTAGCAAAACATCCATTCTAGCCAACTAATAGAATAGTCATCTAGACAACCTTGTACAAGTAATTGTTTCATCCCTTTGCCTCCATATCCGGATTGGACACGAGACATACAAGTCACACTCGTATATCCAATCCCTAGTTTCTCGATCCATGGAATAGCCTTATTCGTGCAAATAACATCAATATCCCATATTGATTTATTTGATTCTGGCCAGACATTCTATAAGCACTATCCTTCGAGTGGCCTAGGATATTTGCTCCCGTTATGTGGGAGGGGCAAATCCTCTCTACATCCACTACGATCTCTAAGCTTGCTTCTCATTGTATCCAGTACACGCCTTTATAACTACCCAGTCACGGTGTAGCGTTTGACGCTACCAAGATCACAATGATCCACAACTAGAATATCTAGTGACTTCAAGTCTAAGGATGACAATACCATTGTACCCGAGAAGCACTTGTGACTTAACATAACATGTATGTAGCCTTCTCGGTGATGGGTCAATCCAGTGCAACATTCCGTAATGCACACCTATGTGTTGGATCGTGATATCTCCATATCAATCCAACCCCATACTAGTCTATAGATGATTGTCCCATTTAATCATTATACTTGACTAGGGATATTTAAGATAAACAACACAATTGTAAATCTAAGGACTTCATTATATTAAATATCCAATAAATAATAAATGAATTTTCTAGCCAAATACAAATTCATACTAAACTAGATTGCCTCTAGGGCATCTATTCCAACAAATATTGCATGCCATCAAAATAAACGGAGCAACACTTTTACTTTATAATGTCAGAAAAACCTTTCTTGTCCAAACAAGAAATAAAAATGATGTTCCTACTCATAGCAGGCACATATAAGCAATTTTCTAATTCTAAAATAAATCCTGAAGGTAAATATAACTCATAAGCTCCTACAGCTAATGCAGGGACTCTTGCTTCATTCCCAACGCCTAGGTCAATCTACCCTTTAGCCAATCGTCAGCTTCTCTTTAAGTTCTGCACATTTCGAAAAATGTGAGATCCACATTGTTAACTCAAATAACCTTGAATTTATTTTGGATGGTAATTGTTTTGAGTGATGAAAGACAAAGACAAAGATATGGGCAGCAAAGTACTTTTGATACTCCAAGGCCTTGAGATACTGACAGAGCTTCAAAGCCTTGAGAGTTGTTTTTATTCTATTGAATGTTCTAACAATTCTGTGTTGCAGATTGGATATCTGATTATACAGATCAGGGATTTGCTGCATATACTCTTGTTTTACATTATTTACATATCTAACACAATTGCAGATGATCAGAACACGTATAATCAAAGTTATCTGAACTTAACTTTGAAAATCTGTGAAGCATGTTCAGAGCTTCAAGGCCTTGAGATGTGCCTTGAGCTGCTGACAGTTTTACAGAATGTAGTTGATTCTTTCTTGCATGTTTTGATTCTTATTATTGTGGTTATTTATTTACTTATAAGAGTCTTAAACTTGTTTATCATGATTTATATGTGTCAGACGTTAATCAGATCACTGTTCTTATCTTTTGACCAGTTTTATCAGAAAATGGAAAACCAAACAATCATAGTATTGTTATATTTCTGGATTTTGTTGTTGCTGTGTTTTAATGTTGTTTCAGGTTTATTAAACGTGCAAGAGAAATCTCAACAAACTCCAACGGATATCCACTTAGAGTTGTTTGAATTTCAGTTGAAAACAGAAGGAGGATTTGTAGGAACTGAGATCCTAAAATCTCTCATTCAGTTGCAGCTGGTGGATAAAGAGACTGGTTTGAATTTTGAAGAAAAGAGGCTTGCAGAATACTGAGAGAAGTGTGACAAATTCGTGGGAGATCATTCATTCAAACACACAAGGATTCAAGCTTCAATTCCAGATTTCAGAAGATCAAGTCATTCCAGTTTCCAGAAGAACACATCCAGGCTTCATTAGCTTATTTCTTCTACCGTGTTCTTCACCTGTTTTGTAATCTGTGTATCTTTTAAATATCTTAAAACTCACTAAACCTAGTGGTTGGTTGTTCAAGTGAACAACAAGAGGTTCTTGTTAGCTCAACAGTTAGTAGCTGGAACTAGATAGGTTTGGAACCACAAGCTGTATACGTGTAAGGGAAATCACTTAGGCTTGAAGATCTAGGATTGTTTCTGTGTGAGTAATAAGAAGTGTTTGCCCAATCCTGGTGGGATTAGATCCCTCAGGCAGAGATTAGGTCCATTGGGACTGAACTCTGTAAATTGCTTTGTGTTCTTACTTTACTGTTTTGCTATTTTCTACTGCACACAACTCAAATCAAACTAGGGTTTATAAGCTGCTTAGAACTGGTAACTTGAAGCTTTCTATTTTGCCTTTGAAAGTTTCTGACAGTTTTCTAAAATCCCAAGACCTTGAGATTTGAGTTTCACACAAAGCTAATCTGTTAGAATCTGAGTTTTGCAAAAAGTTTCCATACTCTATTCAACCCCCCCCTTCTAGAGTTTTTGGATCCTGTATCTAGTCTACATTACACACTTTCAATTGGTATGAGAGCTTGTGTCACGGATATAGATCTAACAATCTTGTGACTATGAGTAATTAAATTGGTATTAGAGCTTGTGCTGATATAGATCTAACAATCTTGTGACTATGAGTAATGTAGGAGATGGTGGATTCTGACAAGGAAGGCAGCCAACAGACCTACATTGTTCTGTGGTGATAACTTCATGCACTGGAAGGCATTGATGAAGATGTTCATCATAGATCAAGACATGGAACTGTGGTCAATAGCTCAGAATGGTCCTCATGAATACTATACTACTATTTATGGAGTCAGATGTATCAAGTCTGAGGAAAATCTTTCAGTTACTGAACTGTAAAAGGTATCAAAAAATTACAAGGCTATGAATCTGTTATACTGTGCTCTTAATGCAGATGAGTTCAACAGAGTGTCAAACTGCAGGAGTGCCAAAGAAGTATGGGACAAACTGGTTGTCACATATGAAGGAACAAGCCAGGTTAAGCAGACCAAAATCAACATACTTTTGAGGCAATATGAGCTGTTCAAGATAAACTCAGATGAGACCACCAAGGAGATGTTCAAAAGATTCACTGATGTGGTGAATAATCTGGAGTCATTGGGAAAGAAGTTCTCAAATGAGGAGAAGGTCAGAAAAATTCTGAGAAGCTTGCCAAAAGCCAAGTGGGAGCCAAAGACAACAGCCATTGAGGAAGCTCAGAATTTAAGTCTTCTTCAGCTAGATGATCTAAAAGGAAAGCTGCTCACTCATGAAATGTCTATGAAGGATGTGGAAGGTGATTTGAGTGAAAACATCAAGAACGAATATCATTGGTCCGCAACTCTGTCGATAAATTATCTCAAGTTTAGTTCAACAACCTATCAACACATTGGTTCTTAAAAACTCCACAATCAGAGAAGTTAGTTATGACTTCTTCAACTCTATGCCTCGTCTAAATGTATTGGATCTTTCCGGTACCAACATGGAAAACTTTCCACTTGGCATTGCTAATCCGACAACGCTGCAGTATCTCAATATCTCGCATACTCGTGTACAAGATCTTCCAACCCAGCTGAGGAAACTGTCTCAGCTGAAATTTTTGGATCTCAGTTATCTACATTTGCTATGCAGGAATCCAAGACAAGTATTAGGTCACCTCAACGGACTGCAATCTTTGAACCTGTATCACTCTGGCACTGTCAAGAAGATCCAGCAAAGTAGTACTAGAATTTTGGCCCAAGAAGATGAAGGTAATGTATTGTCCAAAGATAGTTATGTCTTTCTGACAGAATTGGAGCAGTTGAATAATCTCGGCAGTCCAGGCATCACCATAAGAAGTCTCCCAGCTCTTCAGAACTTGCACAAATCAAAACACTTGAGATGTTTGCATAGCATGTTCATTACGAAGTGCAAAGGATTGATTTCTCTTCAAGTCCCCTCATCTGACAACCGTACTGCACAGAACCTTGAGGTTTTCCGGATAAGTGATTGTCCTGACTTGCTAGAGTTGGCTATTCCTTCCGAACAATGCTTTGCGAACCTCTACCAAATAGAAATCGAAGGTTGTGGGAAGCTAAGAGATATTTCATGGATTGACTATGTTCCGTGCTTGCATTCACTGAAGATTGAGAACTGCAATGGAATAGAACTAGTGGTAAGCAATGATCCAACTACCGCAGCAACACAATTTTCAAGCCTTAGGTTTATACATCTAAGTTACCTGCCAGAGCTGAAGCTTTTCTGCAATCAGGGGTTGTCTCTCCCTCTCTTGGAGGGAATTACTGTACTTTATTGTCCAAAGATGAAGAAACTCCCTCTTGCAGCAGAAATCGCACTGAGAACACTGAAGTCTATAACCATAAATAAAAATTTATGGGACAAGTTAGTATGGGACGACGAAAGCGCAACGTCTGCTCTTGGTCATCTATGCGAGTTCAAGTAACGGGTATTTATCTAAATCTTGTTAAGTGTTCTTTTGTGCCTTATTTGTATTTCATTTCTCCTTCAATCATGATCCATGATTACCTTGTGAGCCTTTTTTTAAGTTTCAGTTATGAAGGGACTTAATGCTGTATTAGTGAAGGACAAAGAGTTTCAACATATTGGGCTTAAGAGTTTTTCGTCTCCTCTTCTAAGTTGCCAAATAAATTCAATGGAAAAAGAAATACAGGAAAGTAACAGAGTACGCCATTGTGCTTCTGGCTCTCCTACATTCTAATACATTGAGTAAGGAACAAAGACTCTAATTTTTATCATTTACGGCATGCTATTGCGATTAGTATTTTTGTGTTAGTATATTATTTTTCTTCTCCAATAACTGTGGATGTTCAGGCCAGCTTGCGTACACCTTATAAATGTAAAGGGGCACTGAAGTTAACGGCAGGGTAAACCTCTCCAACAGAATTGGATTTTGTATGGTTTGAACCTAGGACCTGAAGGACGCATCCTTAAAATTTTAAACCATGGTCAATACCACAAGGCCAAATCCTCTATTAATCAGCCCACTCATTTCCAGTTACTGAAAACAAAGACGGAAATTAGAGCAGCAATCATAGCATTTCATTTAACAGAATTAGAAGGTAGCATGGGAACTATTATCTTAATCTTATTCTGTATTTGAAAGCCTTGATTGCTTTATGTGTGACGATGGAATTGCTTCTTCCCAATAATGAATGAACCTCGGCTCTAATGGTCATAATCCATGCTGATAACAAAAGGTGAAGGAACTTTCTTCGATAGCATTTGTGTGTAGATTAGTGCTATTTTTTCAAAGTAGCATAGCCGTGACTCTTGAACAAAATTTGTCTTCTAGGAGTACATTTTAACAAGAGTACTGGATAACATATGGTAACATCAGTGGCATAGTCCAACATCATCAAACAAATGAAATATTAAGCACCTTAGAGGTGACTCGGATCCTTCAACTAGCCTACGACTTTAACGATTTCAGCAGTGAAACAAGTAATGAGGAAAGAGATGTCTTCAAAAATCCAAGGAAAACAATACGAGTTTAAGAAAGCAATGTGGAAAGACTCGTACAAGGAAAGAATTATACAAACCTGACCGCCATGGTTCCTGTAAAATTATCCTGGCAATGTCTTCAGATTGAAGAAAAGAAAAAGAAATAGATTATTCATGCTATAGGAGTAAGCCTCAGACTTCAAACATATTATTCATGAACTTGACCAGAAGGAAATTTTAATTTTTTTTTTTTTTTTTTTTTAAAAAAAAAAAGCAATACGGAAAGGCTTGAAGGCATCAACAGCCTACTTCATAGTTCCTGACTTCCTGAAATATCATCAGCAATGTAAGAAAGAATAATAGGTGAATCAGTGAAGTACTGACTAATTTGATTCCAATACATGTAGAAAGTTTCTGAATAATAGCCACTGAGTTTCTGAATGCATACCTTGAATGCCCTGTGGCATTGAAATTTTCCAACCCATCAGTTCTTTATTACGCCCATGTCCAGTGAAACATCCGAATGATCTAGATGGATCAAATCAACAGCAGAAGCTTCAAACTTTTCAGAAAAAAAAAATCAAACAATGTCTTGCAAATCTTTGTAGTTGCAAGTGATGTTGTCAATGTGGGCCGACCCACGGGTGAAGATGACTCCCCCCCCCCCCCCCCCCCCCCCCCAAACCCCTAGCCAGCCCCAGCCCGCCTAACCCCCTACCCGGACCCCAGCCGCACACCCTCCAGCCCGGCCCGGCCCGGCCCGCTCAAAAACACTCTATTTCTTTTTTTTATTTTATTTTATATTGTAATATTGTCCTGGCCCGTGTGGGTTCAAATTTTCCACCCACCGACCCGGCCCGCACCCGGAGCGATCCACCCTCCGACACTGCCCACACCCGGCCCCCTCTCCTTCAACCCAGCCCGGCCCACTCTCACCTTGAGTTGCAAGTAGGGGCAACTTGGAAAATATTGTCCCGGCCCGTGTGGGTTCCAATTTTCCACCCTCCGACCAGGCCCGCACCCGGCCCACTCTCACCTTGAGTTGAAAGTAGGGGCAACTTGGGCGGGTTGAACCCGACCAACCCGAGTCCAGCCCGAACTAAAATAGGGCCCGGACATACAGTTTTAGTAATTTGGACGGGTTTGGACATAAAATCTTAGCCCGAATTGTAATTATGGTCGGGCTTGGGCACACATATTACACGACGGGCTAACCCCAATTGCTCGATTTGCATGAACACTACCTATAAATATTATATTTTGAGAAAATTATGTAGCATATACAACATGAATCTGCTACTTTTCTTTTCATTATTAGCCATGTTTTAATCCATTATGTTGTTCTTGAACCAGTTGATTTGTTTTTTCTAGGGGTGCAATTTGGGCGGGTTTAACCCGACCAACCCGAGCCCAGCCCGAACGTAAATAGGGCCCGTACACATAGTTTTGGTAATTTGGACGGGCTTGGACAGGAATTCTCAGCCCGAATTGCAATTAGGGTCGGGCTTGGGCACAAATATCGAACGACGGGCTAACCCGAATTGCCCGATTTGCATGACCACTACGTATAAATATTATATTTTGAAAGAATTATGTACCAAATCTAACATGAATATGCTGCTATTCTTTCAAGTATTAGTGATGGTTTTAATCATTGTTTTGGTTCTTCAACTAGTTGATATGTTTTTTCACCAACAATTAATTATTCTCCTGTGTTTTTAAGTAGATATTAAGCTTAATGTACTAGCCCGAATTCAACCCGAACCCGAATTAATTTATACGAGTTTGGGCTTGGACGGGTTGACAATGCTCTAAATTCGGGTCGGGTTGGGCTTGGGTAGCCACGAAAGAACTCGGGCTCGGGCTTGGACAGGGGTGTCAAACCATCCAGCCCGCCCGAGTTGCAGTCCTAGTTTTTTCACCAATAATTTATTATTTTCTTGTGTTTTAAAAAAGATATTAATTTTAATGTACTAGCCCGAATTCAGCCCGAACCCGAATTGACTTGTACGAATTTGGGCTCGGGCTGGGCTTAGGCAGTATTGACAGAACTCGGGCTCGGGCTAAGACAGGGGTGCCGTCCCAGCCCGCCCAAATTGCAGTTTGCACGGTGGTTTCCGAAATGCCTTTTTACCAATGATAGCCATCCCAGTTACTGATGATGGGAATCCCCAACCTCCAAAAGCGAAATGCTAACAAATGATTAAACAAACAGGAGGAGAAACTAAAATACATAGTCAATTGTGCTCTGTGTGGCAATTTATCAAACAGATTGCGAGCAGTACGAACAATCACATGAGACATGACGACTGAGTAAATATAATGGTAGGGCTAGTGCCCAACACGAACGAAATGCGTAAACGTAAACTAACTATAACTAACAGTGTTGCTTTTGTTAGCGAAGTCGCTCCACAGGTAGTTTTAGGGAATTTGTTACACTATGTTTGGGAACCAAGCGAGAAAAGAAATGATAAGAAAACTTAATTTAGGCGAGAAAAGAAATAATAAGAAATGACTAGATTTCTCTCATTTACTTGTTTGGATTACTAAGCGAGAAATGATAAAGAAAGGACTATCATTTCTCACCTATCGCGTTTGGTTTGGCATATTAACGGAGAGAAAAGAAAACATTTTACAAGATCTTACCAAAATAACCCTCACTAATATTATGATAAAATAATGCACTCAAATTTATAAATACTATTATTGCTATCAGCTCAACAAAAAAAGTTCAATATGATGCATCTTTTCCTACAAATAATATTACTAGATTATTGCAAATAAAGTGGAACACAACTAAAATGGAGATAATTCATAGTTATTAGAGTTTATGACTCTTAGAAACGATTTTTTTGGTCAAACATCATACGATCTAAAGTTTCCTTCCGAAACTCCACCGGGCAACCAAATAATATGTTCATTCTTTCAGGTTTGCTGGCAAGAAAAAGGTATGCATCCCAATAAGAACAAACGTATTGTAAAGAAGGGTTCAATGAACTTACAAGTGGCAAGATCCTTCCACCCCTATCTTCTTTGTAGTGTAGTGGAGATCTGTAACAAAAAGTATAGAGAAAGTACTATGAATACATGAATAGAAAAATGAGAAAAAAAAACACAAGTACTCGTACTAGAGAATCAAAGAAACGTAGGAGAAACAGTTAATTAATAGACTGACCTCTAGGTGATGAGTAGAGACACCTTGTAAAGCTTATATAGGTTGTTGAGTGGTCCTTTATAGATATAGTTTCAGTATTTTGGGGCATTTCACTTTGGCGGGATATTGTCTCTTTTGGCGCCTCTTTTTCATGGCTTTGGCGGTAGTTTTTTTTTTTTTTTCTCCATGGACAATTACGTCAAGATGAAAATATAATACTCTCCTGATTTCTTTTCTCACCAAATCTCATCACTTTTGGTGAGATTGAAAAACTTGATAATAAGAGATTTCATTTCTCATGATTTCTCACCAATTCTTACCTAATGTTTAATCCAAACGCCATATAAGAAATCATTTCTCACCAATTCCTTTCCTTTCTCACCAAATCACTTAATCCCAACATAGTGTGTGTGAGAAACAATGTGCTTAGTAAGAAGAGCCCTAATTCTGGGTTAGTGAACGAATCGACTGAATTCCTGAGTGAAGAACAAATATTGATTGAAGGATTGTAGATAGAAAAAAAAAAACACAGACCTGATGGAGAATCTGCAGGAATCAGAGAGACAAAGAACGATTCGCAAGATCGATGATAGCTACCCCGTTGGTTGGATTTGTAAACCCCACGAAAGGGCCTACCCGTTGTTGGGACTATTTTATTTTAAAAAAATGGTATCATACCCTGCTGGCGAATTAGTCTTTGAATTAGTATTTTTTTTATTGAAAAATTTATCAAAAAAAAAGAATTAGTCTTTGAAAAATACCCTCCGAATGGGGGATGTAAGGAAAACCGGAAAAATCGGTCAAACCGACCGAACCAAACCGAATTCATTATTTTAGATGAATTTTATGGATGTTTGGATTATGAGCGGTTTAGTATTTTCATAAACCGGTCTAATCGGTTCTGTTCCGGTTTGTACAAAATTTACGCCGCACCAAACCGAACCGAACCAATATGTTTGTTATGACAAATCACCTCACGAACGAAGAACGAATAAAAGAAGAACACGAGTATTTTACGTGGTTCGCTAGCAAGATATTTGCTAACTACCTCCACGGCGGAAAAGCACTCTTTATTCACTTAAGAGGAACAATTACAATGTTTTTGCATACCTAATAGTGTGACTACTAGGTTCTATATATAGTGCTAGGAAATTCCTAAAGTTTCCAAATCCAATTTGGAAACAACTTGTTTCCTAACTAATCCTCCACCGCCTTTGACTTCCAATGTTTCCTAATCAAAGTTGGAAACAAAGAGTTTGGCAGCCTTTGACCAATTCAAGGCACCAACTCAACAAATCTCCACCTTGACTTGAATTGTCTCGTCAACAGCAGCTGCTCCTCTTCTCGTAAATAAAGCTACGTCTTCTCCGTACCCGATTGTCTCTCGTCACAGAGACTCACTGGACCCCCACCGGGTCCGACATGCCCCGAAGGGCGTCACTGACTCAAGATGTTGAGCAATCCCACACAATGCTGGAACTTGCTCTCCGGAACTGGCTTGGTGAACATATTCGCGGGGTTGTCAGCAGTCCCCACCTTCATCACCTTGATCCTGCTCTCGTTTCTCAGATTTGATACCTGACGTCGATATGCTTGGTCCTCTCATGATGAACCTGGTCCTTAGTCAAGCAAATCGCACTCAAGCTGTCACAGTAGACTATCGCCTGATCTTGATGTAGCCCTAGATCATTGCCCATTTCCTTAAGCCAAATTTCCTCCTTTGCTGCTTCCGTTAGAGCCATATACTCCGCATTCGTGGTGGACAAAGTCACCGTCGGCTGTAGCGTAGTCTTCCAACTCATAACAGATGCTCCCATAGCAAATACATAGCCTATCATTGATCTTCTACTATCAATATCCCCTGCATAGTCCGCATCCGCGAAACCAGCTACCAAGATGTCTTCACTAGCCCCATAACATAGGCCAATGTCTGACGTACCATTAAGGTACCGGAATATGCGCTTCACCGCCTGCCAATGGTCCCTACCCGGATGAGCCATAAAACGACTAACCACACTAACAGCGAATGCTATGTCCGGTCGAGTGCAGACCATAACATATATGAGACTTCCAACTGCGCTAGCATATGGAACCTTGGACATGTACTCCTTCTCCTCCTCGGTCTGAACGGTGTGCATTCCTAGCTTGCTATTAGTTTCCATAGGAGTATCTATAGCTTTAGCTGATAACATCCCGAATCTTGTCAAGACCTTCTTGATGTATCCCTGCTGTGAAAAGAAAATCTTCTTCTACTTCTTCTTCCTGTCTCCATAGATCTCAACTCCTAATATCTTCCGAGCAGCTCCCAGATCCTTTATCTCGAATTCCGGGCTAAGGGATCTCTTCAGTTCTCTAATTTCCTTGATATTTTGAGTTGCAATCAGAATATCATCCACATATAGAACTAGGTATATACGTGATCCACCATGCAACTCTTTGTGATACACGCAACAATCATACTCGCACTTGTGGTAACCAATCTTCAACATGAAGATGTCAAACCTCTTGTACCATTGCCTCGGTGACTGCTTAAGTCCGTAGAGAGATCTCTTCAGCTTGAACACGTGGTTCTCTCTTCCGGAAACTTGGAACCCTTCCGGTTGGCTCATGTATATCTCCTCTTCCAACTCTCCATGTAGAAAAGCTGTTTTGACATCCAATTGCTCAAGCTCTAGGTCGTGGTGTGCCACCATTGCTAGTAGCACCCGGATAGAAGTATGTCTGACCACCGGTGAGAAGATCTCGTTGTAGTCAACTCCCTCTTTCTCACTGAACCCTCTTGCAACTAGCCTTGCCTTATACTTGATGCCCTCTCCAGAAGCAGTTCCTTCCTTTCTTCTGAAAACCCACTTGCAACTGACTATCTTCCTTCCCGCTGGGAATTTAATAAGCTCCCAAGTCGAGTTCTTGCTAAGAGACTGAAAGTGTGTAATGTAGACTAAATACAGGACCTAAATACTCTAGAGGGGGGGGGGGGTTGAATAGAGTATGGAAACTTTTTGCAAAGCTTAAAGTTTAACAGGATAGCTTTGTGTAAAACTTGAAATCTCAAGGCCTTGAGATTTTGTAAACTGTCTGAAACTCACTAAGGCAAAATTGTAAGCTTCACGGCCTTGAGCTGTGAACAACTCTAAACAGCTTTTAAACCCTAGTTTGATTTGAGTTGTATGCAGCAGATAATAATCAAACGGAAAATTAAGGAACACAAAGCAATTTACAGAGTTCAGTCCCAATGGACCTAATCTCTGCATGAGGGATCTAATCCCACCAGTATTGGGCAAACACTTCTTATTACTCACACAGAAACAGCCCTAGATCTTCAAGCCTAAGTGATTTCCCTTACACCTATACAACTTGTGGTTCCAAACCTATCTAGTTCCAGCTACTAACTGTTGAGCTAACAAGAACCTATTGTTGTTCACTTGAACAACCAACCACTAGGTTAAGTGAGGTTCAAAATAATATAGAGATACACAGATGAAGTACAAATGAAGAACACAGTATAAAGATAAGATGTTGAAGCCTGGAAGTGTTCTTCAGGAATGACTGGATTGATTTGATCTTCAGAAGTCTGGAATGAAGCTTGAATGATTGTGTGTTTGAATGGATGATCTCCCACGAATTTGTCACACCTCTCAGAGTATTCTGCAAGCCTCTCTCCTCCTTCAAAATTCAAACCAGTCTCTTTTATCCACAGCTGCAACTGATTGAGAGATTTTAGGATCTCAGTTCCTACAAATCCTCCTTCTGTTTTCAACTTAAATTCAAACAGCTTCAGGTGGATATCCGTTGGAGTTTGTTGAGATTTCTCCTGCACGTTTAACAAACCTGCAACAGCCAAGAAACACTGCAACAACACAATTCAAAAAACTAACAGTACTGAGACTGTTTGGTTATACAGTTTCTGATAAAACTGTTTAATAAATTTAGAACATTAATCTGCATATCCTCTAGAACAAATAAGATATGAAAAACAAGTTTAAGACACTTATAAGTGAGTAAATAATCACAATACTAAGAGTCATAACCTACAAGAAAGAATCAACTAAGTTCTATAAAAACTGTCAGTAGCTCAAGGCATATCTCAAGGCCTTGGAGCTCTGAACCTGCTTCACAGCATTTCAAAATTAAACCCAGATAACTTTGATTCTTCCTGTTCTGATCATCTGCAATTGTTTTAGATGTATAAATAGTACAAACCACAAATACATACCATAAACCACTGATTTGCATAATCAGATATCCAATTCTGCAACACAAAGATGTTAGAACACATAGCAGAATAAGCAATCTCAAGGCTTTGAAGTTCTGTCAATCTCAAGGCTTTGAGATAACTAACAAGCCTTTGCTGCTAATGTCTTAGCCTTTTGTATTTCATCACTCAAAACAAATACCAATCAAAGCACATTCAGGGATCTTGACTCAACAGAGACTCCATCTCTTATCTCATCGCGACAATCCATTTTGCTGACTCAGAACTAGATATATCGGCCTTGTAGGAGGATGGCTCGTCCTCTACCTCTTCCGCTACCTGTAATGCATATCCCACCATACCATCATCTATGTATCTCGCTGGAGGCTTTATGACTCTCCTTGGTCTTCCTTCAGCAATACTTTAATGAACCGGTTCCTCTGGTGTAGACGCATCCTCACTATCAGACTCTTCTGCTTCTTCCTCTTCTGCTTCTGGCAGCGGTGTAGGGATTTCGGAATCCTTAGGATCAGTAGGATCCGACTCTCCCTCCCCCTTCTTCTTTGCACCTCCAAGCTCCACCTCCACGGAGTTCTTCAACATATGAGTCTCATCAAAGACTACACTTCTGCTAAGTATAATCTTGTTGTCTGCCCATATCTTGTATCCCTTCACACCTGTTCCAAAACCCATGAATACTCCCTTCTTAGATCTTGGTTCTAGTTTGCCATCATCAACGTGATAATAGGCAACACAGCCAAAAACTCTCAAATCCGAGTAATCCACTGCATAACCAGACTAGACTTCCATAGGAATCTTGCATCCTATACCTGTGTGCGGGCTCCGATTTATGAGATAGCATGCCATGGAAACTGCCTCTCCCAAGAAACCTCTAGAAAGACCTGCATTCGAAAGCATGCACATTGCTTTCGCTAAAAGTGTCTGATTCATTCTCTCGGCTACACCGTTCTTCTGCAGTGTGTGCCGAACGGTGCGATGGAGTGCTATTCCCTGATCCTTGCAGAATCTATCAAACTTCGATGAACAGAACTCTAAGCCGTTGTCCGTGCGCAGCCTCTTCACCTTCTTTCCCACTTGATTATCTACTAGGACCTTCCACTCCTTGAATCTTGCGAAGGCTTCACTCTTGTGCTTGATCACGAATATCCAAGTCATTCTGGAGTAATCGTCTATGATGCTCAGAAAATACCTATACCCGCCAATCGCTTCGACTCGATATGGACCCCAGCAATCCGAATTGATATTATCAAGAGTACCTTTCGTTCTATAAACCGCCTTAGGGAACTTGCTACGCTGTAGCTTCCCATACACGCAGTGCTCACAAAATCCTAGGCTCTTGGGCGCATGCCCGGTGAGATAGCCTTTCTTGTGAAGTTCTTGCATTCCACGTTCACTCTAAGACCGAGCCTCATATGCCACAGCTTGGTTAGATCAGCTTCTTAATCTCGACTGAGACAACTACAACAGAACTTGTGATCGTCGAACCTTGCAACATGTACAAAGTCCCATTCTTGACTCCCCTGAGAATAAACTTAGAATCCTTGCAGACTTGTAGATCTCCACCTTCACCTTTGAAACTGTATCCCTTGCTGTCGAGTAGACTCAAGGAGATCAGATTCTTCTTAATATGTGGTACATGCCTGACTTGGTCTAAAGTACATAACTTCCCTTCATTCGTCTTCAATCTAACTGAGCCGCTCACAATCACCTTACAGACGGCTCCGTTTGCCATGTAGACAGACCCTCCATCCGTTTGGTTGTACGTCGAGAATAGCTCCCTATTAGAGAAAATATGATAGGAAGCTCCGGAATCAAGGACCCACGCATCCTGAGAGTGCGTGACAACATCCGCCATTGGAACGTAATCATCCTCAGACGAGTTACCTTGTTCTGCTACGGCTGCGGATCCATTCTGCCCCTGTTGACCTCGTTTCGGGCAATCTCTCTTCCAGTGCCCCTTGTCCTTGCAAAAGGCACAACTCATCCTTGGGTAACTTAGAACCTGAGAACTGCTTCTTCTTGTTCTTCTTACCCTTCTTGCTTCCCCCCGTTGCCATCATTCCGGAAGCATGGTCCTCTATACCTGTGCCTGCACCCTTATGGCGCAGTTCCCTAGCATGGAGCGCCGATCTCACCTCCTCTAGGGATAAGTCGTCCTTGTTCACAATGAACGATAGCACGAAGTTCTCATATGATGGAGGTAACGAGATCAATAACAAAAGTGTAGCATCCTCATCCTCCACCTTCTCGCCAATATTTCGCAAATCTAACATAATTGTGTTCAATTGATCTAGATGGTCCTTGAGAGCCGTACCTTCAAGCATCCGGAGGGTGAAGAGCCTTTGATTTAGTATCAAATTTCTAGTGAGACTCTTCGCATGTAGAGACTCTCCAACTTGAGCCAGAGCTTTGCTGCTTCCTTCTGATCTGCGATCTCGATGATCACGTCATCCGATAAGCACAACATAATCGTTGTGTGTGCCTTCTCATCCATCGCCTTGAACTCCGCAGATGCAACATTCATGCCTCCCATGTCCGCGGTCAAAGGTGCCCACAAGCCTTGCGATTTGAGCAAAGCCTCCATCTTTATCTTCCACAGACTGAAGCTGTTCCCTCCTGTGAACCTGTCGATCTTCAACATCGATCCGTACATCGTTCTTGGTGGATCGTGAACTCTAGTCTCGTGCTCCACCTAGATCGCAAAATCCTAGCTTTGATTTCACCAATTTGTGAAACCCTAGCTTTCCTCTGCCTTGATCTTGATCTTGAAACACCGTCAACCTGAGGCTCTGATACCAGTTTGTTATGACAAACCACCTCACGAATGAAGAATGAATAAAATAATAACACGAGTATTTTACGTGGTTCACTAGCAAAATATTTGCTAACTACCTCCACGGCGGAAAAGCACTCTTCATTCACTTAAGAGGAACAATTACAATGTTTTTTGCATACCGAATA
Organism: Linanthus parryae; assembly: GCA_023055425.1. Lineage (NCBI taxonomy): Eukaryota > Viridiplantae > Streptophyta > Magnoliopsida > Ericales > Polemoniaceae > Linanthus > Linanthus parryae. Next base: position 91,533,015 of record JALGPY010000004.1, on the reverse strand, counting down.
GTGTGACTACAAGGTTCTATATATAGTGCTAGGAAATTCCTAAAGTTTCCAAATCCGATTTGGAAACAAATTGTTTCCTAATTAATCCTCCACCGCCTTTGACTTCCAATGTTTCCTAATCAAAGTTGGAACAAAGAGTTTGACAGCCTTTGACCAATTCAAAGCACCAACTCAACAATGTTTTTAATGTACTTTTACTATATATATATATATATATATATATATATATATATATATATATATTTTGTAAAGTATATGAAATAATCTACTAAAAGGTAAACATAACTAGATAGATTCAATTAAGTTTTCTTATTGATCTTAATCTTTTCCATTTCTCTCATGTCCCATCATACTTTTATTTAAGCATAAGTTCTTTTTACGTATATCTAATTTTTTCTTACTTAAAATTTGAAATTTATTTACATATTAGTATTATAATATTCATACAAGAATGTTTAGGTAAACCGAAAGAACCGAACCAAACCAAATTGATTTGGTTCGGTTGATCCTTTCAAATGATTTGATTTGGTTACAAAATTAGTAAACCGATATAATCGGTTTGGTTTATGATTTCCGCCCAAACCGCACCAAACCAAACCGCTTACACACCTAAAAGTGTAATTAACCCAAAATCCAACCTAATCAATCTTCTTTATAAAAACAAAAACGAACTATTTGTCCTTTTACTTGCTCTTCCTACTTTAAATTTTATCTCTCCTCTGCAACTCTCCAACCGCTTCTTCCTCTCCTCCATGGCTTCCTCAGCAACTGCTTCTGCTATCTCTTCCTCCTCCGCTCCGGCTTCCGGCGCACCCCATCCCAACCTCGTCGCCACCACTGTCACGGAGGCCGGCCTACATACAGTTAGAGAATCTGTTGAATTTTTGAAACTCTATACTTTCAATTCTTCAATTTCCTTCACTTTGATTGGTTGAATATGTATAAAATTGTAAACGTCTTCACTTTGATTGATTTCATGAGTAAGAATTGCAAAGTTGACAGTTTGAACAGGATGAGGCGAGGATAGGGATTTTAGATCTAGATTGGGACGAGATTTTTCAATCGAGTGAGATTGGGACAAGCATTTGCTCTAATTGGTCTTAGCGGGAAGAAGGCCGAGACGAGCAAATGTTCGTCGCAGTCTAACCAGATGAACTGGGACGAGTAAGCTTAAGACTTGCTAGATGAGAAAATGCTCGTCTAGCAATTTACTAGGACGAGCAAATGCTCGTCTCAATATATTACCAGGCGAGCAACGACTAGACTTGCATTTGCTCGTCTCACTATAATACCAGACGAGCACTTGCTCATCCCAATATATTGCAAGATGAGCATTTGCTTGTCCCATTTTATTGTCAGGGGAGCATTTGCTCGTCCCAGTCTCAGCTCCCATCTATATTATAAAATAGCATGGTTTAACTAACTTATGATTTTTCAACCGTTAGATTAAATCAACCCCATCTCCACCATCAGATCTCACCTACTTATTACATCTCTAACTACCCACTCTCCTTGAATATCCCTAATTAACCACTCTCTTTGGACATCCTTAACTAATAGGAGAGAGGTTTTTCTCAACTACATCCCTAACTAATAGGAGATAGGTTGTGAGTGATTCCCACGTTCATTTATAATGCTCATCCCATACTTGAAATTTGTTCTTGTTTTTTTTCACCACATTTGTAAATATAAATTTTTGATAACACCTCTAAATTCATTTATAAAAAAACACACCTATAAATTTAAAAACTATCCAATTTAGGGATAGTAACCTCGCGCACGGGCGATACTCTAGTACTTAGAAAAAAATCAATTATTTCAGACTTAGAAAAATTCCAACAACTTTCAGTAACACTTGAACACTTAGAATTAGACCAATTTCAACAACACTTAAAAATAATGCGAATAAAATTTAACCAAATGTGATACAATAAAAGTTGAACACTTACAAATTTTAGTAACACTTGAACACTTATAAAATCAGTAACACTGGAACACTTAGAAATTCAGACAAATGTGAATGAAATGTACTGAACACTTAAAAATCATGTAAATACTTCAAAAGTTTATAATTTACCCAAATACTTGGAAAAATTCATCAAACATTTAGAAAAATTCATCAATTTTTAAAAATAACACATATTAAAATACTTAGATTATTTCGGAAACACTTAAAATTATAAGAACTTTATTACTATTGTGATTTTAATTTCAATTGCAGATGCAACATATTAAGGTTTCAGACTTCAGTCAGGTTTTGGGAGATGCACAGCTTCTGTTGTGTCGGGGTAAGATCGAGAAAGAAAACATAAGTACGAGGGTAGGTTTAGAGGATATAAGAACATTTTGAAATACCTCTGCGGCGATGTTAGGAAATTGATCGAGACACGGCTCCCGCAACTAAAATTTATGTTGGACATCCATGGCGACAACTATAAATTTCCTAGACAACTAGTGAATCTTGTTATTCATTCGAAGATGGACGGATAAGAGAAAGATCATGAGGTGTGATTCTACGTTAACAATATGCATTTAAGGTTTGAAATTCAGAAATTCAGTTTGGTTTCGGGCTTGGGCTTTAACGACACCGATGGGTTAGCCGAGAAAGAGCGTGCACTGAATTGGGCTTCTAAGTATCTCCCCGTCCACAAGCTTGGTAATGACATCCCAATACCCGTAGTTGAAATAACTCTGGATCCATTGAAGAAGAAAACGCAGTTGAGCGATGAAGAGAAGTATTATTGTGCGAGGCTGCTAATGGTATGCTTAATGGGGCGGATAGTGTAGGTGAAAACCAATAAGCACATAATGTCCATGACACCATTTGGCCTGCTGTCTAGTTTCAAATGAGCAAAAAAAATCGGATGGGAAAGGTACTTGTTGTCATATATCATTGAGCAAGTGTGGGATAAGGATTGGGAGAAGAATTTTAATTCTCAACGTCCCCGAAAGTACAAGATGACTTGGTTCCCGCACATCTTTCTTGAATGGATTTGCGATGCCATACCACATCTCAGAGAGCTTTTTGGAAAAAAGAGAGAAGTTGAGGAAAGGAAATAGTCGCAGTTGGCTAACTAGACATGGTGAATATGCAACGCCAGATTGGAAGAATGAGCCCAATGACATAAAGAGTGTCTATCATAAATATTCCCAACGTATGAAGAGAAATAACATTCGTACTGGATAAGCTTCATGGAGTACATGAGGACTCACATGTTGGGCAGCGGAATAACAAAAATATCGCTAAAAACCCACCATGGACCCATGTGAATGAGCATAATCTGATGATTAGAGGTTTACCTCAGTCACACTGACTGGTGAAGATCACTTGCATAGAAAAGAAATGGCGCCTCTATGGTATCCACACGAACGGATCTGCACTGGACTTCCTCTTTGTCGGAGCAGCATGCTGAAGGAAGACGGACGATTTTGTCTCACAAAACCGGATGAAATTGGACGGTTTCTCTCGAAACTCTAGTTTATGTATCTCATCCGAATGTTTCTAAAAGAATCATCTAACCCTAGCCACGCTGAAGATTATTTATGGGGATGAGAGAGTTAGGCTTTCCCTAGTTTAAATTCAAATATGAAACCCACAATTGTTCTTTAGTCCAACTATGAGCATTGAATTCCAGTAAGATCCATTCTTTTGTGGACCCTGTAGGTTCCTAATTACGTCGGCAGTAAAAATTACAAACATTGAGTGGTATCTTTCAAAACATCAATGCTACCAAAGTAATATGAATGTTAGTGATCTGACTAACCTCTATGACAAATGTTGCCGTGTCGTATAATCCCTTTGTCCATATATCGAGATTATACGCAAGGCATAAAGTGTCACCATTGTTTATCTAATATATAATTTCTCGATTCTCTGAGAATAGTTAGACAGACAAATGACATCAATATCTCATATTGATTTATTTGAGCACGGTCATGCATTTTCATATGTCGCACTCATCGAGTGACCATGGATATTTACTCCTGTTACGTAGGAGGGAAAATGCTATCTAAATCACTCACACCTCTCAGCATATTTCATAACATGTCTAGTTATCGACAATCCTCTTATTAATGTTCTATTAGATCTTAGTGTATTTATTGAATCTTGTTATTAATGTAGCAGAGTTATCCCAACTATCACCTTTGTTACAATAAAGTACCGATCAGAAGGACAACCAAGAATTCCAACATCACAAGAGACGATTACGGATACCAAGAGATATGGCTGTACGGAAAACCAAAAACCTGTCAAACCGACCGAACAAAACCGAAAATGCTTGGTTTTTGATGGTTTTTTGCATGTTTCGTTTATCAACAGTTCAAGTTTTCACAAACCTGTCCATTTGATTTGGTTTTCGGTTTGTAAAGATATCACACCTCACCAAACCGAACCGATACGTCCTTAACAGACTATTACTACAATGTATATTGCATAAAGTATATTAAATAATCTAGAAGAGAGAAACACGAGTAGATAGATTCAAATAAAATGATTATATTAATCGTTATCTTCTCCATTTTTCTCGCGTATCATCATATTTTCACTCTAAAGTTATAGTGTTGCCTATTTTTATGTCTATTTAATTTATTTTTCACTTAAAATTTGAATTTCGTTGATAAAGTAGTATTATAATTCCATTCAATAATTTTTACGCAAACCGACCGCACCGAATTCATCCTTTCAGATGGTTTGGTTTGGTTACAAAATTAGTAAACTGATGTATTCAGTTCAGTTTATTGTTTTAGCAAAAACAGCACCAAACCGAACAGTTTACACCCCTACCAGGAGTGCACTCAACTATTTGGTTAAGTATTTGTATGATACTGGCAATAAGGTCAAATAAATATGAATAATACAATAAGTATCTATGCATAATCGCTTAATGTAAGGTATAACATATTACACTAAATTTGCAAGCTATCAACGCTATAGTAGATGATTGATTCACAAAGAAGAAAATCTCACAGTGTTCTATGAAGTGGGCATCACATCATATTGCAAATTTGGGCATTGTTTTTACATTAAAAAATATGTATTTTTCATGTTTGTTGTCCACGTAAAAATTTCCTTACATCTTATATATATGCCACTATATTTTTTTTTTAATTTCCCATACATATTTTTAAAACATAAAATGCTACAAAATATGTTGATTTGTATGTGTATCACCTTTTTTTGAAATGGAATATCTTATGGACTTATGACAGAATTTTATCTACCAAATATTCGGTGTGGCTAACCCATAATAACATAATTTGTCTGCTAATTTGTTTCCATCTCGACAAACTAGGACTGCAACTCGGGAGGGTTGGGCGGGTTGACGCCCTTGCCCAAGCCCAAGCTCGAATTCTGTCGGGGTTGCCCAAGCCCAACCCAGCCCGGGTAAGGAGCATTGCCAACCCGTCCAAGCCCAAATTCAAAACAAACCAATCCGGGTTCGGGTTGAATTCGGGCTAGCCCATTAAACTAAATAAATTAACATAATTATTACATTCAACTCAATTAAAATTGTCTCCTTAAAGTTAAGTTAATAACTTACATATAAAAGATGTATCGAATGTAGACATTTCATTTTTTTTTGTTATTTAAGGCTAAAAAATAATGACTATATATTGTTATAGTGAATTAAAAAATTATCCATTTATACAAGAGAGTACTAGATATTTTGTGAAAAAAATTCTATTAGTTGTGAACATAAACATAACTAAAAATATCACTAATAATTAATAGAAAAAATAATAGATTCTTGATAAATATGCTATATAATGCTCTCAAAATATAACATTTATAGGTAATGAGTATACAACTCGGGCAATTCGGGCTAGCCCATCGTTTAATATTCGTACCCAAGCCCGACCCTAATTGCAATTCGGGTTGAGAGTTTCTGCCCGAGCCCGTCCAAATTTCACAAAACATGTGCCCAAGCCCGACTTTAGTCTGGGCTGGGTTCGGGTTGGTCGGGTTCAGCCCGTCCAAGTTGCACCCCTACGACAAACCCATCTAACATTAACTACTTTAAATAACAACTTCCTAGGAATTTCGTGAACAAGCTAATTCATTTGTGAACCACTAAACCAGTTGTTGACCTTCTGAGTTCTAAGTTCTCTCAGTTTCCCGTTCAGAGCCTTCATGAGCCTTTGAGAATCCGTCTCCACCATGATCGATCTAAAACCATAGCCATCAATGATATTGAGACCCTTCTTTATCACTTATGCTTTTAAGATTGTGGAATCGGAATTGTAAGGACTTGTATAGGTCCAAGCTCGGACGAAATCACCAGACGAGTTTCTGATAACTGCAGCGCAAGTCGCCGTCTCCGAGTTTTCACAACAGGCTCCGTTGAAATTACATTTAAGACTTCCTGTCGGTGGAGCTTTCCACCGGCGACTTTCTGGAGAAGAGCCTGAAAAACAAGAAGACTAGCGTAATTACAAAACGCAAATTAAAAAAATGCACGTGTTATGAATTGGGTGATCAAAACTCTAGCTTGAATTGGCCAAGCAACGGGCAAAGGAGGCAAGGAAATCGAAGTTGCATGAGTTGGGGTTGCTAAGAGGTCGTGCGACTTGGATTGTGAGGTCGTGCGACCTAGACTGTGACCTGTTGAGGTCGTGCGACCTAGATTGGGAGGTCATGCGACCTGGGCTGTTGGTCCTAGAGGTTGTGCGACCTAGATTGGGAGGTCGTTCGACCTGGACCGGGTTTGGACAGTTTTTGGAATTGTTTCCTTTTTCGTTTTGACAACGTTTGGACGATGCCTTGGGCAGAAGTCAGTAGTATAGACCTATATATGGGTGTATGACTCTTCTATTGACGTGTGTGATGTATCATTGATTGTATTGGCTCTCTGATCAACCAATCGGGTTGTTTGGGACGTGGATGTAGCTAGTATCAAAACTAGTGAACCACGTTAAATCGTTGTGTGTTGTTCTTCATCTTATTCTTCGTCTCATCACTCTTCTTGGTTCCTAACAAGCGACATCGTGCATCCGCAAAGCGTATTCTAACAAGTGGTATCAGAGCCAGGTTGTTGGGTTAGGGTTTGGTGATGAGTGATGGCGAATTCGTTTAGGATGAAGATCTATCGTTTTGGTGAAAATAATATTTTTGATACGCCCACCACCAAGTTATTGTTGGGTGAACTATCGTGCTCCTTGTTGGAGGAGCAATCGGGCGCATGCGATAAAAAAAATTGGCGCGCATATGATTGGGCGGTAAGGGATCTGGCAAATCCGACAAGTCATTGTTTCATACGCAAATCTGGCGGTTCGCACGCATCTGGCATTCAGGCAATTGGCGTTCCGGCGCAATCGGGCTTCCAACGTGGAGTATTGGGTGTGTGAATCTCAATTGGGCTCTTCCGTCGCAAGAACTCGTAAGAGTTGGAGCATCGGCATGGAGCGATCTTGTTCTTGGCGCTAGGAGGATTCAAGTCAAGGTGGAGACGACTCAAATCAACTGGCGGATTTGGCTCGTGGCATGGAGCAATTGACCTGTCTTGTTGACAAGAGATTGATTGGTAGCGCGTTATTGGGCGCGGATTGGTTGGTTGATTGGCGACGTGTTATTGTGCACGCATTGATTGTTGGAACGTTATTGGGCGTGTCTCGGTTTGTGCCTTGGTGCGGTAAGTATTGGCGGCGCAATTGACATGACTTGATTGATGGACACTTTTGTCGTTAAGTTTCATTGTAACAACGTTGGGGAGATGCATTGTGTCATCGTGCATTAGGGTGTGTTGATTGAGACACACAAGCCTCTGCGTTCGTTGAGACGCAAAGACGCGCTTGTTGTGGCGCATAGTGGATGTATTCCAATACCGCAAATATGGGAATACACTCTATCGGTTGATTGGTTGATCGTTTTGATTTGGGTGGAGCACTTCGAATTTTTGTTGTTGGAAGTAATCCACAATTGGCGCATTCGTTGAAAGGGCGGATGGCAATTGGAGAAACGATTTGGTGATTGTCTTTTGCATCTAGGTACTGAACATCGAGTTTTGGGTGGAGGCGTTCTTGATCGTGAGACGCATTCACAATTGGATTGATGAGGAGCATTGGATTGATTGTTAGGGAGTTTTGATCAATGTGAAGATTTTTTATGAATTGGGTGATCAAAGATCTACCTTGAATTGGCGAAGAAACGAGCAAAGGAGGCAAGAAAATCGAAGCTGCATGAATTGAGGTTGCTAAGAGGTCGTGCGATCTGGATTGTGAGGTCGTGCGACCTGACCTGTTGAGGTCGTGCGACTTCGATTGGGAGGTCGTGCGACCTGGGCTGTTGGTCCCAGAGGTCGGGCGACCTGGATTGGGAGGTCGTGCGACCTGGACTGGGTTTGGACATTTTTTGGAATTGTTTCCTTGTTCGTTTTGGCAACGTTTGGACGATGCTTTGGGCCAAAAATCAGTAGTATAGGCCTATATATGGGTCTAAGACTCTTCTATTGACGTGTGTGGTGTATCGTTGATTGTATTGACTCTCTCATCAATAAATCGAGTTGCTTTGGCCGTGGATGTAGCTAGTATCAAAACTTGTGAACCATGTTAAATCGTTGTGTGTTCTTCTTCATCTTGTTCTTCGTCTCATCACTCTTCTTGATTCCTAACAAGTGACATCGTGCTTCCACAAAACGTATTCTAACAACACGTGCAATGCTCATGCTGCTAACTAGTAATAAATAAAGTCAACTGATTGATAACAATAAAGGCATCAAAAGTTGCTGCCATATAACAGTTGTTTGTAGTTAAGTATGATAATGTTGACGTTTACTTAACATATAAACACTGTTTTCTCTGTTGAACTTTTTATTGATTTTGATGAAAAGAGTCGGAACTAAAACTTATAATCCTTTTACCTCAAAAGAAGAAGGATGGAAACATACCCGCATCCTCAGTTACAACTTACAAGTATTACATTGATTACAGATGAATCAAATGTATCCAAAAATAAATTGTGAGCAAATGAACCACACATGTAGCAGTCATATTACACGACATTGGTGAATAAAACGGATTTTGAGTTCGTGGTACAACAGTGCTAGTTATCATTAACTCCACAGTAACCAGCAAGAGTTGCCGTGGGGTCGCTTTCGGTGAGATTTAGAAACCCCAGGCCGGAGAAGGGCTTGAAGAGCAAAGGGTGTTCATCATTTACTAGCTCTTTTGGTGTTTGGGTCATCCCCAGCATGACTGAGCTCACAGTCAAAAGGTAGTTCACTTCCTTCGCTTTCTCTGTTACACCGTGCACGTGTATTGGTGAATGTATCCTCCCGTTGCTCCATCCCTATATCCAGAAACACCAGAAAACAAAAATATAAATTTTGAACAAAAGAAAAAAAAATCGTGTCGATCCTGTCAGTAAAAGAATGCAACAAATTGGTTTAACTATATCAACCATGAGCGGATCGCCAGCCATGAAGAGGACGCGGGAAGGAGACGGGTGGAAAGGAAGCCAGTGTCGTCCGTCTTTGGTCTGGACCTCTAGATCTTTGACATCGTTCTGGTAAAACACGGTCAGGAAGGCCTTGTCCGAGTGGGACATTCCACGTTTCTCGGCCTCACTAATTGGCACTTTGTGTTCCTGTTTCACTAACCCCAACCGATATATATGTTGGGATTCAGTATTGTTTGTGTAGGCGTCCGCACCGTAACCTTCAAGTATCATCTTTTGTACCGTTTCAATTAATTCCCCCAATCGGTCCGTCAGTGCCACGGTATGTTGGCTGGTAAATGACCAACATAAAATAAATGCAAAAACAACATTTGAAACAAAATTATCATCCATAATTCAATGACAGGACGGTTTTAGAAGTAACTGTTTCGGGCCACCAAAGATAACTAATGGCATTAGAATGCTTCTCCTACCAACACAATTGCTTTCTGACAGCATAACCAAATTTTAATGCATTGGTAAGACAATTATTATGACTTTTAGATAGTTTCTGATATCCCAAAACAGTTTTCAGGAGGCAATAGGAGAGATGCTTTTCCAGAACCTGCTTTTGATTAATTTATCTCAAGTCTTTTTACCTTAAAACTTTGTAATTTTAATATTTATATTAAAAACTTATACAAGTCATATATTTTTTTTCATTTTACTCTCTCATAGCAGGTCTACAGTTGAGGTTACCATACATAAATTACATTAATTTTATAAAGTTTGGAAACAATTAAGTTGAATAAAAAAATATGACATGAACCAATTATATTAAGGATACAAAGAAGGATACACACAAATAATACAGAGGATCCGGACTCTCATATTTCATGATACAGAGGATCCGGACTCGCATATTGCACTTAATATTTATCAAACACCATTTTATCTAAAATTTACAGCTACTTTCCATAATAATTCTCACACAATAGCTTCCAGCACGGTCACAACATTACCATACTGGCCTTAAACGGGGTATTTTGCTATTTATAAGATGTTTCAATTTGCTTTCCCCAACATCGCCAAATAAAATGGATTATCTCCCAAGAAATAATTTGTAACATGCGGATGAAAGTATTTTACCAGAAAGTGTCGTTCCCGGTCGGCCAAATTGCATCCGTGAACTGCCGTGTCCCGTGAAGATTTCCCCCATCCCGGAAGGTGAAGGCTTCGGTGAAAGGATTTTCAGCGCAAAGGTTGTAGTATACAATATCCTTTCCCTTATCAGCGTTTACCGATTTAGTTTCTTCTGGTAAATCGAATAATTCTCGCAGAGCCTCGAGAAAATTCTCGCGTGTCTCCGCCGGTACGTGATCGTGAACCGCCACAAAACAACCGTAATCTTCGAGCGCGAGCCGGATTTCGTGCACCGCCAATTTCCAAGGACTAGTGTTCCCAGTCCCAGCTGCTGCTGCCGCCTTGAGCTTTGCCTGGCTCAAGTCAATCAGAGGAAGCTCAGGCAGTGTTTGGGAATTCATGATTTTCTCAATTTAATAATTAGTCTAAATTGGAGGCTGAAGTTCTCAACTATGACCTTTCTATTTATAGATAGCGCATTTAGTTATATACTATTTGTGATATACACAAATATATAATCCACTTGTAATTGTGGTGCTTTTACTTTCATGGTTCAAAGATAATTTAATCTAGATGTCGCTTGCAGTGGACATATTAAGGGATATATTGTTCTCTTCCCTCCATAATTGAAATAAGTAATGCACTACTAACAAGGAACTAATCAATCCTCTTATAATAGATTTCGTTAAATTAAAAAGGCTTAATTCCTTAACGGATACCCTAATATTCCGAAACTAACACATTGCATCCCCCACTTAAAAAATAGACTTATTGCATCCTCCATTTTTAATAAATTACACTTTACAACCCGTCGTTAGATAGTTCGCAAAATCAACTGTTAGTTGACTATTATTCCTTTAAGGGTAAAATTGTCTAATCCCATTTACATATGAACACTAATAACAACATTGTATCACCACCGCTGTCGCCACCATCGCCGTCACACAAAAACCCAGATATCGGCGAAGTAGAAATCAACACTACTAACAAATTGGGGCAAACACTAAGAGGAGTGCGCAGAAATCCAACTAGTGTTAAACAATGTAATAATGCAGATAGGGTATGTAGTTTTAATTAGTCAAAGTATAGAACAGAGGGAGGTAGGTGTAGTTTACTAGAATTAGTAACAATCTATTTGTTTTTCCCTCCTTCTGTTATAACAGAAGATTAGCAACTATGTAATCAATTCATCAATGAAATGATTTTCTCTCTCTACTTTCTCTCTCTTGTTCATCTCTTCTTCTTCTTCAACATGGTATCAGAGCTAAATCGAGGCTAAACGCCCTGGTTCTTGATTCAATTTTCGATTTACTTATGTGTTTTCATCTCTCTTTGTGTTCAATTTCACTTTGTTATCGATCTCAATTGGTTTCGTCACGGTTTCTGCATCGCCAGAACTTCCTTTAGGGCTCAAATTTTTCATTCGCAATTTGAATTCTCTGGTTCAAATTCTTCTTGATGGCACGAATTATATGGTCTGGCGTGCTCAGATGATGACTATTCTTCAGGCGAATTATCTTCTCGACTTCGTTTTGTCCTCGGTTGTGCCCGAGAAATTTATTTCGTCGGAATCTGCTCCGATTGTGTCGCTGGAGTATTCGCAATGGTTTCTCACTGACGATTTCAGCGCCCGTTCTTCCGATTATTCTTCATCTACCTCATGCCTTCTTGATATGGACTGCACTCAAGCAACACTTTACTTTACTCTCCAGATCGCACATCCACCAATTGAAGCTCCGTCTCTGCTCGATTTGTAAAGGTTCGAGCTCCATTTCCACTTATCTTGATCAGATTAAGCACATTACAGATCAACTTGCTCAGGTTAATGAATTTATTAAGGATGATGATTTGATCCTCTACATTCTCAAAGGTTTACCTAGTGAATATGATGTGTTTAAATCTACAATTCGGATTCGAGGTGCACCAATAACTGTGTTTGAGCTTAATTCTCTGTTAATTCTTAGGAATTACATCTCTATTCACAAACAACTCCATTATTGCCTACACCTTCATCTTCATCACTGGCTTATCCTGAGTTAATGACTGCTTATTTTGCGCCTAAGCTCAAGTATTCCACACCTTATAAGCAAAAACCCTATAGTGCATCTGGTGGTTCTTCTGGTGGTCCTTCATATTTCTCACGGGCCAAACCACAGTGGTCTCGTGATAATGCTTCTTCTGGTTCTAAATATTTTGTTTCTGCAATTGAATGTCAAATTTGTGGAAAACAATGGCATACGGCTCGCAACTGTTTGTATAGGATGGATATTCGGAAGTTTGCTGCAACTAAACCACTCAAGAAGGCTTACAATACAATTCATTCTTCTCAGCTCCCACAGACTTCTCCTCAATACGGTTCTTCTCAAGGAGCTATTCAACAACATGTTTATGCACCACATCAGTCTCTTGGAGGTTATTCTTATGGTCCAGTTCTAGCTCCCGCTACAGGTGGCTCTACAGGTTCAATTCTTCCTCCATGTCTGTTAGATTCTGGTGCTACTCACCATGTGACAAGTCAATATGATCACCTTCACAATGCTACACCTACTTCTTATTCTGTGCTCATTGGTGATGGTTCTAATGTCTCTCTTTCTCATTATGGTACATCACACCTTGCAACCCCTAACTACTCTTTGCTTTTACATAATGTTCTTTGATCACCTCAATTTAGTGCCAATCGTGTCTCTTTTCATAAACTTGCAGCAAATAATTACACCATTTCATTTAATGCGTCTGGCTTTGTGATTCACGACAACCTTACTAATGCAATACTGCATCAAGGGTCCTGCAACAATGGTTTGTATGCATTCACACCAGCTACATCTTCTCATTCCCAGTGTCATTCCACTTCCAGTCTTGGTGATTCCACTACTTGGCATCATAGATTAGGTCATCCAACACCAGCCATCCTGCATCATTTGTCTTCCCAGCTTCACTTCAAGTTTAAACCTTCTGTTTGTCAGTCTTATTCAGTTTATAAAAAGTCACAAATTAGTTTTTCCTAAAAGTACTAGTGTGACTATTGTTCCTTTTACTCTTGTACACTCTGATGTCTGGGGGCGTTCTCCCTTACTTTCTTTTTAGACTATATTTTGTTTCTGGATGATTGCACAAAGTACTGATGACTATATCCTCTTAAATCAAAATCAGATGCTTACAAAGCATATTTGCATTTTTAAGCATACATAGCTAATCAGTTCTCAGCCACTGTCAAAACTTTTAGAAGTGTAATGGCTCAGAGTACCTCAACCATGATTTTGCCCTCTATTTAAAAAATCATGGAATCATACATCAAAATTCATGTCCACACACACCGTAACAAAATGGTAGAGTTGAAAGAAAACACAAACACTTAGTTGAGACAGCAGTCACTCTTCTAACAAAGTCTCATCTTCCAAGCTCTTATTGGTTAGAATTTCTTTTGACTGCAAACTTTCTCACAACAGAATGCCAAAGAAATCAAACTACATATCTCCATTTCGAAGTTTGTTTTCTCTACCTCCTAACTATACACACCTAAAAGTCTATTGCAGCCTTTGTTAACCATGGCTAAAACCTTATTCCACCTCCAAACTGACTCCAAAATGTATTGCTTGTATTTTTCATGGTTATTGCCCACATACAAAAGGCTACAAATGTCTTGATCTTGTTTACAAAACTGTAAACATTTCAAGGCATGTTGTTTTCCATTAATCTGTATTTCCTTTATCTGACTCTACATTAGCTTCTAAGTTTGTTAAACCAAACTATACATCTGATTGGTCCTTTCTTACACCCATTTTTATGAGTACATAACCTTCTCCATCCACCTTTCCTATTCCTCCTTCTCCAGCAGATTTACATATCCCTTCTCCTATACATGTTTCACCTTCATCTTCTTATTCTACTTCTATATCTTCACCCGACCACCATTACCTTCTGCTTCTTCCCATTGCATGAGAACTAGATCAAAATGGCATCAGGAAACCAAATCCCAAATATTGTCTCACGGGAGTTACAAAGTTCTGTTTGTATGACACTGAGTTTGAACCTCAGCGTGTTCAAGCAGCACTTTCACAGCCTATTTGGTTGACTGCTACGAGAGAAGAATTTAGTGCTCTCCTCAAACAAGGTAATTGGAAGCTAGTTCCTTTGACACCAAATAGAAGACCAATTGGCTGTAAATGGTTGTTCAAAATAAAAAATGCTTCTGGTTCAATTTCTAGACAAAAGGCAAGACTTGTTGCCAAGGGATTTTTTCAAAAAGAAGGAATAGATTACAAAGAGACATTTTGCCATGTGATTAAGCATCAAACTGTTAGATTGGTGATGTGAATAGCAGTTCAATGTGCCTGGGATATTAGACAATTGGATGTGTCTAATGCATTTCTTCATGGCACACTTCAAGAGGAGGTGTTTATGACTCAACCTCAGGCTTTGCTCATCCTCAGTTTCCTGGATTTGTTTGCACACTTAAAAAGTCTCTTTATGGCTTAAAACAAGCTCCCATATCTTGGTTAACAACGCTAACTTCTATTCTAGTACATATGGGTTTCAAACAAAGTGTTGCTGATCACTCTCTGTTTGTTCAAAGGACTGCTTCCACCTTCACTGTAAGTTCAAAGAAGTTTCAATGTTTCAAAGACTTAAAATAGCTAGTCTATTTCAAGGCCTTGAAACAGCTTTCAAAGCCTTGAAACTGATTGAGACTTATAAAAATGAACTTAGGGGGATTTTCTGTTTCTGTTTGAACTCCTAAACCCCTGTTCTTAATCTATAATTACTTGATGATGATAGACAAAGTATTTTGATATGTTTAACACTTTCTAATCCATCTGTTTGACTCAGTTTTGTAGGGAAAAGTTATTTCCTATTCTGCAGGATTTATTTCCCAACCTGAGTTTTGCAGGGAAGGAAATTATGGGTTGATTTGATTCTGCAATCAATCTAATGATTGTAACAGCTTCTCAACATGTTTATGGACAAGATCAGATCAGTATCCCTGAAGATACTAAGCAACTATCCGTTGGAGAAGACTGTTAGATAAGTCAAAGTTGTTGCCTTAAAATAGGAAAGTTTGTTGTTGAAAATCTTGAAGATTTGCAGATCAAATGAGATGTATATAAAGAGCTCAGTTTGAAGCATCAAAGAGACATCTCAAGGGGAAAAAGCTAGAGACTCTCAAATACATTCAAGGATTGCCAAGCAAAAAAGAATCAGATCAAATTCTCAATCCAATTCTCAGAAGAACACTGCACTCTCACTGCAGTTTCATTTCCTGTGTTCTTCTGTTCTGAACTTTATTTGTATATCATTCATATACTACTTCTGTTTACATTCTCAAGGATTTTTCAAGTTGAACAATTGATAATTCTTAGTTAATCAGATAGCTAGAGCACGTACTAGATAGGTTAGTGAGAACCACGAGCTGTAATAGAGTAAGGCATATCTCTTGTGTCTCTTGCATTTAATTTTCTGTTACAAACTTAGAACTTTTGCAGCATTTAAAACGGTTTCATTTCAAGTGTTTGAAAATTATTTCAAGGCCTTGAAATAGACTTATTCTTCTATTCACTTTAACTGTTTTATTCCAAGGGCTTGAAACTCATTTCAAGGCCTTGAATCTCTTTACAATTTTTTTGAAACAACTACTCTTGCAAAGTTTAGCAAAAGTCTGCATACTCTATTCAATCCCCCTCCCTTCTAGAGTATTGATCCTGCATTTCTACCTAATGTACACCCCTTCAGTTGGTATCAGAGCTTGTATCACTGCATAGATATAACCATCTTGTGATTATCAGTACTGTAGGTGATGGTGGTTTCTCACAGGGAAGAGCTGCTAACAGAACTCCTCTCTTCTGGGGAGACAATTTTGTCCACTGGAAAGCATTAATGAAAATGTTCATTATTGATCAAGATATGGAACTCTGGACTATCATCCGGAATGGTCCTCACACTTTCTACACAGAGAAAGATGGGATTAAAACTCCCAAATCTGAAGACTCTCTCTCTCTCTTCATCTGAATTATAGAAATTTTCGAAAGATTATAAAGCTATGAATCTCTTATATTGTGCTTAGAGTGCAGATGAATTCTACAGGATATTAAGCTGCAAAAGCTGCCAAAGAGATATGGGATAAGCATGTGGTTACTTTTGAAGGAACCAACCAAGTCAAGCAAACCAAGATCAACATATATCTCAGGAAATATGATCTATTCAAAATGAATGGAGATGAGTCAATCAGAGACACGTTCAAAACGTTCACTGACATTGTCAAAAACCTTGATTCACTGGGAAAATATATTTCCAATGAAGAGAAGGTGAGGAAGATTAGAAGAAGTCTTCCAAAGGAAAAATGGGAACAAAAGACTACTGCCACTGAAGAAGCTCAACATCTCTCATCACTTCAACTTGATGACCTACAAGGGAAGCTCCTTACACATGAGATATCCATGAATGAAGTTGATGGAGCTACCTAAAGGTGTCAAGAACTTGGCTCTCAAGGCTAAGGAGCATGAGACAATTCAAAGCCATGAAACTGAGGATGATGATGCATATCAAATTGCCTTGATTTCCAAAGCCTTGACCAGAATTCTTAAAACGAAGAAAAGATTTGGAAACAAGGACTTAAATAGAGAAAGACACAGATCCTCCAGTAGCAAAGACTACAAAGGTAAATCTGTAGGGTTTTGATCATGGATACGCAGCAGAAGAAAGAATTATCCATTCAAGACCTCAAAGGATCAAATGAAGAGAATTATAACGATAGTAAGGGAAGAAACACGTAACATACCTTAGAGGTCTCCTGTGATGACTTGTAACATGAATTGTGTCACGTCTCTACGGTTGATCCATGCCTTGAGGTGAGATCTAGATCCTCCAATTCATTGTGCTAGCCAGGAAGAATGAAATAGCATGAAGTAATCATGCAACAAATCACCAAGGAAGAGGGTTCGGACCCTCTTGGTGGTCGACGGGTAGAGAGGCAGCAATGGGAGAGCTTCGGCCTCCTTTATTGCCTTCTCTCTCTCCTTGCTTTATTCTCTCATACTCTAAGTAAATAGATGTGTAGAGAAAATAAGCTAGGAGTGTTCTTTATATAGTCCAACAACTCCTTGTCCTACTATATAAAGAACCCCTCTCCTAATCCTACTCAAATAAGGATTAGTCCCTTTTGCAAATTAGTCCTAATCATGTCCATACATGGATTAGCTCTCTTTGAAAATTTAATCATAATCATGTCTCTACATGAATTAGTCCACCTTGGCAAATCATAATCATGTCTATACATAGATTAGACCAACTTGCATATTAGTCCTACTAAGTTAGCAAGTTGTTGCGATTTGATCCTTCTAATTAATTAATCATATTAATCAATTAATTCCCAAGTCTAGTTCACCCCTATATGGAGTGTGACCCCATCGGTTCTATTTAGTTGGTAGTAACTATTTACTAATATGGAGCGGCTCTAGCAAGACATCCATTCTAGCCAACAAATAGAAATAGTCATCATGACAAACCTTGTGCAAGTATTATCTCATCCCTTTGTCTCAATATCCAGATTGGACACGAGACGTACAAGTCACACTCGCTTATCCAATTCATAGTTTCTCAATCCTGGGAATAGCCTTATTCGTGCAAATAACATCAATATCCTATATTGATTTATTTGAGTCTGGCTAGACATTCTATAAGAAGTATCCCTCTGGTGGCCTAGGATATTTTCTCCCGTTATGTGGGAGGGAAAAATTCTATCTACATCACTACAATATCTAAGATTGCTTCCTATAGTGTTCAATATGCGCCTTTATGACCACCCAGTCACGGTGTAGCGTTTGACGCTACCAAAACACAATATTCTACAACTAAATGATCTAGTGACTTCAAGTCTAAGGATGACAATACCGTTGTCACCACGAGAAGCAATTGTGACTTTACATAACTTGTATGTAGCCTTCTCGGAGATGTGTTGGATCGTGATATCTGCATATCAATCAAATCCCATACTAGTCTATAGTTGATTGTCCCGTTAATCAATATAATCGACTATGGATATTTAAGAATATAATATTTATATTATAAGGACTTCATTCATGTTAACATATCTCTATATCGATAACAGAATGAATCGTAGATCCATAAATGTCACAAAAAATAGATTGCCTCTAGGGCATATTTCCAACAGTCTCCCACTTGCAGTAGAGTCAATCTCCTGCATCATATGTCTATTGATCTAGTGCGGCTCTCCACGCTTACACTGCGTATGGGTATGGTAGGCGAGACATGCCATGGTACTTTGCATATATTCACATTCTCATCTATAAAAAACTTGACCGAGATAGAATATTCTGAGTAAATGCATCTTATGCACTAACTCACTCAGTCCTCTATGTTAGAATCAGTGACTAAATCTTGCCTGGAACCTTTCCACCTCACAGTCACTTCCACTAGTGCAAAACATAAAACTTGAGTTATAGTCTGAAATCTTCTTTGTTATATTGGAAATTCGCATCACTATAACCCCTTACATTAAACTCTTCCTATCCTCCATTTATAAAGAATTCATCCTTTAGTTATTCTCAAGTACTTAAGGATAATCTAGATAATTATCCAGTGACGCTCACCCGGACTTGACTGATATCTTTATGTCATGCCATATGACACATCTGGCCTAGTACATAGCATGGCGTATCTCATGAATATTATTCATACGGTCCCTTTCCCAATCTAAATGGAAAGACACTTAGTCTTCCAAAGACTAGTTCCATGTGACATAGGTTGAATCCATATTCTATACATGTTGAACCATTTCAACACCTTTGTAAATTATTTACTATGACCTAAGCTGCACAACCATCTTGATTTATCTCCATAAATCTTCATAGGTTACTTCGCCTAAGTCCATCATTGAAGATTTAATTCCCTAGTCAATCTATATAAGATTTCTAAGTAGGGACGTCATCCCCAATGATTAGTATGTCTCTACATACAAGACCAGAAATAATACTGTGCTCCCGCTAATCTTCTTGTAAACAAAAGTCTCATCTTCAATTTTGATAGAACCAAACTCCTTTGATTGCATCATTAATTCGAAGAATCCAACTCAAGAAGCTTGATTCAATCTATGGACAGATTGCTACAAGCAAGATGGGAATGGATTTAAGCATCACAAATGGGGAAAGATATCGTCAGAGTCTGTACTATGAACTCACATAAAATCTTTTTCCAACCAATTGTTCCTTAAAAGTAATCATATTACCATCCATGTTGGTTTCTTCATAACCCACTTGCACCTTATGGGTCCTACCCTTTTAGGTGGTTCCACCAAAGTCCATACTTGGTTGGTATACATGGATTCCATATCGTATCTCATGGCTCCATGCCATTTCTGAGAGTATGGCCCATAGGTGGCCATATCATAGGTTGTAGGCTCATCTCAATGAGCAATATATCACAGGTTATGAGAAATCCTTATTCCTCTAGCCCCTTGTCATATCCTACCTAACCTACGAGGTTCTTGTGTTATCTGAGTAGGTTACTCCACAACACATTGTGATCCCGCTCATGTTCCATCAAAAGGATCAATGTTCTGTTGTGGTTCTTGAACTCCTTCAAGTTCTACTCCTCCCACTGTTTCTTTTAGAGAAAATCTCTATCTAGAAACGTTGTGGTTCGAGCAACAAACAATTTGTTCTCGATTGGATTGTAGAAATAATATCCCTTTCAGGATATCCCACAAAACATTTATCCGACTTGGGTCCAAGTTTATTTGTAAACGCCTTTACATAAACTTCATAACCTCAAATACTTTATGAACGACATACTAGGATACTACCTAGTTCATATCTCATATGGTGTTTTCATAATTGATTTTAGATGGAACAAGGTTAAGGGCGAAATTTGCTGTAATTAGAACATAGCCCATAAAAGTAAACTGGAAGTTCTGTTTGACACATCATGGACCGAACAGTGTCCAACAAGGTCCGAACTCTCCTCTTAGACACGCCAATCCCATGTGGCGGGCTAGGTGGAGCGAGTTTGGATCATATCCAACACTCCCATAGATGCTTGTCAAACTCTTGGCACATTCCTCTACGATCCGATCGTAGAGCCCTAATAATTTTTCCAAGCTGGTTCTCTACTTCATACTTGAATTCTTTGAAAAATTTAAAGGATTCTGTTTTGTTTCTTCATATGATACACAAATCCATATTTCTCTGATCCCATTAGTAAATATGATGAAGTACTGAAAACCACCTTTAGCATTTGTGCTTAGTGGCCTACATACATCAATATGTATGATTCCCAAATGATCATATATTTACTTAATATATAAGTCTTACACAAGACATCACCTTGGACTTGGTGTTCATGTCTGATTCCCAAAAGATCATACCTTTAGCATTTGTGCTTGGTGGCCTACATACATCAATATATATGATCACCATCCCTTCCAAAAGCCATCACCTTGGACTTGGTGTTCATGTCTTGTGTTTCAGGTCCTGAAACACAAGCTATCAAACCAAATCAAACCGAATCGGAACCCTCACAGTCCCAGCCCAACCGTAATACAGATACCCATTACCAGATCGGAGACCACCTCGAAAACATATTCCTCACTATCTGATGTAAAACCCATACGAGCCAATAACTCAGACCTCTGTTACTCACAATTAAAACCTAGTCCCCTCTGTCCCAATCATGCCCAGCTATAGCATCACTCTTCATTGGTTTCGATTTTGACTTCAATTTTGATTTATTGTGCCTTAGCTTGGGCTACTTCACCGTGATTCGACCACTGCGTCTCCAATTCGAAATAGATGAGTTTGATTTGAGGTTGGTGGGGAAGAGAGACACTGGAGAATCTGATTCATTGAGAGGCAAGCACATAGAGAGGGGCATAGAGACCTAAAAGGAACGAGATATGCGTATAGAATTACCCACAAAAATCTGCGTGTATGGATGAGTTTGTCATCATTTCATCTTATTCAAGCTTATCTTCACAAGATTTTTTTTTTCATTTTTTCATATATTTATTTTTATATAAAAATATAATTTTTTTAGAACTTGACAAACATACCCTCTGTATAAGGTTGATGTTTGGATAATTTTTCTACCAGTTGCAACGTGTATAATTTATTGAAAATGGAAGATGGAATAAGCCTATTTTACAATGGGGGATGCAATGTGTTAGTTTCGATATATTGGGGGTATGCATTAAGTAAATAAGCCAATTAAAAAAGTCTAAGCAACTTGACGGTTGCTAACCATGATTGCCAACGACTTTTCAGCTGGGAGAATACATTGAACTGAACATGATTCGCCACAAATACTATCTAAGGAGAGGCCTTGGCAATATGCAACTTTCAGACCTGTTAGAAGGGCATTGGCTTCCGCCTCGATTAAAGAAGTCTGCCCAAAACTGCAAGAATATGCAGTTATACATCTACATTCATGATCGCCAAAAATAACTCCCCCTGCACCGTGCC
Source organism: Linanthus parryae (assembly GCA_023055425.1). Taxonomy (NCBI): domain Eukaryota; kingdom Viridiplantae; phylum Streptophyta; class Magnoliopsida; order Ericales; family Polemoniaceae; genus Linanthus; species Linanthus parryae. The sequence continues at coordinate 91,511,031 of JALGPY010000004.1, read as the reverse complement.
CAAGAAGAAATGAATCATCAAAGTGAAGGGTTATTTAACCAGGATTAGGCCTCGTCCAGCGAACAGTCCAAATGTAATATTTTACAGGATTTGGGATTAACATAACATGAGTGATCAGCTAATGCGCCCCCTTAAATTGATGGGGAAAGTTGACCTCTAGTTTACTCTTGATAACTTCCAACTTGACAGTCATGAGAGATTTGGTGAACACGTCCGTGACTTGATCTGCAGTGGGAACAAAGGATACAAGAAGTTCATTACGAAGAACTTTTGTTCTATCAAAGTGATAGTGGAGCTCAATATGCTTAGTACGAGTATGGAAAAGGGGTTAGCCGTAAGAGAAAAGGCAGATAAACTGTATGTCCAAAGAATTGGTGGGTTAGGAATACAAAATATTAAATCATTAAAAAGTAACACAAATCAAGAAATATTTGCAGCAACAGTTTCCAGGGGACAATATTCGGCCTCGGTGGAGGAAGTGCCACAATTGGTTGTTTCTTGGGTTGGATTTGTGGGTGGAAAACGACAATTCCCGTAATGCTACTCTAATCAGTGGGCATCGTTTGTAAAAACCTGAAAAGGTCAGTTACCGCGTTATTAAATGTACCTCGGGATTTGGTTCCTTGTATATAGCGTAAAAAGCGTTTTGACCCACTAAAATGTAAAGTGGCGGGGGAGTGCATGAACTGACATATGTGGTTAACGTCAAAGGAAATGTTAGAATGACCAAATGTCAAATATTGCAAGGCACCTAAAATTTGGCGGTAAATAGTAGGGTCAAGTAAATGTCAACCCTGCAGAATATGATATTTGGTACACTGTCGCCAAAGGGATGGGACATGGATTACATGAAGACTTGTCAAAATAGGATAAAATATCAGTTATATATTTATCTTGAACAGTTAAAATACCTGCAGAGGATTTCTTTATTTTTGAACTAAGAAACAATATGAGAGGACCGAGATTGGTCATCTCAAATTCAGACCAAAGGCTGGAAATAGACGAAGGAATATAAGGAAGATCATATCTGATGACGACAATGTCATCGACATATAGGAGCAGAACAGTGAGTAAATTGTTATGACGACGTATAAATAAAGAGGAATCAACAAAAGATAAAGGAAAATCTCAAGAAAATTAATAAGTGGCAAAACAATCAAATCAAGCGTGATGAGCTTGTTGTGAACCGTATGTTGACTTGTGCAGTCTAGAAACAGTTGCGTGTTTTATAATGGGACTAAGAGTCTCATCGTAATCTAAATCAGAGGTTTGGTGAAACCTTTAGCAAAAATCATAGCCTTGTAGAGATACAAACCCATTGGAATGATACTTGGTTTTAAAAACCCATTTATTTCTGATTATATTTGTGTTTGGAGAAGGAAGAACAAAACTGCAAGTCTGTTGTTGTAATAGGCTTCTATATTCATCAGTCAAGGCATCACGCTACTGCAAATGTTTTGAAGCCTTTGAAAATGATGTAGGATCATACTTTACTGTGAGTAAATTAAGAGAAGAAGTAGTAGTAAAACCCAGATTTGAAGAAATAGAAGGTGTAACAGAATGATATAACATCTTCTTACTAATAACTGATTTATTTTTTTCTGCATAGGATGTCCACCAGTTGGGAATTAGGAGGGGAGGATGGGGGAGGGGGTCTCATCATTGAGTTTATCGAACGTGTCCTGCCTGAATTGAGAGGTCGCGATGCATCTAAACTTGGTGTCGAAACTATATGTGATGCAGCCACAGTAGCACCGCCAGCAGACTGCAACTGAATGGGAATCTCAATTGTGTCATTTTGGGGCATGGTCTATGTTGGAGGTTAAACTTGATTTATCCCAAATATATTAGAAGTTCATAATTATTCTAATTGAGTTTGAGAGTCCCAATAATTATTGTAATTTACTTAGTGGGCATAGTAGAAATAATCTAGTTATATGATAAAATAGTCTAGAACAATGGTGTAGAGTGTGTTACTAGAATTGTCCTTTAAAATATTTGGGATGCTTCTAGTTGGAGAGATCTCTAGATGACGTAATCTAGAATCCTCCTAGACTCCGTATAAATAGGGACTTGTACTCTAGCATCATGTAAGTCCTAGTAAGTCTTCCACGAAGTGTCCTATCATGTGTCATCGAAAGTCTTCTATTAAGACTTCTATGTAATGTACTAAAGTGTATCTAGTTATTGTCCTCCAACACCTTGTATCAAGCAAGTTCATTGAAGTCCTTCTTACATACATTGTGATATTCTCTCTCTCAGTGTTCCACTACTTCCCTCTTCCACCAAACACTTTGCCTACTAATCTCTTCTTCCTAAAACCAACAGTCTAGGCATAGCTGGACGATGACTAAGGTGGGCGAGTGAAATAGTTATAGGAGAAGAGGGTGAGTAAGTAGAATAATATGCAGAGGTAGAAGCATTTGTAGAAGCATAAGGAAAATTAAATTTATCAAATATAATATCACGGTTGTTGAAACATTTGTTTGCAGCATTGTCAAAGCACAAATATACCTTGTAACCATGAGCATACGCTATAAATACCCAGAGTTTTATTTTAGGATCCGATTTGGATTTAACACGGGGCTTGAGGATAACAAGCACACTTACAAACTTTCAATGAAGTATAATCAGGCTTAGATGAAACAATAATTCATAAGGGAATTTATTGAAAGTATTTTTGTTAGTGAAGGGCAGGAAGGATCTAACATGCTTAGATCTACAACATGAATTAAAGCGGAATATTCATGTGTTTACCTTGTCTTCCTTAGCTCCTTAATGCAGCGGATGATCGTTGTGTTGCTTGCTTTCACGCGCCTCCTCTTTGATCTTGCTCCCACCAATCTAGTGCGAATCTCGAGGACGAACACTGATTTCCACACCACGTTCCACCTCCTTGGATGAAGTTGGAGAGAGACTAGGGTTCTCTACAACTAGTATGAATCTAGACAGAGAGACTTTTCTGTATGGAATAATCAATATAATATGTAGGAGGCTGACTCCTTATATAGGCATAACTTCTCCTAAGTTTGCACATAAACCCCTAGGGTTTGAGCCTTAGCTACTAACCCCTCTAGTTTATGTATTAGTGCAACTAACCCCATAAGGTTATGTTAATTGCATTGGGCACCCCACATGGGCGCACCAATTGCTAACATCTCCCACTCGCACAGTGGGGTTGCACAATTCATCCAGTCTCCATCAATCTCCAACTTTCTATCATCTACAAAAGAGTATTGTGTGGCCGTGGCGTGTGACCGGTGAGAGTACCTGCATTTCGGGAGATCCGTACACCAAACTCGTATAGCCAGCATGGGAAGGCACCCTCTCGGGAGATCCACATACCAAACTCGTATATCCAGCGCAGGAAGGCACCCTTAAAACATAAAACAGTGATAATGCTCTCCGTAACTCTCGTATCCCCCAGATTCCTCCGATTGTCATCTCGTGGATCATGAGCACCTGCCTTGTCCCGAAGGCCATGCTCCAATGAGTCCACATCTCCTTTATATTTTCATATCCTACATGATCCCATAAGATCTTGCAGGTGGGCCCAATGAAGATAATAAAGAGCGATGCAACGAGAATCTTTCCTTACATACATGTGTCACTCAGATTCGGCTCAGCTGCTTTCCCAGCAGTGTCCGGAAGGCCGAATCATCCATAGCCGTAAGGTGTCACGCCAAAGTAGCACCACCGACCCGTCTCCTCATGACACAGACGTAAGTACAAAGGGTATACAGTGTCAATCATCTTTCTATGATCGACGAGGCTCACACGATGAGGAATCCCAGGGACTAATTCTACTCATCACCTCATGGTCACTCATAAGCGCGCGTTATTCAGGGGGAATATGCGCCATAGTGTTTAGACTCTGATCAGAGCGCATGTCTTATCCTTGCAAAGGACCACTATGCAGATGTCTATCCGGTAGCCCTTATGGCCACCAGCCCGAGTGCTGCGACGTCACACTATTGTGAACAATTATCAGCTCTCGCATCTGGCTTTCTCTTCTACACAGACTATACATGGTTCGGGGTAATAACCATGTTCGATTGGCCATAACCAACCTCACCTTGGAACTTATTTCCAATGCGACAATTAAATCCGTCTGACAGGCTCCTAGCTCTACTGATAGACATCTTGCTCTTATCATAGGCCATATGCTCATATGAAGAAGGCATTTCTTATCCTATCGCAGGCTTTCAGCGCTTATCGGGATTCTGTCTCATCTTCCGCCACACCCAGACATATCCAGGATATTGCGAAGGCGGTTGCTCGTGTGAGTGAGCCAACCTGGTGTCTGCGTGACATGCTCTAAGCTAGTACAGGAAATGTAACATATCATACACGTATCAAATAACATGCAGCATAAATAACAAATCCATTCCTAATATCCAATCAATCAATGTCTCAAAAACGTCTAATCAGTCTGACACCTAGCTCCATTTGCCTAACCCTATACTCCTAATATGACCAACAAAAGTAGCCTTAAGAAGAGGCTTGGTCATTGGATCAGCTAACATCTGATTCGTAGGAATATGCTCTAGAGTGATATCTCCCTTAGCTACTACTTCCCTAATGAAGTGGTACTTTATCTCAATATGTTTGGCCTTGCTGTGGTATTTCGGATCTTTAGCACAAGCTATGGCCGACATACTATCACAACGAAGCGTTACTGGTCTTGGTTCGTCAACCGCTCCTAAGCTGACCAGAAATCTCTTCAGCCAAACACTCTCCTGCGCTGCCGCGGAGCAGGCAACGTATTCAGCTTCCATGGTTGATAAGGCAGTGCAAGTCTGCTTGCTACTGTGCCATGTGATGGCTCCTCCACCCAGCATGAAGACGTAGCCTGAGGTCGATTTACGTGCGTCTAGGTCCCCACCCCAGTCAGCATCACTGTAGCCAATGAGCCTTAGCTCAGAGCCTCTGTAGCTTAACACGTAATCCTTAGTACCTTTGAGATATCGGAGAATCCTCTTAACAGCCTTCCAGTGTCCAACACCGGGATCAGACTGATATCTGCTAACTAAACCGACAGCATGACATATGTCGGGCCTTGTACACATCATTGCGTACATTAAACTTCCGACAGCACTTGCATAGGGTACTTTGGCCATCTGGTCTCTCTCGTGTTGGGTCTTGGGACACATTTCAAGGCTGAGTTTCTCGCCATGTGCAATGGGAGTCTCGAATGGCTTAGAGTCCATCATCTGGAACCGTTCAAGTATCTTCTTGATGTATGTCTCTTGAGACAAGCCAAGAAGTCTCTTAGAGCGGTTCCTTAGGATCTTTATCCCAAGGATGTAACTCGCTTCTCCAATATCCTTCATTGAAAAACGAGAGGATAACCACCCTTTGGTAGTTCCGAGCATTCCTTTATCATTGCTGGCTAGTAGTATGTCATCTACATATAATGACAGTATCATGAACTTCTTTCCGGAACGTCTGACATACACACAGTGGTCCTCATCAACCATTGTGAAGCCATATGCTACAATGTCTTGATGGAATTTCAAATACCACTGTCTAGATGACTGTTTCAGTCCATATATGGACTTAATCAGTTTGCACACTTTGTGCTCTTGACCTTTCTTCTCAAAACCTACCGGTTGAGCCATATAGATCTCCTCATCTAGTTCTCCATTGAGAAATGCAGTCTTAACATCCATTTGATGTAGTTCCAAGTCCATGCTAGCCACTATTGCAAGTATGAGGCGAATGGAGGCAATTCTCACAACCGGTGAGAATGTCTCCTCGTAATCCACACCCTGTTGTTGGGTGTAGCCTTTCGCCACTAGCCGGGCCTTATGCCTCTCAACGCTTCCGTCTGCCTTCCTTTTGATCTTGAAAACCCATTTGTTTCCAATGGCCCTACGCCCAGGAGGCAAGTCAACTAAGTCCCAAACATGATTGGTTTTCATTGACTCCAGTTCTTCTTGTAAAGCAATATTCCATTCTTTCTTGTCAGGGGATGAGAGAGCCTCGGACAACGTCCTTGGTTCATCATCTTCTTGCGTGGTGACCATCATGGCCTCCCCTTCGATGTCAAATCGTCGACGGGGTACGCTCCCACGAGCGCTCCTACGCAAAGAGGGTTCTGCTTCAGCTTCATCATCGTATATGATGGGCTGCTCACTAGGCAAGTCACTCCCACTGTTCTGAAGATCCATAGGGACTGTTCCCTGTAGGTCTGTAGAGAACTGAGAGTCATCCAGTGGTTCCTCTTCTTCGTAGAGAATACCATCTCCACGTGCTTCTCCCTGACTAGGAAAATCTCTCTCGAGAAATTCTACATCTCGCGATTCCATCTCTGTTAGACTACCATCCGGCTGTTGCGCTATGAATACGTAACCCTTAGAGTGCTCAGAGTACCGTATGAAGATGCACTTCTTTCCTCTAGCACCCAATTTCCCATGAACATGGGAGACGTTACGTACATAGGCGGCTGACCCCCATGGCCTAAGGTGACCCAATTCGGGTTGCCTTTTGGTCCATATCTCGTAAGGGGTTGTGGCCACAGACTTGGTGGGCACACGGTTCAGTATGTATGTGGCAGTCATCAATGCATCTCCCCAATAGGAGATGGGCAGATTCGCATTTGCCATCATACTACGAACCATCTCTAACAGTGTTCTATTCCTTCTTTCCGCTACACCATTTTGCTGCGGTGTGAAGGGAATAGTCAACTGCCTCACTATTCCTTTAGTCTCACAGAGCTCCTTAAATTGCTCAGATAGATATTCACGCCCTCGATCTGTCCTAAGAGCCTTAACTCTTTTGTCCAGTTGGTTCTCTACCTCTTGTAGAAATTTTCTGAAGCACCCTAGCGCTTCAGATTTATGTGCCATCAAATACACATAACCAAAACGAGTGTGATCATCTATGAATGTGATGAAATAGCGAGCACCATGTCTAGCTCTAACATTTAATGGACCGCAAACATCAGAATGAATAAGTTGTAAAGGCTCAGTAGCCCTTACTGCTTTACCGAACGGTTTGCGTTTAGCTTTTCCTGCAAGACAAGACTCACATACAGGTAATGATATCTTGGGCATATCTCCAAGTAGGCCTGCCTTGGCCAGCCTGTTCATCCTGTCTTGTCCTATATGTCCCAATGTAGCATGCCATCTAGTGGCATCATCATCACTAGAAGATGTAATATATGAACGAGAATCATAAACATCATCAATGCTAGAACCAACAATGTCTAAATAAAATAAACCACGAGAAATATAACCAGTACCAAAACATGAGTTGCCAACAAACAGTTTGGCAAAAACACCCTCAAAAACAAGTCTAAAATCCAAATCCAAAAGTCTAGAAACTGAAACTAAGTTCTTGCGTGCATCAGGAGCGTATAAAACGTCATGAAGAACAAGCGTCTTTCCAGACTTCATCTTCAGCTGATATGTGCCAATGCCCACCACATCAACGAAAGAGTTGTTCCCCATGTACACTCTTCTACTGCCCACTGGTACTCGCCTATAATCCGTGCACGCGTCTCGATCACATGCTAGGTGGTCACTCGCACCTGAATCCAATACCCACACATTAGGGGAATCAGCAATATAAACTTGACTTACAACATAACAGTCAGAGTTTGGATTATAGTGTACCTTTGGCTCGGCGCAGTCACGAGCAAAGTGGCCATATGCCTGGCAGTTATAGCACATAACTTGTCTCATATCCCTTCTGGACCTCTTCCACATTTGGCGCTTACTGATCTTGCGGCATGGGCCCATGTGGCCTCCATTCTCGTGCTCCACGATGACTTCCTGACCCTTTGGCACATTTGCCATGGGAGGGCTCTCTACCTGCGATGCTGGACTAGAAGTTCTGGCAAATTCCAGTCTCTTTTCCTCAAACAATAAATATCGCTTTGCATCATCAAATGTCCTTATGTCATCTGATCCCTGCAGTACTTTTCTCACGGAATCCCATGAATCTGGTAGAGACATTCTCACAGCCTTTAGCTGTCTCTCATCGGATACGTCATGCCCAGAAGTTATAAGTTCAGTAATATAGAATGATAAGGTCTTTAGGTGCGTATCCATAGAGACATTATCATCCTTCACCGTAGAAGTGAGCATCATCCATAGACATGTCTTTTGGAAGTCGTCTGCACTTCCGTACAGTCCTAGAATGTCTTCCCAGAGCTTCTTTGCATAATCAATCACAATTGACTCTAGGAGGTCAGTCCTCACCAGATCCATCAATTCTAGACATGCTTTCTTGTCATCAACTTCCCATTTATGGTAAGCCTCAAGATCACGTCTATATGCATCAGTTGGGCCGCCCGGTGGTACCCATGGCTCCATCTTTGCCATATGCAAATGATCAGACAGTCCTAGCTCAATCATGCGACATATCGCACTTCTGTACCATGCACGGAAGTTGTCTCCCTTTAGAATTACAGCAGATTTAGGAAATAGATTCGTGTTCATCATGACTGAAAAATGAGACAAAATGGATATTAGTTACTAGCTTTGTTTTAGCTCCTAAATAACATGTGACATCGATTAATCTCAATAGTTCCTCACAAGGACTCCACCAAAAACTAGCGTATATCCTAGGAATCAAATCTCATCACTTGTGATTTCCCACCAATTTTAATCATGTCATCATGTGAGCTCTTTTGTTTTAGTTCTTTAGCATGCGAGGTTAAACATATATAGCCAATCACACGCAGTTATAACATAAAACAAGCATAAGCATAAATAAATATGCAATGGATGTGGCCCCTAAGGTGCACTCCCACTATTGAGAGCACTTCTCGAGCAAGTCTTGAACTCCATCTCATGCCATCTCGCCTACTTGAGGACTCCAAGCTTGAGGCTCCATTAGACCGTCTAATTGCTCCATGCACCTTGCGCCATAGCTTTTGGTTTGGCCACCTCTCTTGAAGCTTCAATCTTCAATCTCTACTAACTATCTTATTTCTAATAAGAAGTAACCTCATAGAGGCGAGTGGATGAGAAGAGAAGACACTAGAGTATAGAGAGGCACGACACGCAGGCCGTATTTTGATTACATATTCAAAAACAAAACCAAAACCAAAATATAAAACATCTATGCCACATCCATGCACCAAACACATCCATTCAACCCACAACAGCATGTATAACAATATAATAAACATACTGGAATTTTCTGGAAATTTCCGGAATTAAGCAATAATTACTGGAAATTAATAAGCAATAATCTAATCAACTAAAAAGATCGAAAATTGCTCCCTACCACTTAGGGTCTCACCACCTATGGCAAAACGTAGGGAAAAATGACCTAAGTCTCCAGAAAAAATTTGGGCTCAAAACAGTGTGTTTAAGGTCGTCAAACTGCCTCGGGAAGTGTGCTAAACACTAATTAATTAATCTGGAAATTACTAAAATTTTCCGTCGCTCCAAAAATTATGAAAAAATACCCATAAAATAGGAAATTTAATTTGGAGTCCCTAGGAAAAAACCGGACGAAAAATGACGGCGGGAGGAGGCCGCACGCGCCCTCAAGCGCCGCCGCGCGTGGGCGCGTCCGCCTCCGCCACGCGCTGACGTCGGCCATGTGCCACGTCAGCATGCCACGTGGCATGCCACGTCAGCACCTATGCTGACGTCAGCTGCCACGTCAGCTGCCACGTCATCGCCACGTCAGCTGCCACGTCAGCTGCCACGTGGCTGCCACGTCATCGCCACGTTAGCCACTTGCTGACGTGGCACCGCCACGTCATCTGCCACGTCAGCCCTAGGGCCACGTCAGCAGCCGCCGCCAGCCCTTGGGCGCGTGCGGCGCGTGGTGGCGCGTGGCCGCGCGTGGGGGCGGCGTCGGTGGCGCGTGAAGCCCACGCGCCGCCTTCCCGTGCTCCGATCGCGACGAGGAAAATTTTCCCGTGATCGTCTCTTCGTCCTGATCCCGATTATGTGGTCAAAATCCAATTTTAACAAGTTTTTGAAAACCGTGTTCTAATTATTGGATCTAGCAGTCCAGATTAATACTGTTCCGAAACTTTGAAAATTCATAACTAATTCACCGTAAATCCAAAAAATATAAAATTTATATATCTGGAATCCTCGTGAAAAACCCTACCTAACCATATAGGTTTCGTCTACTGGTTATGAAATTTCAGAAACGCGATTTTTATAACAGGTTCGGGAACGCTTATCGAGGCACGAAAAGTAAGCCTATGGCTCTGATACCAATGAAGGGCAGGAAGGATCTAACATGCTTAGATCTACAACATGAATTAAAGCGGAATATTCATGTGTTTACCTTGTCTTCCTTAGCTCCTTAATGCAGCGGATGATCGTTGTGTTGCTTGCTTTCACGCGCCTCCTCTTTGATCTTGCTCCCACCAATCTAGTGCGAATCTCGAGGACGAACACTGATTTCCACACCACGTTCCACCTCCTTGGATGAAGTTGGAGAGAGACTAGGGTTCTCTACAACTAGTATGAATCTAGACAGAGAGACTTTTCTGTATGGAATAATCAATATAATATGTAGGAGGCTGACTCCTTATATAGGCATAACTTCTCCTAAGTTTGCACATAAACCCCTAGGGTTTGAGCCTTAGCTACTAACCCCTCTAGTTTATGTATTAGTGCAACTAACCCCATAAGGTTATGTTAATTGCATTGGGCACCCCACATGGGCGCACCAATTGCTAACAGTTAGGCATATGATTTATAGGTCGGAGTGGCTACAACACGGTACCATAAAATTTCAGGCAAAGAGACAGTTTAGAATAAAGTGATATCACTTTCAATAACATATGTTTATGCTCAACAACTGCATTTTCTTGTGGAATGTTAGGATAATATTTTTCATGACATATTCTATTTTCAATTAAAAGTTTTTGGACTAAAAAAGCAGTGTACTCCCCTACCTCCATCAGAATGAAGCATTTTAATGGAGTGTTCTAATTAGGTTTTAATGAATAGTTTAACTTCAAAGAATAGTGACATCATCAGATCTTAATCTTAAGGTAAATAACCATGTAATGCAAAAGTATTTATCAAAGAATTATATATAACACTTTTACCCATTATAATACTAGGTTGAAACTTGTCCCCAAACATCACTATGTCAAATATATATGTAACAGTGTACCGAAAACTGACTGAGATAAAGACAAAGGCAAACGAGATATTTTACCAGCCAAGCAAGATTCCTATAATCTAGAAGCCTTTTTAAAATAATTGGGAAAATACCAGTTAACACGTTGAAACAAAACAAAGTTTGAAGGGTGTCCAAGGAGAGAATTCCACATATTTGAATTGATTATTTTCCCCAAAAAAGCTTGATAACCAGACTAGACAGATAAAAGAGACATGGGATAAGACCATTTTCACTGAAATCTTGATAAGGAAATTTACCCGTAGCTTTGGCCTGAATGCAAAAAGAATGTTTATCAAAAATGAATCTTGCATCATGATCAGCACAAACTTAATCCACGGAAAAGAGATTAACATGTAGACTGAGAACATGTAAACTATTTAATAATTGAATGGAATGATTAGCAGTAGTATGAAAGGCAGTACCAGAGTAATGTATAGGCAAAGTAGATTCATTATCGATGGTAACATGTTCATTACCAGTGTAAGGTTCGGAGAGAGAATATTCTGAAGGTCTTCAGTCATATGGTTGGACGCACCTGTGTCGGTCATCCAAATATCTGGATCGGAGGGGGAGATTCAATTCCTGAGAGGAAGCCATGGTAGAGAGTTGCTGGGGTGGGAGACACTCTTGGTAAGAATAATACATTCGATGATTGCAATCGAGAGCCGAATGAAAAATGTTTTCACAATCTTGCATGTAATAGGGGATCCACCACCACGACCCGACCACCCCCTCTATCCTCCAATTATACCAGAAGATCCACAATGAACCATACTCGAGACCAGATCCGTATCTCATAATTATGCCCGGGATTCGGTTCATAACTGTAATACAATCCTTATCTAGATCCGGACCCATGAACCGATCCATATCCATACCGATATTCGGATCCCCCAAAAGAGCCGGAACCAGCCCGTCCGCCTCAATTATAGTCAGACCAACCACCATAGCTTCTCTGAACCGAACGAAATATGCCAAAAGAACCGTAGTTTGACCAACCACCACCTCCACCATGATGATCATGAGCGTAAAAGAATCAGGATTGAAAAGATTCGGGTTAAAATACTGCAATTCAAGAATTTGTTATTTGAATTGAAAAAGAACATGCATTTCTTCGAAGGTGAGAGGAACTGATTTGGTGCAAGGTGAGAGGAACTGATTTGGTGCGTATCAAGGATATAAAAGGGCTTAACTCTGGAGGAAGCCTATTTAAAGCATAAAAGATCATGTCCTCGTCATCCATTAAAAGAGAAGATACATCAAGTTGGTTTATGATGGATTTAAGTCAGCTTCATGTATATATCGATTGAAACTTTTTTACAAGGAAGGTTTTGTTTGAAAAGATACAGGGTTTGGGCTGAAGCGATTACTCAGAGAAAATGGCTTCAGAGTACAGGGGATTTCCATCCAAATATCCACATGACTAAACTGATCAAGGTTCAGTATAGTAGGGCCGAATTGTTGCAAATTCGCTCCTCTCTGTTTTTGTTTTTTTTCAACTGATCACACATGAAAAGAGCCTTCAAGCATCTTGTCTGGCTCATCGCCAAACACACATACTCCTAGTTTCAGATTCATCAATATGAGGACCAAGCAGCAGATTTTGGTTGAGGAAGGCTGGTACTGGAGGACGGTGAAGCGCTCAATTTTTCTCGATGGTGGTAAAGGAGGAATTGTTCATGTTCCGTACCCCGGTTCCGTCGTCGTTTTATCATCCCACCCAAGCTTCACAAAATAGGGGATCCATCGGAGCGGTACGGAAAAGAGGATCAAAATTCCTCAAAATTTACTTCAAGTTCTTCTGACCACCGCCTGTATAAGAAGATGCGGATGTGTTTCAAATTACGGTCGCTGGAGGATTGAGGCTTCATAAATCTTCACCTACCTACCTTTTGTGCTCTATTGTTATGTCTGTTTTGGCTAATGTTTTGTTAGATAATGTTGTTTTGCTTCTAAATTCAGGTGCTGATCATGCAGTTCCCACGATGTGCTGCAGCCGTCGACAATGATGTTTTCTTTGACGATGTTTCATCTTGTCTTACTTGGTTGTTACTCGGTTGTTTCATAGTGGTTCTCTTGTTTGTTTGTGATGTTTTGTAAGTTTGTTTTACTTCTTATACTCTTTTTGGTAGGTTAGTTAGTTGTCTTGTGTATGTTTTGGCTTGATGTAAGTATGGTCGGTTGATAAAATCTTGTATGTTTCTCTTTGTTATATTAATGAAGTTCTAACCTTTCTAAAAAAAGAATGCTTTTTGTAAGTTTGGAGATCCAATTTAAGTTGCAGAATGTCAGATCTACTGAGAAGAATATCGACACTCAATCGTGAGCCAAGTCATCAAGAATCAGAAGAACCTATGACCTGAGTTAGGGATTCTATGGAGAGCGAGTTTATGATCATCAGAACCGCTTGGTCTTGAAGCAGCCAAGAGGTCTAGGCAGGATTGTCAATGGTGGAAACCGATTTTTCTGCACTGGCGAGATACTGAGAAGAACAAGGAGAGGAACCCTCAAGATGACAAAAAAGACTATGAGTTTGAAATATGGATGCAATTTGGTGCTTCCACATGAAAAAATTAGAGCCATCGAGTCTAGAGGTCAAAAAAATATGAATATTGATGAGTACGTATATTGATGTGATTGTATGCGGTGGATTTACTGTGGTTGAGAGCATTGCTCTGATATCATGATAGAACAATTAGAGTTCTGGTCTTCTGCAGAAGTAAATTGCAAAGAATTGAAAGAGACAAAGAAAGGTGAAATTTTTGTTTGCTCTAAGAGCAAATACACGTGGTGCTCTAATCAATACAGCACATGACACGTCAGAAAGAAAGAGAATGAGTGGAAGACAAAAGAAAGTGGATTCCTACATATTCTTGACGTGTCCTGTAATGTATTGATTAGATCACCATGTCATATTTGCTCTTGAAGCAAGAAATAATTACTCGAACACAAACGACCGAATCCAAAGTTTCTCGATCATTCTAAGCCCGCCTTGGAGGAGGTCACCACATCAGGCACAATATAGCCCGCCTTGGAGGTGCTTGTGAGTGCCACGAGAAAGTGGCATATATTGAATATAACATTAACAACAGATATGTAGACCCCACTACATTGATGAATGGATGTGTGTGTATACAGTTAACCTTCTGTATTATGCCTCAGGAGAGCTTCTAACAATTACGTATTGCTTTTTGTATCTCCATTAAATTAATGAATTACACATGTACATGAACAATACCGAAGTGCATCTATTTGAATCAGGACAATATGGCCAGTCTCAGCAAAAGCTTTCACATTGATTGAACAATTTCTGGAAAATTAGTTCTTTGACAAGGAGTGGTTTTGAGATAGCTCAAGACTCTTTCTGTTGCATCTAAGTGACGAACCATTAGATGCAAGTACTGAGATAGTCTATGACATGATAGTAGAGGTATGTTGTGTATTGGGAATATGCCTTGAATAGGCTCCAGAATTTTGACGAGGAGTTAGGCAACGAAGAGGGGCAAGGAAACAAGGCCAAACGGGGAATCAAGATGAAGAGAAGGAAGACAAAGAAGTTGCTGTTTTTGGGTACTGTAGCAGGTCGTGCGACCTAGTTCGGACTGGGCAATTAAGAATTGTTTCTTTATGCGTTTTTGGTCCGTCTTGGACGTTTCTTTGGGACCAAGCAAGCCTAGTAGGTCTATATAAACGTGTATATGCATAGGCTAAGGTCGTGGGTTATATTCGTATCGTTTCTCTCTAATAAACAAGGGTTTTCGGGTCGTGGAGGTAGCTAGCTCATCCCTAGTGAACCACGTTATATTGGGTGTGTTTTTGTTTTTGTCTATTATCATCGTTCTCTAAGCTCTGCCCGGATCATAACAAACTGGTATCAGAGCTTAGGTTGCGGTGTTCCAAGATCAAGGTGGAGCTATAGGACTAGAGTTTCACAATCCGTGAAATTCATAGCTACGGTTTCGCGATCAAGGTGGAACACGCGTTTGGGGGTTACAGATCTGGAAAAGGAGCTGCAAAGAAGATGACCGAGGGGATGATCAAGATCGACAAGTTTACGGGGAGGAACGGCTTCAGTCTGGGGCAGATTGAGATGCGTGCGTTGTTGAAACGTGACGATCGTTGGTTTCTCTTGGTGACACACGTGAAGGAAGCCAGAACAACCACCACCGCTGAGTTTTAATCACAGCAAGAGGGGATGCGGCATAGGGCTGCGTATGGGGGTTCAGACAGTCAGATTTCCGGCAGGATGATGGCGGCCAAGGGAAGCTCCGGTGACATCTGTTCAAACGGTAGAGAAAAGAGACACCGGTGGACGAAAAAAAAAAACTCAGGATCTGCAGGTTAGGCTGCAGGTGGAGAGTACTTCGGAGGATGGTCTAGTTCTCTAGGCCCCGTTGGGGGACAAGGGGGAATCCATGCTCTTGACGAGGTGGCGGAGGATGGAATAGGGGAGTCTCTGACGAGAGACAATGGAACGTGAAGGGGACACGTGCTAGGGGGTTTGTTTTAGGGACTCGGTGGGAGTCGGAACAACAAACAAACTTGTTGTAGGAACTCGGTGGGAGTTGGAACAACAAGAGGAGGGTTCGATTGCCGGAACTAGACGGGGGTTGGAGCATCGCTGGGGGAACACGTTGCAGGATCTCGGTGAAGATGGAGCAACTTGTGAAACTGTGGCTAATGGAGAGAAGTCGCTAATTCAAAGACAAGCCGAAGAGGGAATTCAAGGCAAGGTGGAGGTTTGTTGGGATTATGCTTTGAATAGGCTCCAGAAGCTTGACGAGGAGTTAGGCGACGATGAGGGGCAAGGAAACAAGGCCAAACGGGGGATGAAGACGAAGAGAAGGAAGACAAATAAGTTTATGTTTTTGGGTATTGTAGTAGGTCGTGCGACCTAGTTCGGGCTTGGCAATTTAGAATTGTTTCCTTATGCGTTGTTGGTCCGTTTTGGACGTTTCTTTGGGACCAAGCAAGCTTAGTAGTTCTATATAAATGTGTATAGGCATAGGTTAAGGTCGTGGGTTGTATTCGTATCGTTTCTCTCTAATAAACATGGGTTTTCGGGTCGTGGAGGTAGCTAGCTCATTGCTAGTGAACCGCGTTATATCAGGTGTGTTATTATTTTCGCCTATTATCATCGTTCTCTAAGTTCTGCCATAAGAGTGTGGTGTTTCATGAATACAAAAATCTGCTAAAACTTCTTTATCTAGTCGTAATTCACCCCCATCACTTAATTTGTAATTAACAGCAACAGACATTGAGGAAGGTGTGTCTCCCAAATGACCCCGTTCTTTTAACATGGTCAATACAGATTTCCTTTCGTCATGTCGGGTAACTTTAAATCTGATATGGCTCGCGTATCAGTATTATTTAGTTAGTTTATTAGTTATTTGATTATTTATCTGGGCTTGGCCTGTTAGGTCTAGGGTTAGGCTAGGTTAGGTTTATTTTTCTATTAAGCATAATGTTCAATTATTATTCAAGTAATAATATATCACTTCGCACAACCCTAGTCTCTATCCCTCTTTTCGTCTATACTTCTCCTAATTTCTTCACATCATCTATCAATTTATCGGTACTTTCACGTATCAATTGGTGCTTTCATTGAGAGCAACTGTCATATCTAATACGCGTCGCTCACCACGAACCACCTCCACGAACCCGTTCTCAGTCAGGAAGACGTCGACGACATCAACGTTCTCATCAACAAGCTCTACCAAAAATGTGTAGTTTTGAGATGCGTATGAAAGAGGACCTACCCGCGCAGCAAAAGTACTTAGCAGACTTCGCCGATTTAGTAGAGCGATCACATGCCTTTGCGCCATCACCACTGCTGGAACCACATCCTCCGGTGCAAACCCAGCCGCCGTTAGAAGACCAACAGAAGGTCCAAGAACAGCCCCCGCCGCTAGATGAACCCGCGGCTAAGGAAGATGAATAGCTTCAGACTTGCGCCGGCCAAAAACAGACCTCTCAACCGCCGTCGCCGCCTCCTTTGCTCAAGATGGCCGGTCCGGCGAAGCTTCAGCCGCTCCAAATCACAATCGGACAACCACCACAACTAACCGGCGACCAAAATAATAGCGATAGTATACTTAGTTTAAGGACTAGAGTGTAATTATTACTGGATTATTTTTTCTATATATTTCTAATCAATAGAGAAGTCCGGGAGAGGACAATTTTGTTGGAATAGGTGCCCAAGAGTCAATCTAGTTTAGTATGAACAATAAATTGGCTAGAACATTCATTGTATTATTTATTGGATATTAAATATAATGAAGTTCTTAGATGTACAATTGTGTTGTTTATCTTAAATATCCCTAGTCCATTATAATGATTAATGGGACAATCATCTATAGAAGAGTATGGGGTTGGATTGATATGGAGATATCATGATCCAACACATGGGTATGCATTAGGAGTAATGGCATACTGGATTGACCCATCTCCGAGAAGGCTACGTACATGTTATGTAAAGTCACAAGTGCTTCTCGCGATGACAACGGTATTGTCATCCCTAGACTTTAAGTCACTAGTTGTTCTAGTTTGTGGAATACTGTGTTTTTGTAGCGTCAAATGCTACACCTAACGTGGTAGTCATAAAGGCGCGTATTGGACACAATAGGAAGCAAGCTTATATATCATAGTGATGTAGATAGAATTTTTCCCTCCCATATAATGGGAGCAAATATCCTAGGACACTCGAGAAATAGTGCTTATAGAATGTCTGGCCAGACTCAAATAAATCAATATAAGATATTGGTGTTATTTGCATGAATAAAGCTACTCCCAGGATCGAGGAACTATGACTTGGATATACAAGTGTGACTTGTATGTATCGTGTCCAATCCGTATATAGAGACAAAGGGATGAGACAATACTTGCACAAGGTTTGTCATGATGACTATTTCTATTTGTTGGCTAGAATGGATGTCTTCTAGAGGCTGCTCCATATTAGTAAATAGTTAATACCAACTAAATAGAACCTATGGGGTCACACGCCATATAGAGGTGAACTAGAATTGTTAATTAATTAGTTAATATGATTAATTTATTAGAAGGATCAAATCGCAATAATTTGCTAACTTAGTAGGATTAATATGCAAGTTGGACTAATCCGAACTTGAGTAGGATTATGAGAGGGCCTTTATGTAGTAACAAGGAGTTGTTGGACTATGTAAAGGATGCTCCTAGCTTCCTTCCCTAACACTTATGATCATAACATACTTTGATTAGGACAGAAGGAATGAGAGAGCAAGACAACAAGGAAGGCCGAAGCCCCCCTTGCCGTCCGCCCTACCCGTCGGCCACAAGAAAGGGCCACCCCTCTCTTTGGTGCTCCGTTGCGTGATTTCTTCATCCTCTTCCATTCCTCCTAGCTATCACAAGGAGTTTGGAAGATCTAGATCTCACCTCTAGGCGTGGATCAACCGTAGAGACGTGATAATTTTCTCATTAGAAGTCATCAAGGAGACCTCAAAGGTACATAACACTATTCTCTTACCATCGTCATGATTTCTCTTCATGTGATCCTTGGAGGGTCTTGATCGGATAATTTTATTGTTCTTCTGCTGCGTATCCAGGATCAAAACTCTACAAATTTCACCATCTAGCATTGTATCTGAGCAACCCTAGCATCAGCCGCCTCCGCACGTCCCCTACCATTGCACCGTTGTCGCCTAGCGGTCTGATCCGTGTCTCTACTGCTTCCGCCCCATATCCCTCTCTCTCTCTCTCTCCCTTTCCGTCGCACCCTGCAACGAATCCAGTCCTCAAAACCGCCACCCACTGCGACGATGACCCTCTTCGTCGCGACTTGCGATCGACGTTCGGTCGATCTCCATCACGCGTCTGGAAGCCCCTGTTCTCCTCTTAGGCTCCGATCCACGCCCGCTCGGCTCGGCCCATGTTCCAGATCGTCGACTCCTCTTCTCGGCTCGTCGGCTTCCTTCAGATTCTTCGACTCGTCTTCTCGGCTTCAGAATCTCCATAAACAACGGTGCCCACAGACCCACTCCAGTTGCGGATTCCCCTTTCACTCAATTGTTCATTGAAATGACATCTCATCAACCAGTGTCTCATGCGTTAAATAAAAGCCCTCCGATTGTGCATAGCTCTCGACACTATCAGTTTTTTGAATGCAATTCCACATGGTTCAATTTATGGTCGTCTGATCTTGTTTCACCAGACAAAGTTGTGTGGGTTCCTCTATGAAAGCTTAGGTTGTTCAAGGCTTAAAAGAGCATGACTATTTCAAGGCCTTGAAACAGCTTTCAAAGCCTTGAATCAGCTTCAGAGGCTTGAAAATAGTATTAGCTATTTTCAAGGCCTTGAAACTGGATTCAAAGCCTTGAAACTGTTAAACCTGAAAGCATATTCTTAGGGGGAGTTTTTCTATTAACTCTCTGATCTAATTTATCATCTCTCTTGCATATATTTGATTATCTGTTGTTAGATGATGAAAGACAAATTGTTAAACATGTTTTGAATCGTACTATATCAACTGTTTGACCACGATAATGCAGGAAATATTTGTTTCTAAGTTTACAGGATTGTTTCCTAAACTGGAATGCTGCAGATTTGGAAATACTTGAAGACTTTGATCCTGTGATCAATCAGATGTGTTTCACAGCTTCTCATGATGGTTAAATGAAGGATTACAACAATATGTCAGAATATTATAATCATTCAACCGTTGGAGAAGATCTCAACATAGTCAAACTCTGTTACCTACAAAGTAGGAAGGTTGTTGCTAAAAATCTGGAGAGATTTGCAGAGCTGTTTGAAGTATTTAAAGAGCTCAAATTCGAAGAAACAAACATACAATTATCAACGGGCAAATACATAGAAAGCATTCTGGATTGAAAAGCATCAAAGAAGTTCTTCATCTCTTCCAATCCATACACAGAAGTTCACTGCATTTCACTGCAGTTTTCTACTCTTAGTTGATCTTGTGTATACAGCTATATTGGTAGATCATTTCTGTATTATTTCTACTTTAATTATCAAGGATTGTTCAAGGTGAACAATAGAGAATTCTCAGTTAATCAGTTATCTAGAGCAGGTACTAGACAGGTTAGGAAAAACCACAAGCTGTAACAGAGTAAGGGAACTCTCTGTGATTGAGTTATAGGACTTAGCTTTTGATTAAGAATTGAGTTGAAAATCCTGCAAGGATCTAATCCCTGAGGTAGAGACGTAGGTCCAAGTGGATTGAACTCTATAAATCACTTTTCTTGTGCGTTTTCAGTTCATCTACTTTCAAAGCTTTTGCAGCATACATAAACTGTTTATTTTTCAAGGGTTTGAACTTGTTTTCAAGGCCTTGAAAAAGGTTTACTTGATCTAAAACGTTCTAGCTGCATTTCAAAGGCTTGAATCTGTGTTCAAGGCCTTGAAATTCATTGTCTACACTACTTCTTGTACTTGCTAGCTAGTTTTGCAAAAAGTTGGCATACTCTATTCAACCCCCCCTCTAGAGTATCTTAGTTTCTTATAAATCTGCATACTCACACTTTCAATTGGTATCACAGCTTGTATCACTGTATATGATTTAACCATTTGGTGATCATCAGTACTGCAGGTGAGGTGGCTTCTCACAAGGAAGAGCTGCTAACAGACCTCCTCTATTCTGTGGAGAAAACTTTGCTCACTAGAAAGCTCTCATGAAAATGTTTGTCACTCATCAAGATCTAGAGCTTTGGACCATTATTCATAATGGACCTCACACTTCCTATACAGAGAAAGATGGGATCAGAACTCCTAAAATAGAATACTCACACTCCTCTTCTGAATTAGAGCAAGTTTCTAAGAATTACAAGGATATTAACATTTTGTATTGTGCTTTGAGTACAGATGAATTCAACGGGATCTCTGGATGCACAACTGCTAAAGAAATATGAGATAAACTTGTGGTTACCTTAGAAGGAACCAGCCAAGTCAAACAGACCAAGATCAACATTTATCTTAGATAGTATGAGCTGTTCAAAATGAATGCAGTTGAATCCATCAGAGATAAGTTCAAGAGATTCACTGATATTGTCAACAACCTTGACTCACTGGGAAAACACTTTTCCAATGAGGAAAAGGTGAGGAAGATACTTAGAAGTCTTCCAAAGACAAAGTGGGAACCAAAAACCACAGCTATTGAAGAAGCTCAGCATCTCTCAACTTTAAAACTTGATGACCTCCAAGGGAAGCTCCTACATGAGATATCCATGAATGAAGTTGATGGAGAATTCCCATAAGGTGTATGTTGATGATATATTGTTTGAAGCTACTAATGATCAATTGTGCAGAGAATTCTCAAGTCTTATGAGCAGGGAATTTGAAATGAGCATGATGGGAGAATTAACCTTCTTCCTAGGACTTCAAATACATCAATTGAAGAAGGGTATTTTCTGAATCAGAGCAAGTATACAAGAGACTTGTTGAATAAATACAGCATGGCTCAATGCAAGGAAGCTAAGACTCCAATGAGCTCCACTCTATCCTTAGACAAGGATGATTCTGGTAAGAGTGTCAATGTTAAAGAGTATAGAGGCATGATTGGATCACTACTCTATCTGACAGCAAGCAGACCAGATATCATGTTTAGTGTATGCATGTGTGCTAGGTTTCAAGCTGATCCAAAAGAATCACACTTAACTGCTGTGAAGAGAATATTCAGATATCTCAATGGTACCAAATACTTAGGGCTGTCGTATCCAAGACATTCTAACTTATCTTTAAGTGGTTTTTCAGATGCTGACTTTGCAGGCTACAAAGTTGATAGAAAGAGCACTTCTGGAACCTGTTAATTCATTGGATCATCTTTGATTAGCTGGCATTCCAAGAAGCAGAATTCAGTTGCTCTATCAACAGCTGAAGCTGAATATATAGCTGCAGGAGCATGTTGCTCACAAGTATTATGGATTTCTCAACAGCTAAGAGACCTCGGATTTGACTTCAGAGGCATACCTATCAAGTATGACAACACTAGTGCAATTTCAATTACAAAGAATCCAGTACAACACTCAAGATCCAAGCACATTGATGTCAGACACCATTTCATCGGAGATCATGCTGAGAAAGGTGATATTATTCTTGAATTTGTTGCTACTAATATGCAAATTGCAGATATCTTCACCAAACCATTAGCAGATGAGAGATTCTCAACTCTAAGCTTGGAATTGGGAATGCTAAATAAGACTGCATTGGTTAAGGGGGAGCTCAAGGTAAGAAAGGTAAGTTATTTGTGTTTACAAAGGTTTGAAAAGAATTTTAAAGCCTTGAAAATCATTTCAAAGCCTTGATCTTTTATATGTTGCAGTGTTACAGTATTTCAAGGCCTTGAAAACCTTTTCAAAGCTTCGAAAATAAATCTGTTACACTAATAGTCAATAAACTTGGATCATTCTATACTGGGTGATATCTCTGTAGATAGTTGTCTAATATAGCCCCTACCTTTTTCAGAAATTTGTTTTAGCCAAAAATAGTATTAGTATATTCTTTTTCCAACGGCATAATAGTTGAAATTTTTTTCTGATCTTTGCAAATCTTCTTAGAATCAGAGAAATACTAGTTTCCTTTTGAAACTCAAACTCTTTCAGTATTTATCCTCTTCTCCTCTCCTCATTCCGTATCATTCCATCTATTTCTTTTCTTCTCCCTAACCCTAATGAGCACCAGAAGAGCCTCAGATCGAATCAAGATGGCAGGTGGTTCAAAACATGTCTCAGAGAAGAAGAGAAAAGCAGCAGTGGAAGAGGTTCAAGAGATCAGTGAGGACTCTGTGTCAAAAAGCTTCACTGAAGAAGAAGAATAATCCTCACCACCCAAGAAGGCAGTGAGAAAAGACCTAGCTCCAGCAAGAAAGAAACAATCTACGGAATCTACATAAGATAAACAGAAGGGTATCAATATTGGAAGCCCTAAGAGAGACAAGAAGAAGACAATATCAGAAGTTAAAGGAAAAGGAAAGGAAATCCTTATTCAAGACTCAGACTCAGACACTTCTTTAGGATCTTATGGTGTGTATGCTATGCCTAACAAAGGGAAACTTGACAAAGATCCATACAAAGAGGCATCAAAAGCAGGAAAGAAGAAAACTGCTTCTCCTCAACAGAAAAGGTTAGAAGTAAAGAAAAAGTTGAAGCATGGGAAGAAAGCCTTGGAAGGCCTCACTTTTCTATTCAACAGTGTTATTGAAAAGATCAGTTCCTTCATTGAGGAAATAGATGTGATCTCTCAAGAAGTTCAAACCAACAGTGAAGATAGTTCAGAAGAAACAGGTGATCAGGAATATGAGAAGGACCCTTAATCTTGCCTATTCTTTCTTCCATATTCTCTCTGCTTTATTTCTTTGAGTTTTCAAAATTTTCAAGACACTTGATCCAACATCTTCCATATTTTTGATGAAAGTCAAAAAGGGGGAGAAAATTCTAGGTTTTCATTTATTTGATGTTATCTGCTGAACTTTTTAGGTGTTTTCGTTGGTATTTAAATAAGTTGGATCTTTTTGGAATAACTGTGTCTTTAAATTGCGGACTAATCACTTTATTTTGCAGAGACTAAGGATCAAACAGAATTTGGTTTTGTCTTTCATCAAGGGGGAGATTGAAAGCTCAGGTTGTTCAAGGCTTGAAAGAGCATGACTATTTCAAGGCCTTGAAACAGCTTTCAAAGCCTTGAATCAGCTTCAGAGGCTTGAAAATAGTGCCTTTATACTGGATTCAAAGCCTTGAAACTGTTAAACCAGAAAGCATATTCTCAGGGGGAGTTTTTCTATTAAATCTCTAATCTAATTTATCATCTCTCTTGCATATGTTTGATTATCTGTTGTTAGATGATGAAAGACAAATTGTTAAACATGTTTTGAATCGAATTATTTCAACTGTTTGATCAGGATAATGCAGGAAATATTTGTTTCTAAGTTTGCAGGATTGTTTCCCAAACTGAATTGCTGCAGATTTGGAAATACTTGAAGAATTTGATCCTGTGATCAATCAGGTGTGTTTCACAGCTTCTCATGATGGTTAAATGAAGGATTACAACAATATCTCAGAAGATTACAATCATTCAACCGTTGGAGAAGATCTCAACATAGTCAAACTCTGTTACCTACGAAGTAGGAAGGTTGTTGCTAAAAATATGGAGAGATTTGCAGAGCTGTTTGAAGTATTTAAAGAGCTCAAATTCGAAGCAACAAACACAAAATTCTCAACGGGCAAATATAGAGAAAGCATTCTGGATTGAAAAGCATCAAAGAATTTCTTCATCTCTTCCAATCCATACACAGAAGTTCACTGCATTTCACTGCAGTTTTCTACTCTTAAGTGATCTTCTCTATAGAGCTATATTGGTAGATCATTTTTGTATTATTTCTACTTTAATTCTCAAGGATTGTTCAAGGTGAACAATAGAGAATTCTTAGTTAATCAGTTAGCTAGAGCAGGTACTAGACAGGTTAGGGAAAACCACAAGCTATAACAGAGTAAGGGAACTCTCTATGCTTGAGTTCTAGGGCTTAGCTTTTGATTAATAAGAATTGAGTTGAAAATCCTGCAGAAGAGACGTAGGTCCAAGTGGACTGAATTCTATAAATCACGTGTCTTGTGCATTTTCAGTTCATCTACTTTCAAAGCTTTTGCAGCATACATAAACTGTTTATTTTTCAAGGGTTTGAACTTGTTTTCAAGGCCTTGAAAAAGGCTTACTTGATCTAAAACGTTCTGCTGCATTTCAAAGGCTTGAACCTGTGTTCAAGGCCTTGAACTTCATTGTCTACACTAGTTCTTCTACTTGTTAGCTAGTTTTTCAAAAAGTTGGCATACTCTATTCAACCCCCCCCCCTTATAGAGTATCTTAGTTTCTTATACATCTTCATACTTTCACTCTATTTCTTTACTAAAATTCTATCATCCTGTGGGTTATTTCTTCAATATCTCCTCCAATATTTTATGTGGCTGTTTTGCCTCAGTTCCTTTGTTTGGTTTGGCCCACTTGCTTCGTCAGTGAACAATTTTAATTGTGGGAAACAACTATTCCTTGTTAGGTAACAATCAATTGTTAGTAACTACTTGGTATTATTTTGGTTACCTGTCTGCTCTCTCATGGCTAGTGACAAACTGGACTCATCAGCCTCCTCAAAGGAACAACTCCATCCTGTATCGCATGGTCTCCATAGTCACGGTGGTTGACGACAGAATTCCCAGAAATTGTGGAGTCGCTCTCAGCAACACACGGCGTCAGTGGCCTCTCCTCACGACAGTTGGCTGTGGTGCCCCGTCTCCTCATTCCCGATTGCACCACCATGATCCTATCCCGAAACAAAGCACTGGGCACAGTCAGGACCCTCTCAGCCTATAGCCATATCAGTTATTCTTGGTCCAGGACCTGCTCAACGTCCATAGGTTCATGTTGCCACTGCGGGTTTGTCTCCCTCTATTACTGCTTTAAGTTCAGAACTTCTTGACATGGTTTTCAATGCTCCGCATAAGACTTGGTACAAGGACTTTGGGCCTCCTCACATCTCAGACAGGAACTCTCTCCTCTGTCTCATCAAGTTCTCCAATTTCTAATATGATGGTTGGTAATGATATGCAAATTCCATTTGCGGTTCTGGTCAGCGGACTATTCCTACCCTAGCCCGTCCCTTAAACGTAAAAAATGTCCTTCTTACTCCAAATATAATTAAAAGTTTTGTCTTTGTCCGTCAGTTCACTATTTATAATAATGTCTCTATCGAGGTTGACCCGACTGGTTTTTCTGTGAAGGACCTTCACTCGGTGAACCTTTTACTGTGGAGTATTAGTTCAGGGGACCTCTATCCTCTTATTTCCGCCCCATTCCCCTCTCCTGACAAGTCTCTTACCATTATTCCAGCCCAAGTGTGGCACAACCGTCTTGGACATCCTGTTCGCCACATCTTAGATCATCTTAACTCTAGTCATTTCATTTCTTATACTAAACCTGAGCAGATCAGATTGTGCCATGCATGCCAACTCGGCAAACACGTTGGACATCCCTTTGCCCCTTCAAAATCTTGTACTATGGCTCCGTTTGAGATTATTCGGAGGGATATTTGAACATCCCCTATTTCTAGCAAATATAAATTTAAGTATTATCTCCTCTTACTTGATGATTACTCCCATTTTATATGGGTTTTTCCTTTGAAACTCAAATCGGATGTTTTCACTCACTTCAAACAATTCCACGCGTCTGTGCATACCCAGTTTTCTCGTGACATCAATAGATTTCAGTGCGATCTTGGGGGAAATTTCATAACACCATGTTTCATGAGTTCGCCAAGTCCATTGGCCTTGTTTTTCGAATTTGCTTGTTCGCAAACGTCTCCTCAAAACGGCAAGGCCGAACGTATGATACGTCGTATCAATGATATATCTCGTACCCTTCTCTCTCAGGCGTCCATGTCTCCTCGCTTTTGGGTTGTGTCTGTTCTCACTGATGTCTATCTCCTCAAATTTCTCCCCACCAAAGCTCTCAACGGTGATAGTTCTATCACCATTCTCTATCATCGTCTTCCCACATACGATCATCTTCGTACCTTTGGGTGTCTGTGTTACCCTAATATGACTGCTTTGTTTCCCCACAAGCTCACCCCTCGGTCCACTCGATGCGTGTTTCATGGTTACCCTTTGAACCATTGTGGTTATCGGTGTCGTAACATCTCTACTGGTCGCATTCACATATCTTGTCATATAACGTTTGATGAGCATGTCTTCCCGTTTGCCACAAACGGTTCCGTGTCACTTCCAAGGTATACTATCTCTGACCCTGACAATGTTCTTCCTCCAATAGATCTGTCCGGTCATACTCACAACCCCTCTGCTCCCTCTCGGCTAATCCCACCCTTCCCTCTTAACTATGCTCGTTGCCTACCCGCACCTGCTCCTGCTGCCTCGACACCACCTCAGGCTCCTCCACCTCCGGCTCCTCCTCAGCCTCCTGCTTCCCCACCTATAACAGTCTCCCCGCTATCTCTAGCACCAGACTCTGCTAACCCACCAGATCCACATGTCTCCCCTCAAGAACCCGAGCCCAGCACGGTATCCATAAACCCATCTCCCGTCTCACCCTTCATGCTCAATCTCCCTCTTCCCTGTATCCCTTGCCCGAATCCCATGTGTCTGCCCTTTCGGACCCACACTGGAAAGCTACAATGGATGATGAGTTTGAGGCTATGATCACGAAACAGACCTGGGAGTTGATTCCTCGCCCGTCTAGGGCGAACATTCTTCGGACCATTTGTTTATTCTGTCACAAGTTTCGGCCTGATGTCACTCTTCAACGGTACAAAACTCGCCTGGTGGCGAATGGCAAATCTCAGTTAGTGGGGGTTGATTGCGATGATACTTTTAGTAATGTGGTCAAAATGGCCACCATCCGTACTGTTCTCACTCTTGTTGTATCGCGTGCTTGGCCCATCCCTCAATTGGATGTAAAGAATTTATTTTTTCATGGTCACCTGGATGAGGTAGTTTATATGCATCAGCCACCAGGTTATCGGGATCTCCAGATCAAGTATGTCAAGTACGTAAGTCCCTCTATGGGCTTAAGCAGGCTCCTCGCGCGTGGTTTCAACTCTTTGCCACTTTTGTCACAGGCTCTATTGTGTTCTCTAGTTGTCGGTGTGATGAGTCTTTGTTCGTTTACAGTCAGGGACCATATATTGTCTACCTCTTCCTCTATGTTGACGATATCATCATTAGTGGGTCCTCGCCTTTAGTTGTACATAGGCTTATTTGTCAACTCACCATTGAGTTTGCTATGACCAATCTTGGATCTCTGCATCATTTTCTGGGTATTTCAGTCTCTCGGACTCAATCTGGTATGGTGCCCGTTAGCACTCCGGTTGAGACTTGCTCCAAACTCACTGCTGGTACAGGTCCTCCGTTTGATGATCCCACCCTCTATCGGACTTTAGCCGGTGCTCTTCAGTACCTCACTTTTACACGTCCTGACATTTCCTATGGCATTCAGTAGATCTGCCTCTGCATGCACGATCCTCGAGAGCATCATTTTTGCGCATTGAAATGCGTGCTTCGATGTGTGAGTGGTACTCTGGATCTCGGGTTTCACATATCTGCTACTACCTCTGCAGGTCTCACGGCATACACGGATGCAGATTGGGCTGGCTGCCCGGACACGCGTCGCTCGACTTCTGGTTTCTGCTCTTTCTTCGGAGATAACCTTCTCAGCTGGTCGTCCAAACGACAGGCTACTGTCTCTCGATAAAGCGCCGAGGCCGAGTACCGTGGCATGGCCAACGTTATTGCTGAAATCTGCTGGCTTCACAATCTTCTTCTAGAGCTTAAGGTTCGTCCTCATAAGGTATCACTCATCTATTGTGACAATGTTATTGCAGTCTAATTATCGGGTTATCCGGTTCAGCATCAACCCACGAAACATATTGAGATCGATCTTCATTATTTTCGAGAAAAGGTTCGTCTCAGCCAACTTTGGGTGCTTCATATACCTGCTGACTTTTAGTATGCGGATATCATCACCAAAGGTCTGCCTCCCCGATTATTTGAAAGGTACCGTTCCAGTCTGAACGTTCATCATTCTCCCGCTCCGACTGCGGGGGTGTAATAGCGATATCATACTTAGTTTAAGGACTAGAGTGTAATTATTATTGGATTAGTTTTTTTTATATATTTCTAATCAACAGAGAAGTCCGGGAGAGGACAATTTCACCATCTAGCACAAACGACCTCAGCCGCGTCGCCCCCATCATCGGCTTCCGCCACCCTCCAATCAGCCACCGACGACAGCCTCAACCACCAGCAACCGTCGCTCCAACGATGGCAGAACCACCAGAACCCGTCGCTCAGAACTTAGCCGGAAAACCAGGTCGCTCCGGCGACCCCCTAACAGTCGTTCGCCCTCTCCCCGTCCAACCAACCGCCGACAACCACGCCACGGTCACCACTGGTCTCCGGCCAATTCCGACGACCGCCGAACAGATCTGCTTCTCGCAGTATCTATCGCGAGACCCTACATTGTTGCGAGCCATCGAAACGGGAATTCGGCTAGATCTAGCCGATGAGCTGAACCCGGCTTGCAAACGGCTCAAATTAGCCGTGAGCTACGTCGGCTTCCGGTCGTCTTGGAATGAGCCGCCGGCTCCAAATTGGCTCCAAGTGAGCCATCCACCTAGTTTTGGCTCATTTTCGTGTCGTGGCTCCGAATTTTTAAGCCTCGCGGTGTTTTCTAGGGTTTTTTGCCCTCCCGAACACAATTCTGGCATCCGCTTTTCCTGATTTTGCCTCCAACATGGTGTTCTCAAGTTTGTTCGATGTCAATTTGATTCGGGCAAGAGCATTGATGATTTTTCAACACTCACCTTGAGAGCAAGGTGGTTTTCAAGCGTGAGGGAGAAGATACGGGTCGCGTATCACTATTATGTAGTTAGTTTATTAGTTATTTGATTATTTATCCGAGTTTGGCCTGTTAGGTCTAGGGGTAGGCTAGGTTATGTTTATTTGTCTATTTAAGCATTCTAACGTTTGATTATTATTCAGGCAATAAGATATCGATATATTCGCTCAACCATAGTATCTATCCCTCTTTTCGTCTACATCTCTCTTAATTTCGTCACCTCATCTATCAATTCGTTTATTTATCGATACTTTCACGTGTCAAACTCCCAGAAAAAACCCAACAATTCCTAAAATTTTCAATCAAGGTGCTATCCAAGTTCTTTCTTAACGCAGTTAAGAAACGTCAAATTATATATGTTAAACTATATATCCACGTAAACCAACATTACAGTAACAACAAAGAAGACCGTGTCTAGACGTTCAGTAAAGTCAACTCCAATCTTTTGATGGTTTAATTACTATCACTCGGTTGAGATCATTGGTTTTTTCATTAATCATGATTAAACCATATGTCATATATTTCCACGACCAAGCAGATAGTTGTCAGTTATAAATACTTTGATTAGTACTAAGTGCAGTCGTGGTAGGCGATTAACAATCGCTTTAAACTTTCTTCATTAGATAAAAAACAATCCGGCCCAGCTGGCAGTGACAACTTATTCATTTCTAAGGGTTTATGATGGTTGTCACTAGGACGCTACGACTTTGAGTGGGTCAAATAGAATACCAATGAAAATCAGTTTTGAGAACAAATCAAAACGTCGAGAGAGAAAAAGAGAGAAGATGTAGACTAACATAATTGGGAAAGTGATTTCTTCATTAGCTGCAAATGACGAGTATTTGAGTTTAAATAATTAACTGATTATCAAAAAGTGCTTAGCCATTTTACCCAATAGTCGCATGTGGTTATGATTAAAATGAAATCTGTTATATCACAATAGTCCTTATACTTCAATATCCCCCTCAAGCTGACAAGGGTGCAACATCATAAGCTTGATCAAGTGCCAAAGTTTCAACCTATAGTCGAAAGTAGAAACCTGAAGTTTGTGAGTGGTTTAGTGAAGAGATTGTCAGCTGAAACTCACCCAAAAAGCATCGTAAGTTACACAAATACTTTCTATCTAGTGACCAAACTTCCTACAGTCAAATGTCTAGTGTCCTTCCTAACATGGTTGACACCTTTTGATAAACATTAACAATTCCTTTTTGTATGTAGACAACATTAACAATTCCTTTTTGTATGTAGACCTAAAATTAGATGTTTACGTGTGCCACAAGGAGCTGTTAGTCCTCATCACCTTCAAAATGCTGTACAACACTATTGATCAAACTTGGGCAACATCACAGTCTAACAATAGTTCTATTAATCGACACTTATTATTAACCATCATTTTCCAGAATTTTTGCACGGACTGGCAAACTTTAAAATCTATATATATATATAAGAACCCCGCATACGATGGTGGTAGGTGACACCAACAAAATCAGAGCGGCATCCTCATCACTTATCACCTAATTACTATTTCGCAACTCAGGTGAAGTAGTATTAAGACGATCCAAGTGATCTCTTAGATTTGTACCTTCCGTCATCCGTAGACCAAATAGTTGCTGTTTTAACATCAACTTGTTCGTGATTGACTTCATCTTGTAGAGGCTCCCTACTTCACCCATAGGCCTTCAGATGTCTCTTGATCAATGACCTCTGTGATCCCGTCATCTGCCAACATATTCGTTGCATGCGATACGATCGCTAGAGAAGAGAGTTTACAAATCTGACATTCTCTTTTATACATAGCATCTTCAATAGAACATTTAAATTGTTGTTATCTTCAAAATATAAAAGAGATGAAAAAGGTTTGTTTCAATTTACTTTGTTCTTTATTTTACCGGAAAATTATCTTGCTCTCTGAGACACAATATAGATTGCTAAATCAATCTCATAATTGTTTTATGCACTAATACAATTGAGCAATCCACCACTAACAAGGAACTGCAATTCCCTTCCTACTGGTTGTCTGATAGTTAAAAGAACCAGCAACTTGTCGAGAACCACTAACAAAGAACTAATTAATCCCCTTCTGAAAGTATGAGGTTAATTAAAAATTTCAGCAACTTGTCGAGATAGCCAACCAAGACGGCAGACGACTTCTTTGCTGGGTAATGTGTTCAACATGATCGTTAGAAAACCTAGTTTGCCGTCATCTTAAAAATTATGCCTATGTGAGGCTAGAAAAACCGAGCTTAATAAGAATAATGAAAAGCATATAGTTGAGAATTTCATTGACCTAGAAACTATTGGTAGTTGCTGCGAAATGGTTAACGCCTCACTAGTTTTGATTCATTTTCTTAAACAGAGCGCAAAATATCATAATGTTATACCTGGGTATCGGAGAGCATGAACAATGCAAAAATAAAATCAAGTATAAAAACCGATGTAATATGGTTCACTAGCACGATGCGAGCTACATCCACGGTTTGAAACCCTTATTTACGGAGAGAACACAATACAAATACAACCAACATATGTTTAGGCATGATCTAGGTAATTTATATAGACATCATATAGTCATTTAGGACCGAATTTCTTTCCAAGACATCTCAAACGACCCTAGAATGGACTAGTAAACAAGTATATTGACCCAGCCGGGTGCCCCAGTACGTTTCGCCACCTTGAATTGACTCCTCTCTTTCTCTTGCGGTTGAATTAGCCGATTCTCTCCAATTCCATAAGTTTATCCAAGTTCGCCAAGTTCCTGCATTGAGTGCCCCCTGCAATACTTTAATTCCCATCGAGTTCCTGCAATCAAACACCCACTGCTCCAACTGCGATCGAGTTCCTATGATCGAATCCCCTGTTTGTTGTTCCAACTCCAACCGAGCTCCTAAAAAAAACCCCCAATACGTTGAGTTCCCACCAAATTCCTGCAATGTTTTGCAAAATTTCTCACATTTCCACCAAATTCCTGCAATCTTTCCCACTTGCGCAAACCATACGCGCCCCCTTTCACACCATTTATGTGTCGTGTCCCTCTTCAGAGACTCCCCATGCCAAATATGCCTACACGTCAGGAGCAAGGATTTTGTGCCCCTCAACGAGGACATGAGACTCATATCATCCTCCAAAGACCCCGGGGCTGCAGCGAGATCAATACACGCCTTTTCATTCTGACACTCCCTTTTCCATTGACCATTCTCATTACACAGAGCACATATTCTTTGGTAAATTTGAACCCTTGTTATTCTTACCCTTGTATCCCTTGGCGGCCATGAATGCGCTGAAAAACAGAACGTATGAACCCCCATATGCAACCCTAATTTGCCGCATCTCACTGGTGTAAAGAGCCGATCTTACCTCTTCCAAAGTCACAGCCTGTTTTCTAGCTATAGCACACTGTACTAACCCTGCATACGACGGCGGTAGGCGACACAAACAAAATCAGAGTGGCCTCCTCATCAGTTATCAACTAATTACTATCTCGCAACTCAAGTGAAGTAGTCCTATGACGACCCAAGTGATCTCATAGATCTTGATGCGGGAGCAGATTAACCAGACGAGACCGATTTGTCAGACGCGACTTATCTGGCGATTCACTATCATGACATGAAAGACAGGCGCGAGAGAGGGGCAAAATCGTCATTTTTGGTCACACCACACCGTTTTGGGCGTAACTCGAGCTACAGAGATCAGAATGGTATAGATGGTGCTTTCCAGACAGACATGTCATAGCCATGTGGCAACCATCCAGCACACCTAGCTGTGCTCCATGTACACCAGATAAATACCTATGCTTATCCACATGGGGGCTGCGAGACAGGGCCCTTGCGTACCAACACGGGATTTGTAGGGACTTGTGATTTGGAGGCTAGAGAAAGGTCCGCCGCGCGCGTGCGACAACCAAGCTCGTGCGCAACCCTTTGTGACTGCTTTGAGAGACTTAATGGCCACTTCCTATTAACCCGTCTCGACCTCATAACGGTCTCCGGTATGTATGGTCAGGTGCCTAACGGTTCCTATATACACAGTCGAACGTGCCGTTATAGGGGCTACCATTAAGCCGCCATTTATGGTGCATTAACCCCTTCACAAACGGTCATTTCCCAACTATATATATATGATCGTGAGCCCTCCGTTGCGACATACTAGTTCCTCCGGACTTACCGAAGACTTCGCTATTAAGCTGTCTCTCTCTCTCAGTATTGCCGTTACTTACCCTCTCCCTACTCACACCCCACATCTCTCTGTGACCTATTCTCTACTTGAGGTGCACACTTGGATATCTCCGAAGGATTTCCTTGCGCACAATTTGGTGAACCCGACGTGAATCCATCCACTTTCAACCTTTTTAAGCCAATCAACCTAGCTACCATGTCTCTTGAAACCATTCGTCGTGAGGGAGACCAATCCCCTTTGAGAGAAGACACTCAGGGAGAAGAGACCCCCAACACCAATACCAACACTAGCTCAGATGGTTACGGGAAATGGGCCCTCTCTAGAGGCCTTGCAGGCTACAATTCAAAACCAGGCGAAAGCCATACAAGCTCAGTCCACCCAGATCGCCCAGATCAAGGCAATCCTGGGGGGACGTGTTCAGAATACTACTCAAGGAGTTCTAGTTCCGCCGTTGGTAGCTCAGTTTCCTCCGCCAGGGGTAACCACCACCTCTATCGTACATATGTCCATCCCGCCAAACCCTCAATCTTCTCTTCCCAATGGTCCTGCATCCCAGACACCGAGGCTCCAATCAGGTTCATCCCTCACGTCCACTGAAAATACCCCTCCATATTCGGCGTTGCCTTTGCACACGAATGGAGCTCAGGGGAGTTATGCACTCCCACCTCCGCCTCCCTATGATCCAAATATGCCCTACATCACGGGCTTCGCCACGAAACCGTCATTAACTTCCGGGGGAAGTACTCCCGCCAGCGTTTAAGCCTTGGAACAGCGAATAGATAATATAATCGCGAATCAGAGCTTTGCAGACATTGTTATCCCAAAGGTGGACAGTGCGCCCCACATCCCGTGGGATATATACTTAATGACCAATCCTGCTGGGTACAAGGCGCCCAAATGGGAGAAATTTGATGAAGTCAGCGGGAATGCACACGAGCATGTGATGAGGTTTGTCGACCTAATGGGACCACATGCAGTCGACACCAGCTTGCTTATGCGTGAATTTCCTAAATCTCTGGGAGCCGTCTCATACAAGTGGTACCGAACCCTCGAGGCGGGATCTGTCAAGACATGGGAGGACATGATAAAGAGGTTTTACACTAAATTCTTCCAGGTTGAGGAGAAGGTTACGACCATCCATCTATCTCGAATGTATCTGAAGCACAATGAAGAAGGGGTTGTCTTCATCAAAATGTTCAGGGCCCGGTCTTTTGAGTGCGTCGACGATGTCTTAGAAAGCCGTCTGGTGGAAATATGCCTTCAGGGAATGCACGATGAATACAAAGGTATGTTAATCAATTTGAATATGCCTACATTATCCAAATTGATTGACTGCACCAGAAATTTTGAGCCAATGGTGGAAAGAATGAAAAATAAAAATACCCATGATTGCACACCACCGAGCTCAGGCTTCAAGATAGGAAGATTCAGCTACAAACGTGAACGTGACATTGATGTACATGCAGTGTCGTCCCCCCATAAGTAGCAGCAACCTGCACCCCGGGTGGCACCGCCTTTGTCGTGCTCGATTGAGAACGGGATCATGCTTTGCAAGAATTGGCGAAGGGACAGAATCTTGCCTGCGGTAGAACATAAACCCACCAGAGAACAACTATAGGACCCCAGATGGTACGAATGCCACAGAAAAGTCATGTATCCGACAAGGGGATGCAAGAAGCTCAGATGGCTGGTGGACACGAAAGTTAAAGAAGGGCAGCTGGTCATCGATGAACCGACAAGGATGTACGCAGCAACCCTTTGCCATCCCATATGCGGCATGAACCCAAAGGAAAGGAAATATCAATGATTTCGATCTTGGACCTAGAAGAGGTCATAGACGCAGAAATACCAGTGGTTGCAGAAATCTGTGAGGAAGAAGACTACGGCGTGGACACTGAAGATTCATGCGCTGAACTCATGAAGAAATCCTACGAATTCGAGAAATTCTTTGATGACATTAATTTATCAAACAGCTATAGGCACGATATGGAAAAAGCCATCTTAAGGGTGGCAGAGGATTATGCAGAAGAATTGGTCATCTCGATTGACAGAGTTGTAAGAGCCGCGCAATCAAATGGCCTAATCATGACGTTCGATGAGTCCGACAAGAGGTTGGACGCGAGTCACCAGAGGCCGTTGCACGTAACAGCAGTAGTCAATGATGTTGAATTCAAGAGGGCCTTTGTTGATGGCGGGGCCGTAGTAAACGTGACACTGCTCAGTACCTTGGAACTAGCAGGAATCCCTCAGGGCAAAATCGTTAAGAAGCGATCACCATTGATGGGCTTTGGAAGCGACTCCAGAATGACGGTTGGTTGGATTCGTTTAGGGGTCCTGATTGGTCAGATCAAGTGCACTGCCAAGTGTAGATACTGCTTTCTGACATGACAGATCTTAGCCACGTGGCACCCATCCAGCACACCATATTGTGCTCCACACACACAGGATCACCAGCCGAGCTGATCCATGTGGGGGCTGCGAGACAGAGCCCTCGCATACCACTGCACGGGACTTGTAGGGACTTGTGGTTTGGAGGCTAGAGTAAGCCCTGTCGCGTGCGAGCCAAGCCCGCGCGCGACCTTTAGTAACTGTTTTGAGAGATTTATGGCACGAGCTCCATAGACCCGGTCAATCCGGTCAAACCCGGTCAACCTCGTAACGGTTCCGGTACTCGCGCACCACGTGCTCTAACGGTTCCTATATACTCGGACGAACGTGCCGTTATGGTTAAGCTAATTAAGCCGCCATTAATGGGCGCATTAACCACACTACAACGGTCACGTTCTCCAGTATATATATATCGTTAACCTTTCCATACAAAGGAGGACACACTGCCATACGCGGAAGCTCTGCCAAACCTCTGTCTCTCTCTCAGACATTGCTACTGACTTACTCTCTCCCTACACACACCCCTATTCTTCCTGTGCGATCCCTGATCCACTACACACGGTGTACACGGAGGTCTCCCTGCCGGAATCTCTTGTGCACATTTTGGTGAACCCGACGTGAAACTTACCAGCAAAAGCAACCATGTCTCAGGAGGACGATGTCAGCAACCGATCGCCTTCCACCGAAACTCCCTCGGGAGACGAGGCCCGCCGTACTCCGACGACCCCCGGCGAGGCACCAACTTTAGAGTCTTTGGACGCCACTGTCCAAAGTCAGGCAAAAGCTCTCAAGTCTCAATCTGCGCAGTTAGAACGGATCTTGGCCGTTCTGGGCACTCTTGCGCCAAATCCTCCACCTGCCACCGCTATCCCTCAGGGAGGAGGAACCCCTACCGCTCCAGGGTTGGGAGTGTCGGCCACGCCTCCCAACCCTCATCTGCAAACTCCACCGTCAGCCGCGCAGCTGCCTTCGGTCCAAGGGTCGACGGCACAAATGCTACCCCCTGCTGCTCACGCCTCTCAGCCCCCGGCTTTGGCGTCCAACCCAGCTCTGCAGTACACTCTGCCTCCACCAGCGACAATCTGGGGAAACGCGGGCAGTCACTACACTCCCAATCCTCCGGCGGCATATGTGTCGCCACCGCCTACGGCAACCCCTCCGCCAACTACCGAGGGAAGCATTCCAGAATGCATGACGTCTTTGCAGAAGCGCGTGGACTCCATCCTGGCTCATCAGTCGTTCGCGGATACCATCATCCCGAAGCTAGACAACGATCCACCCATTCCACGAGAGATCTATCTCATGCCTAACCCGGCGGGGTACAAGGCTCCCAAATGGGATAAGTTCGAGGACGTCAATGGAAACGCTCATGAGCATGTCATGCGTTTCATCGATGTCATGGGTCCATACGGAGCCGATCCCAAACTGCTGATGCGAGAATTCCCAAAAACTCTTGGGAATGTAGCATACAAATGGTACCGAACATTGGAGGCCGGATCTGTGAAAACTTGGGACGACATGGTCCAGAAGTTCTATACCAAGTTCTTCCAGATGGAAGAAAAGGTGACGATGATCCATCTCTCGCGGATGTATCAGAAACGCGAGGAAGATGGAATCACTTTCATCAAGAAATTCAGAGCGAAATCCTTGGAGTGCAAGGATCCAATGCTCGAAAGCCGGCTCGTAGAGATATGCCTGCAGTGCATGCGAGATGAATACAAAAGCATGCTGATCAATTTGCAAACACCTACGTTTTCAAAGCTCATCGAATGCACGATGAACATCGAGCCCATTGTCGAGAGACAGAGAAAGAAGAGCGCTCCAGAACGACCTGCGAGCGGCACCACCTACAAGATCGGCAGATTTGGCTACAAGCGGGGACGCGAAGCTGAGGTCAATACAGTTTCGCCCCAGAAGCAAGCAAAAGTTACAAACTTCGACGCACCGCCTCTGCCATGCTCGGTGGAGGAAGCGAGCGATCTCTGCAGACAGTGGCGCAAAGACGGCGTCCTGCCACCGCTCGAGAAAGCACCCTCCAAGGAGATGACGAGGGACCCTAAGTGGTGCGAATACCACGGCAAGGTCATGCATCCCACAGCCGAGTGCAAGAAGCTCAGATTCGCGTTCGATCAGAAGATGAAAAACGGCGAACTCATCGTCAGCGACCACCGGAAGGATGTGCGCAACAACCCGCTGCCTGCCCATACAGATTCGGGCTCAAAGGGCAAAGAGGTCGCCATGATCTCGATAGTGGACTTGGAAGAAGTCGCAGAGGATGGTCTGCCCATCATTGCTGAAATCCATGAAGATGAAGACTACAGCATGGACACGGAAGATGAGCGTGCCGACCGCATGAAAGGGTCACATGGCTTCGACAAATTCTTCAACGAGATGAACTTCTCCGAAAAATGTCGAACGGACATGACAAAAGCAATCTTAAGGGTAGCAGAGGACTACGAGGAGGACCTCGTGGTCTCCAACGGGAAAGTCGTCAGGGCGTCCCGTTCCACAGAAAAGATTATGACCTTTTCTGCCAGCGACAAGAAGACAGATGCGAGCCACCAGAGGCCCCTGTACGTGACCGCCATCATCAACGGCGTCGAATTCAAGCGAGCATTCGTCGATGGAGGAGCAGCGGTCAATGTTGTTCCACTCCACACACTGAAGCTAGCAGGGATCCCCGAGCACAAGGTAGTCAAGCGTCCATCCCCGCTCGTGGGATTCGGAAGTGATTCTAGAATGACGATCGGATGGATCCGCCTGGGCGTTCAGATCGGTAAAATCAAGTGCTCGGCGAAGTTCTATGTCATAGACGCGAACACCACATATCACATGATCATAGGTCGGGCCTGGATTCATCGCTTTGACGCAATCCCTTCGACGGCTCACCAGGTGATGAAAGCTATCTGGAACGACAGGATTGTCGAGATACCGGCCTCAACTAACCCGTTCAACTTGGACGAAGCACATCTCAGCGAGGCGGTGTGGTTCACCGAGATGGCGGACGAGCAAACACCCGGACCATTCGACCCTACTCCTTTACCTCTCTGGGAGGACATCAAGGACCAGTCACCTGCGGGCGTGATGGTGACAAGGGGAGATGCTAAGGAAAAGCCGCCTACACACGAAGAGGCGCCGCGCATCGCATATCATCGGAAGAATGTGTACACTCTGAAGAGGATTGCAAAGCATGACCCCGAGGGTAAGGAGATAGAGAGCTTCTACGCCAACGGGGAAGAAATGCTATCGCATATGAAGGTGCGCGGGGACGTCCTCACACGGGCATGGGGATGTCCCTGAGCAAATCAATCAAATCGAGCAAGTTGCGCTGACAGAAGAGCCAACACAGGGCACTCCAGACGAGAAACTCAAAGAAGCGCCCGAATGCATGGAAGACAGGCCGAGACCACAAAAGCAAGAGCTAAAGGAAGTGTTCCTCAGCCCGAACGAGGAAAAGAAAAGGCCAGTCTTCCTGAGTGCGGACCTCACAAGCGAAGAGGAACAAGGACTGCTGCAGCTCCTAACCGAATACAAGGACGTGTTCGCATGGGAATATGATGAGATGCCAGGTCTGGACACGAGCATCACCATGCACCGTTTAGACATCATCCCAGGGTCTAAACCGGTCAAGCAAAGCACCAGAAGCTTCAGGCCAGAGCTCAACGTGAAGATCAAGCAGGAGATTGTCAAACTCCTAGACGCCAAGTTCATAGAGCCAAATCACCATCCCACATGGTTGGCCAACATCGTGCCGGTGGTGAAGAAGAACGGACAGCTCCGCATTTGCGTGGACTTCCGAGATCTCAATCGCTTCTGCCCTAAGGACGATTTCCCACTGCCTAACATCGATTTGCTCATTGATTCAACAGCAGGCCATCGCATGTTCAGTTTCATGGACGGCTTCAGCGGGTACAATCAAATCAAGATGGATCCCGAAGATGCAAGGAAAACTGCATTCATCACTCCCGTGGGGGTATTCAACTACACGGTAATGCCATTCGGTCTTAAGAACGCAGGCGCAACCTATCAGCGGGCCATGATGGCTCTATTCCACGACATGATGCACAAAGAAGTGGAATTCTATGTGGATGACCTGGTAGTCAAATCCAAGCATGAAGCAGATCACCTTGCAGACCTGCGAAAGGTGTTCAACAGATGCAGGAGCTTTCAACTGAAAATGAACCCCATGAAATGCGCATTCGGCGTGACCTCGGGAAAGTTTTTGGGATGCGTGGTCCATCGCCAAGGGATCGAGCCTGACCCTGCGAAAGTGTCAGCCATCACCAGCATGACGCCACCTCACAACCAAAGTACCTTGAAAACATTCTTGGGAAAATTGTCATATCTGCGGAGATTCATCCCAGCAATCGCCGAAATCACATGCTGTTTCAGCACTCTTCTCAAGAAGGACGCCACGTACAATTGGGCTCCTGATCATGAAGCCGCATTCGAAAAGCTAAAGGAGCTACTCACATCCCCAAAGATAATGATCGCGCCTCAACTGGGATCACCGCTTCTGCTATACCTTACATCGACAAGGAAATCTATAGGAGCACTCTTGGCTCAGGTGTATGAAGGCCAAGAGAGGCCCATCTATTACATCTCCCGCATTGTGCAGCCTGCTGAATCAAGGTACACAGACATCGAACGTCATTGCCTTGCTTTATTCTTCGTAATAGAGAAGTTGAAACACTATTTTGCATCGCACAAAGTAGTGGTGGTCACCAAAAGCGACCCCATACGATACTTGCTAACTCACACTACTCCGGGCGGGAGATTGGCGAAATGGTACATGACCATCTCTCAATACGATATCACATGCGTGAAACCAAGAGCGATCAAGTCGCAGGCGGTAGCAGATCTGTTGGCACAGTTTCCCGACAACAGTCACGAACCTGTGATCGAGGAAGAACTCGAAGGCCCTGAAATCTACGCGATCGACGTACCCTATTGGACCCTCCACTTCGACGGTTCGTCAACCAGAAAAGGCGGAGGCATCGGGATAGTCTTGACAAAGCCAGACGGGGAAGTCATACAGATGTCCGCAAAACTCAACTTCGCAGTCACGAACAACGAGGCGGAGTACGAGGCTCTTATCGCGGGGCTCCGTGCGGCGAAAGCTTTGGAAGTGAGCAACTTAACAGTCATGGGAGATTCCAAACTGATTGTTAAGCAGGCCTCGGGCGAATATGGTTTAAAGGAGATCAACCTCCTGCCATACCGCACCCTAGTGCAAAAGCTGATGCAGCAATTCTGCGACGTGAAATACGAGCACAAGCCCCGAGCGGACAACAGGCATGCAGACGCCTTAGCAACACTGGGATCTAAGGTCAGCATAGACAAATGCCCCGCAAGGATTTCCATCGAAGTGCGAACATCGTCGGCATTAACAGAAGATGCGTGCGACGACGAACACATGGATGACGCAGACTGGCGAAAAGCAATCCTGCAAGCTATTGCGAAAGGCACCAGCAGCGAAAGCTGGGCACTCACGAAAGGATACTGCATCCACGACAACACCCTTTACTACAAGGGTCCTGGAGGAATACTCATGCGATGTGTCTCCGAGCAAGAGGGACAACAGCTGTTAGAAAAGATTCACCAACACGCTTGCGGAGAAAGCGAGGTGTCAATCTACAGGAAAGCTCAGAGATATGGCATCCATTGGCCAAGCATGTCAACGGCTGCAGCCCTGATACAAGGGAAGTGCGAAAGTTGCGCACTAATCAAAGATTCTCTACTCATCGCTCTAACCGATGACGACACAGACTGGAGGAAGCCATTGTTCGAATTCCTCACCCGGGGCACCGCACCCGAATCGAGAAAGGAAGCTGACAAATTAAAGAGGAAAGCTTCTCGATACGTGGTCCAGGAAAACCTGCTTTGGCGAAAAGGTCACGAGGGTAACTTGCTGCGATGCCTAGACGGCAGGGAAGCACAAGAAGTCATGGACCTTTCTCATCAGGTGGAACACCAGGGAGGTGCGAAATTATGCAGACAACTCCTCTCAATCGGATACTTCTGGCCCACGATGGAAGTCGATTGCCGCACCAAGGTGCGACGCTGCCAAGAATGCCAATTCAAAGGAAACCTAGTGCACGCTCCCGCCGTGGATCTACATGCATTAGGGACGCCATGGCCATTTCACACATGGGCTTTGGACTTCATCGGCCCCATCCGACCAACGTCACGTGGGAACCATTTCATTCTCACTGCAACCGAGCTGTTCACCAAATGGGTGGAA
This sequence comes from Linanthus parryae, assembly GCA_023055425.1. Lineage (NCBI taxonomy): Eukaryota > Viridiplantae > Streptophyta > Magnoliopsida > Ericales > Polemoniaceae > Linanthus > Linanthus parryae. The sequence continues at coordinate 91,468,727 of JALGPY010000004.1, read as the reverse complement.
GCAATACCACTGAAGACGGCAAACGCGCTGGCTGTGGTTAGCTTCATCCAGGAAAACATCGTATGCAGGTTCGGAATCTCAAATACTATTCTTTCAGATAACGGTACTCCTTTTGTTAATCGTCAGGTAGCTACGAAACTCGCGGAGTACAACATCAGGCAGATATGCTCTACCCCCTATTATCCAAAGGGAAACGGACAAGCCGAAGCGACTAACTAAACGCTGTTGAGAATTCTGAGCAAGATGGTCGCAGATGACCACAAGAAGTGGGCCGACTCCCTTAACATAGCTCTGTGGGCCTACAGAACTTCTCCAAGGACACCTACAGGGGCCTCGCCATTTCTACTATGTTATGGGGCCGAAGCTGTAGTACCTGCGGAGGTCAGAGTTAATTCGGCTAGGCTGGCCTTCCATGCACTCTATGAAAACCAACGCGATCATGATTTAGTCTTGCTGGAAGAAAAGCGAGAACAAGCCAAAAGGACTAACAAGCGGTACCAAGAAAGAATCGCTCGCGCCTATAACAAGACAGTCCAGCGACGGGATTTCGCAGTTGGCGACCTGGTCTTGCGCGCATCTGACCACTGCATGCGAGAAGCAACTCACCCAAAGTTCGCAGCTAATTGGGAAGGACCCTTCGAAGTCACAGAAGTCTTCGATAGCGGCTACTGCAGCATACGAAGGTTGCACGGCACAACCTCAACTCCAAGCTCAGTCAACATGCGCTGGATCAAGAAGTACTATTCTTGACTTCTCTTATTTCATACGTTTTATGATAACGTTGCTTAGTGTCTCATGTGGCTACGATTGACGCAATCTCCTCTCCCATATGAGAGGATTGTAATCCTATCTCTCCCATATGAGAGTGTTATAATAAAGGGATTCTCTCAAATGAGAAGTTCATATTTCTAGCCGTTTATATTGCTCTATTTAAGTTGTTATTACTGTTAACAATGATTTATCTGCTGCAATAGCAGCAAATACAAACGCGATCTTAATTGATCATCAAAGCCTATCTCTTACGATAGCAGCAAATACAAAAGCGATCTTAATTGATCATCAAAGCCTATCTCTTACGATAGCAGCAAATACAAACGCGATCTTAATTGATCATCAAAGCCTATCTCTTACGATAGCAGCAAATACAAAAGCGATCTTAATTGATCATCAAAGCCTATCTCTTACGATAGCAGCAAATACAAACGCGATCTTAATTGATCATCAAAGCCTATCTCTTACGATAGCAGCAAATACAAACGCGATCTTAATTGATCATCAAAGCCTATCTCTTACGATAGCAGCAAATACAAACGCGATCTTAATTGATCATCAAAGCCTATCTCTTACGATAGCAGCAGTAACACAAATACGATCTTATTTGATCATCTAAAGCCTATCTCTTACGATAGCAGCCAAACGCAAATGCGATCTTAATTGATCATCAAAGCCTATCTCTCACGATAGCAGTCAACACAAATACGATCTTAATTGATCATCTAAAGCCCATCCCTTACGATGGAAGCCAATGCAAATGCGATCTTAAGTGATCATCCAAAGCCTATCTCTTACGATAGCAGCAAAATACAAAAACGATCTCAATCGATCATTAAAATCCTATCTCTCACGATAGCGGTTTATGCAAGTGCGATCTTATATGATCTTCTTAAGCCTATCTTCTACGATAGCAATTTATACGCAGAGTGATTTTAGTTGATCACCCAAGCCCGTCTGTTTACGATGGCAACGTAACTGCAGAACCATCTTGCTAGATCTTCTGAAGGTCTATCTGCTGCGATAGCAATTTATGCGAGAAACTATCTCAAGCAATTCTCTAATAAAGCCTATCTTCTATGATAGCAGTTCGCACCACTCAATGATCTTAATTGATCTGTTAAAAACTATCTGTTACGATAGCAAAGTTGTGAACGTGATTTACAACGACCGACTGCAAGCCCATCCGTCAAGATGGCACAGCCGCGAAATTACGGTCTCGAATGATCTAGCGAAACATCTGCGCATTGACGTCGCATATGTGAAATCATTATATAGCATTATGCAAGGCAAAACAAGCCGAAACGCATGCGAAATTATATTTTGTTGCAAAGAGCAGATGATACAAAAGCTATATATCATTATGGGTCAAATGACTTACAATTTATCTATCTAGATAGCAGCTTACAAGCGAAAAGCTCAAATCTAATTACGCAGCCAACATGGCTTACAATGCATTCGAAAAGTAACTTACAAGCACGAAGTTACACATCGCGGGAATCCTAACTGAAAAGGGATGAACCCAACGGTCCTAACACCGGCTGTGCAATACGCAGATCTGCGGCCAAAGATCTGTAGCAAGTAGGATGCATCTGCGAAGAGATCAACTCGCCATTCGCTACATCCCTAGCAGCAAGATCTGGGTCAATCTACGTCCAAAGATCTCAGGATCTGACGAGACCCCTGTCTGATCAAGATATGTACCAGAGGAACCACCTGTTCCGGCGTATGCAGTCGTGCAAAACAGGGGAAGCAGTCATTCCTCTGGTACTGGGTTCCTTGTCCTGATAGACAAGGGCATTGGCGAGCCTCCTGAGTTCAAGAATGAAGAGGCAAGAAACCCTCCTCCAGGGATGCTGGAGGAGAATTCCGCCGTTCATTACGAGACGGTAGCACGGTCACTTCGGCGCTGCACCTCGCCACGAGGCGGCCGGAAACATGACCTGCACACATAATACACGAAGAAATTTCTTCGAACACACATGAGGTATTATCTGCATCCTCTTTATGATGGTTATAAACAGCAATAAGCCTCATGAAGTGGATCTTGGAAACTATTTCTATAGCACAAAGCGCAAACTCAGGATTCAAAACTTGAAGTTGCCATGAATCAACGAAAAACAAGCGTTGAAGCCAGCATTCGTAAGGACTCACGGCAAAGCACATGTTTGGGATGAAGAACCCAAATGGCAAAGACAGGGTTTATATAGACCCTGTAGAGACTCTTCGGTTGCCTAAGATGAGTCAGCAAAATTCAAAAAGAGGGTAAGTTCAATCACTTACGCCTTGAAAAGCGGTAACAATCAATTACCCTACTAAAGGCTACGACGATTCAGTTGCGTATCCTAATAAATGACAGATAGTCATGATTCGGATGGACTTCCCAACGGAAGCGTGCTTATCTGCCGAGAAATTAGCGCGAAAATCAAGCAGAAAATCAATTGCTGATGTCATAATTGGATATGCACAGAAATGTCCAATCAAATCCCGAAAAGGGCAAAACAGGCAAACTCATTGTTTGTTGTTAAAAAAAAAGGGGGGAGAAACCCTAGCAATATTACATTAATGTTTCAAAACATTCCATTAATGTCTCAGCCATTTTCCTGTTTTCTTTTCAAAATTCGAAAAGTCAAAACAAATTCTTGATCAAGGAGTCTTGGGGCTCGAACTGCTCGCTCAGCTTCTCCACTTGTTTCACTTCTTGCTTCAGTTGCTCGCACTTGGCATTCATTTCGTGACACAGCTTCAAAGCTTCATCAACCTTTTGCTTTTGCTGAAACGTACCCGGGATCTCGGTTCAGGGTTAACGCGACAGTCGATAACCAAAAGTAGATTATTAACAATTAAGTTTACATTTCGCTTAAAGTACATAACAAAATTTCGATAATAATTACAATCTAAAACAAATCGTGTGTGATCTACTAAGTTATCTGACTTAGGCTAAACTCCTTCGTCTCGTTCCGCGTTCCCATTCCCCAAACTTGATTGACGACCTGCGGTTTTAAAATGGCAAAAGCCGACGCAGTTTTGAAGAAATAATCAGTAAAAACTGAGTAAATACATACTACGACATGTAAAACATCGAGTGGCACGGAAGCATGAGTTGAAACAAATTAGAAGATTTAAATAGTAAAGCTATCATGTTGGAGAATTTGGAACAACTGGAAGTAAACGAGTAACAAAAACCTCTCAATTTAATAACATTGAGAAACCACGAGTAGTTCGTAACATAACCAGAGTAAACAAGTCCATTTAAGAGGATAACTTAGTTCATGAGTAGCCAAAGCATATCAAATCATTTCAATTGATTAGGGCAATCCAGAGCCACAAACAACATTAATAAAGTAGTCAATTTTAAATTTCGACTTCAATCAACAGCTTAATTTAGCTGAGGCGTGTCAAGAGCCACCAGCAGGATCGATGTAAACAGAGGGATCACGAAATAACCACTAAGGGTTCCTTCTAGGGTCTATCAAACCCTATTTCACCCGAGCGTTAAGGGAGCCCAATCGTCAACCCCGCTCATAACATTAGCTAAAAGGCCTTAAGTGTCGACACCCCTATACCGTAGTGACCCTTACAAGTATAAGTAGCACTCTATAGCTCTATAAAACCCTTGGCCTCAATAACTTGGTACATTTTGGCTCATCGGGGGCGGATTTTTGAACATTGACGTTCTACCCAATAATAAGAAGCATTGCTTCAATGGTCTTAGCCATAAGAAAATGGAGGATCGCTTGACGCCTCCCATAAATAACAGTACTCTGTACATCGTCCTAAGTCTATTAGAGGTATTTTATTCCTTCTCTTTTATATAACCAGAATCAGAATATCAAAATTTCACAAGTAATTTTCGAGAGTTCTCAGAGATGAATAGAATAGTTTAACAACATTCGAGTGGAAAACATGCATTCTCATACTATTTCATATAACAAACATTCATTTGAAACATCAAGCACATACGCAGATTTTGATATGAAAAGACCGTACATATGTACTTACCAATGCGCCAAGAACAGAGAAAATCAAAGCTAGCACTCCGGCTTTAACGCTCATCTCATATAAATCCGGGTCTCACGGTCAATGCAGCAGCACGAAAACGTACGTCTACTTCGAACGATCCTTAATAACGGCTGGATATACACAAGTAAAGTATACAACCTATTAGCATATATCCTCTATATGAGGTTTTATGCAAGAATGCAATAAAATGCAGGTCACGCAAGCTAACTTGACCAAAATTCCCCTAATACTTTGAAACTGTCCAGTACAGTCCCTGATTGTGCCTGGACCCCATATTACACTCATACTGGCCCAACAACATCCAAGAATGACTCTTAACTCATCCATATGAACTTAGCATCGAGATCTACAACTTTCAGTAAATTACACTTAGGCCCCTAAAGTTTGCTAAAATTACAGACAGACCCCCACCATTGATTTGATAACTCCCGAGTCAAAAAAATTCATTCTTAAGGCTCCAAGTATCCTTCTAAGTCAGGTTGTTGGTCTCAAAACATTAACTTTGTTCAAATGCAAAGTTTTAATTAATTGCACATAGGCCCCCGAAGTTTAGTAAAACTGCAAAAAGACCCCAACATTTGACTTGGTCAACATTAGCCGAGAATTACATACGAGTACTCCAAATACGCATACAATACATGCTTACAAACTCCAAGTTACTTAACTAATCTCAATTCAAAGTTTAAGTGAAATGACTATTTTGCCCCTCCTATACAGTTCAGTCAAACTAGGGTTTGCGAAAAGTCAAACTTGGTCAAACATGATATTTAGACTCAGAATATGACTACGAGCAAGTTTCGTGAAGAACACTAAGGCTAGAAACGTCATTTAGAGTGTCGAATTCAAAAGTCAAATATAGAAGAAAATCGACTCAACTAGTCAACTTTAGGGCTGATTTCTAATCAATTGAGGGGGATACTTGAAAATCTGAGAATAGGGTTTTGAAGACGATAGTTCAAGGATTCCAGAACATATTTGAACTCCTAAAAACTCCAAGTATTCAAAGAGATATCGCTACTCAAAGTTGGACAAAAATTCCGATTCAACACTTAGAAAAATTCACTTGTGCTTCGCGAGTTCAAACTAGCAAATTTAGGCTCGTTTTGTGAGAAATCCGTTATAAATTTGAACATGACCCAGAGACGATGATTTGAAGTATTATATACCAGCTACACATAGGAGAAAACAGATCTAAATTTCATTAAGTTTTGAAGAAGATACAATGGTTAGAAAATGGGCGTTTCACCATAGGATTCTATACTTAGAAAATTTTCGGCTTTTAATGGTTCAAAAACACATCAAACCAGCCCTATTCAAGGCCAAATTTAGACAGGTTAGACTTGAAATCAAACAAAGAAATCCTAATGAGAGTTGTAGAGCTATGTCCAGGCTTTCCAGAAAGGTAAGAATCATCCAAAACGGACCAAAAACGAGGGAGATACAGAGATCCAAAGTTGGGTCAAAAATGCTGGTGAGAAAAACTCAGCATGAACAAGCACGAACACAGCAACTTCAATTCGATTTTTAGGTGGTTTAGAGACCGAATTTGACAAAACTTAAAACATGAAAGTTGTAGCCAATTGTCTGAGGTTTCCAGAAAGTCCTGAATCGCTCAAAACGGATTAAAAACGAGAGAGATATGATCATTTGAACAGGGGCTGTTTATGCATGACGGAAAAACGAACCAAGAGTGAAAAATGAAACAAAACTCGAACCTAACCAAAATCTGGGCAGGTTTTGATGCTTCTAATGCATTCCTAAGGTCATGGGGATCACATTGATGTAAGGAACATCGAATTTGGTGGAGAAATGAAGGAGTTACCATTTTTGGTCGGCCATGGAGGTTTGGCGGCGGCGGCACGGTGGCTGGAGCAAAATCCGGCGATTTGCAGGGCATGCTTGTGCTTCCCAGGTTCGCCTCGACACAAGGAACAAGAATATGTGTGTTAATTGTGATGGGTTGCAACGAGGAGGGAGAAATCGACGAAAAACCGAACTAGGGTTCTTACCTTCAAACCCGAATATCTCACTCGTTTCTTGATGAAATCCCGAACTGTTTGGGGCGTTTTGATCCTTGTGGTGAGGGCTACTCGGGGTTGTAGCAGGTCTGGAGTTGGTGGCTGTTTGGTGGTAGTTCCTTGGTTGAGGTGGTGGTGTTCTTGGTGGTTGAGAGGAAGAGGGGAAAAAAAAGATAATGGGAAGATGATGTAATTTTCTGCTGAGAGATGATGAATAGAGATGTTGGGTGTTGCCAACTCATAGAAATTGTGTCAAAACACTTAGGACAAGTGTCCATCATGCATAGGGGTAAGAAGTGTAGTTTTACAAACTTTAGTGTATAAACTAGAATTAGATGTTCTACTTAATTTCAAAGAATTGCACAACCACCCCCAATATTTCTAGTGCCTCAAAATCATTCTAACAACTTCCGAATATCGCCAACACTTCGAAATTCTAACTTTTAAAGCCGTGCAATACTATTTACAAATTCGTCCCCAAAGTCTTGATATTGCACTTAGAGCTCGCTTGAGAAATAGGGGTGTTACAATCTACCCACCTTAAAAGAATCTTCGTCCCCGAAGATCTCATACTATACTTACCCTCATACATGAAATGCACATGAAATGTAGCACAGTGACTCAGTCTATTTGACATAGCCAGACAAGTACCTAAATAGCTCTCGTCGAATGTTCTACTCCCAAAAGATGGCTTCCTTAGATGGTCAGTTAGCAATACCTTAACGGGAAGAAATTCCTCATTCTCACTCTTCGCAGGACGGGGTCTATTATGAGTCTATATTACTATCCAGCCTAGACTCGCATTACAGTAGGGTTTCGTATGAAATTAGCTCAAGTAAAAGTTCGCACTGAATTTTGAAATGTTAGACCAAAATGCAACTTATCACATTTACAAAGCAATTCGAAAATTTTCTAGCATTTAACAAGTCTCGAAACATTTAAAGAAATATTTTGATCGAAACTAACATGTCATTTTGCTTTGCTTATCCGCAATAAAGAAATTGTTTTTTTTTTTTTTACCTGTATAGGATTAGCTAAATCAATCACCTCAAGTGTTCCACGCATACGAGGAGGAAAAGAACACTATGTGTCGTCACACAAGGTGTCTCTCCATCACAACTCGCATATGTTTCAAATGTTCCAACTTAGTCTACACAGCGGGTACAACTCATAGTACCGTCGTACTAAGAGTCACGCCAGCGGACTGCTAAACAAAGTGGTCCATATCACTTGACAATTGGTAGCTTGAAACGTCAATAATTTTTCAGAAACCAATTTTTTTTTTTTTTTTTTTTTTGTCAAACACTTTCTAATTTTGGGAAGGAACTAAGTCAAATTTAGCTCAAAATAAATCAAAGTCAAGCTAATGTTTTAAAGTTCGTCACTCGTAGGTGCGAAAGAATGGTCTCGGGGTTTTCTAAGTCACATCGTTGTTACTCTCTCGTCGAGAAATTACTTACAAACATAAAGAGTCAAGGATACGCATCACACAACTACGACAAACAATTTGATATAAATAGGCATGTCACATAAATATTGCGCCTGTAAATAGGCAAGTAGACTTTTCATGAACATCTCATATAGTAATTAATATTTAATCAACATACACGGTACAAGTCGAGTTTCATAATACGTAAGTCCCCAAACTCCCCGACGGCTTGTTTACTTCTTATTGCCAAATTGGGTTATCCTAATCAATTTTAAACTTTTAAAACGTTTTATCTTTCTTATTATCTACTAATGGAAATCGAAAGGTCACTTTAACCGGAGAACCGATGCTCTGATACCAGCTGAAACGTACCCGGGATCTCTGTTCAGGGTTAACGCGACAGTCGATAACCAAAAGTAGATTATTAACAATTAAGTTTACATTTCGCTTAAAGTACATAACAAAATTTCGATAATAATTACAATCTAAAACAAATCGTGTGTGATCTACTAAGTTATCTGACTTAGGCTAAACTCCTTCGTCTCGTTCCGCGTTCCCATTCCCCAAACTTGATTGACGACCTGCGGTTTTAAAATGGCAAAAGCCGACGCAGTTTTGAAGAAATAATCAGTAAAAACTGAGTAAATACATACTACGACATGTAAAACATCGAGTGGCACGGAAGCATGAGTTGAAACAAATTAGAAGATTTAAATAGTAAAGCTATCATGTTGGAGAATTTGGAACAACTGGAAGTAAACGAGTAACAAAAACCTCTCAATTTAATAACATTGAGAAACCACGAGTAGTTCGTAACATAACCAGAGTAAACAAGTCCATTTAAGAGGATAACTTAGTTCATGAGTAGCCAAAGCATATCAAATCATTTCAATTGATTAGGGCAATCCAGAGCCACAAACAACATTAATAAAGTAGTCAATTTTAAATTTCGACTTCAATCAACAGTTTAATTTAGCTGAGGCGTGTCAAGAGCCACCAGCAGGATCGATGTAAACAGAGGGATCACGAAATAACCACTAAGGGTTCCTTCTAGGGTCTATCAAACCCTATTTCACCCGAGCGTTAAGGGAGCCCAATCGTCAACCCCGCTCATAACATTAGCTAAAAGGCCTTAAGTGTCGACACCCCTATACCGTAGTGACCCTTACAAGTATAAGTAGCACTCTATAGCTCTATAAAACCCTTGGCCTCAATAACTTGGTACATTTTGGCTCATCGGGGGCGGATTTTTGAACATTGACGTTCTACCCAATAATAAGAAGCATTGCTTCAATGGTCTTAGCCATAAGAAAATGGAGGATCGCTTGACGCCTCCCATAAATAACAGTACTCTGTACATCGTCCTAAGTCTATTAGAGGTATTTTATTCCTTCTCTTTTATATAACCAGAATCAGAATATCAAAATTTCACAAGTAATTTTCGAGAGTTCTCAGAGATGAATAGAATAGTTTAACAACATTCGAGTGGAAAACATGCATTCTCATACTATTTCATATAACAAACATTCATTTGAAACATCAAGCACATACGCAGATTTTGATATGAAAAGACCGTACATATGTACTTACCAATGCGCCAAGAACAGAGAAAATCAAAGCTAGCACTCCGGCTTTAACGCTCATCTCATATAAATCCGGGTCTCACGGTCAATGCAGCAGCACGAAAACGTACGTCTACTTCGAACGATCCTTAATAACGGCTGGATATACACAAGTAAAGTATACAACCTATTAGCATATATCCTCTATATGAGGTTTTATGCAAGAATGCAATAAAATGCAGGTCACGCAAGCTAACTTGACCAAAATTCCCCTAATACTTTGAAACTGTCCAGTACAGTCCCTGATTGTGCCTGGACCCCATATTACACTCATACTGGCCCAACAACATCCAAGAATGACTCTTAACTCATCCATATGAACTTAGCATCGAGATCTACAACTTTCAGTAAATTACACTTAGGCCCCTAAAGTTTGCTAAAATTACAGACAGACCCCCACCATTGATTTGATAACTCCCGAGTCAAAAAAATTCATTCTTAAGGCTCCAAGTATCCTTCTAAGTCAGGTTGTTGGTCTCAAAACATTAACTTTGTTCAAATGCAAAGTTTTAATTAATTGCACATAGGCCCCCGAAGTTTAGTAAAACTGCAAAAAGACCCCAACATTTGACTTGGTCAACATTAGCCGAGAATTACATACGAGTACTCCAAATACGCATACAATACATGCTTACAAACTCCAAGTTACTTAACTAATCTCAATTCAAAGTTTAAGTGAAATGACTATTTTGCCCCTCCTATACAGTTCAGTCAAACTAGGGTTTGCGAAAAGTCAAACTTGGTCAAACATGATATTTAGACTCAGAATATGACTACGAGCAAGTTTCGTGAAGAACACTAAGGCTAGAAACGTCATTTAGAGTGTCGAATTCAAAAGTCAAATATAGAAGAAAATCGACTCAACTAGTCAACTTTAGGGCTGATTTCTAATCAATTGAGGGGGATACTTGAAAATCTGAGAATAGGGTTTTGAAGACGATAGTTCAAGGATTCCAGAACATATTTGAACTCCTAAAAACTCCAAGTATTCAAAGAGATATCGCTACTCAAAGTTGGACAAAAATTCCGATTCAACACTTAGAAAAATTCACTTGTGCTTCGCGAGTTCAAACTAGCAAATTTAGGCTCGTTTTGTGAGAAATCCGTTATAAATTTGAACATGACCCAGAGACGATGATTTGAAGTATTATATACCAGCTACACATAGGAGAAAACAGATCTAAATTTCATTAAGTTTTGAAGAAGATACAATGGTTAGAAAATGGGCGTTTCACCATAGGATTCTATACTTAGAAAATTTTCGGCTTTTAATGGTTCAAAAACACATCAAACCAGCCCTATTCAAGGCCAAATTTAGACAGGTTAGACTTGAAATCAAACAAAGAAATCCTAATGAGAGTTGTAGAGCTATGTCCAGGCTTTCCAGAAAGGTAAGAATCATCCAAAACGGACCAAAAACGAGGGAGATACAGAGATCCAAAGTTGGGTCAAAAATGCTGGTGAGAAAAACTCAGCATGAACAAGCACGAACACAGCAACTTCAATTCGATTTTTAGGTGGTTTAGAGACCGAATTTGACAAAACTTAAAACATGAAAGTTGTAGCCAATTGTCTGAGGTTTCCAGAAAGTCCTGAATCGCTCAAAACGGATTAAAAACGAGAGAGATATGATCATTTGAACAGGGGCTGTTTATGCATGACGGAAAAACGAACCAAGAGTGAAAAATGAAACAAAACTCGAACCTAACCAAAATCTGGGCAGGTTTTGATGCTTCTAATGCATTCCTAAGGTCATGGGGATCACATTGATGTAAGGAACATCGAATTTGGTGGAGAAATGAAGGAGTTACCATTTTTGGTCGGCCATGGAGGTTTGGCGGCGGCGGCACGGTGGCTGGAGCAAAATCCGGCGATTTGCAGGGCATGCTTGTGCTTCCCAGGTTCGCCTCGACACAAGGAACAAGAATATGTGTGTTAATTGTGATGGGTTGCAACGAGGAGGGAGAAATCGACGAAAAACCGAACTAGGGTTCTTACCTTCAAACCCGAATATCTCACTCGTTTCTTGATGAAATCCCGAACTGTTTGGGGCGTTTTGATCCTTGTGGTGAGGGCTACTCGGGGTTGTAGCAGGTCTGGAGTTGGTGGCTGTTTGGTGGTAGTTCCTTGGTTGAGGTGGTGGTGTTCTTGGTGGTTGAGAGGAAGAGGGGAAAAAAAAAGATAATGGGAAGATGATGTAATTTTCTGCTGAGAGATGATGAATAGAGATGTTGGGTGTTGCCAACTCATAGAAATTGTGTCAAAACACTTAGGACAAGTGTCCATCATGCATAGGGGTAAGAAGTGTAGTTTTACAAACTTTAGTGTATAAACTAGAATTAGATGTTCTACTTAATTTCAAAGAATTGCACAACCACCCCCAATATTTCTAGTGCCTCAAAATCATTCTAACAACTTCCGAATATCGCCAACACTTCGAAATTCTAACTTTTAAAGCCGTGCAATACTATTTACAAATTCGTCCCCAAAGTCTTGATATTGCACTTAGAGCTCGCTTGAGAAATAGGGGTGTTACATTTGCTGCTCCACCTTCTGCATCTCAGCTGCGAGATTCTGGTGACCGAGATTCAAAGTTACAGCTGCGCGAATCAGTGTAACTCTGTCCTTGAGGAATTTGAAACCAAGTCTGCCTTGGACTTTGAACAGGAGATTTTGGCACATGCCACACAGCAATTCAGCACTCTGGGCCGAAATGGTCGCAGGTGTAGCCGTAGACAGCTGCTCCAGTATCCAGATGGCTTCAGTAAGGAATAACCTCCTGTCAAAAGGCCCGATCTCCAGAGATCTCACAAACGATCGGGGGTATCTGAGACGCATTCGAACCACCCAGTCTACATCGGTTTGCTTCAAACCTGAGACATCAAAAATGGTTATAATGTCAGAACTCGCAAGCAAATAATGCGACGTGCGAACGGTAAAACTTTACTTACCAGTGCCTTCCAGAATTTCATGAAGAGAAGGGATGCGGGCCACTGGGTTGTTCGAAGACTGCCCTCGCTCCATGGCTCTCCTATCAGCTGCGAGCTCCAACCTCTCATAGTCAGGAGGAAGAGTGTAGGCCGCACCAGCTGCGACTACATTCCCAACCTGCGAGCCCCAAATGCTCCACGCAGGAATAGGTGCTTCTGGCTCAGTCATCGCCGGAGGCGAAGGGACAGCCGAAGTCGCTGGGCGGAGGACACTCCCAGATGCGAAAACATTAGCATCACTTGTCCTTTCTTCCTCACCACCGGTACGGACACCTTCGTCCATCGGCACAGCATCAGCTTCGACATCATCGGAGAGTTCGATGACATCCTCGAAATGCTCACTTGCGTGTCCAGCGGCCGCGACGGGCTTCTCGGTATGGGAGCTCGAAATTGGAACATGGGATGCAGAAGGCTGACTTCTCTGCTCCAGCTCAGGTTCCTCAGCATGACCTGCGATACCAAATGCGATAGTGTGAGGTAACTTGTGTTATAAGTTATTTCGCTATCTTTACTAAAGCTAAGAATAAGCACCTCCACGCGAAGGTGGGATTGAGGTATCCTCATCGTACACTAGGGACGTGGAACCGTGCCCTATCAGTGTATCCTCACTAAGCAAATCTTTAAGAGAAGCGTGACCTGGGATGCGAGTAAACCAGTCATGATTTTGCCTCAAGTGGCTACAGCCTAGTATGCGCATATCACTCAAAATAATTACCTGAGGGTTCTCCGCATTTGCTTACCAACCAACGGCGAATGTCAGGCTTTGACACACCGTGCTTTAACGCACCCACAATTACATCTCTATAAGTAACTGCGAGATTGAAGATCTCACCTTTATCGCCACCTGCGATCTCTGCGAAGTCCGCTTGGACTTGCTCTAGCTCTGCTGCATCCTCTCCGAGAACCTCATCTTCCTCCTCCACATGAGGAGCCACTTCTTCGGGAAGCTCGTCTTCCTCGCCAACTGAACGCACTAAGTCGTCAACATGCTGCTCCTCGAGGCTCCGCTGTTTCACACGCTCGAGCTCCTCTTCCTCTCGCTGCCTTCTTCTTTCAGCAGCCTCCGCGGCTGTCTTCCGGGCTTCAGCAAGAACATCCTCGCTTATCGGATCATCTGAAATGCCAGAATGGGCATCTCTCTTTTGCCTCTTGGCCACAAGGCCACCAACGGCTTAATCATCATCATCTGCGAATATATAATTGGTTCAAAGAAGAGAACTGCAAGGAAGTCAAGATAAAAGGCAAGGAGATGCGACGGAAGTACCTCCTGATTCTTCCTCGCACATCACAACTGTTGCTTCTTCTTCTTCATCACTTGCCTGGGGCTCCTGTCTCTCTTCCTCCTCTTGGTTGAATGGAACGAAAGTCTCAACTGTGAGATCTTTTCGCACTTTGCTGGGCATACGACCCTTGCCTTTGTCCTTGATGGAAAGGGACCTCACTGGGGGAGAAGCTGGAGCACTCCTAGGGGAAGAAATCGTAATTCCCTTTTGCCTAGGTCTTTTCACTCTCGGCGCCGCAGTTGCTGGAGTGGACGGTGTTGGATTGAATACTAAAAGCCATGCTTTTTGTATTGGATTATATGAATTTGATATTTATGAGAATGGTTTTGGGCAATGATTTTGCATTATATTATTATTGTGCATAGTTGTCTATTGTTCTGCATAGTAGAAGATCTGGTGTGTAGAGTATAGCTTACACACAGAAGATCTTATCTTCGGTTCTTGTGGAATGAAAGTTGTGAGTTCACAATCTAGATGGAATTAGACAAACCATCGGAAAGATTGTAGCACATTGTTTTAGTAGGTCTATCTTGGCTACAGGAAACGGTATAGTTCATACTATAGTTTCAACTCAATGTGCTAGTATACTTTGTGTATATTGAACAGGACCAAGTTGAGATCATTGTCTTTGTACTGACATAACAAGACAAACTATGTCTCATGGTTATTATGATTACTTATTCTCTTAATCCTTAGATAGTCAATGTGCACATGTATTAAGTAGTTATTGCTTTGACAAGTCAAGTGAGTGAGATTCCTATGGAGTCAATAACCTCGATGAGTTGGGTAATACTACTGAGTCCATGGTGTAGATTGATATATCGAAGGAATCCATGTCCCGGTTATGGGATTGATGATATCCCCTTGATGAAGCTTATAAGTTTTGATTATGTCAAACCCTGCAGGTAGATTACTTGGTAATCTGGACATATCAAATAAGTTAAGTGGTAAGGATCAAGGAATTGGGAAGAGGTCGATTAAATGAATTAGTCAGTAATTAATTTAATCGACGGATATCTGTAATCTTAACATGGGGAGATAATAAGTATTTAATAACAGGAGCTCGAAATATTAGTTTTGAGAATATGGACAGGAGTGCAATAACAGTTATTTAGTGGTACTAACTGTTATTAACTGTATTCGGACTAGGTTCGGGTGGAACCAGAAGTCCTAATAAAGTTAGGAGCCTGATTCGTATTTTCTCCTCCAGGTCCCTCCCGTAGCCTATATAAGTGTCCTTAGTCTTCAAAATTCGGATGCTTGAGATACACACCGAAATCTAGGGTTTCGAGAGTGAGAGCAATTCGTCTGGAGGCCAAGAAGGATTCTGGAAGCAGCAAGCCCACACTTGCATCCAGGAGGAACTTCAGGAATACGGGAGAAGATCCAGAGGATTTCAGACCTACATCAACTAGCTTGGACGCAGGTATAAACCCTAATTCCGCCTAGTAGGGATTATAGCGTTCATGTTGAAAACGAAATTTTAATCTGTATAGCAGACATGCAATCGAACTGGTCCAGGGATTCGCCTCCCTTCAATTGGTATCAGAGCCCCGTTCGACTCTGCATATCTGCAATACATCCATGTTGTCCAATAATCGAACCGGCTATGCATGTTAGAGTAGGAAGATCGCGATGTCTAACTCTGTTTTGCAGATTGAATCGTGTCCTGCTATTATGGTCATATTGTTTGATGTATGTTGTTTGATTTGGTTTTGGTTCCCACGCTGTTTTTCGTGGATGAAAAAGATTTGTAAACTTATGTAATAGTAAACCCTAGGTTCTCTTATTCCAGTATTAGATGAACGTGTGAGCTCTTTGGTGGCATTGAAAATCTGTAGCAGTCTCTGGTACTCTGTTACAGATTGATTTGCGGAATCCATGGAGACTAGGGTTACTGTAATATTAGTGGAGACAGAAGGACGAAAGATTGCAGATCGTCAAGTTTTCCACAGTGACGGCATGGCGTTTTTCGGAAAAAGTTTTTCGGCGACCTTACCGGGAAGGTCGATCCCCGTGTCGCTGGGTCAGATGGGTCTTGCTGACCCGACTAAAGAAGCTCCGACCATAATAGCAGGGCTGTGTGTGGTTGAATGCTTATTACATGTTTGATTGTATCTATGTGTATGATTATTCTGAATGCTTGCATTTTAATCATGGACAACATGGATATATAAATTTAATTTGTATTAAATTGTTCAAACAACTAAGTGGGAGAGGGATTCTAGTGCTCATAGATCCCGCGGTCTCCATCATTGATTTATAAGTGATGTAGTTGGTTTTGTGTGTTAGCCTTGAAGTTAACCTTCTTATCGAACATAACCACTACAGTATCACTGGTATAAATTCCTATAAGGATACTTCTAATAATTACTGTTTATGTGTCATCTCTCCATCTGAGAGGCATGTAATGGGGTAATGGGTTAGAAGTAAAATGATGGTATACACTTAGATGTAAGTTATAGTATCCTCCCCATCGGAGTCACTGCTATGGCTTGCAGGACCAAAGGTACCATGTCTAACTATAGAATGAATGGTAGACGTCCACCCATCGTGGCATACTATTTTTATGTGTGTTAGACTACTGGTGGTTTACATTGCCCTTATATGTTTTATTTACATGATTCTCAGGTTCAAAATGTCGAACTCATTCAACCCACTATCTATTCTCTTGAATCAAAACAAACTCACTGGATCAAACTATATTGATTGGAAGAGGAATTTGAATATTGTGCTAACTGCTGAGGATTACAAATTTGTGCTTCTTGAGGATTGTCCTGCAGAACCTCTAGAAGGGGCTTCTGAGGAAGAAGCCAAGCCTTATAAGAGGTGGCAGAAAGCCGATCAGATGGCTAAATGCTACATATTAGGCTCCATGTCTAATGTGTTGCAGCATCAGCATGAGAACATGGGCTCTGCCCTTGAGATCATGGAGAACCTCAAAGAGATGTTTGGGGATCAGGATCGTGCTGCCAGGCAGGTTGCTATGAAAAACCTCATGAACACAAAAATGGTTGAAGGATCCTCTGTAAGGGATCATGTTCTGAAGATGATAAGTCTTCTAGGTGAACTAGAGATCCTTGGAGCTGTAATCGATGAGGAAACTCAGGTCGATATCGTGCTCATGACGCTGTCTGATTCATTTAACAGTTTTCGGCTAAATTATAATATGAACAAAAAGACTTATTCTTTAGCCGAATTGTTAAAGGAGCTTCAAGCAGCTGAGGGACTCCTACAGAAACCGGTTAATGTAATGGTGGCTGAAAAGGCTTCTGCTTCTAACCCTAGGGCTAAGAAGAAGAAGAAAGTTGCACAAGCAGTAGTTCCGAAGGTTGCTCCGGCACCTCAAGGAATAGCTCGTGGGCCACAGCAAGCACTTGCTCCTCAGGGGACATTGGGAAAGCCGAAAGGCAAGTGTTTCCTCTGTAACCAGAGAGGGCATTGGAAGAAGCAATGTCCAAAGTTCCTGGCTCGTCCAATCCAGAACAACTCAGGTATATCTCTTTCACTAATAGTTGAATCATGTTTAGCGGTTCGATCTACTAGAACCTGGTGTGTAGATTCGGGAGCCACTGACCATGTCTGCAATTCATTGCAGGGGTTCCAGGAAACCAGACAGCTTAGTGATGGCGAGATTTATCTACACTTGGGCAACACGAATAAAGTAGCTGCAGTTGCAATAGGAATTTGTTTCTTACATTTTGGGAATGATAGGATTTTAGTTTTGAAAGATTGTCTTTATGTACCTTCCATTAGAAGGAATTTGATTTCAGTTTCTAAGTTGGTTAAGAATGAATATTCAGTTTATTTTAATGACTCTGTGGTTATTAAGAAAAATAAACGTTTTATTTGTTCTGGTACATTGGTGGATGGTCTCTACATTATAAATCCTGAGACTCCCATAGCGCAGCTATATGAACTGAATAACTCGGATAGCTTACCTAAAAAGAGAAAGGAACCTTGCGAGATAAACCAAACATATCTTTGGCATTTACGACTTGGTCATATCAATATAAACAGAATACAAAGGCTGGTTCAGAATGGACCATTAGGTTCATTAAAAGTGGAGGCACTACCAGCATGTGAGTCATGTTTAGAAGGTAAGATGACCAAGAGGCCATTTTTGGCGAAGGGTAATAGGGCCAAAGAACTGTTGGAGCTTATCCATTCAGATGTTTGTGGACCAATGAATGTCCAAGCGAGGGGAGGTTTTGAGTATTTCATTACTTTTATTGATGATTACTCAAGATATGGATATATTTATTTGATGCGGCATAAGTCTGAGGCCTTTGAGAAATTTAAAATCTTTAAGGCAGAATCAGAGAAGCGTCTGGGAAAATATATCAAGTCATTTCGATCTGATCGAGGTGGCGAGTACCTCTTGGGACAATTCAGGGATTACTTGGAGGAACAAGGGATTCAATCCCAGTTGTCTGCTCCAGGTACGCCACAACAGAATGGTGTGGCAGAGCGAAGGAATAGGACTCTTTTAGAAATGGTGAGATCCATGATGAGTTATTCAGATTTACCAATTTCTTTTTGGGGGCATGCTTTAGAGACCGCTGCATATATTCTGAACTTGGTTCCATCTAAGTCAGTACCAACTACACCCACAGAACTTTGGACTGGGCGCAAGCCTAGTCTACGGCATGTTCGGATTTGGGGTAGTCCAGCACATGTGCTGAAGGGGAACGCAAGTAAGTTGGAATCAAGGACAGAAGTATGTGTCTTTGTAGGATACCCAAAAGGAACAAAGGGTGGTTTATTTTATAGTCCGAAAGATCAGAAAGTCATTGTTAGCACCAATGCGAGATTCTTAGAGGAAGACTATATTATGGATCACAAGCCTAAAAGTAAAATTGTTCTGGAAGAAATGCGAGGAAATCAAGTAGTCCAAGGTCATGATATACCAACTGTACAAGAAGAAATACCACAAGAAAATGATATCGACATTCAACTACCTTTGGGTGGTTGGAGAAATGTAGATACTCGTGATACACAACAAAATAGTGTTGACATCCCACCGCAAGAGGGCAGTGGAGGAAATGATAATACTAGTGATCCACAAGATAGTAGTGACATTCCGCCGCAACCGAGCAGTGGGGAAAATGTTACTACTAGTGAACCACAAGTACAGCCTCGTCGTAGTGGGAGGGTTTCTCGTAAACCAGACAGATACATGTACTTGGGAGAGTCTTTTGACAAGGTCCCTGATGAACATGATACTGATCCCAGTAACTATAATGAAGCTGTTGGAAGTACGGATGCGAAAAAGTGGAAAAAGGCTATGATTTCTGAGATGGAGTCTATGTACTCCAATCAGGTCTGGGATCTTGTAGATCCAACAGATGGGGTAAAACCCATCGGTTGTAAGTGGATTTACAAGAAAAAGAGAGGGGTAGACGGGAAGGTTGAAACCTTCAAAGCAAGGCTTGTTGCGAAAGGTTTTACTCAGAAAGAAGGGATCGACTATGAGGAAACTTTTTCGCCAGTAGCCATGATTAAGTCTATCAGGATTCTCTTGTCCATTGCGGCTCATTTCGATTACGAAATTTGGCAAATGGATGTCAAGACAGCTTTCCTTAATGGAAGTCTTGATGAGTGCATTTATATGATGCAACCAGAAGGATTCGTAGCTAAGGGCCAGGAGCACAAGTTGTGCAAGCTTAAGAGGTCTATTTATGGACTTAAGCAGGCATCTAGATCATGGAACATCCGTTTTGATCAGGCAATCAAATCTTTTGGTTTTGATCAATGTCCGGATGAGCCGTGTGTGTACAAGAAGTGTAAAGAAAACGTTGTGGTATTCTTGATACTTTACGTTGATGATATATTGCTCATTGGAAACAATGTGAGTATATTATCTAGTGTGCGGGTATGGTTATCAAGTCAATTTGATATGAAAGACTTGGGAGAAGCAGCATACGTTCTAGGGATCAAGCTTATGCGAGATCGGAAAAATAGGATGTTGGGCTTGTCGCAAGCCAATTATATTGATACTGTTCTTGCAAGGTTTAGCATGCAGGATTCCAAGAAAGGGTTGATCCCTTTCAGACATGGAATCAGTCTATCTAAGGATCAGTGTCCTAAGACACTTGATGAGATAGAAAGTATGAAAGCAGTTCCTTATGCTTCTGCAGTAGGAAGCCTCATGTATGCGATGTTATGTGCTAGACCAGATATTTGCTTTGCTGTTGGCATGGTTAGTAGATATCAGTCTAACCCTGGCAGAGAACATTGGACTGCGGTAAAACATATATTGAAGTACCTGAAAAGGACTCGAGACTATATGTTGGTTTACCATGAAAATAGTCTTGTACCCATCGGGTACACAGACTCAGATTTTCAGTCAGATAGGGATTCCAGGAAGTCTACCTCTGGATATGTTTTCACTTTAGGAGGTGGAGCCATTAGTTGGAGGAGCATCAAGCAGTCTTGCATTGCTGATTCCACCATGGAAGCTGAATATGTGGCTGCTTCGGAAGCTGCTAAGGAAGCTGTTTGGCTTAGAAACTTTCTAATGGATCTTGGAGTGGTACCGAGTGCACAACCGGCTATGACGCTTTATTGCGATAATAGCGGCGCGGTTGCAAACTCAAGGGAACCAAGAGCTCACAAGAAAGGAAAACATATAGAGCGTAAGTATCATTTGATTAGAGAAATCGTGCACAGAGGTGATGTGGCAGTGATGAAGATTGCATCAGCGGATAACCTGGCAGACCCATTTACGAAGTGTTTGACAGCTAA
The DNA here is from genome assembly GCA_023055425.1 of Linanthus parryae. Classification (NCBI taxonomy): domain Eukaryota; kingdom Viridiplantae; phylum Streptophyta; class Magnoliopsida; order Ericales; family Polemoniaceae; genus Linanthus; species Linanthus parryae. Next base: position 91,447,844 of record JALGPY010000004.1, on the reverse strand, counting down.
AGCTTTTGATGGTCACGTAGAGGGAATGGGTTTGAGGTGTGTTGCTGCATGGCTTTGAGTCTTAGTGGGAGATTGTTGGATTGAATACTAAAAGCCATGCTTTTTGTATTGGATTATATGAATTTGATATTTATGAGAATGGTTTTGGGCAATGATTTTGCATTATATTATTATTGTGCATAGTTGTCTATTGTTCTGCATAGTAGAAGATCTGGTGTGTAGAGTATAGCTTACACACAGAAGATCTTATCTTCGGTTCTTGTGGAATGAAAGTTGTGAGTTCACAATCTAGATGGAATTAGACAAACCATCGGAAAGATTGTAGCACATTGTTTTAGTAGGTCTATCTTGGCTACAGGAAACGGTATAGTTCATACTATAGTTTCAACTCAATGTGCTAGTATACTTTGTGTATATTGAACAGGACCAAGTTGAGATCATTGTCTTTGTACTGACATAACAAGACAAACTATGTCTCATGGTTATTATGATTACTTATTCTCTTAATCCTTAGATAGTCAATGTGCACATGTATTAAGTAGTTATTGCTTTGACAAGTCAAGTGAGTGAGATTCCTATGGAGTCAATAACCTCGATGAGTTGGGTAATACTACTGAGTCCATGGTGTAGATTGATATATCGAAGGAATCCATGTCCCGGTTATGGGATTGATGATATCCCCTTGATGAAGCTTATAAGTTTTGATTATGTCAAACCCTGCAGGTAGATTACTTGGTAATCTGGACATATCAAATAAGTTAAGTGGTAAGGATCAAGGAATTGGGAAGAGGTCGATTAAATGAATTAGTCAGTAATTAATTTAATCGACGGATATCTGTAATCTTAACATGGGGAGATAATAAGTATTTAATAACAGGAGCTCGAAATATTAGTTTTGAGAATATGGACAGGAGTGCAATAACAGTTATTTAGTGGTACTAACTGTTATTAACTGTATTCGGACTAGGTTCGGGTGGAACCAGAAGTCCTAATAAAGTTAGGAGCCTGATTCGTATTTTCTCCTCCAGGTCCCTCCCGTAGCCTATATAAGTGTCCTTAGTCTTCAAAATTCGGATGCTTGAGATACACACCGAAATCTAGGGTTTCGAGAGTGAGAGCAATTCGTCTGGAGGCCAAGAAGGATTCTGGAAGCAGCAAGCCCACACTTGCATCCAGGAGGAACTTCAGGAATACGGGAGAAGATCCAGAGGATTTCAGACCTACATCAACTAGCTTGGACGCAGGTATAAACCCTAATTCCGCCTAGTAGGGATTATAGCGTTCATGTTGAAAACGAAATTTTAATCTGTATAGCAGACATGCAATCGAACTGGTCCAGGGATTCGCCTCCCTTCAGACGGGTCATCTCTAGGAGGAGACGGAGCCGGAGGGTTGTCTATCAGCGAGTCAGCAAAAGTGTTCATGACTCCGCGAACCTTTGTTTCGACCTCGGCATCCATCCTCCATGCTAGCCGGTACGACTCCCCCTTCCTTCTGGTGGCAACAATGGTGTCCACCAGCGATTTGGAGCGATCACCAGCTGCGAACCTCCGCACGTGACACTGAACAATACAGAACGAAAAGCATCAGCGCAAGAAAAAAAAAAAACAAAGAGCTTAAAGCACATAAGGAAATTGCTTACCTCAGCAAACGCCTTGCTATATTTGATGACCTGCGCGTCACCCTTCTTAATTGCGTCGACTTGCTCCTTCAGAATGAAATCGGGGCACAAATGATTCTCGCGGTCCCACAGCGAGTAGCAACCATACTCAGACTCGCTCAAACTGCAATTGGGGCGAAACGGAAAAGAGTTTCTCTTGATCAAGGGGGCCCTTCCTGGCTGCGCCGCCGCCTCCGTCTCAATCCTCGCTTGCTGGGCAGCCCAGTATGCGAGCCAGTTCTGGGAACAACCACCCTTGCGAGTTCCCGCAGGCTGCTCGAAGGGAAGATTGCTCATGAGGACCGTCTTGCACTCCTTTGTCAGCAAACGCTTGTAGCACCCTCTGATAATAGACTGGGGCCAGATCGATGGGGCCACTGCATCAAAACCAAACTGAGGAGAGACCCGAGTGGGGTCAACATCCACTGTAAGCCTTTCATACCTTGGCGCGAGCTCACGAATATGCTCTGCAAGGGCAGGAAGGGAACCTCGCAGACACCAACAAAAGAACTCACGATAGCGCTCGTGGAAATGCGGCCCCTTTTCAAAGAGAAGGTCTTCTGACAAGACCATACCTTTGGAAGGGTATAGCTTTGGGAACCACCGCACATTCTCAACACGTGTGGCATAGGGCCTGGCAGTAAACTCCTTTCGTTTGTCGCATATCAAACTCCAAGTGCACTTGGTGTTGCTTGCTCCAAACCATCTCGCAGCTCTTCCGCTGTTGCGCGCTTCTGTCTCGCCTGGGGGACACCACTTATCAAGTGGGAGGGGAGTTGGAGCATAAGACGGCCAGCGCTCGAAAACCCACATTGTCAAAAAGCTGATATTGACAAAGGTCAGAACATCGAGGCGGCCACGCGATTCCCTCATCGCCAGAACCAGCTGATCCAGTCTATAATATAGCGTGCCCAAAACCAAGGGTCCGAGTGCGACTCTCTGGCCAAGAGCGAGCCTCACAGCAAGTGGCAGCACATGGTAGAAGACCCCGTCATGGGGGTGACCATCAATCAGATACCTCGACAGCCAAGCACAGAGAAAGGCACAAAGGGTCAAATGATAACCCTTGCCCTCTACATAATTCTCGGCCTCCGGGTTCTCGCTCAAAAGCTTCTTACTAATGCTGCTGTTCTCATAGTCTCGGAAGAAGTACTGCAACCACTTGTTCCAGGTATTCTTCGCAGACGTATCCACCAGCTGCCAGTTCGGAAGAGGCTTCGTAGTGGTCCACCGAGTGGAGATTTTCTTTACCTCTGCTAGGCATTCCTCCATCTGCGCGTACAAGGCCATTTCAGCAGATGTCCTCAAGTGACTCAAGGGGTCCACCTCACCCATGGGGGAAAGCTCATACAGCATTTGAACGTCCTCGAGCGTGGGGGCAGCCTCGAACTCCGCAAAATGAAACGTGTGAGTCGCGGGCGAGTAACGGGACAGAAGGTCTAGAAGCATGGACTGATCCAACTTCACGGCAGCACCCTTCATAGCACGGATAGCAAAGAAAATTCCGGCTTTATCAAGAGTCTCGGCGTGATGATCCAACACGTGGTCAATCCACTCATCCATGTAGTCCAATTTCTGGACAAACGCCTGAGTAGAAATCGCAGTATATGGGAAGTGCCCATTCTCGATCCCCAATCGAACCACACCCTCGGAGCCAACCAACTCGAGCAAGGCTGAGTTAACTGGGCGAGTTAGCGTCAACAATCGCTCAACTGGAACAGGGTCAGGCATCCTCTTCGCCTTCACCCTCGCATGATAAAAGTCTTTCCCACCCAGAAAGGGGGCTTTTCGCCACAGAGCCTGCGGAAGCTCGGGCATCTCTTCATCTTCTCTGACGGGTCTGGTTACTCTTGTCTTGGCCATTCCTGCGAAAGGGCAAGAAAAAGGGGGGAGAAATACCACACTTCAATTTGAATTTTGGAATTCGAGATTTATGCAAAGGAAAGCAAACAGTTCCGGTGCTGATTTCAGAAATTGGGGAGTTGCAAGATCCAATATTGTTGAAAGATTAAAACGAAGCGGGTTCAAAGATCAAAGCCTCTTCACAAATTTCATGGATTTATAGATTCAACGCAGTTCAAGGCAAACACTGGTATTTTAAATCAAAAGTAAACGAGGCCAACCTTGTTTCCTTGAAGCTTGCTTGGATATACACAATTGGAGAATACGATTTGCAGTTCTGAACTGGTGATTGATTATCTGGATCTGCTCTCGAAGATCTCCGGGTACCATTCACTTTAAGAGAAAGAAGTGATGCTTTGCAATAATGGGATACAAGGTATTTATCCAGAAGAATGAAGGGTTGCGTCCCTTCAGTAGTCGAATCGCAACCGTCACCGTCGTATCGCGCAATCACAGGACGGGCTGACGTCACGCCTAAAACCCTAAAGGTCAGACGGCACGACTCTAGGGGTTTTAGGTCATAATGACACGCACGGGGGCTGAACTTACCCGTATTTGAATTGGTGCGTGGCGACGACGCGCATGTTGGTTTCCGCGCATGGAAGCCTATACAGCTATGAGCCTTCACGCGCAGAAAGGGGGCTAATGTAGATACTGCTTTCTGACATGACAGATCTTAGCCACGTGGCACCCATCCAGCACACCATATTGTGCTCCACACACACAGGATCACCAGCCGAGCTGATCCATGTGGGGGCTGCGAGACAGAGCCCTCGCATACCACTGCACGGGACTTGTAGGGACTTGTGGTTTGGAGGCTAGAGTAAGCCCTGTCGCGTGCGAGCCAAGCCCGCGCGCGACCTTTAGTAACTGTTTTGAGAGATTTATGGCACGAGCTCCATAGACCCGGTCAATCCGGTCAAACCCGGTCAACCTCGTAACGGTTCCGGTACTCGCGCACCATGTGCTCTAACGGTTCCTATATACTCGGACGAACGTGCCGTTATGGTTAAGCTAATTAAGCCGCCATTAATGGGCGCATTAACCACACTACAACGGTCACGTTCTCCAGTATATATATATCGTTAACCTTTCCATACAAAGGAGGACACACTGCCATACGCGGAAGCTCTGCCAAACCTCTGTCTCTCTCTCAGACATTGCTACTGACTTACTCTCTCCCTACACACACCCCTATTCTTCCTGTGCGATCCCTGATCCACTACACACGGTGTACACGGAGGTCTCCCTGCCGGAATCTCTTGTGCACACCAAGTTTCATGTCATCGACGCCAACACCACCTACCACATGATCATCGGCCAGGCGTGGATACACCGTTTTGATGTCGTACCTTCTACGGCCCATCAGGTGATGAAGGCCATATGGAGAGATATAGTGGTCGCTATACCCGCTTCGGTGAATCCCTTCAACTTGGAGGAGGCGCACTTGTTTGAAGCAGTGTAGTTTACAGAGATGGCAGATGATTCCACCCTAGCTCCATTCAAACCAACTCCATTACCCAAGTGGGAAGACATCAAGGACCAATCACCAGCTGGGGTGATGGTAATGCGCGAAGAATCAAATGAGAAGTAGCCCGTGCGGGAAGAAACTCCCAGGGTGAACTACAACAAGAAGAGCATCTACACCCTAAAGAGGTTGTCAAGCAAGACGATTAGGGAAAACAAGATGGTAGCTTCTACTATAATGGAAAGAAATGCTACCGCATCTGAAGGTGCGGGGGGTCATCTTCGACCCATCCCATCGAAGGTGCCCCCGAGCAAATCTGCGATGTGGCAGATGTTTCTGGAATGGATAAAGGGGGGACTACGATAGAAGAATTAAAGGAGGCACCTGAATTCATGGAGGACCGCCCAAAAACCCAGAAGCAAGAACTGAAGGAGGTATCCCTATGCCCAACGGAGGAAAATAAGAGGCCAGTATTCTTAAGAGCGGACCTTAGTAATGGGGAGGAACAAGAATTGCTCGATCTCTGAAGGAGAACAAGTAAGTTTTCGCGTGGGACTACGACGATATGGCAGGGCTAGACCAAGGCATCACCATGCATCGACTAGACATCGTTCCGGGCTCAAAACCGATCAAGCAAAACGCGAGGAATTTACGTCCTGAAATAAATGTCAAGATTAAAGAGGAGATCGTCAAGCTGTTGAATGCTAAATTCATCAAGCCTAACCACCATCCCACCAGGCTCGCCAACATAGTGCCGGTCTTGAAAAAGAACGTGAGCCTTCGTGTATGCGTCGACTTTAGGGACCTGAACAAATTCTGCCCAAAGGAGGATTTTCCTTTTCCAAACATAGATCTTCTGATTGACTCCACCGCAGGCCACGAAATGTTCAACTTCATGGACGAATTCAGTGTCTATAATCAGATCAAAATGTACCCTGAAGATGAAAATAAGACGACATTCATCACGCCCATGGGAGTCTTCAACTAAACGGTCATGCCGTTTGGTCTAAATAATACAGGTGCCACGTACCAACGCGCAATGATGGCATTATTCCATAATATGATGCATCAGGAAGCTGAGTTCTAAGTGGATGACCTAGTAGTTAAGTCAAGGAAAAAGAAGGACCATTTGAAAGACTTGAGGAAAGTCGTCAATAGATGCAGGGCTTTTCAGCTAAAAATGAATCCCATGAAGTGTGCATTCGGAGTGACTTCAGGGAAATTCTTGGGTTGTGTAATCCACCGACATGGGATCGAGCCTGACCCTGCAAAGATCTCGGCGATCACTAGTCTACCCCCACAACAGTCTCGGACTGCGTTGAAAGCATTTCTGGAAAAGTTGTCATACCTAAGGAGATTCATACCAGCTATTGCGGAGCTTACCTTTTGCTTCGACAATTTGCTCAAAATGAACGCGGCATTCTTATGGACGGAGGAGCATCAAGCTGCCGAAATTTCGAACTCCTTGATGAGGTCATCTTCCATCATACATAGAATACTGTAACATGCCTTCCTATCCACTGATTGCCACTGGTGAAAAGCAGCTAGGTTGCGCTCATGTTCCACTAGGGTTTGATTTTCCGCCATCACGGGTTAGACCTTTTCTTTTCAGGAGATGGTCGGACAAATCTATGTCTAACATGTAGTACATAGCACGACGGCTCCACATGTCGTAATTCTCAACATTAAGCTTTACAGCTTTAGCAGAATCAGCGATGAGACTTGATGATTTCGACATTACTGTAAATAGGAGACAAAGTGGAAGTTAATTACTAGAATTTGTTTTTAGCTCCAGAAACATTTAGACAGGATTGAAAATTAATAGTTCTTCATAAGGACTCCACCAAAAACTAGTAGCAATTCTAGGAATCAAATATTGTCGCTTATGATTCCTTATTAGTTTTAATCATGTCTTAATGTGAGCTCTTTTGTTTTAGTTCTTGAGCATGCGAGGTTATACAGTTATATCCAATCACACGCAGTTATAACATGAAACAAGCACAAGCATAAAATAAATATGCAATGGATGTGGCCCCTAAGGTGCACTCCCACTATTGGGAGCACGTCATGAGCAAGTATTGAACTTCCTGCCTCATGGGTCTCGGCTATCTCGAGTACTCCTCTTGAAGCTCCTTGGTTCGTTTATTTTCTCCATGCACCTTTCGCCATAGCTTTTGGTTTAGCCACCTCTCTAGAAGCTTTTATTCTTCAATCTTCACTAACTATCTTATTACTAATAAGAAGTAACCTCATAGAGGCCATTGGATGAGAAGAGAAGACACTAGAGTATATAGAGAGGCACGACACGCATGCCGTATTTTAAGTGATTACAATCTCAAAACCAAAACCAAATATAAAAACATATAAGCCACATCCATGCACCGAACACATCCATTCAACCCTAAACAGCATGTATAATAATTAAATAAACATACTGAAATTTTCTGGAAATTTCCAGAATTAAATACTAATTACTGGAAATTAATAAGCAATAATCTAATCAACTAAAAAGATTGAAAATTTCTCTAAACCTCCTAAGGTCTCACCACCTATGGTAGACAGTAGGGAAAAATGACCTAAGTGTCCATAAAAAATTTGGGCTCAAAATAATGTGTTTAAGGTCGTCTAATTGCCTCGGGAAGTGTGCTAAACACTAATTAACTAATCTGGAAATTAAAAAAAAAATTATGTTTCTCCAAAAATTATGAAAAATTCCAGAATATAGGAAATTTAATTTTGAGTCTGTAAAAAAATTGGCAAAATTGGCGGCGGGAGGAGGACGCACGTGCCTTCACGCGCCGCCGCGCGTGGGCGCGTCTGCCTCTGTCACGCGCTGTCGTCGGTCGTGTGCCACGTGGCACGCCATGTCAGCCGTACGCTGACATCAGCTGCCACGCCATCTGCCATGTCAACAGACACTTGGCTGCCATGTCATTGCCACGTCATCCCTTGTACTGGCGTGGCACTGCCACGTCAGCCCTAGCACCTCAGCAGGACGCCGCCAGCCTTAAGGCGCGTGCGGCGCGTGACAGCGCGTGGAGGCGGCGTCGGTGGCGCGTGAAGCCCACGCGCCGCCTTCCCGGCCTCAGTTTCTGATGATACTTACAGGAATCGTCTCTTCACCCTGATTCCGATTATGTATTCAAAAATCAATTCTAACAAATTTTAAAAAAATTTGAATTACAGATCAGATCAAAACAGTCCAGATTTATACAGTTATGAATCTTTAAATATTCATAACTAATTCATTGTTTATCCAAAAATTATAAAATTTATATTTCTCGAATCCTCGTGAAAAACTCTACCTAACCATATAGGTTTCGCCTACAGATCATGAACTTTCATAAACTCGATTTTATAATCAGATTCCGGTTCTCATTACGAGGAACGAAAAACAAGCCTAGGGCTCTGATACCAATGAAGGAATAACATGATCTATCACATACAGATCTACAACATGAATTATAGCGGAAGATTCATGTGTGTACCTTTACTTCCTTAGCTCCTAGCGCAGCGGATGATTCTAGGATGCTTGCTTTCACGTGCCAACTTTGCTCCCACAGTCTGGCTCGAATCTCTTAGACGAAAGCTCTGATCCATACCAAGTTCCACCAATGGAGGATAGTTAGAGAGAGGCTATGGTTTCTAGAACTGTATTTTGATCAGCACATGATCTCTACACAGTAGTGTATTATTATGCATATAATAATGTAGGAGGATGTCTCCTTATATTGACACACTTATATCTAGTTTGCACATAACCCCCTAGGGTTTGTGCCTTTGCTATTAACCCCACAGGTTTAAGCATTGTTGGAAATAACCCCATAAGATTAAGATAATTGCATTGGGCACCCCACATGGGCGCACCAAATGCTAACAGTGTGAAATCGGGCGAACCAATCTCTGCCTAGAAATTTGACCACTACATGTTTGTATTGTTCACTTTGTAGGGTTTTGATTCATGGATGCGCAATGGAAACACAAACAATCATAAAACCATGCAAAACCCTCCAAGGATCACAAGTCAAGAGACATAACGATGGTAAAGGAAGAAATCAATAACACACCTTAGGGTTCTTGTAATACCCCGTTATTTAGAAACGGATATTTTTAGAAAATATTAAGTGTTAATATGTTGAAACGGGTATTTTATGAAATTATTGAGTGTTAATATAATATTATTATAAGTATTGGGTGTTAATATGCTACTATTATATTTTAAGATATTATTTGGTGTCAATATGACATTAGTATAAGTTTGGGTAGTAGTTGTCATTATTTAGAAAGTTAATTTTAATGTTACAAACCACCTAGGTGCTTTTATGTATTATCCTATAATTATTATAGTGTCTTTTAATTGAACTTGGGGGTAGTAGTTGTACTAAGCCTAAAACTAGTGGGGTTAAAGTGTATTTAACCCTAAACTTAGTCATCTTCTTCCTCAAACTCTCCCATGGAGGAAGAAGACCATCTCCAACCCAAACACCACCATTACCACTCCGAATCTTCACCAAATTCGTTGATGTTTGTCCCAAATCACTCCCTATTCGATTTAATCTCATCAAAACTCGATACTTTAGCAAAAAGTAAACTAATTTCGCCAATTTTTGGTCCCAATTCGAAATCGAAAATTTGAAAGTGGGTTTCCTCATGGAGGTTGAATTCTTCACCTCAAGGCTATATAAACCCATCAATTCTCACATTTTAAACGACAATCTCGATCCCTCAACCTCTCAATCTCTCATTCGATCTCTCTCAATCTCTCTCCCGTTCAATCTCTCTCTCTCTCTCTCCCGCTGGCTGCCCATCGCCGCCGCCGCTGCTGCCCGCCGCCGCCGCCGCCGCGTCCGGCCTCGCCGTCGACGCCGCCGGCGTCCTCGGCCCTCGCCGCGGTCGTCCGCTCTCTCCGGCGCCACCGCCGCCTCCATCTCTGTCTCCTCGGTTAGAAACCCGTTGTTCTCTTCTTCTTTTTTTCTTCTTTTGTTATTTTTTTTTATATCATTATAAGTTACTGTTACTTCATAAAAGTAATTGGGTAGAAGGTTTACACAAGTGGGGGGCTTGGCCCAGTGGCTATAAAGTGACACTTAAAGCTTTGGGGTTATGAGAACTAGGTCTTGGGTTCAAGTCTCACAAGAGACATTTATTTTTTACTCATCTTCACTCCAAAATAAAAGTATATTTTTCTTATTTATTTTATAAGTTTGTAACAAATTAGAATAAGTTATTTTCTTCAAATAAGTTTGTTATTTCTTTTAAATAAAGTTAGTTAGTTTATAATTTATTCTCTACTAAGGCTTGTTTGGTTATGAGAAACTACTATTTGAATTAAAAGTGTTTTTGAGGTAAAATAATATGCTTCTCTACTCTAAATAATAAAAATAATAGTTTATCTAATCTTATAAGTTATATTTATATAAGATAGCTTAGTGTGTTTTTACAAATAATAAACGTTAGCTTTATAAAGCGTATTTTATTATAAAAGAGGTTGTTCACGTTAACAAGGTTGGGGAGAGTTAGTAAGGGATTTATTTCTTTTGCCTATAGGACTTTGTGTGCAATGCGTTGATTAGGATATTATCAAATTTGTAGGCGACAATTCCATTGACGAAGGATACGTCGAATACTACGATTGATTTGCTTTTGCTTGAGAATCAAGGTAAGTAAACATGCCAGGCCTAGCGCCCATATCTTCTTTCGTGTCAAACTGCTTTTGTGATTTATTGTCTCAAAATTTGAATATCTACTTGAACTGTTTATTTGAGAAAGTTTACTGATTTTACAAAGTTATTATATCACAACTATCACATGATAAATTAATAAGACGTAAAGACGTAAAGTGGAATAGTTGTATCGGGGATCAATATTTTGAGCTTTGGTCGATGTGGACTACGTCTCTCGACCCACTTTTTATTATTTTTGCTCGGTCGCAACCGCCCCGAGTTCGCTCCAGTACTTACTCCTCTGACCGCACGAAGTCTTAGGGGGGTGTCGACACTTATGGTCTGGTAGCCAGTTATTAGTAGATCTTCCCCGTGTCAACATGGTAATATATGTTTTCTGAATGATGGACCTTTATGATTGAGAATTGGAAGTCCCGATTGGACAAATGAGGAAGTTTGGGAATGTTTCCCCACAAGTGAAGTGATAAAGGAAAAGATTTGTGAATTCTTGTTTCATACTTATACTCTTACTCAAATTCTTTACTCTTCAAACTAATGTGTCGTTTTTAAACTGCTTCATAATCTGTTTACATGCTTGGGTGTTGCTTACTCAGTATTTTCAGCTGACTTTGGAAACTGTGGTGTTTCTTTTTGTTTCTGCACCACAGGTTTAGGTGGAAGCATGGCTTGGGGGAAATCGAGACACATCACTCTAGTAATTTAAATTTCACATCTAGACCTGTTTTATTTAGTAGTTGAGTATTAGATTGGAATAGTGCCCATATTTGTGGCGAGACAAGTTTTAAAGTTTCAATTAAATATTTTTATGAATTTGGTTTGGATATTCTGTTATAAAATCTCCTTGTATCCGGGTTTAATCTCGGGTACGGAGTGACATCCCTGGGCTACCGGGTCGGCCTTTTCGGACTTCCGGCTTGGCGGTTTTGGGGGTGTTACAGTTGGTATCAGGGCCAGGTTATCCAAAAGGGAAATCTAAAACCCTTAGGGAATTTAAAATGGACATAGGGAAAGAATTTAAAATTTGACAAGCCGTTGGGAATTTGGGTAGTATTGGATGGGTTTATTACATGTTTAAATATTTAGGGATTAGGCTTGTGTGCAAATGAATGTGAAACTAATTGTTTGATGATCAATGTGTTATATTACTTGATTAGTTGCTCACTATATGCCATGTATTGCATTTTATTTATTTATTTATACTTTAGAGTATTGTATGGATAATATAATAGGTTATAGTGTAGGATTATGGATAATAGACCACACCTTTGAGAGGCAACATGTGAAGCGAGGGATGGTATGAGGAAGAAGCGTCCTCGCCTTTTTGACGAGATATTTTGAGTTCCGAGGACGTCACTTCTCTAAGGGGGGAATGATTTAACCCTTCATATTTTAAGTACGTCATTCTAGTATATCGTTATAGTATGTTACTCATCGTGTGTGACATTAGGTTGCATGTGCTAGTTATACCCTAGAATGGAGACTCATAGTTGAGGGTCGTTTAGAATGTGGTTTCAACTTCGAGGACGAAGTTTTCTTTAAGTGGGGAAGGATGTAATACCCCGTTATTTAGAAACGGATATTTTTAGAAAATATTAAGTGTTAATATGTTGAAACGGGTATTTTATGAAATTATTGAGTGTTAATATAATATTATTATAAGTATTGGGTGTTAATATGCTACTATTATATTTTAAGATATTATTTGGTGTCAATATGACATTAGTATAAGTTTGGGTAGTAGTTGTCATTATTTAGAAAGTTAATTTTAATGTTACAAACCACCTAGGTGCTTTTATGTATTATCCTATAATTATTATAGTGTCTTTTAATTGAACTTGGGGGTAGTAGTTGTACTAAGCCTAAAACTAGTGGGGTTAAAGTGTATTTAACCCTAAACTTAGTCATCTTCTTCCTCAAACTCTCCCATGGAGGAAGAAGACCATCTCCAACCCAAACACCACCATTACCACTCCGAATCTTCACCAAATTCGTTGATGTTTGTCCCAAATCACTCCCTATTCGATTTAATCTCATCAAAACTCGATACTTTAGCAAAAAGTAAACTAATTTCGCCAATTTTTGGTCCCAATTCGAAATCGAAAATTTGAAAGTGGGTTTCCTCATGGAGGTTGAATTCTTCACCTCAAGGCTATATAAACCCATCAATTCTCACATTTTAAACGACAATCTCGATCCCTCAACCTCTCAATCTCTCATTCGATCTCTCTCAATCTCTCTCCCGTTCAATCTCTCTCTCTCTCTCTCCCGCTGGCTGCCCATCGCCGCCGCCGCTGCTGCCCGCCGCCGCCGCCGCCGCGTCCGGCCTCGCCGTCGACGCCGCCGGCGTCCTCGGCCCTCGCCGCGGTCGTCCGCTCTCTCCGGCGCCACCGCCGCCTCCATCTCTGTCTCCTCGGTTAGAAACCCGTTGTTCTCTTCTTCTTTTTTTCTTCTTTTGTTATTTTTTTTTATATCATTATAAGTTACTGTTACTTCATAAAAGTAATTGGGTAGAAGGTTTACACAAGTGGGGGGCTTGGCCCAGTGGTTATAAAGTGACACTTAAAGCTTTGGGGTTATGAGAACTAGGTCTTGGGTTCAAGTCTCACAAGAGACATTTATTTTTTACTCATCTTCACTCCAAAATAAAAGTATATTTTTCTTATTTATTTTATAAGTTTGTAACAAATTAGAATAAGTTATTTTCTTCAAATAAGTTTGTTATTTCTTTTAAATAAAGTTAGTTAGTTTATAATTTATTCTCTACTAAGGCTTGTTTGGTTATGAGAAACTACTATTTGAATTAAAAGTGTTTTTGAGGTAAAATAATATGCTTCTCTACTCTAAATAATAAAAATAATAGTTTATCTAATCTTATAAGTTATATTTATATAAGATAGCTTAGTGTGTTTTTACAAATAATAAACGTTAGCTTTATAAAGCGTATTTTATTATAAAAGAGGTTGTTCACGTTAACAAGGTTGGGGAGAGTTAGTAAGGGATTTATTTCTTTTGCCTATAGGACTTTGTGTGCAATGCGTTGATTAGGATATTATCAAATTTGTAGGCGACAATTCCATTGACGAAGGATACGTCGAATACTACGATTGATTTGCTTTTGCTTGAGAATCAAGGTAAGTAAACATGCCAGGCCTAGCGCCCATATCTTCTTTCGTGTCAAACTGCTTTTGTGATTTATTGTCTCAAAATTTGAATATCTACTTGAACTGTTTATTTGAGAAAGTTTACTGATTTTACAAAGTGATTATATCACAACTATCACATGATAAATTAATAAGACGTAAAGACGTAAAGTGGAATAGTTGTATCGGGGATCAATATTTTGAGCTTTGGTCGATGTGGACTACGTCTCTCGACCCACTTTTTATTATTTTTGCTCGGTCGCAACCGCCCCGAGTTCGCTCCAGTACTTACTCCTCTGACCGCACGAAGTCTTAGGGGGGTGTCGACACTTATGGTCTGGTAGCCAGTTATTAGTAGATCTTCCCCGTGTCAACATGGTAATATATGTTTTCTGAATGATGGACCTTTATGATTGAGAATTGGAAGTCCCGATTGGACAAATGAGGAAGTTTGGGAATGTTTCCCCACAAGTGAAGTGATAAAGGAAAAGATTTGTGAATTCTTGTTTCATACTTATACTCTTACTCAAATTCTTTACTCTTCAAACTAATGTGTCGTTTTTAAACTGCTTCATAATCTGTTTACATGCTTGGGTGTTGCTTACTCAGTATTTTCAGCTGACTTTGGAAACTGTGGTGTTTCTTTTTGTTTCTGCACCACAGGTTTAGGTGGAAGCATGGCTTGGGGGAAATCGAGACACATCACTCTAGTAATTTAAATTTCACATCTAGACCTGTTTTATTTAGTAGTTGAGTATTAGATTGGAATAGTGCCCATATTTGTGGCGAGACAAGTTTTAAAGTTTCAATTAAATATTTTTATGAATTTGGTTTGGATATTCTGTTATAAAATCTCCTTGTATCCGGGTTTAATCTCGGGTACGGAGTGACATCCCTGGGCTACCGGGTCGGCCTTTTCGGACTTCCGGCTTGGCGGTTTTGGGGGTGTTACAGTTCTCCTTTGATGACTTCAGACGCGAATTGTGTCACGTTCTCTATGGTTGATCCACGCCTAGAGTTGATCCTAGAATCTCCCAAGTCCTTGGTGCTAGCCCGGAAGAGGAAGAAGAATCACGCAAAACGAGACCCTAAAGGAGGGTCTCCGCCTCCTTTGTGGCCGACGGGATGGGCGGCGGCAAGAGGGGCGGTCGGCTCCTCTTGTTGCTTGCTCTCACTCCTTTTGTTCTCTCCCACTCTTTGTTATGTTCAATAATGAGAATAAGTTGTGGGAAGGAAGGAAGGAAGGTCCTTTATATAGTCCAACAACTCCTTGCCAACTACCTAAAGGACTTATTCTAGTCCTACTAGAATTCAATTTAGTCCCTTCCATGCAAATTAGTCCCCACTAACTTTGCAAGGTTTTGCAAAGTGATCCTTCTAATTAATTAATCCAATTAATTAATTCCCAAATCTAGTTCAACTCTATATAGCGTGTGACCCCATAGGTTCTATCTAGTTGGTAGCAACTATTTGCTAATATGGAGCGGTTTCTAGCAAAACATCCATTCTAGCCAACTAATAGAATAGTCATCTTGACAACCTTTGTACAAGTAATTGTCTCATCCCTTTGTCTCTATATCCGGATTGGACACGAGACATACAATTCACACTCGTATATCCAATCCATAGTTTCTCGATCCATGGGAATAGCCTCATTCGTGCAAATAACATCAATATCCCATATTGATTTATTTGAGTCTTGCCAGACATTCTATAAGCACTATCCCTCGAGTGGCCTAGGATATTTGCTCCCGTTATGTGGGAGGGACAAATTCTATCTACGTCCACTACGATCTCTAATCTTGCTTCATATTGTATCCAGTACACGCCTTTATAACTACGCAGTTACGGTGTAGCGTTTAACGCTACCAAAATCACAATAATCCACAACTAGAATATCTAGTGACTTCAAGTCTAAGGATGACAATACCATTGCACCGCGAGAAGCGCTTGTGACTCAACATAACGTGTATGTAGCCTTGTCGGAGATGGGTCAATCCAGTGCAACATTCCGTAATGCACACCTATGTGTTGGATCATGATATCTCCATATCAATCCAACCCCATACTAGTCTATAGATGATTTTCCCATTAATCATTATACTGGACTAGGGATATTTAAGATAAACAACACAATTGTAAATCTAAGGATTTCATTATATTAAATATCCAATAAATAATAAATGAATTTCTAGCCACAAATAATTCATACTAAACTAGATTGCCTCTAGGGCATCTATTCCAACACACTTTACCTCTCATCTCCTCCTCATCTCTCTCCACTAAGTTTTTCACTGAAGTTTGGTAACTTTTGTTCCTTTGATTGGTTTGTCTTCTAATCTAAGTTTGATTTTTGTTTCCCACACATCGCACAAGATTCATGATGAAGAAGAAGTTTGTGCTGAAGTTGAGATAGAATCGGCATATCCCTAAGCCGCCTCTGAAGTGACAAAATCCTTTACGTAAAGACTGTTTTCGTTCTCGCTATCAATTTTCCAATGGGTTCTCCAATACTACTCTATAGTTTGTACCGGAGCATAAAAATCTTGAATGTGTGTTTATGACTTTTTGGTAGAACACGAAGCATAAGCACCGGGGTCACTCAAAGCTTAGTGGTTTGCTTTCGCTACGATTCCAGTTTTTTTTTTTATGAGACTTCTATATTGCATATCATGATGGGACTTTTGCAAATCCGTATTTGCTTAACTACAAATCTTTTTTTTATTTATCAAATTGGTCGAAAGATATGATGTTGAATAAAATGTCCCAATAAAGGAATGACACATCTATAAGCGCAATCAAACTCTGCTTCTGCTCATCGGAAATTGAAGACTTCATTTACCTACTGCTTTTGAAATATATATTTGTTTGATTTGGTATGTGTATCCAATGGTTGTGTATATGAGTGACGGAAGCTCAAGTTCTGCCACTTTAAAGTGAAATCAAACAAACGTGGGGATCAAAAGATTACTCAGTCTAAATGGATGATCAAAATGGCTGCAGACGATGTTTTTCTTGTATCTTTTTCTTGCAGTCTTACTGTTATGATCCGGACCTAGCTTAGAACGATGATAATAATGAAACAATAACACAAGCACGTAACGTGGTTCACTAGCACGATGCTATCTACCTCCACGGAAAAACCCCGATTTTATTAGAGAGAAATGCACCCGGTACAACCACTCGACACACCCTGAAAAAAGAGCTCTCACACTAGCAAACTAGAATATTGCTAGCACTAGCTCTCCATGTACCCCTCTGTGTGTGTTTAGAGAAACAAACGCAACCCTTATATACACATGCATGGGCGGTGGAAATTGCAAGCCCACCACCGCCACAACATGTTTCCAAAACAAGCTTTTGACTTTTCTTTGATTTCTTTGCTGACCAATCAATTTCAAGACATCAACAAATCTCCACCTTGCCTTGAATCATCTCAGCAACCCGAAACTGAACCGATGCTTCTCTCCAATAAGCTATCCTAAATGTTTCGCAGTTGTATGCGAAACCCTCACGTCAAGAGTTGCTCCAACTTTGCCAAGTTCCTGCAGCGAGTGCCCCCAGCGATGCTCCAACTCCCCGTCTAGTTCCTACAATCGAACCCTATCGATGCTCCAACTACAAGTAATTGTCTCATCCCTTTGTCTCTATATCCGGATTGGACACGAGACATACAAGTCACACTCGTATATCCAATCCATAGTTTCTCGATCCATGGGAATAGCCTCATTCGTGCAAATAACATCAATATCCCATGTTGATTTATTTGAGTCTGGCCAGACATTCTATAAGCACTATCCCTCGAGTGGCCTAGGATATTTGCTCCCGTTATGTGGGAGGGACAAATTCTATCTACATCCACTACGATCTCTAAGCTTGCTTCTTATTGTATCCAGTACACGCCTTTATAACTACGCAGTTACGGTGTAGCATTTAACGCTACCAAAATCACAATAATCCACAACTAGAATATCTAGTGACTTCAAGTCTAAGGATGACAATACCATTGCACCGCGAGAAGCGCTTGTGACTCAACATAACGTGTATGTAGCCTTCTCGAAGATGGGTCAATCCAGTGCAACATTCCATAATTCACACCTATGTGTTGGATCATGATATCTCCATATCAATCCAACCCCATACTAGTCTATAGATGATTATCCCATTAATCATTATACTGGACTAGGGATATTTAAACTAACAACACAATTGTAAATCTAAGGACTTCATTATATTAAATATCCAATAAATAATAAATGAATTTCTAGCCACAAATAATTCATACTAAACTAGATTGCCTCTAGGGCATCTATTCCAACAGTCTGCCACTTGCAATAGAGCCAATATGGCGCATCTCGTATGCCCATACTCCTAGTGTTCCCTTCATGCTTCCACTGCGTGAGCGGCTTTGTAAGCGAGTCTGACAGATTCTCATCTGTAGGAATCTTGCATATCCGAACGTCTCCTCTATCGATAATATCTCGAATCAGATGAAACTTCCTGAGCACGTGCTTGGACTTCTGGTGCGATCTTGGTTCGTTTGATTGCGCGATCGCCCCAGTGTTGTCACAAAACAAATCGACTGGATCCGCAATGCTAGGGACCACACCAAGTTCAGAAACAAACTTTCTGATCCAAACAGCTTCCTTTACTGCGCCATTTGCAGCAATGTACTCAGCCTCTGTTGTAGAATCAGCCACCGTCTCTTGCTTGGAACTCTTCCAGCTCACCGCTGCTCCATTTAGGCAAAACACATATCCTGACTGTGATCTAAAGTCATCTATGTCGGTTTGGAAGCTTGCATCAGTGTAACCCCTTACACGCAACTCTTCCTCACCGCCAAATATCAAGAAAGCATCCTTAGTTCTTCTCAAGTACTTCAGGATGTTCTTGACTGCAATCCAGTGACTCTCACCCGGATTGGATTGGTATCTGCTTGTCATACTCAAGGCATATGACACATCTGGTCTAGTACACAACATGGCGTACATGATAGAATATGGCCGAGGCATAGGGAATTCTACTCATGCGTTCCTTCTCAATCTCATTGGAAGGACAACCACTCTTCGAAAGAGTGACTCCATGTGACATGGGCAAGAATCCCTTCTTGAAATCTTGCATGTTGAACCGTTTCAACACCTTGTCAATATATGTACTTTGACTTAGGCCTAGCAACCTCTTAGATCTAACCCTATAGATCTTTATACCGAGTATATAGGCTGCTTTCCCTAAGTCCTTCATTGAGAAACACTTCCCTAGCCAATCTTTAACATATTTTAGCATGCGAACGTCGTTTCCAATGAGTAGTATGTCATCCACATACAAGACCAGAAAAGCTACAAAGCTCCCACTAACCTTCTTGTAGACACAAGACTCATCTTCGTCTCTGATGAAGCCAAACTCTTTGACCATTTCATCAAAACGTCGATTCCAACTCCTAGAAGCTTGCTTCAATGCATAAATGGATCGTTGCAACTTACAGACTTTGTTGGTTTGCTTTGGATCCTCAAAACCCTTCGGTTGTATCATATACACGTCCTCGAAGAGATTCCCATAAAGGAATGCTGTTTTGACATCCACCTGCCAAATCTCATAGTCGTGGTATGCTGCAATCGCAAGTAGGATTCGGATGGATTTGGTCATAGCGACTGGTGAAAAAGTTTCATCATAGTCAATACCATGAATCTGTCTGAATCCTTTAGCCACCAATCGGCCCTTATAGGTAATCACATTACCATCCATGTCGATCTTCTTCTTGAAGACCCACTTGAACCCTATAGGCCGCGCCCCATCGGGTGGTTCCACCAAAGTCAATACTTTGTTGGTATACATGGAGTCCATCTCGGATCTCATGGCTTCTAGCCACTTCTGAGAGTCTGGGCCATTCATGGCCTCCTCATAGGTAGTAGGCTCATCATCTATGAGCATCGTGTCAACGGAATCGGTCACGAGAAGTCCATACCTCTCAGGTTCCTGGCGCACTCTACTAGATCTACGAAGCTCTTGTGTTACCTGAACAGGTTGCTCCACAACTGCTTGTGGTTCCTGTTCATGTTCCATAATCGGTTCAGTGATTTGTGGTTCTTGAACCTCTTCAAGTTTTACATTCCTCCCACTTGCCTCTTTAGAGACAAACTCTCTTTCTAGAAACACGCCGGTCCGAGCAACAAACACTTTGTTCTCGGTTGGATTGTAGAAGTAGTATCCCTTAGTTTCCTTAGGGTACCCCACAAATTTACACTTATCCGATTTAGGCCCTAGCTTGTCTGATTGTAAACGTTTTATATAGACATCGCAGCCCCAAATCCTCATGAACGATAGTGTGGGACGCCTCCCACTCCACATCTCATATGGTGTCTTCATGACTGATTTAGATGGAACACGGTTAATGGTGAAAGCTGCACTTAATAGAGTGTAGCCCCAAAATGATAATGGAAGATCGGTTTGACACATCATAGAACGAACCATATCCAATAGGGTTCGATTCCTCCTCTCGGACACGCCATTCCATTGTGGCGTTCCGGGTGGAGTGAGTTGGGACACGATCCCACACTCTCTAAGATAGTCGTCAAAATCTTGGCTTAAGTATTCTCCTCCACGATCCGATCGTAGAGCCTTGATACTTTTTCCAAGTTGCTTCTCTACTTCATTCTTGAATTCTTTGAACACTTCAAAGGATTCGGATTTTGCCCTCATACGGTACACAAAACAATATCTACTGTAATCATCAGTAAACGTAATGAAGTAGACATAACCACCCCTGCAGGCGTGGCAAATGGCCCACACACATCAGTATGTATGAGCGCCAATTGCTCACTAGTCCTCTCACCTTTCTTATTGAAAGGGTACTTAGTCATTTTTCCCAATAAACAAGCCTCACATGTCTCATATGATTCAAAATCAAATGAGTCTAGTAATCCATCCTTATGGAGTCTAGATACACGTTTCTCATTTATGTGGCCTAAACGACAGTGCCATAAATAAGCAGGATTTAAATCATTTATTTTAATCCGCTTGGTATTAATGTTGTAGACAGGATTGCTTAGATCAAGGACATAAAGTCCATTAAATAATTGCGCACTAAAATAGTGAATATTATTTAAATAAAAGGAACAACAATTGTTCTTTATTGAAATAATAAAACCATCCTTGTCCAAACAAGAAATAGAAATAATGTTTCTGCTCATAGCATGCACAAAATAGCAATTATTTAATTCTAAAACTAATCCTGAAGGCAGAGATAGCTCGCACACGCCTATGGCCAACGCAGCAACATTTGCTCCATTCCCAACGCGCAGATCTACCTCTCCTTTAGCCAATCTTCTACTTCTCTTTAGATCCTGCATATTTCGACAAATATGAGATCCACATCCAGTATCTAATACCCATGATGTAGAGAAAGTTAAATTGACATCTACAACAAAAATACCTGGTGGTGGTGGAATCACTATTCCAAGCCTCTTGTCCTCCAGATATTTTGGGTAGTTCCTCCTCCAGTGTCCAGGCTGACTGCAGTAGTGACACTCACCTTTAGTAACACCTTTGGCAATGCCACCAACAGGCTTAAGGGCAGGTTCCTTGGACTTGGCAACTGACTTGCCTTTGCCCTTGGAGGAAGAGGCAAACCTTTTGCCCTTTCCTTTCTGTACCATCATAATGGCCTTGCCCTTACCCTTGTTGATGCTCTGTTCAGCCGCCTCAACATATTGAGTAAATCTGGCAGTGGTTTCACGATCTCGTTCATGTTATAGTTCATGATGAACTGTACATAACTCTCGGGCAACGATTGCAACACGAGATCGGTTGCCAACTCTTGGCCGACCGGGAACCCTAGTCGGGCAAGATTCTCCAAGTACCCGATCATACGGAGTACATGGGGTCCCACCGGGTTCCCTTCTGCCAGATGACACTTGAACAGTGCCTTAGAGACCTCATACCTCTCTACTCTTGCCTGCTCTTGGAAGAGCTGCTTCAGATGCTCGATCATATCGACAGCATTCATGTTTTCGTGTTTCTTCTGAAGCTCACAAGTCATGGTGCACAGCATAAGGCAGGCCGCATCATTAGCGTCATCAACACACTTTTGATACGCCTTTAGGGCAGCAGGTGTTTGGTTCTCTGGACCTTCTGGAACATGCTCCTCTATTGCGTACAGTTTCTTCTCTTGCTTGAGAACAATTCTCAAGTTTCTGTACCAACCAAGAAAGTTGGTTCCAGAGAGCTTGTCCTTCTCAAGGACAGATCGTAGGGAATGTTGTGAACTCGATGAGTTGTTTGCCATTTGGAATTCTACAGAAAGGAAAATACGCAAGTTTTAGTATTTGTGAATTTTTGACTATATTCAATAATGGCTAGTTTATCAAATATAGCTCCCACTATTTTTCTACGGATTAATAACCCTCAAGATATTAATGCGGAAAATATCCTTATATTTTCTAGTGGGCCAAGATCCATCTTTCATCTCGTTATGAGCTTGCTTTGGCAAGTCACCCATAATTTGACTACTCTAGGTAGGAACAATTCCAATTGCATCCCATATGCAACTCTTGGTTCAATTGGGCAAAATAACTCCTTATTTATGCATCCATATGGATAATCCCAATTGATTGCCTCTAGGTTTCTTAATCAAATTAATAGCCCAGTTGTGTTCAACCTCTTATCTAAACAATTGCACATTATTACGTGTCATCGCATTCCATCATTATGAACCAAGTCGCCATGCTTTGGCACGCACGAACTTGATAAATAATGATGATAATGAGTGTTTAAATAACGAGAAGGCAAGAACACAATATTTGAATTAGGGATTTTAAATTCACTTTTAATTGTTTTTTTTTATCAATATCAACTAATCTATCTATTTGAGTTTGGGCACAACTCCAAATAATAGATCCGGGTTGTCTAATGATCTTATTATCCTAATTGCATGCATCATCCATACACCAACCACACAATAATAAGACAATAAAATAAACAACCACAAAAAAAAAATTAAACGTGATGTGGATATGGCCTTTTCTAGACTAAGATAATTCCGAGCCAATGGAATTATCTATGAACCCTAAAACAAACACATCTTCATGCGTCTTGATCTTTTGGTCCATCCTTCATGGTCATGTGGAATGCTCCATGCTCCATGCTCCATCTTTTGTGGCTTCTTTGGATTTGGGATTCTTTTCTTCAATCTTGGCTAACAATCTACTTTATTTAGCACTAGCTAACTTCTATACTAAATAAAATAAATCTCACAAGTTGAGAAAAAAAAATGGCACGCAGGCCATAAAACCCTAATTAATTATTACAATTAATTGATCAGCCCGCAAGCCGTAAAACCAAACCACAAAATTAAACATCCACATCAAACCACATCCTAAGGCCATATCCAATCACCATGCAATTTGCACATAAACAGTTAAAATCCAATTTTAACGCGCTTGGTCAATTTTAATTGATTTTAGGATTTCTAGGGTTAAAACGGTCCATGGGCCCAACAATCAAATTGCCCGGGCCCAATAAAGTGAACCATAAAGCCCTAGGGCCGGCCCGGCCAAAACCCACAAGCCTAGGCCGCGGGTTAGGGCCGCCCGGCCCCTAGGGCGGCCAACCTTGGGCGGAAAGCAAGGGGGGCGGTCCCTAGGGGGGGCCGAACCTCCTTATGGGAGTTGTTTCCAAAACAACTCCCTTGCTTGGTGCCCACGTTTGGTTGTTTCTTTGTTTTGGAAGAACTCCTTCTTCCCCAAGGATGCCCAAACCCTAGATCTAAGATCCTAAAATTTCTCAAACTCACCAATTCATGCATCCAATGCGAAAATTGGATCTTGTTATGATTAATTATTGACAAATTGCATCCCATACTTGATTTGTCTTGTTTTTCGCGATAAACAATCAAACTAAGGTGTAAAACAACTTAAACGTAACACATAAACCACGTTTATGCTCTACGACCGGAGGCTCTGATACCACTGTAGGGTTTTGATTCATGGATGCGCAACAGAAACACAAACAATCATAAAACCATGCAAAACCCTCCAAGGATCACAAGTCAAGAGACATAACGATGGTAAGGGTAAGAAATCAATAACACACCTTAGGGTTCTCATTTGATGACTTAAAACGCGAATTGTGTCACGTTCTCTATGGTTGATCCACGCCTAGAGTTGATCCTAGAATCTCCCAAGTCCTTGGTGCTAGCCCGGAAGAGGAAGAAGAATCACGCAAAACGAGACCAGAAGGAAGGCTCTCTCCCTCCTTGTGGCCGATGGGGACGGGCGGCTGCAAGAGGGGCGGGCAGCTCCTCTTGTTGCTTGCTCTCTCTCCTTTTGTTCTCTCCCACTCTTTGTTATGTTCAATAATGAGAATAAGTTGTGGGACGGAAGGAAGGAAGGTCCTTTATATAGTCCAACAACTCCTTGCCAACTACCAAAAGGACTTATTCTAGTCCTACTAGAATTCAATTTAGTCCCTTCCTTGCAAATTAGTCCCTACTAAGTTTGCAAGGTTTTGCAAAGTGATCCTTCTAATTAATTAATCCAATTAATTAATTCCCAAATCTAGTTAAACTCTATATAGCGTGTGACCCCATAGGTTCTATCTAGTTGGTAGCAACTATTTGCTAATATGGAACGGTTTCTAGCAAAACATCCATTCTAGCCAACTAATAGAATAGTCATCTTGACAACCTTTGTACAAGTAATTGTCTCATCCCTTTGTCTCTATATCGGGATTGGACACGAGAAATACAAATCACACTCGTATATCCAATCCATAGTTTCTCGATCCGTGGGAATAGCCTCATTCGTGCAAATAACATCAATATCCCATATTGATTTATTTGAGTCTGGCCAGACATTCTATAAGCACTATCCCTTGAGTGGCCTAGGATATTTGCTCCCGTTATGTGGGAGGGACAAATTCTATCTACGTCCACTACGATCTCTAAGCTTGCTTCTTATTGTATCCTGTACACGCCTTTATAACTACGCAGTTACGGTGTAGCGTTTAACGCTACCAAAATCACAATAATCCACAACTAGAATATCTAGTGACTTCAAGTCTAAGGATGACAATACCATTGCACCGCGAGAAGCGCTTGTGACTCAACATAACGTGTATGTAGCCTTGTCGGAGATGGGTCAATCCAGTGCAACATTCCGTAATGCACACCTATGTGTTGGTCATGATATCTCCATATCAATCCAACCCCATACTAGTCTATAGATGATTGTCCCATTAATCATTATACTGGACTAGGGATATTTAAGATAAACGACACAATTTTAAATCTAAGGACTTCATTATATTAAATAGCCAATAAATAATAAATGAATTTCTAGCCACAAATAATTCATACTCAACTAGATTGCCTCTAGGGCATCTATTCCAACACACTTTACCTCTCATCTCCTCCTCATCTCTCTCCACTAAGTTTTTCACTGAAGTTTGGTAACTTTTGTTCCTTTGATTGGTTTGTCTTCTAATCGAAGTTTGATTTTTGTTTCCCACACATCGCACAAGATTCATGATGAAGAAGAAGTTTGTGCTGAAGTTGAGATAGAATCGGCATATCCCTAAGCCGCCTCTGAAGTGACAAAATCCTTTACGTAAAGACTGTTTTCGTTCTCGCTATCAATTTTCCAATGGGTTCTCCAATACTACTCTGTAGTTTGTACCGGAGCATAAAAATCTTGAATGTGTGTTTATGAGTTTTTGGTAGAACACGGAGCATAAGCACCGGGGTCACTCAAAGCTTAGTGGTTTGCTTTCGCTACGATTCCAGTTTTTTTTTTTTTTTTATGAGACTTCTATATTGCATATCATGATGGGACTTTTGCAAATCCGTATTTGCTTAACTACAAATCTTTGTTTTATTTATCAAATTGGTCGAAAGATATGATGTTGAATAAAATGTCCCAATAAAGGAATGACACATCTATAAGCGCAATCAAACTCTGCTTCTGCTCATCGGAAATTGAAGACTTCATTTACCTACTGCTTTTGAAATATATATTTGTTTGATTTGGTATGTGTATCCAATGGTTGTGTATATGAGTGACGGAAGCTCAAGTTCTGCCACTTTAAAGTGAAATCAAACAAACGTGGGGATCAAAAGATTACTCAGTCTAAATGGATGATCAAAATGGCTGCAGACGATGTTTTTCTTGTATCTTTTTCTTGCAGTCTTACTGTTATGATCCGGACCTAGCTTAGAACGATGATAATAATGAAACAAGAACACAAGCACGTAACGTGGTTCACTAGCACGATGCTAGCTACCTCCACGGAAAAAACTCGATTTTATTAGAGAGAAACGCACCCAGTACAACCACTCGACACACCCTGAAAAAAGAGCTCTCACACTAGCAAACTAGAATATTGCTAGCACTAGCTCTCCATGTACCCCTCTGTGTGTGTTTAGAGAAACAAACGCAACCCTTATATACACATGCATGGGCGGTGGAAATTGCAAGCCCACCACCGCCACAACATGTTTCCAAAACAAGCTTTTGACTTTTCTTTGATTTCTTTGCTGACCAATCAATTTCAAGACATCAACAAATCTCCACCCGAAACTGAACCGATGCTTCTCTCCAATAAGCTACCCTAAATGTTTCGCAGTTGTATGCGAAACCCTCACGTCAAGAGTTTCTCCAACTTTGCCAAGTTCCTGCAGCGAGTGCCCCCAGCGATGCTCCAACTCCCCGTCTAGTTCCTACAATCGAACCCTATCGATGCTCCAACTACGGCCGAGTTCCTGCAATCGAAACCCCTGTTTGTTGTTCCAACTCCCACTGAGCTCCTACAACAAATTTGTTTGTTGTTCCGACTCCCACCGAGTCCCTACAACAAACCCCTTAGCACGTTGCTCCAATTCCCGCCGAATTCCTGCAACATTTTGCGAGATTGCTCCAATTCCCACCGAATTCCTGCAATATCGCCCCCTTGCGCGCCTCATACGCGCCCCTTCCACGTCTCACACGTGCCGTGTCCCTCGTCAGAGAATACCCCATGCCAAATCTGCCTCCTCGTCAAGAGCACGGATTCCATGCCCCCCAACGGGGCCTAGAGGACGTAGTCGACCTCCGAAGTTGTTGCATCTACTGCCAGATCTGCAGATGCCTTCTTCGGACACCTCTTCCAGTGACCCTTCTCTTTACACAGTGCACAGACGTCGTTTGGCAATTTAGAACCCTTTTTCTTCCTCTTACCATAACCCCCTTTGGACACCATAAATGCGCCCGAACCCGGAACGTCGTACTCCCCATACGCAGCCTTGCGCCGCATGTCCCTTGTGTGAAGAGCAGATCTCACCTCCTCCAACGTGAGAGTCTCTTTTCCAGCACAAGCAGACTGCACAAACCCCTCATAAGACGGTGGTAGAGACACCAAAAAAAAATCAGTGCGGCATCTTCATCACTTATCTTCTCATTACTGTTTCGCAACTCAAGCAAAATAGTATTAAGACTATCCAAGTGATCTCTTAGATCCGTACCTTCCCCCATGCGTAGACCAAACAGCTGCTGCTTCAACATCAACTTGTTGGTGAGCGACTTCGTCTTGTAGAGGCTCTCCAACTTGTTCTATAGTCCTTCAGCCGTCTCTTGATCTGCAACCTCTGTGATCACGTCGTCCGCCAAGCACAACATGATCGTTGAGTGTGCTCTTTCCTCCATCGTCTTGTACTCCTTGGTGGTTATCGAAGCCCCCTGTTTATCTTCCGCCAATGGCACCCATAGGCATTGTTGCTTCAACAAAGCACGTACCTTGATCTGCCATAAACTGAAGTTGTTTCTTCCCGTGAACTTGTCAATCTTGGTCATCCCCCCGTTCATCTTCTCTGCAGCTCCGAGTTCAGATCCGTAACCCCGAACGTCTGCTTCACGTTGATCGCGAAACCCTAGCTATGAATTTCACGGATTGTGATACCCTAGCTCTTTAGCTCCACCTTGATCTTGGAACACCGCAACCCAAGCTCTGATACCAGTTTGTTATGATCCGGACCTATCTTAGAAGGATGATAATAATGAAACAAGAACACAAGCACGTAACGTGGTTCACTAGCACGATGCTAGCTACCTCCACGGAAAAACCCCGATTTTATTAGAGAGAAACGCACCCGGTACAACCACTCGACACACCCTGAAAAAAGAGCTCTCACACTAGCAAACTAGAATTTTGCTAGCACTAGCTCTCCATGTACCCCTCTGTGTGTGTTTAGAGAAAAAAACGCAGCCCTTATATACACATGCATGGGCGGTGGAAATTGCAAGCCCACCACCGCCACAACATGTTTCCAAAACAAGCTTTTGACTTTTCTTTGATTTCTTTGCTGACCAATCAATTTCAAGACATCAACACTTACAGAGGTAGGGATTAATGATTCACATAAGTTATTCTAAAATTAAATTAGTTTTAATTCTTCTATTCCTAATATCTATTTCCTTGATAGTTAACACGATATGACTTATATGAATTTTTTCAAGAACATACCCAAACATTAGACAACTTGTGACTTTGATTAATGAATAATATTTAAAAATAATAAACTTGAGGCTTCTGCGTGTCCGTTGTCTCCTATTTTATGTACTTTTACAGAAAATTTATTGTTACCTAAGAGCTTGTCAAAGATGTTATAACTTGTGTCTTAAGAGTAAATAATTTGCTCATATACGTGCAGTCCAAGCCGGAGGCTTACCGTTCACATCTACACATAACTGAGGCACATTCCTTTGTTAATTCGTAAAGTTCAACTGATATCGTTAATTTAACATACAGATATGTCAGAGGTACTCACATAGGCAATAGAGATAGGAAAAACGTAAATTGATGGAATCGGTGAAAATCTAATAGATAAGAAACCACATGAGACCAACGGATACTTGGAAGCAGGTTTTGAAACAATCGTCTAGAGGGTTAGCCTTTCATTACATTCAAGAATAATTCATTTTACTTTTCAAAATTGTCCCTGACATTTCTTTTGAGTGGAATAAGTCTTCATCTCAGACCTTGTATTGTCACATTAAAGTAGATGTGCTAAGATAGGCATCTTTCATTATATTTATTTTCAAATGATTCTCTGTAAGATAAAATCAAAGTAGATGTGCTAAGATAGGCATATTTTCCTTGTGAATAAAAAAAGTGCAAAAATGAACCTTGTATTGTCACATTAAAACCAAGACGGATACATTATATTCCTATTAAGCAACATGAACAAATCCGCTCATGTTATACTGCATTTCCCATTCTACCAATCAGAGCTGTATGTGTTTTAGGAAGGGTCACTTGAACCTTATCCGAATCGGCTTTAAGAAGGAACTGATTTTCCCTTATGGTGTCATCTTCACTAACTATTTTTTTCTTTTATGTTTATCCCCTGAATTGCATTACAATGGTAGGCTACATCCAGTAGTCCAGGTAGTTATCCCCTGAATTGCATTACAATACTATGTGGAACAAAAATTACATTCTATTCAGAATCAATTGATACATTGTGCACTATTCATTAGCTTTATGCATGCAAATAATACCTCGAGATATAGGCAAAAACTTTGGTGCGTCTCTGTGGTAACCGGCTAAGCCGGTACTGGCCGGTTATTACCAAAATGCCAGCTACCGGACGAAAAAAGTGGTCTCAGATGCCAGCTACCGGACAAAAAATGTGGTCCCAGGAAGATTCCTTTTTAACCTAGATAGTATTGTTAACACTTTAGAATGAACTAAGCTCAATAAGATAACACAGTGATAACTTTGATTAATCTTTAGTTAGTGTGTTTAACAATTTTAATTTTAGCCCTTTCATTTAAGATAAAATATGAGATATCATTGTTAACAAAACTTGAATCCTTAACTAATCACGGCAGAATAAAAATTAAATATAGGAGAAACTATCATACTTTGAAATTAAAATGTTGAAAATGAGAAAAATCACAACATACAACAGTTTCACACGAAAGTAGTGGGCGTTTGAAGCATTCTCGGCCCCTTCGAGTCTCATACTTAACTGAACACAACAAAATAGAGGGGAAACTATCTTACTTTAAAATTAAAACGATGAAAATGACAAAAATCACAACATACAACAGTTTCACATGAAAAGAGTGGGTTTTGAAAGCATTCTCAACCCCTACGAGTCTCCTACTCAACGTTGTTACCTCCTCCTGAAGTTGTTGGAGATCCGGAGCACAGCACCGACTTTGAAATTCATCTTTCCAGTAGAAATAGTTGCATTGTTGACCTCTAGGCTTGGCACAAGTCCAAAACACGCGTCCATCATTTTCGGGCGTATGTGCGGTACGACTTACCGGATAACGGCCACAGAAACACTGCCCAGGCCTACACCCTGACCTCCGGGATGCATCAATATGAAGGTGGATTGCTTGGTGAGGGTGAAGAGCTTACACTATGTTGAGACATTTGTTAGAGAGAAAGAAGCAAGGGTGAAAGAGAAGGAGAACTGATGAGATCTGAGAGTGAAGAGAGAAATAAAGAGTTAGTTGAGAGTGGCTGGAGATAGTCTTAAAAGTGGCCAGTGAATAGGTTGGTTGATATAAATGCAGGTATCTACAGTTAAGATAGAGACCACAACACTTTAGAATGGATAAATAATAACCTAGTAGTGCATTTATTAATTAAGTTTTGGTAGGTGAGGGTAGTTGGCCAACACCAATTGCACCTTAAATAAATTTAACTTACAGTTTGTGTTCACAAAAAAGCACAAGCAGTTTTTCAGAAAACAACACAAGACATCAAATAATAAGCAAAAAAACATTGCCTCATCAACATTGGGAAACATTGTTCATAACATACATTTTCCCAAACAACCCACAACATTTACTGACATAAATATTTTCCATCTTACAAAACCCCCAACAACATAACACAATTTCACTTTTTTCCCTTCTTCCCAGCCGACTCCCTCGGCGACTTCCTCGGCGACTTTCCGGACTCCAATAAAACATTAGAAACAGTATCAAATTTCTGGTACATGTTCTCGAACTCATAGACATTCTCTTGAACATACTTGAATTTCATCAACCCCTTAAAAAACCGGGCTAAGTGTTGGTTGTAGTCTGATCTAGCCATTTCATTAGCAACCCAGATTTTGGCTGCTCCACTTGGACATGGAAATTATTCTTTGTGGTTGGAATCAAATCCCTCAAGTGGGTCATGAAAAAGCAGACATGGGGCCACAATTATACCTGATAGGTTAAACCAGAATACAGTTTCAATACATAAGATAGTAAATTTAAAAAAATTGTAATAACGTCTAATGAATTAGATTATTATCCGTTCAGTTGTTGCGGAACGTCGTCGTTCATGTACCACACAACCCACTTTCTAATGTCATCCCGGTACTCTGGGTAGGAGGATAGCACCTCGTGCATTTGATTAACTTTTCTAGCTACATTCCTCTCATCATACCCACATCCAGACTGCGAGTTCAAGATGAATATTTCTTTGTCGACGAAGGAAATGACCATCATGAATCAGTGGGTCTGATGGACATTCATCGGCAGGGCAATCTATTTCATTGACAAGTCAAAATAAAATAAGTTCAACAAAATAAGAAAGTATAAAGCAACTTTTATTGATAGCAATCGTGAAACTTACGTATCCCATCTCGCTCCACGTTCCTCCAAACTGATCGAACACTCTGAAATATTTAAGACCCTTCGTGGGCTGAACAAGAATTACAATTAATGATGATGCCATTTTGTAGATGAATTTTAAATTGAGTGATATTATCAAATGACAAGGGAATGAACTTACGGCATAAACTGTGCCGAGGTACCATATCCGCTTGATTCCATCACAGTTGCTTTCTTTGAGATGAAGGAATTGCAAGTATGCATCAATCACCTAATTTTTTAAAAAGTGAATAGAACAGTGTTATGATGATGAGAGAGGATTATAATTTTCTTAAGAAACTCCGTTAAATCAACAAAAATAAATACTTACTTCACTGTCAAACCATTTTTCATCTCTAAGGCGCCACGCGGAATACCTCGTCAGCTTTTGATAGCCACCCATCTCAACAACCAACTCACTGCAGAGTTAATAACAAAACAAACCATAAATACAAACAAATTTGTTTGTCTTATACAAATTATTTAGGAAATTTGAAAGTTTACACATACTCTCGCAAACTTAGTGGAACTCTGGGATTGTCGTTGTTGTCGTCGTACTGAGGCTCGTATTTGTGGGTCATAAAGTAGTGGAGCCAGCATTGTTCCAAGGAAGGCAACTCTGGGAGACAGGTCAATTCCTCAGGATTCTTTTGTTTCTTACGCTGCGATACCCTATTAGACCCTCTAATGATCCAAAGGGTATTTCCCTGGACAGACCCGTCTAAGTTTCTCCTTGGGTTCTTGGGACCCATCTAAGTTTCTCCTTGGGTTCTCATGCCACCTAAAAAATCAAAAAAGTAATTAGAGATGTGAAAATCGTAAACAAATACCTTAGGTGTAAAGTTAAAAAAGATAATTCAATTACCTCAGTGTCAAAGCTGACATCGCGACCAACCTCCAGCAAATAATTAACCTCGTCCTCATCCATCGTCTGCTTCTTCTCAGAAGGTTCTTCTTCTTTATCCTCTTCACCCCCCCTTCTTCTTTTTCCCTCCTTCCTCTTCCTCCTTCTTTTCATCCCCCTTCTTCTTTTCCCATCCTTCATCTTCCTGCTTCTTCTCATCTTCCTCCTTCTTGCTCTCCTCATCCTTCATCATCTTTCTTCCATCTTCCCTCTCCTCCTCAGATAGAGCCTTTCTCTTGTTTTTTTTTTCAGTCACAAACATGGTCAAGAGAGTCTCCGGTTCATACTTCCCCGCAGCTATCCTACAATATCCTTCAAATAGTCCCGTGGTGGGAGAACTAATTGAATTACAAGTGCAACAACCTTCTCACTAATTGGCTCTTCATCACTTTTTTTCAACTTCAACTACAAAGAACAATAGAATAAGTAGCTAAACACTTAAGATAATATCTTTAACAGTTAAAAAAGAAAACCTAAGGTTACTGTAAAATGTGACTCATATTCTTTTTCGAAAGGACATACTTCCATCTCTTTGATACATCATATGTCTTCCAAAATTTCAATCTGGGACTTGCTTTCTTGTCTTTGCAGCCTTTTGGATTGTCCAGAAATTTGGGGCAGAACTTCTCCAAGTACAAAATCTAGAAAATATAATCACAAAATTAGATTTTATGAAGGAGTTTTTAAAGTATTAAAAAACACGATCAAAATAAAGGACAAAAGTATAACAAAATTGCCACAAGAATGAGCACGCAACCATTTTCGCGTAAGGTTTCCCCAGTCTGGCTCTTCACATTCTGTGTCCTAGAGTGATCTAGCCACAAGGCTGCCCAGTTCACCTCTGTCAGGTGCTCCAAATCAACAACAAGTTTGGCCAACCCAGATCGGATTCCTTGTCGCCCAATTGGCATCCCCAGGGCCCCAAGATCAAACAAACAGCCCTCTGCTTCCACTCATCATTGAACAGCTCCTTATTCTTCTTGAACCACGGAAGATACTCAACGACCGTTGTGTTATCGTTGACGAGGCCAATTATTTGTACCACTTCTTGTAGAACCGGCGGATCAACCTCTGGAAACTCAGTTGTTCCGGTGCATCTTACTCCAAGGAGCCAGCCGACAACTTCCGAGGTTATCTCCACAGTCCGTCCGTGAGCCGTTAAGGACCCGTCCGTGTCAAAGGAGTTGTAGAGGAACTTGTTGAAAGCCTCGGGGGTTTCTGAAATCCATAGGTGCTTTAGTCCTCCAATCCCAACTTTCTCCAACCATGACTCCTGTTCATCTGTGATGTCTTCAAAGAGAGCGATAACAGAGGGCAGGCTCATATAGCTTTGGAAGCGCCTCGGGTTCTTCAGCTTCTTGTTTGATTTTACCTTCAAATTGGCTTCAGTGAATTTCTTCTTCTGCTTGGCCTTCTGACCGGTGGGTTTTCTCTTCAAAGTGCCCTCTGATTTCCTCTTCTCTCTTTCTTCAGCAACAGCTTTGAGATAGGGTTCTTTTTGGGAACTCGTCAGCCTACTCCATTCATCGTTTATCCTCCGTTTGACCTGGTCGATCATCTTCACATCAGGATCTTGTTTCTTGAGCTTGTACGTCTGAACATTTCTACAATAATCATGAGACAATAAACAAAATTAAGTTACAATTCCAATTACTAGAGCCATAACAAATAACACACACCCTCAAACATTTAAAATCAAAGACGTTCATTAGAATTAAAGTGATAACATGAAAATTATGATGTTTGAACAGATAATGGTTTAGAAAGGGATGTTAATAGTTTAGAACAAGTGTGCATAATAGTAGACATTGGCTTCACAAGTGAAATAAAATTTTACGAGATGCTTGATTAGAGAAGAAACTTACTTGAATCTGACGTACGCATTCATGGCATTGCCATGATGGACTTCATCGTCACTATCATCTTCCCTCCTCTTTTCCATGGGTTGGTATTTTTCATAGTGTTAGTAAGTGTTGAATGGTGGCACACATGAGATGCATAGACGACGATCAAACTCAATTTAGGTAACGCGTACCCGTTGGAAACATTGTTCTTTCCCATTAACTACATCACCAACATAATTTTGTACTCAATTTGAGGACTTTGTGTCTCCCTTGTGTTTGTACCATGCATGGAAGTGTGCAAAACCTCCAAAACCCCACAAATAGGCATCTTTGAGTATTGATTTGACTGAGTTTTAAGATCTCATTCTAAACATTTACATTTATTTTCTTAAATGCTAAACCCTATAGAGTTCTCTATCTTAAAATTTATAATGTATATCCCTTATTTATTTTGGTTTCTTTGTCAATTGATTGAGCTCAGGGTGTCACCATGTGTCCTTAACAACATACCAATGTCAATTGTGGGAGTTATTTTGAAATAACTTCAAGTTGTGTTCCTCTAAGTTACCTAAAAAATCCCAAAATGAATGAAAACTCGATAGTTGTACGATTTCAGCCATGAAATGTTCCCCCAGCATGCCAACTTTGATTTAATGTTCTATTTGTGTCATTTTAACGAGGCAGGGGTTTTGAGGTGACACCCAACCTTGGGACTTGAACAACGAGGGATAGGGTGTAACCGACTATCGATATTGTGAGACGTAACGTTGTGCAAAGTCACCATGTGTTGTTAGTATCCAAATTGGTCTTAAAAGGCCACATAGTGTTAGTATGTGTTGAATGGTGGCACACATGAGATGCATAGAACAATGTTCCAATGGGTACCCATTACCCAAATTGAGTAGATTGATGTCTTTGCATATCATGGGTCCCACCATTGAAGACCTATTAACACTATATGACTTCCTAATACCAATTTAGATACTAAGGACACATGGTGCTTTTTCACAATAATAAGTCTAGCCATGTCGATAGCCGGTTTCAACCTATTCGTCGTTGCGCACTTTTTCGTCCATTTTGGGCACTTTTAGTTTACTTAGAGAGATATAACTTGGAATATTTGAAAAATAATTCCCACACTTGAAAGTGTTATGTTATTCAGGACACATGGTGACTCCCTGAGTTAATCAATCGATGAACAAAAAAAAGTAAATAAAATTTACAGTGATAAGTACATTAAAAAATAAGATAGAGTGATCTCTAGGGTTTAGGATTATGGACATTATAATCAGATATTTAGAAAGAGATTTTAAGAAACAGACAAATCCAAACGGAAAGATGATGATACTTGTGTTTTGGAGGTTGTACACACTTTCATGGCAATACTAAGATAATAATAACCCTATAATACAAAATAAAATTTATTATGACACTCCACAACTGAAGAAACAAAAAATAATGTTACTTTAATATGGAGCCTTTAAATTATTTGTATTTGTGTGTAAAAATGTAGATAGCACTTTTTGAATTTTTTTTAAGTGAGTTGTCCCATCCTCTTCATTACAGGCAACAACCACAACACAGTGACTTTTTCCCCGAGATTCTCTCTCTCTCTCTCTCTCTCTCTATCTCTCTCTCTCTCTCTCTCTCTCTCTCTCTCTTCAGTTTCCTGAATTCCACTTCCCCTTCCATCTCTATCACAAATCCATGGCGTACCTGGAAGATACAAGCGTTGCGGAGCATATTCACCTTCCAAAGACATCAAACAGGTGATTTCAGATCTAAACGAAGTTCCGATCGAGTAGGAGGTAAGTCCGGTTAATTTGGAAGTCCATTTAACTGCAAATCCCCTCACTCCTGTCTTGAACCCAACCAAAGATCGATGATCTAGCCCTCAAGAACCCGTAGGAGATGTCAACCAACAAGATGGTGGCTCCAACACGGAAGAAGGAAACCCCAGCAAAACTGAAATTGGAGGAGGGGATTCACATGAAGAGGCAAATGAGGTACACCCTAACTCCACTGACGCAATTGGTAGAAAACTGGGTAGATTCAACAAAATTCCTTCATTTATCAATGGTTGAAGGACCACAATTCGAGGATGCTAGTGGCATAATCCAATTGGCCGATGCTGCTGCCTCAGTTGAGAAGAGAAAGAATCCAAAGAAAGAAAACATTGAGAGGAAGAAGAAAGCCAAGAAGCAGCTTCATTTGGCTTCAGAGGAGGAAAAATTTGAGAACATCCCAAGGAGGTCATCCCGGAAAAAGCCACCCCCACCAAAACCATTGAAGAATAGGGGAAAGAAAAAGATTTCTACGGGAAAGAGATTCGAAGATGATGTGAAGAATATCCAACACACACCTGAATTTGACATGTTAATGTAAGTAATCTTCTGTTAAAAACATGAACTTTAATATTGAAATCTGCTATATGAAGTATTGCTATTTCTAACTTCAGTAATTTGTTATGCTGAAAATTAACTTTTCGTTGCCTTTTTCTTAATTATTAATAATTCCTACTATTGTTATAAAAACAAATTGCCTTTTATTTGAAACTGTTTACATATGACTGTTAATTTGCAACTGTTTACATATGACAGCGAGGAGAGGAAATATGCTTTCAAATTGAAAGGGAAGGATATGCCTCCCCAACTTTTGATACAGATGTATGCACTATTCTGCAATTTACCACACGAGCAACGAGATACCTACGAGAAAAGAGACTTGAAATCCTCTAGTGACGAGGATCATGATGTGAGCAAATACAACTTTGAGAAGAGGAAGAATAAGAAGGACAAACAGATTGAAAAGCAAGAAGATGATGAGGAGGAGTCAGATGAGGAAGAGAAGGTAGAGAAGGGAGATGAGGAGGAATACAAAGGAGATGAGGATGAATACCTGGGAGATGAAATGGATCAGAGTGATGATGAAGCTCACCATGGCAATGGCATGGATGCTTACATCAGATTCAAGTATGATTTTACTCTCGCAAAAAGTTTGTTAAATAATGTATCTATTTTTCTGCAATTAACTTTTAATTATTAAAATCTCAATCTAATATATTTAATGCCCTTTCTGTTAAAGTTTGCATGTTATTACTTCATCTCTAATGGCAATCGCTTTAATTTTAATTGTTCGTTGCTGTTTGATATTTTTGTATGTCTCTATAAATTTAAATTATGGGTTGATTTTCATAATTTTTGTAGAAATGTGAGGATGCACAGGCTTCGGAAAATAGACCCTAAAATGAGGATGACCAAAGAGGTCCTAGAAAGCATCAACTTGGAGTGGGACTGCATGACCAATATCCTGGAGGAACCTTATCTCACAGCGGCTGCCAAAGAAAAAAACAAGCGGAAAAGGGAAGGTACTTTGAAAAGGAAGTCGACGGGGGAGAAGGAAAAGTTAAAGAAGAAGGCTGCTGAAGCTAGGTTGAAGGGTAAGTTAGAAAAAAAAATTGAAGAATCCAAGGCGATTTCAGAATTACATGAGCATGCCCTCTGTTCGTAATCTTTTTAGAGAAATGACAGTTGACAAAATGCATGAATGCACAAAGTGGGCCTTGGAGGACTGCAGCACCGAAAGATCACGGAAACCCCAGAGAAACTCAACCACTTCATTTAGAAGTGCTTCGATACCGACGGGTATTTGAAAGAGCACGGCCGCACCGTGGAGATAACACCGGAAGTTGTCGGGTGGCTATTTGAAATCCGATGCTATAGAGAAACAGAGTTCCCGGAGGTCGATCCGCTTGTTCTCCGCATAGTTGAAGAAAGCATCGGCCTCGTTAAGGACAACACAACTTTCGGTGAGTATGTTCCGTGGTTCCGAGGGGATGAGAACAAGTGTTGTTAAATGATTATTGGAAACAAAGGGCTGTTTGCTTGATCTTGGGTGCACTGGGAATGCCGATAGGACGAGCAGGAGTCCAGAGATGTCTTGCTAAACTTGTTGTTGATTTGGAGCACCTAAAAGAGGTAAACTAGGCAGCCTTATGGCTTGATCACTTTAGGACACAACAAGTTAAGGCTCAGTCTGGGACAACCCTTCGCGGAACTGGTTGCGTGCTGATTCCTTTGGTAAATCTCTAAATCCGTTTCAGTTATTTTAATCATGAAGTTTAAAACATTAAGGACTATTTCTTAAATGATGCCATCTTAAATTTTACTTTTCTAGCTTTTGTACATGGAAAAGTTATGCCCGAAGTTTCTGGAAAATCCAAAGAATGCCAGGAAAAGGAAGAAAGTCCAAGGTTGAAATTCTGGGAAACCTCTAATGTTTCAAAGAAATGGAAGTATGTCTCACAAAACAAGAATGTGAGTGAAATTTAACAATTATATCAAAGTTTCCTATTTATGTATTAAGATTATTATCTTAATTTTATGTCTCTCAATTCCGTCTTTCTATGTAGTTGAAGTTGAAAAAGGTGATGATGAGCCCAAAATTGAGAAAGTTGTTGCACCAGTAGTCCAACTACTGCCTCCACCAGAGGATTTTTGGAAGTGCATTGTGGGACAGGTGTTTGAAAAGCTTGACAAAGAGTATCTTTTGGCCCTGTGGAAGGAAAAGGAGAAGGCAGAAGAGAAGAAGAAGGATGAGGAGGAAGAAGAGAAGAAGAGAAGAAGAATGAAGAAGATGAGAAGAAAGAGGAAGAGGAAGGGGGTAAGAACAAGGGTATGAGGAAGGAGCTCAGAAGAAGAAATAGAAGGAAAAGTGTGACGAAGACGTAAGAGCTAAGAAGAAGCAGAAGATAGATGAGGCTGAGGTTAACTCTCCCATGAAGGTGGTCTACACAATCAGCTCCAGCACTGAGGTAAATGTGTTAACCTTGTTAACAAAATATGTGAAATTTATTTTTAAAGTTTTAACACCCCTAATGATTTTGTTGATTTATTAGGTGGCCTCCAATGTACCTCCCCAGAGATTCCTTGTTCATGGTTCTCCGAAGAACCCAAATGGAAACTTGGTTGGGACTGTCCGGGGAAAGGCAGATCGGATCATTAGAGCGTCTTCGAAGATATTTCTGTATAAGCAACACATGAATCCTACAGAATTGACATCTCTCCCACCTAGGCTTGAAGCAGAACATTGCTGGCTCCATAACTACATGTCGCACAAGTATGAGAGCACGTACAAATACAAGAATTTTTAAATTCCACCGGAATTGGCAAAGTAAGTTTTATTTACATTCAAACTTCCTAAATAATTCATATGTGTTGCATGCATTATGTGTGTACTTATGGTTGCGTATGCCATATAATCTGCAGTGAGATAGTTTTTGTTATGGGTGGTATGGCAAAACTGACGAG
The DNA here is from genome assembly GCA_023055425.1 of Linanthus parryae. Taxonomy (NCBI): domain Eukaryota; kingdom Viridiplantae; phylum Streptophyta; class Magnoliopsida; order Ericales; family Polemoniaceae; genus Linanthus; species Linanthus parryae. The sequence continues at coordinate 91,408,309 of JALGPY010000004.1, read as the reverse complement.
GTCTTCCGCATGGCGCCTCCGCGATGAAAAGTGGTTTGACGACGAGGTGATGGATGCTTACATGCAATTCCTTAATCTTCATGAACATAGCCGGGAATTCGAAGGAATCAAGCTGATTTGGTTCCTTGGCACAAGTTATTCTGTAATTTCATTGCCTTGTCATTTTTATGATATCACTCAATTCGAAATTCATCTAGGAAAATACTTGATTAGTTATCATTCTTGTTCAGCCCACAGAAGTCCTCGAATACTTCAAGGCGCACGATCAGTCGGAGGGAGAGTGGAGCGAGATGATTAGATCGCCGTTCCGTTGAATGTCTATCACCTTCACTGGTTCATGATGGTTATCTCCTTTGTTGACAAATAAATATTCATCTTGGACTCGCATACTGGCATGGTATACTGAGTTAGATGTTGCTGCCAAAATTGGGCAAATGCACATAATGCTCACCAACTACTCAGAATACAATGATGACATAACACGCTGGCCGGTGTGGTACATGAACGACGATGTTCCCCAACAATCAAATGGGTAATAAGCTAACTACTTAATATTACTAACTAATGTATTTGGATATCTGTCATATATATTAAAGATGCATTCTATATTTATCTGTCAGGAATGACTGTGGTCCTCATGTCTGCTTCTTCATGAATCATTTGAGGGACCTGATTCCAGTTCCAAAGAAGAAGTTCTCTATCCATGCTCCCAACCTCAGAATCTGGATTGCAAATGAAATGGTGAGATCGAGCTATAACTGCGTATTTAACCAGAATTATCATGGGTTAAAGGAAATCATGGAGGATGTGGACCATCGGTATACATTTTACTGTTTGTACCGCAAGTATCCGACTGTTTCCTTTGTTGCATTGAGGTCTGCGGAGAAGAAGAAGAAGAAGAAGAAGACGGCGGGGAAGAAGAAGAAAAATTAAACTTATGAAATGTTGTTGTGGCTTTGTTTTATGAACAATGTTTGTGTTCATTTGGTTGTTGTGGGTTGTTTTGGATGTCGCATCTTTTGTACACCTCATATGGCTTGGTAGTTAGCAGAGTTAAATCAAGATTGATGAACCTTCAGCTTTTCCTGCCAAAGCGGCTAGAATTTAAGTATATGGTTGGTCTGGCTCATTTATGTTAGGCATTGAATGGTTCTGCTGCCCACAAAATAAGCTTAGTGAATTGTTTCTCTTTAAATTATTAACGCTGCTATCTTAAATCTTAAAACTAAGTTCAAGAATGTTAGAGTTTCAACTCACTGACACCACGGTCATGGTAGCTGAGGAATTTATAATATTACGTCCATATATTAATGAGGAGATAAACTTTTCAGAGATTTCGTAGTTGTTAAGGTAATAACTTAAAGCATTCTTCATGTCCTTATAAAATTTGTTTCCAAAATAGTGCAATACTACTTTTTGGTGGTTGGGGTCTTCTTATTTGAAAATATGCTATTTTAAGGTATCTTACATTCTTCGATAGGATGGAACACTTTCATATGAAAACCTCATATGGATTGGTAGTTAGCAGAGTTAAACATTGATGAACCTTCATCTTTTCCTGCCAAAGTGGCTAGAAAAGATGAAGAGGGAGCGAAATCTGTGAGAGTGGAGTTCGTTGCAAAGGTTTGGTATCTTTGCCTCTTGGTTATGAGGAAGAAGAATACGATTTTGAGGTATGGGATGAAGATGAATGTTTGGACATCACTCTTACAGAGAACTATGGAGAAAATACAACCAGAAAATCTATTTTGGAAGCTCCAAATGGAGAGATCACACCAGGTATGTGATCTTAAAGTTTAAGTTAATGACTCAAGTTAAGTAGATAGTAATTTTAAGTTGTATGCAGGAATAATGGTTACCAAGGAAGATGTTATGGCAATGATTTTTCAAAATGAGGTTCACGCTTATGACTGGTACAACCTCTACGCACTGATTCTTGGCTTTGGGATTAGAAGGTGCAACCGCAGGTATTTCGACCCGGAAACGAAAGAATGCATAAAGTCAAGTATCTACGTGTGTGCCCGACAAGGCTTGCGTTCCAAGAAGGTCCTCTACAAAGAAAATAGGAAACGGGAGCATAACAGAAACACTAGGTGTGTCTGCAAAGCGCGTATAAAAATATCAAGAACTTCACCTACCGAGCCTTTTAAGGTGGTTCAATTTGAACCCGGTCATTCACACGAAATTTCGGAACAACAATGCACGAGCAACCACCGGTCACACCGAAAGGTCAGCGAGGCTGATGTTGAACAGATCAGATCTTTGAAGGAGGTGGGGATCAAGTATGCCAAAGCTTTCTTTTGATGTTTAAACAAGCCGGTGGTTATAACCAGTTGGGTTACACACAGAAGGATCTTTACAATAAAATGTCTTCTCTGGACAAGATATATTCAGATGAAGGACATGGGCAGCAGACCTTGATGTACATTGACAGCTTGAAGCACATTCACTATGGCGTGTTCAGGGAGTAAGATTAACTTCTTAACAATTAAACATGCTCTCTTATATGTTAAGGTCTAACTAGTATTCTGGTAGCTGCTTACTAATTAGTTAAAATCATTTTCTAAACTGTAAAAGGTACACTCAAAAACTTTATAGTTAACTTCATTTATTAAATAATCTTTCATTTTCCTTAAGTATTATTTATTGTGTTTGTAGGTTCAGAACAGGTAAAAATCATGAGCTTCAAAGTGTATTCTGGTGTGATATGAGATAAGTGGTAGATTACAAGAGATTTGGTGATGTACTCATTTTTGATGCAACGTACAAGACCAACATGTATCAGAAACCATTTGTAATTCTATCGGGCGTGAACAATCACTACCATACGACTATTTTTGCCTGTGCTTTTCTCAACGACGAGACAGCAGAAACGTATGATTGGGTTTTGAAGTGTCTGATGAAGGTAATGAATAATAAGAAGCCTTTGTCCGTCATCATGGATGGCGATTTGGCCATGATAAATGCTATTCTGAAAAATTTCCCAGAGGCAAGACATCGTATGTGTTCTTGGCATCTTTTTCGGAACGCCCAGGCTAATCTGAAGTTGGGAGAAACCTTCATGGTTGATTTTAAAAAATGCTTGCGTGGTAGGAAACCTGAAAAAATTTGGCATGATGATTGGCATGCAATGGTTAACAGATGGGACATTGCTGATAGGAATTGGGTCCAGGTCACATTTATGAACCGGCACTTGTGGGCGGAGACATACTTGAAGGATCATTTTTTCGCCTTGCAAACGACGACCTCAATATGCGAGAGCATCAACAGTTTCATCAAGGATTTTATTTCCTACTCGAAAAAATTGACCAATGATTGCAAGGGATTCACGACCGAGGTTGACAAGCTACGCAACAACGCGCATAAGGCACACCATCGCTCCGATCAATCAGACCCCGTGATAACAACAGGGTTCACGAAACTCGAACGCCATGCAGCACATGTATTTACAGATAATGCTCAACATGCTTAGGATACAAGCTCGAAAGGGTGATGATTATAGAGTGTTGGAAGTCAAAACTATTCCAGAAGATAGCTTCGACTTGTTCTACGTGATGAAAGGTCAAATCAAGAAATCCCTGGTATGTACATCTGATTCCATTTACATATTTATATAATATGTTCTCATGTACTGCATTTTTATTGCTAAATAATCTTATCATGTTTCCTTACTGTTAGTACTGATATCTTAAGTGTTAAAGGATGTAATAAATTATTAATGTCACAGTCTGTGAACTATTGTCCTCTTTTATCTAGTACCAGGTTACAATCTGTATATCCTTGTGTTCATTTGTCTTCTCATTTCCTTCTTAATTTCTAACCACCCTATCTTTTCTTGCTTCAGCAAGTTGTTCAATGTCGTCAGGATAATAGAGTTCTCCGGTGCACGTGTTTTCGTTGGGAAACATCGTATATGATTTGCAAACACATGTTGTTAGTTCTGAAACGAAAGGGTGTACATAGGATCCCAAACTCTTTAATTGCCAAAAGGTGGACAAAAACTGACAAAGAATTCTACCGAACTGAGCCATCAATGAAGGAGCCTGTTGGGAAGAAAAGTGATGACTCAGATTTGCAAGTCTTGCGCCGGGCGAATTTCAACTGTATCACCATTTGGATTGTACTACTAGCGAGACAATTAAGTTCTTCAAAGAGCATATTTCTGACGGGATTCGGAAAATGCAGAGAAATTTCTAAATCTTTTCAGGGTACACAAGGAGAGATTAAGAAGGAAGAAAATCCCTATGCCCATGTGAAGAATCCGAACCCCACGGACACTAAATGCCAAAAAGGACCCAAGAAAGACAAGAGAAGGAGGTGTGGTAATTGCAAGGAGCTGAGCCACAAAAGGACAACATGCCCCAATCCTCCAGTGGACTCCGTCGAACAAGTAGACGATCTGGAAGACGATTCTGCACAAATACCACTTGAGTTTGATATTAAAGAGGAATACTTCTGGTCTCAATCAAGTAGTCAGTCCAAGAAAAACAAGCATGAATGATCTAGGTCTGTTTAGAGTGATTTTATACGTGATTTATTGACAAGAAAGACGATCCGGGAGACGATTCCGAACAAGTACCATCTTATTTTAATGTTATTGTGGAATTATTCTGGTATTAATCTTTAAACCTGCCTTTAAATGACATTTTAGTTGATATTGGTCTGCTTGTAGTTAATTTCATCGTTATTTATTAACAAGAAAAATCAAATTATTAACAATGCTATCTAAATTGGAGGCAGTTCCTTCAAGCATTTTTGAATTATTAACTTTAAGGTAAACATTTCTATCTACGTGTTGCGCAGACATTAACAACTTTATCTAAAGCAAGGAAAAATGTTAACATCTATATCCCCAGTCGAAGTTACCTGCTATAGCGGGTAACTTTTTTTGCCCTGTAATAGCAGGGACCACAAAAAAAATAAATAAATAAAAAAATAAAAAAAAAAATAATTGCCAGTAACCCTAATAAGGGATGCACCATAGACAACCCCGGAGATATGTTATCCATATTTTCTTTGTAAATGAATTCAACATGTCAAGATCAAGTGGTATACACTATCATATTCTTTCTATCATATTTACCGGATCTATATATATAATAGCAGAACGAACGTTTGCAAAAACTTCCATATCTGACACCCCTATTCTTTTTTCACTTTCTAAAAACGTAGTCAATCTATTTAGAAAAAAAAAAATCGTTGCTTTTTTTTTGCAAAAAAATCGTTGTTGTTAGTTGCCGCCGAATCAATAATTTTTTTTTTAAATTATGGTAAATCTCAGCAAAGTATTTCATTCGGATAAGATGTGTTGCTTCTTGAATTTAAATACCACCAAATCTTTTGTTAATTTATTTGATTTCTCATCCTTATCAAGCCCTATATAACCATAACTCATGTACTCTCCATTATTCAAAACTCTCTATGCATGAATTTAAGTTTCTTTCTCTTCTTCCTTCGACAGGTTGCAGGAAAGCTGCGTAGGCGATGTTTGGTAAAATGTTTACTTCATTCTTCATCTTTTCCATTTTTGTGATTCTCACTCAATGGGAGTTCATATTTTTCATGGTCTCTTTTACTTTTTTTTTTAGTTATATGGAATATAAGATTTGGTTTGAACACCGAACTGCAAATCCTTTTCATCTATGTCTATTTCAACTTTTGTTTAATATTTCATCATTCTTACATAAATATGGTTTTCAGATCGTTGGAATTTTCGATGTCCAACTCCGGTGCTGAAACTAGGTTGTCAAGTACGATGTTCGCCCCTTTCTACTGCAGTGAAACTTCAATATCAAATGAAAGAAGCAATGCGAAAGTGTTGTTGGATCAGAGTGATAGATCCGAGATGGATTCTCACAATTTCAAGATTATGACATATGTTTCAATGTTCGTTTTTTTTATTTAGTATTCTTTTTTTTAGGGAATATTTAGTATTCCGGTGTTCATTAATTTTGAGAACTAAAGTATTACTTTATACATCATTTTTTTTTGTAGATGAACAGGTTTAGTGTCATACCTCTCTAAATTTCTGTATAGTACTTTGAATTAATATAATTTTTTTCAACTGCGATAGTTATAGTTTCAAATTATATTAATAGATCGTCTCTCTAAAATTTATGTATCGTACATAACAATTTTTTTGACAATTGCGATATTTATTAATTTCAATTTTGTTAATGTTGAAGTTAGATTTTTACAATGAATTCTTAGAGGATCATTTTTTTCTTAGAGGATCATTGATATCACGATTCGGACATATTCTGAGTTTAACTATTGATTTTTTTTATGAATATCATAATTCGCTGTAGTTTTGAGTTTTATAGTCCAACTAAACATCTACTTTGTTTTATTTAAAAAAAAAACATCTATTTTGTTCATTTCAAAAAATAAAAAAATATTGCCTAAAATCTACCTTGTTATTGTCTCCAACAACTCTACTACTCTGTATTTTATTTTATTTTTTTATTTTCAACAATTCTCGCATTTCCTAAAGAATAGTTTCATACAATTTTTTGAAATTCTATCTTCTTTGTTTTCGAAGAAACAAAAAACTCTATCGTCTAAAGACATGCTATGTAGATATATGTTAGTCTCCCTACATGTTTGAATTTTTTAAAATACCTCCAATCTAAATCTAAATATCTCATGTTTAGGTAATGAACGAGAAGAACGAGTGATTAATTTCATAATAATTTATCCCAGATATTTTATGTTTTTTTAGGGACGATTTTTTTGTTTATCTTTACCTATTATGAATTCAAAAGTTTTTTAATTGTTGAATATATTATAATTCTCACATAATTTTCTAATTCCTAGAGTCCTAACTCCAATTGAAATTGAGTTTGTAGTTTATCCAGTAAATTATCTCAACAATAAATTCATTTAAAAAATAATAAATATCGTATGTGTTTCGATGGGATTAACTAATCTCTTTAAAAAATGGGATTAACTAATCGATTTAACTTCATCTTGATTTTCAAATGCTATATTATCTGTAATCATGTAAAATTATAAATATTCAATCTTTATCTTTGTCCTATAAATACAGGGTTGTTCATGAATTCATTGTAAACTCCTTATTGCTACTGCTTGGCCGTAGTTAGGATGAACTATGCCATGTTTGCTCTCTATCTCCATTTTCTCTCTATGTGCATCAATATAACTGTTGGTTATCAATAACAGTTGAGCAAAGAAGAAAATAATGAGGTGTAAGGCTCAAATTTATGCATCTACTTGACTGCTGGTCATACCTAACAGGGAGGACGCAACACACCATACATCCTCAAAGCAAAACACCACTGGAGGATGATCCACCCAACATTTTTTAAACTAAGGATTAAGGCTCAAGTTATGCATCTATATGACTGCTACTTATTCTTTTGTTTTGAAGTTTGACTGTTATTTATTAATGTACTTATTAATAAGACAAAATATTTTAAATTTTAAATATTGCACATTCCGTGCAACTGCACGGACGGTTTGCTAGTGTATTATAATGCCCTGCTCAACAGATGAACAAAATGATGAAATCTATTCCAAAACACAAATCTCTCTTTTGATTCAAAGAAAAGAAACATCACTGTAACATTTAAACGAAAAGCACCTATTTTTTTAATCATGTTTGTTGATGTAGAATTATATTATACTAACCGTGGCGCGGGACGCAACCTACTTGACTCTATAATATATTTAAAAGTACATATGAGAACACTAATCGGACACCTGTAGATTGACGTTCTAATCATTGTAGATATAGTTTCAAATTATTTGTCACATAATATTCATAAATTGGACGTATGTTGTACTAATACTAACTCGAAGCAAAAAGTGTGTTTTTTTTTTTTGCGTAAAAAAAAGGTTTTATAATTTTATAATATTCATAAATTGGACGTATGTTGTACTAATACTAACTCGAAGCAAAAAGAGTGTGTTTTTTCTTTTTTTGCGTAAAAAAAGGTTTTATAATTTTATGAAAACTTATTCAGTTGTACATATTTTGCTCTTTGTTCTTTAAGTATTAAATGAACCAATTACGAAATTCTTAGAGCTAATGGTGGTCATTAGTTTCAGTATCTAACAACATGAGATTATTATGAGAGGAATGGAAACTAATCTGAATATTAGAGTTGCATAAAGAAGGGTTATTTTATATATCCACAAGAAGATTTTATTTGGATTGCTTTGCTTGACAAAATGTAATAGTCGTAGGACGTTTTTATACGTACCTCACTTAGTTCAGGACTATATTTGTAATTAGTGTATAGTGTTTGTAATTAGTCTATTTAAACATTAAGATTATTGAAATAAAGCACGGAAGATTTCTCCCACTTACATGGTATCAGAGCCCTACCTTAGCCTCTGATTGTTTTCCGATCGTCGACGACCTCTCCCTCTCATCATCAACGTCGTCCTCGTCGTCCATCATCGACGTCCTCTCCTTCTGCTTCCGCTTGCAATTGTTGCTGCCCTAATCGACGACCACGCCGCCAAAATCACCGGCAATCTTCCCAGCTTTGACCGCTCGTCCTGAGCCGTCTCTCTGCGCCGCCTTTCTGTTCGTCCAACAGGCCCCCTCTCTGCGCCGCCTTCAGTGCCTAGGGCACTCCGCGACCACTGCATCGTGCTTCCCCACCGGCGATTGCTTCTGCGTTGTCGTCCTCTTCAGCGCCTCCACCTCGACGCGCGTCCAAAAGCCCCTTTTCTCCTCATCGGCTTTGATCCACACGCTGTTTAACCCTCTTTCTCCCAATTGCTTGTGGGTTTGATTCCAGTTGTTGATTAAAAGCAAGTTTTGAATTGACGTGGCCCCTTCTTGGGTGTTTGATTCCTCTTGAAACGCATTACTTTTGTGGGTATTACTTTGTGGGTCCAATTGACTTGGTGTAATTAGCTGCTGAAGCTTAAAAAAAAAAAAATTGCTGAAAGTTTACACTTTGTCTTTTGTGTATCTCATCCATTTGCCATGGCAACTCAAACATGGCATTCTTTGGCCTCCAATCACCAGGGTCTCCATAGTCACAGTGGTCGACGACGGGGTCGCGCTCAACAACACACTGCCCCACCGGCCACTCCTCAAGGTAGCTGGGTGTGGTGTCCTGCCCCACCGTGCCTATATTCCCCAACACCGGGATGGACACAGTCAGGACCGTCTCCGCCTACAGTTACGTCAGGTATTCTTGGTCCAGGACCTTCTCAGCATGGTCTCACAACCGCTTCTGCCTACCCGACTGCTACTGATTTGGGATCTCTGTTCTCTAGCATGACACTCGACGTTCCGGATCAGACCTGGTATCTTGATTCCGGCGCATCTGCTCATCTCACTCCGCAGTCAGGTATACTCTCCTCTCTCTCGTCATCTTGTCCTTTTCCCAACATACTTGTGGGAAACGGCTCTAGCATTCCAGTGAAAGGATCCGGCAATCACACCCTTACCACCAACTCCCGTTCCCTTCACCTTAGAAATGTCTTACTCACCCCAAACGTTATCAAAAACCTAGTTTCTGTTCGTCAATTTACTACTGACAACAATGTTTCCGTTGAGTTTGACCCTTTTGGTTTTTCTGTAAAGGACCTACGATCGGGAGCTCTTTTACATAGGAGCAACAGTTCAGGTGATCTCTATCCATTCCAGTCTGTCCCACCACCTTCGTCTGGTGTCTCTTTTGCTGCTCTTCCTGCTTCCGTTTGGCACAACCGCCTTGGTCATCCCGTGCGTTTGCCTTTTTCACCGTCTACTTCTTCTACTTCTAGTCCATTTGACATAGTGCACAGTGATTTATGGACATCTCCGGTCTTAAGCAAATCGCACTACAAATACTACCTACTCCTATTAGATGACTATACCCATTTTCTCTGGGTTTTCCCACTTAAACATAAAAGCGAAGCGATATCAAAATTTAAACAATTCACTACCTTCGTACAAACTCAATTTGAGCGACCCGTCAAAACTTTTCAATGTGACCTTGGTGGAGAATTCGATAATGGCTCTTTTCACTCTCACGCCATTAATCATGGACTTGTCTTCCGGTTTGCGTGTCCTCAGACGTCATCTCAAAATGGCAAAGTTGAACGCATGATTCGTCGAATAAATGACATCAGTCGTGCCCTCCTAGCTCAGGCCTCTCTTCCAGCCTCTTTCTGGGTTGAGTCTCTTCTGACTACAGTCTACCTTCATAACATTCTTCCCACCACAGTCCTTGGCAACAATATTCCTACTGTTGCCCTCTACCATCGCTCACCATCCTATGAGCATCTCCGCACGTTCGGATGCTTGTGTTACCCGAACCTCTCTGCCACCTCACCTCACAAACTCGCACCACGCTCTGTTCGATGTGTTTTTATGGGGTACCCTCTTAATCATCGTGGGTACAAGTGTCTAGACTTGAGTACTGGTCGGGTTCACACTTCCCGTCATGTCTCCTTTGATGAGACGGTGTTTCCTTTCTCCACTCCTGGGTCTGTGTCTCCCATTGTCCACAGGACGTCTGATCCCGATGACAGTCTTCCGTCTCCCTATTTCACTCATCGTGCTCATAACCCTGTGGCACCCACACCCTCACCCACCCCTCCTAGGGAATCCACATCACCACCTGCACCTACTAGGGCACCCACACAGCTTTCCTCGTCCAGGACCCTTGTGGAACCTTTTCCTCAGCACTACGTCCGTCGGTCTGTGTCCACTCGACCTCCTCCTGTACCCTCTGTGCCTGTGTTGCCTGACCCTCCTGAGTCACCCACACCAAGCCCAGTGGCTACGTCTCCTCTTCCTACCTCTCCTCAGATGACCACCCGATCCATGCACGGCATTGTCAAACCAGTCACCCGTCTCACTTTAGCGACCCAGCCACCAGATCCCATCTCGCCCCTTCCCAAATCCCCCATCCTAGCCTTGTCCGATCCTCACTGGAAAGTGGCCATGGATGATGAGTTTGGAGCTATGGTTACGAACCACACTTGGGATCTGGTTCCTCGCCCGGCAGGGGCTAATGTTCTGCGATCTATGTGGCTCTTTCGTCACAAGTTTCGCGCTGATGGCAGTCTGCAGCGCTATAAGGCGCGATTGGTAGCTAATGGCAAGTCCCAGATGGTTGGGATCGATTGTGAGGAGACTTTCAGCTCGGTTGTCAAACCGACCACCATTCGTACAGTTCTCAGCATCGCCGTCACCCGCTCTTGGCCTATCCGTCAGCTCGATGTCAAGAACGCTTTTCTTCATGGTGATCTCTCTGAGACGGTATACATGCATCAGCCCGCTGGCTACCGTGACACACGCCATCCTGACTTTGTTTGCCGGTTACGCAAATCCTTATATGGTCTGAAGCAGGCTCCCCGTGCTTGGTTTCAGCGATTTGCCACCGTCCTCACGCAGACTATCGGTTTCTCTAGTTGCTCATGTGATGAGTCTCTCTTCATCTACAGTCTAGGCTCGGACATCGTCTACCTCCTGCTATATGTGGATGATATCGTCATCAATGGGTCATCTCCGGTTGTCTTGGATTAGATTGTCTCCCAGCTCTCTGGAGAGTTTGCTATGACTGACATGGGCCATCTGCATCATTTTCTGGGCATCGCTGTCACTCGTGATTCGTCTGGCCTATTCCTGTCTCAGCATCAGTATGCGACCGACATTCTTCGCCGTGCCTCTATGTCGACATGTAAGTCTACTGACACCCCGGTTGAGGTAGGGAGTAAACTCACAGCTACATCTGGCCCACCGGTTGCTGATCCTACCCTATACCGCAGCCTAGCTGGGGCCTTGCAGTACCTCACGTTCACTTGACCAGACATCCAGTTTGCCGTTCAGCAGGTCTGTCTCTTCATGCATGATCCCCGTGAGCCGCACTTTCATGCCCTGAAGCGTATCTTGCGCTACATCAGTGGGACACTAGCGTATGGTCTCCGGCTCTCTGCCTCCGCTGCTGATTCCCTCACCGCCTACACTGACGCAGATTGGGCTGGTTGTCCGGACACGCGCCGCTCCACTTCTGGTTACTGTATCTTCTATGGAGACAATCTTCTGAGTTGGTCGTCCAAGCGACAGGCCACGGTATCTCGTTCTAGTGCTGAGGCTGAGTATCGCGGGGTTGCTAACGCCGTCTCCGAACTCTGCTGGGTCCGGAATTTGCTTATTCAGCTTCGCGTCACCCCGCCTCGGGCCACCGTCGTGTATTGCGACAATGTGAGTGCTGTCTATCTCTCTGGTAATCATGTTCAGCATCAGCGCACTAAACATGTTGAGATTGATCTACACTTCGTTCGTGAGAAGGTTAGTTTGGGTCAGCTTCGCGTGTTACACATTCCAGCAGATTATCAGTACGCCGACATCTTCACCAAGGGTCTTCCTTGGCCCTTGTTCCAGCGCTTTCGTTCCAGTCTCAGTGTTGGTCTGTCTACAGTTTCGACTGCGGGGGAGTAATAGTCGTAGGACGTTTTTATACGTACCTCACTTAGTTGAGGACTATATTTGTAATTAGTGTGTAGTGTTTGTAATTAGTCTATTTAAACATTAAGATTATTGAAATAAAGCACGGAAGATTTCTCCCACTTACAAAATGTTGCAAAAATAGAACATATTTGAGTCAGTAAAAAGAAAATGTGCTGACCATATATATATGGAAATGGGGAACTATAAAATACTTCGACTGAACATTGTCGACGTACTTTAAGATATTTGATTTCTACGCCAAGATGTATGTGCGCCGCCTTCATAGGCATATCATTCTAATCAGGGAAGATAACCCCTTCCATATATCGCGTCTAAAGAGCATGAATGAATAGCTAGGCCATATATGGGACTTCATTATTTTAAAACACCATCTAGTTTGTTCTCTATACTATTCTTTGGATGTTTAATTTCAAGTGCTTCATAAAAGTTAAAAAATTAAATTAAAATGACATCATGAAATCCAAATGAATCCCATGCACGAAGGACATTCTTCCAAGTTAGAATCGCAAAAAAAAAAAAAAAAAAAAAAAAAAGGCCACTCCTTCCATATAGTTTAAGATGGGCCGAAATCATAAAATTGTACTAACATCTTCAAATAATTTTTCATGTATGTATAAACAATACTCAGTGTGGTCGATAATTCAAATTGTTCCAAGCTCAAATTTCTCCATACCATGTCATATACAGAGAAGTTCCAATTTCTAAGAAAAAAATGAGTTAGAGGTTTCATAAAAAACTGATCTAAAAATATGTAGAGGTTTCATCGTCATGATTAAATTTAAGATGGTTCATCACCTTTCAGATAGTTGACTTGCCATTTTCAGTGAACGATTTACCAGGAGAAGTAGAACATGAAGATAAGTCTTGTGCACATGAATTTATAAAAGTTTATCATTCTAATTATAGCTTTGTATAACCGAAAGGATTCATAGATAAATATGAAATTTCAGCATATTTGAGCAGTACATGCAATTTCCTGACTAGAAAAGATAGTTCAAATATTTCTTATAGTAACACCTTTGATTCATTGAAAATTTACTACACATGCACAAAATATTTCTAACAACTCGTTAACTTCTGCCATAACAACAACTTCCAATGTATTAGAGGAAGTAAACCTTAATAAATAACACAAAATTATCGAATTCTCGAAGGAGTATAAAATAGGCCTTACCTTCCAAGGTATTAGAGGAATAAAGACATGTTGCTGATTTTCTGTTGGTAGTCTTTGGAGATTCTTCCATACCAATTACCACTCACACACAGCTGCATAAATGAGAAAAAATCATCAGTAAATCTGAAATTGAAAATCAGATCATAGAACCAATCTTTTAATCGGAAAATAAAAAAGATAGTAAGCGATCAAAAAGAAAAAAGCATTTTCACACGGAAAGCAGCAAGAAATATTAGTCTTTGTGTTAATGGACAATTCTTGCTAAAAAAAAATCATACTATGTTGAATTATCATGAGATTGTACTGCTTTCTAGACCTAATATGATTTTCAGTTACAATTTACAAAAATGAATTACTAATTTGGTCATAGTGATAAAGAGCAATGAATGGTCACAAAGTCAATAATAAATTATTTATCTTGCAATCTACAATTACAATCGGGTAACTCACTATTGTGACAACGGCAGGGCCAATGTTACTATAACCTGATGAATTAATTTTATGGTCATAAATTGGAAATCAGTTACAGCATCTAATTAGATTCATTATGAATATAATTGAGCAGATGACTAAAGACTTAAAAAATGGCAATTGGAAGCTGATTATTGGTTGAATGCCACATAGGTATAACACATGTCTTTAGGAGGAGAAATTTTAATTGACAAATGGAATCAGGTGGTTAAACCTGGTCCTTTTCTGCTTTTATATATTTATATAAGATATAAGATAAGATGAGCTCATATGTTCGGTTAAATACATGCTGGCAACATTTAGATGGCACTTATTCCCAGAAAGTAAATGCGCAAAAACTACCAGTGAAAATTAATAAATAAAATCCCTCCAATTAAAGAAGCATCTCAAGTACTAATAGCTCTAAAATGTATAGATTTCATTAAGTTTTACCATTCTTTATTTTAAAAATACAAAAAAAAAAATTAATTTGTATTCCGATACTATCATGTAAATGTTAGCTATATAATAGTTTTTGTAGTTAGAGTGTAAAAATAAATTACAAAATAAATCACGATGAGAGCGATAGATACTTAGCAATTTATTTTCTGTCTCTTTCGGTGTAGAGAACAAGATAATTTTCCGCTAAAATAAAGAACGAAGTAGACTTTTATATTTTGAAGATAACAACATTTTGAATGTTCTATTGTAGATACTATCTATAAAAGACAATGTCAGATTTGAAAACTATGTTGTCTAGCGATCATGTCGAACACATTCCCCAGCTGAGAAGTCGTCTGCCGTCAGGACAAGTTGCTGAACTTTTTAATTAACCAAAAACCATTAGAAGGGGGATCAATGATCTCCTTAATTTGTAGTGGTTCTAAGATCAATGTGGAGCTAAAGAGCTAGGGTTTCACAATCTTGTAAATTCATAAGTATGGTTTTGCGATCTAGTGGATCACGCGATCATGGGGGTTTCCGAGCTGCGAAGTACGATGTCCGGAGGGATGATCAAGCTCGACAAGTTTATTGGGATGATCAGCTTCAATATGTGGCAGATCAAGATGTGTTCATTTTTGAAGCAACAATGGCTTTCGTTTCTATTTGCGGAGGACAAGGGAGAAAGCACAACCACCACAAAGTATAAGACGACGGAGGAAAGGGCACACACAACGTTTATGTTGTGTCTTGGCAGACGACATGATCACGGAGGTCGCATATCAAGATACATCTGAAGACCTATGGTTCAAGTTAGGGAGCATCTACAAAACAAATCCGATCACAAACAAGTTGGTGTTAAACCAGCAGATGTTTGGTCCACGGATGACGGAAGGTGCAGATCTAAGAGATCATTTGGATCATCTTAATACTACTTCATATGAGTTGCGAAAATAATAATTAGGTGACAACTGATGAGGATGCCGCTCTGATTTTGTTTGTGTCGCCTACCGCCATCGTACGCAGGGTCCTACAGTCTTCTATCGCTGGAAAACAGACTGTGACGTTCGAAGAAGTAAGATCGGCTCTTAACACCAGGAAGATGCGACCAAGGACTGCATATGGCGGTTCATACATTCTGTTTTTAGCGCGTTCATGGCGGCCAAGGGATACAAGGGTAAGAAGAAAAAGGTTTCAAAATTACCAAACGACTTATGTGCTTTGTGTGAAGAGAACGGTCAGTGGAAAATGGAGTGTCTGAAGGAAAATGCGTGTGGAGATCAGGCTGCAACTGCGGGGTTTTTGGAGGATGATTTCATTTTCTTGGTCCCGTTGAGGGGCATAGAATCCCTTCTCTTGACGAGGAGGCGTATTTGGTATGGGGAGTCTCTGAAGAGGAACAAGACAAGTAAGTGGTGTGTGGTGTAAAGAGTGCGCGAGGGGGCGAACTCTACACACCGTGAGCGGTTGGCCAGCCATAAAGAGGACGCGAGAAGGAGACTGGTGGAAAGGAATCCAATGTTTTCCGTATTTAGTCAGGACCTCTAAATCTTTGACATCGTTCTGGTAAAACACAATGAGGAAGGCCTGGTCTGAGTGGGACATTCCAAGTTTCACGGTCTCACTGATGGGCATTGTCTGTTGTTATTTCGCTAACCCCATCCGATATATATACTCATCAGAGCCATCCCCATTCGTGTAGTTGTCTGTACCGTAACCTTTTAGTATTATTTTTTGAACGGTTTCAATCAATTCCCCCAATCGATCTGTCAGTGCTAGGCTACGCTCGCTGATAAATCACCAACATATATACTAATTAAAATGTTGACGACATATATTTGAAAGAAAATTGCATAATTTCCCCTAATATTGGTGGTGACAGGGCCGCCTTAATTATCGCTGAACCGTTATAGTGCCACCAGAACTGGAGGGCCTGAATAGGGGTATTTTACTACATCATATTACTTACTACTTCATAGAACATTTCATTCCAGTTAACCTTTTGAACTGCTGCTGAATCCATGGGCACAGACGGGGTGGGGCCTATAGCTCAGAGGATTTTCTTTCTCTTATTTTGTGAAATGAAATGTAAATCTACGTACCAAGAAATAAGTAATACATTGTATAACATGCATGCAGATGAAAGTATTGTTTTCGTTACCAGAAAGTATCGTTCCCCGTCGGCCAAAGGGAATTTGTGAACAGCTGTGTCCCGTGAAGACCGGCTCCATCCCGCATGGTGAAGGCTTCGGTGAAAGGATTGTCAGCAGAAAGGGGCAAGTAAAAAATTTTCTTTTCCGCTACCGGATTTAGTTTCTTCAGGTAAAGCGAATAATTCTTCTGCAGCCTCAAAAAAAATCTCACGTTTCTCCTTCGGTATGTGATCGTGAACCACCACCACAAAACACCCCTAATCTTCCCGTGCGCGCCGGACTTCGTCAACTGCCAATTTCCAATGACCAGAGTTCTCAGCTGCCTTCAACTCTCGAAGGTGAATCACAAGAAGCTCAGGCAGTTTTTGGGAGCTCAATTCTCAATTTTTTTATTTTAATCAAAATGTGAAAGTGAAGTTCTCAATATCTGACATTTCTATTTATAGATGATATTTCATTGTAGACAAGAAAGAAAAAAAAACTGATATCCCACTTGTAATTGTTGCGCTTTTACTTTCAGGTATTTTATCTAATATTGTTTCTTGCAGTTTAGATAACCAAGAAAAAATCAAACTCTTTTTTTATGCACAGAGTAGAAATGAGCAATAGGAACTAATTAATCCCCTCGTCGAGAACCACCAACAAGAAACTGCTAAATCCCATACTCAATGGTTTTTAGTTAGTTTAAAAATCAGCAACTTGTCGAGAACCACTAACAATGAACTAATTAATCCCCTATTAATGATTTTTGGCTAATTTAAAAGTTCAGAAACTTGTCCATACAGCAGACGACTTCTCAACTGCGAATGTGTTCAACACGATCGCTAGAGAATATAGTTTTCAAATATGACATTTTCTTTTATAGATAGTGTTAGATTTTGGTGATTCAAACCTAGCATAGAAAATTGATTTGGTCCAAGGCGGCTAGGGATTATTTCCTTCTTCGTTTTGAAATTGTTTCCTTGTTCGTTTTGGAATTGTTTCCTTGTTCGCTTTGGCAACGTTTGGACGTTGCTTTGGGCACAAGTCACTAGTTTAGGCCTATATATGGGTGTAGGACTCTTCTATTGACATGTTTGGTGTGTCTTGGATTGTAATTGGCTCTCTCATCAATAAATTGGTTCGTTTTGGCCGTGGATGTAGCTAGCCTAAAAGCTAGTGAACCACGTTATATCGTTGTGTTGTTCTTCATCTTCTTTGTCCCATCACTCTTCTTGGTCCCCGACAACCGGCATCGTGCTTCCGCATCATTTTCTAACAAGTGGTATCAGATCCTGGTTGTTGGGTTGGGTTTGTTGGTGATGAGTGATGGCGAGTTCGTTTGGGATGAAGATATATTGTGTTGATGAGAATATTGTTGGTATACCCACCACCAATTTCCTTATTGGGGGGAACTATTGAGTTCCCTTTTGTGGGAGCTATCGGGTTCCTTATTGGGGGAACAATCGGGTTCCTTATTGTGGAAGCTATCGGTTTCTTTGCCATGGAGCATCGGGCGCGCATTCTAGTGCGAATTTGGAGGTTCACGTGCAATTGGCGTTCTGGCGCAATCAGGCTTCCAACATGGAGCATTGGGCTTGTGGATCTAAATTTGGCTCATCCGTTGTAAGAACTCGTAAGAGTTGGAGCATCGTCATGGAGCGATCTTGTTCGGGCCGCTAAGAGAATTCAAGTCAAGGTGGAGACGGCTCGGATCAAACGACGGATTTGGCTCGTGGCATGGAGCAATTTATGTGTCTTGTTGGAACGCAATTGATTGGTAGTGCGTTGTTGGGCGCGCATTGATTGGACGCATGTTATTGGGAATGTGTTGATTGGGGACGTGTTATTGTGCACGCATTGATTGGTGGCACGTTATTGGGCGTTTCTCGTTTGGCGTCTTGGTGCGGTATATTGGCGGCGCAATTGGCATGACATTGATTGATAGGCACTTTCATCATCAAGTGTCATTGTGATGAGTGGGGAGATGCATTGTTTCATGGTTCTTAGAGTGTGTTGGTTGAGACACACAAGTCTACGCGTTTGTTGAGACGCAAAGACGCGCTTGTTGTGGCGCATAGTGAATGTATTCCATTACCGCAAATTTGGGAATATGTTCTATCGGTTGATTGGTTGATCGTTTCGATTAGGGTGGAGCACTTCAAACTTGATTGTTGGAGGTGCATCGAAAATTGTAGTGTTCGTTGAAAAAGATGGATGGCAATCGGAGAAACGATTTGGTGAATTGGATGGAGGCGTTCTTGATTGGGAGGCGCATCCACAATTGGATTGATAAGGAGCATTGGATTGGTTACTAGGGTGTTTGAATCAAGGTGGAGATTTTTTAGATTTTGGTGATTCAAACCTAGCATAGAAAATTGACTTGGTCCAAGGCGGCTAGGGATTGTTTCCATGTTCATTTTGGAATTGTTTCCTTGTTCGTTTTGGCAACGTTTGGACGTTGCTGTGGGCACAAGTCACTAGTTTAGGCCTATATATGGGTGTATGACTCTTCTATTGACATGTGTGGTGTGTCTTGGATTGTAATTGGCTCTCTCATCAATAAATTGGTTCGTTTTGGCCGTGGATGTAGCTAGCCTAAAAACTACTGAACCACGTTATATCGTCGTGTTGTTCTTCATCTTCTTCTTCTTCTAATCACTCTTCTTGGTCCCCGACAACTGGGCATTGCGCTTCCGCATCGTTTTCTAACAGATAGCATCTTCAATAAAACATTTAAATTGTTGGTATCTACAAAATATAAAAGATATGGAAAAAGGTGTGGCTCTTTCTTCTTTGTTCTTTATTTTAACGGAAAATTATCCTACCCTTTATACTGAAACAAACATAAAATAGATTTTTAAATCAATCTCACAATTCTTTTTATGCACTAGTACAATTCAGCAATCCACCACTAACAAAGGAACTAATCAATCCCCTTGTCGAGAACCATAACAAGGAACTGCAAAATTCCATTCTTAATGGTTTTCCGATAGTTAAAAAAAAAAAAAAAAAAAAAAAAAAAAAAAAAAAAAAAAAACCAACTTGTAAAGAACCACTAACAAGGAAATAATTAATCCCCTTCTGAAAAGGTTCATTAAAACTTTTTAGAAACTTAACGAGATTTCCTACCAAGACGGCAGACTACTTCTTTGCTGGGAATATGTTAAGCACAATCTTTAGAGAACCTAGTTTTATGTCATCTTAAAAATTATAGGGGATTGTCCGTGCCCGAGGGCACTATCTCGAAAAACACTAAGAACATTATTATTTAAACATTTCAAAATTAATAATATGAAACCACAAGAGGAATGGAGGTTTCAAAAAAATGAATGGAGGAAGTAGTAGTGGGGCCCACTACTAACAAATAATTTTCTCCTCATATTTTTGGAGTTTCTAACTATAAGTGAGTGAGTTCTAAGGGTTGGGGTTGATTTAATCTAAAGGCCGAAAAAAGTCAACCATACTGTTTAAATGAATAGACGCCTACGTGAGGTTAGAATAAGAATAATCTATATTATTTATAAAATCAGAAAAGTACACCATAGTGAAGACATGTGTCATGCTTAATAACGGTGAAGACATGTGGCATACTTAGTTGGACTCTCTAACCAATGGTTATAAGATAAATGTAAATTTCTTCAAATTAATGTACAACATGGCATATTAGTCATCTCATAACCTCCACCATAATGGCCATCAACTCATATTTGTATGACTATTTTTTTTTTTTTTTTGAGGAAACCCTTTTTATTAATCAACATGGCCCTATAAAACGGCCCACTAAATCAGCCTCAATGGCATACAAGACCCAACTCGGGGCTGTTTGGGTTACAATGAAAACTTCGGGAACTTGCAGGGCCTGCCTCGCAAACCTATGAGCACATTCATTCCACCGCCTTGATACGTGTACCATCTCGTAGCCTTCCGCGTTCTCTAGAAGTCGTGTGGCTTTTTCGAGAATCACCTCTACCTCTGTAACGTCTTCTGGTTCTTTCCTTTCTCTCCATCTTCTCATTTCTCTCACTAGAGAGATGGCATCCATCTCAACCCAGATCTTTGCATGTCCACTTTGTAAGGCAAAATCAATTCCCTCTCTCATGGCGATGGCTTCTGCTAGTTTCAGCGAGCTCGAAAAGGGGATTGGTTTTGCCATACCGGCGATGAAGACACCCGAGCCAGATCTGATTACAACCCCAACTGCTGCTTGTTTGCGAGAAGCATTCCAAGGTGCATCCGTGTTGATAAACACCCAATCCTCCGGTGGTCCTGGTGGAGGGCTAACCGTTGAGAGGCTTGTCTGAGCCGCAAAGTTCTCAACTGTCGCCTGGATCTCGCCGGAGATTTCAGAGAGGTAAGCTTTCACATGTGACACCACTTCTTCAGCACTTTTAGACATGTTCTTAAAGATTCTTGAATTTCAATTTTTCCAAAGATACCAGATCAGTATACTCATACACAGTCTCTCTTCTGATTTTGCTGCTAGGAAGGTCGAGACCCACCAGATCTGGAATTGCATGTTTGATTTTGGGACAAAATCCGGTCCAAGAAGAGAAATCCAGCACTTCTTCGCAAAAGAACAGAAAATAAAAAGATGAGTTTCATCTTCTATTTCTTTTCTGCAAACTTCACAAATATTTTCAATCTCAATACCTTTTTTTAAAAGGTTTTCGCGAACCGGTAAACTCTTGAGAAGAGCTCTCCAGGTTGTGTAGATAATTCTTTTGGGAAGTTTTAATTTCCAAAAGATTCCCCACCAATCTGGGTTTGGGTTTGAACTGCTGCCTGATTGAATAATCTGCTTCTGCTCCTCTTGTCTTTTAATCAATTGGTACCCTGAACCTACTGTATAATTTCCCGACTCTGAGAAATGCCAAATTAGCCGATCTGGAACAGGAATTGTTGGAATTCTGATTCGTTGAATTTCGTCGATGTCTTCCTTCCAAAATAAGCTATTCAACTTGTTGATATCCCACTTTCTCTCTTCTGTTATCAGGTTCGAAACCCAGATCGGAACAGAAGGGTTCCTGTTTGGAGTAATGGGTTTGAAAGAGTCTGCACGGTAGAGCCACGGATCTGAGAAAGCATTCAGAGTCTCACCATTGCCCAATCTCCAACGACAACCACTCAGGACCAAATTTTTACTTGACATGATGCTTTTCCACAGGTAAGAGCTGTCTTGTTTAGCAGTGGCCTTCAACAAACCCGTTTCTTTATAATACTTATGCCTTAAAATTCTTGCTGTCAGACTGTATGGGTTCATCAGCAATCTCTAGAACTGCTTTCCAAGCATTGCAGTATTAAAGAGTTGTAGATGATGAAAGCAAATTCCACCCTCTTCTTTTGACTTCTTTAATCTATTCCATGAGATCCAACTAATTATTCGCTTCTTTTCATCAGAGCCCCACCAGAACCTTGCCATATCAGACTCAATTTTGTCAGAGAGATTAGCAGGCAATTTGAAGCAGCTCATCGTGAAAGTAGGAATTGCTTCAATCACAGCCTTAAGCAAGACCTCCTTCCCCGCCTGAGATAAGTATTTCTCATTCCAACAAGACAATTTATTTTGGATTCTATCTGGTATATTTTGGAAACTTGACATCTTCTTTCTCCCAATTTCTGTAGGAAGACCGAGATATCTCTCATGAATATTTGCTTCCGGACACCACAGAGGGCGCTGAGGTGGATGCAGATATCTTCGGGCACATTCGCACAAAAAACAGCGGACGACTTCTCGAGATTGATTTTTTGCCCCGTTGTGTTTTCATACATCTGTAATAACTTAGATAGGTCTTCCACTTCTGTTACTGTAGCTCTTGTAAAAATAAGGCTGTCGTCGGCAAAAAAGAGGTGTGACCCTCTAGGTCCACCTCTCGACGCAGTCGCCCCTGTAATAAAGCCTTTAGACATAGCATCCGAGAGCGCACGAGAGAGAAATTCACCACAAAATAAAAACAAGTAAGGTGAGATTGGGAAGCCCTGACGAAGCCCCCGCTTGGGCACAATATTACCGACTACTTGCCCTTTAAAATCAAAAGAGAACGTAGGCGTAGTAACACAGTCTTGTACAAGATTTACCCATCTCGGACCAAACCCCATCTTCCTTAGAATTCTTAGAAGAAAGGACCATTCAACTCGGTCATAGGCCTTGCTGATGTCCATTTTAGGGCTAGGTATCCCGCCTTGCCTTTTAATCTATACCTCATTGAATGGAGCAATTCAAAAGCGGTAATAGTGTTGTTCGTAATAAGTCTGCCTGGCACAAATGCAGACTGACTTTCGGATATGATCGTAGGGAGGACACACTTCAATCTGTTTGCCATAGTTTTCGAGACCAGTTTATAGATAACAGTACATAAACTAATAGGCCTCAAGTCGGAGGGTTTACGAACCTGTTTGACTTTAGGAATGAGTGCTAAGAGGGTGTGGTTGAACGCAGCAACACTTTCTTCACCATTCAAAATTCTGACTACACAGCCACCAACTTCATTTTTAAGCAAACCCCAATATTTTTGAAAGAAGAGGGCTGGAAAACCGTCAACGCCTGGGGCTTTTAAAGGTCCCATCTGGTGTAAACTTTCCGTAACTTCTTTGAGAGTGTAGGGGCTTTCCAAAAAGTCCTTGTCTTCAACGTTGATCCCATTTGTTATCAAATCCAGCATTGATTCCATCTCTTCCAAATCTGGTTGAGAGGATTCAAAAATCCCTTCAAAATACTCGGCCAGAACTCTAATCAGGTCTTCGTCATCTGTTTTCCAGTTTCCATCCTTGTCTTCTAAACCTTGAATAGTGTTTCGGGCCTTTCGGGCAGAGGGTTTCGGGTGAAAATACGCCGTGTTTTTGTCACCACATCGTAGCCATTGGACTCTTGAACGTTGTTGCCACAGTTTTTCTTCTTTCAAAAGCAGGTCAACCAGCTCTTTTTTCGCCTTTCTCCGTTGAAAGGCTATAGTTGTTGTTTGTTTATGACGTTCAAGATTAGCAATCCTCTTCTTTAACATTCGGATTTGTTTTTTGACATTTCCGAAACTGTTTTTCTCCCACATTTTCAAACTGTCAGCACAGTTTTCCAGCTTGGTCTTCACATCTAACTGGTTTTGCCAAGCCGAAACCACTGTCTCGTCACATTCATTTTGTTGTGTCCACGCTGCCTCAAAATGAAATCGTCGTGATCCCATCAATCGGTTTGGTGAACCTTGAACCCCAAACTGCAACTCAATGGGGTTGTGATCAGAAGTGGCCGCCACCAAATGATTGACTCGGGCATAACCGTACGTCATTCTCCAACTCAAGTTGGCCACCACTGGATCCAATCTTTCACGAATATTTGCTTCCTCTTCTTGATTATTGTTCCAAGTAAAAGGGTTCCCAAAGAAACCCAAGTCCTTTAGATCACAATCTCTAAGGACTTGCTTGAAGGGGTTTGCTTGAGCACTCGTAACACTCCTTCCCCCTTCTTTCTCTTCTTGGCTAGTAACTTCGTTAAATTCTCCCATAACGCACCATGGAGCGTCTCCATGTGGTTTCAAGCGAGATAGGAGAGTCCAAGAATGTTGTCGTTCTCCTCTATCCGGGTCTCCGTAAAACCCAGTAAAATACCAAGCATCCGAATCACTCTCAGTCTTAACTAAGCAGTGAATGTGTCTTGGGGTTCTAGAGATAAGCATTACCTCAGTGGGATTATCCCATAGTAGAGCTAGTCCACCACTTCGTCCAATGCTATCCACGTAAATCCCTTTTGCATAAATCACCTTCATACGAATGATCTCCATCTCATGTGATTTCAATCTAGTCTCCATGAGAAAAACTAGATTGGGACGTCTTTCCTTCACGGTATCGCAAAGGGATAGAACGTTACAGGGGTTTCCAAGCCCCCGCACGTTCCAACTTAGAGCACTCACTGCTCTAGGCAGAGCTGCCTTGCAGCTTCTGCCTCTGGTAAAATAAGGGTGGGAGTGGATTCATAACACATACCATCATCTACTTCTTTTTGTCCTCCTGCCGCAGCATCACCAACATTTTTGATGTCTAGATTTGCAGATTTTGGTGCTGTTTCCTGAGTGCATGATCTCTTCCCTCCTCCCATTAATAGGCCATCATCTAGCACCGTAAGATTGAGTTGACCCAGCGGCTTCCTCTTTGTAACAATAGCTCCTTCTCCTTCTTTATCTTTGTTTCTAGTCTTGTCCTTCAGATTTAGCCGCTTCCTCTTCTGGATTGTTTTTTCCGCAAAGGCCACGCTTTTTGGGATAGCAATCGTTTCCAGCGTCCCCATGGAAAAGTTGGGCTTATCCCCTTTAGATGGGATAAAATCAACAGTAGGGGTGCACACGGATCGGATCGGTCCGGATTGAGGTTGAGTTAATCCGATCCGCCGGATTACGGATCGAAACGGATCAGATCCAATCAGATCCACGGTTTCGCCGGTCGGACCGGATTAATCCGCGGATCGCAAATATTTTAAAATATTTTCGAATATGTTCAACTAACAACATACACACTAATATACAATTATCATTTAGTATATTTTTCAATTAACTTACGAAATATCTTACTCCTTATATCATCAAAAATCAAAATTGTTCAACACAACATTGATAAGTAATGACATTATTAAGTTAAAGTTAGCATTGGAACAAATCATATTGATGAAATTAGTAAAAATTAACATAATAATAAGTATACACGGATCGAACGGATTGACGGATCGGAACGGATTTATATTTTTCAATCCTAGTCCGATCCATCACGGATCGGTTCAGACCCAATCCGTCACGGATCCGACGGATTTACGGATCGGTGCGGATTGATGGATTCTTGTGCACCCCTACTCAACAGTTGGAAAAGATTTGGTTGGCCAATTATTGCTCGGGATCTCCTCCCCTGATTTTTCGGGGACCGATTGCGATTTTGGTGCCCATTTCTGGGATTGGGGCAAATCTCCCACCTTTGAATTTCCTTTGTTGCGATGATTACCAAAATCTTTGACCGGCCCAAGATTACCACTATGCCCCTCATTGTTCCGCCTTTTATCATCTTTACCACCGGCGGCCGGAGCCTTGCGTTTTCCGGTCTGCCTTCCCAACAACCATAGTACAAATTCTGAGTTCTTTTCAGCTTGAATCATGGCTTCTCATTTATCACAACGATTTGCACGATGATCCAAGCATCCACACCATTCACAAACATATGGAACTCGTTCGTAAATGAGATTAACCCAAATTTGCTCCCCTTTCGCTGTTTTGACAAAAGTCCTTCGTCTCAAAGCTTTGTAAGTTTTGATTCTAACACGCGCACGGACGCATCTATCCTTATCTTCCCCTTCAATATGAATAGATACACACCCTAATTCTCCGATCGAGGCAGCTATAAGGGAACCGATCTCTTCGTGAATCAGATGAAGAGGGAGCCCTTTTATTTGAACCCACACCCATAAATCATTAAACTGAGGAGAGCTTTTGTCGCCATGAACATCCCACTCTTTGAGGAGTAGGAGTTGATCATCAAAACTCCATGGCCCTCCGTATAAATCCATTTCAAAGGAAGCTTTATTGCCAAATCTGAAGATGAACTTATTACTTCCTTCCTCCTTGATCTTCAGATCATCTTCCGGACACCATAGCCTTCTGAAAAAAACCTTCATGTTTTGAATGTCTACCTTTGCATCCCCAATGAATTTCCCTTCCAAGCACAGCTTCCAATCTTCCTTAACCCTGTTTCAGATCTCTTCACCGATGACTACTGCCTTCTTTTCGTCATCCAATAAAATTATACGGTCGATCCAGCCTTCATCATTCGAATCCATTTTGCCAAGAAACCCTAGCCGTAACCTTCTTTCTAGAGAGAGAACTCTAGAGAGAAAAAATCTGCTTAGAGCCAATTACTATTTGTATGACTAATTGATTAGCATAATTAATTAGAACATTTGGTAATTTCAGGAGTTACAAAATATAAATTACTCCATGAATTTAAAGTCTATTTTTTTCTCTAAGAAAGTGTATAAGATTTACAGAAATCAAATTGTAAATTTCCTCAAAAGAAGATCTAATTGTAAATAGTACATTTCTAAAAAAGGATGTTAAAAGTTTAATTGATTTATTTTGTTGCTGAAGAAAATTAGAGTATTATACCGTAAAAAATGATAGTAGTTGTAAACACCGAACATACTATAACAAATATTCTAAAAAACCAACGTTAAGCTATATGTCATTTCAGTGATTATCATGCAAGTGTGAATAACATTAAATTAAAGTACAAGTTATTTATTTTTAGAAGAAAAAATACAAGATGTTTGAGAAAGTGTATGACATATACAATAAATTAAAATTTAAAAAGTATGTTTCTAAAAAAGGCAACTCTAATTTCATTAACTTTTTTTATGGAAGTTGGAGTATTACATTGAGAAAAGTGGCGGTAGTTTTAAATATTGCAAATACTATAAAAAGATTAACTAACTGTATGTCATATCAAAATCACTATCAATTTTAAAAATCGACATTCATTTTGTATAAGTTTTGAGGGCCAACAGTATAGCACAAATTGATTACTTAAAATTCAAGATAGTAAGTATTCACACACATCAATTCTAAATCAATCATTCTTTTTTGAAATTTGACATGATTAGCATTTCAAAGGAAATTGGGTGTTTACACAGCAACAAAATAATTCATACAAATAAAATTAAAAATTATGTCAAAATAATAGCCAAATAACCAAAGCTAAAATTTCAGAGATGGATAGTGTTCGTT
Source organism: Linanthus parryae (assembly GCA_023055425.1). Lineage (NCBI taxonomy): Eukaryota > Viridiplantae > Streptophyta > Magnoliopsida > Ericales > Polemoniaceae > Linanthus > Linanthus parryae. The sequence goes on along the minus strand of JALGPY010000004.1, from coordinate 91,380,919 downwards.
TGAAGTGTGAGTTTAGTTCCGTGTTTCATGTTAGCTGCCACGGGCGGGGAAGACAAGGGGGACTTTCACTTATGTGGGATAACTCCATGACTGTATCCGTTCTATCTTCTTCAGTTTTTCATATTGACTGTTTAATAAAGTTCGATTTTTCTGATTTGTGGTGGCATCTTACTTGTATTTACGGTGATCCTTTTGCGTCAGAACGTGTCCATACATGGTCGCTTATTGATAAGTTGAGACGGTGGGACATAAAACAGTGGTGTTTGCTTGGTGATTTTAACGCAGTGCTTTCACGAGATGAAAAATAAGGTGGGAGAGACTTATCGTTCCAACAACTCTCCCCGTTTTTGGAGGTCCTCCATCGTAATGAGCTGAAAGACATCGGATTCGCAGGTCCACGATTCACGTGGGCTAATAATCAGAGCGACAATGACGCGATTCGTGAACGACTTGATCGGGTAGTAGCGTCACCCGAATGGATCGAGATGTTTGTTGGTGCACCAGTCACACACCTAACTTCTTCTACGTCGGATCATATCCCAATTCAATTGGTCATGGATCCTAATGCAGTGGCGAGATTGCGTAATACGAGACGACGATTCACTTTTGAAGCAACTTGGTTTAAGAAATATGGGCTTCAGGAGGCTGTTCAAGCAGCGTGGTTGGGAGAGCAGCAGAGTATTGGCACTCGGCTATCGGCAACAGCTAGCCGCCTGAAATTGTGGAAAGCCCAAACCATTGGCAATGTGCCAAAGAATCTGCGGCGTATTCGGGTGTGTTTGCAGAACTTAGCTTTTCGGCGACCAACCCGGGAAGTGAATGACCAGATTCGGCAACTAAGACTGCAGTACAACGGTTTGTTGAAGGACGAAGAAACATTTTGGCACCAACATTCACGAGTTTCTTGGCTCCGATTAAGGGACAGGAATACTCGTTATTTTCATAACAAGGCAACGTCGCGACGAGTGAGGAATGTGATGTTGGGTATTGAGGACTCTATGGGCTGTTGGAGGGAAAATGATGAAGAGGTGACTTCCGTCCTCCAAGATTATTTTACGGATCTATTCACCAGCCGTAATCCATCAGTTTTTGAAATCGAAAAGGTGGTGGGACAAGTTCCACGTCAACTGTCCCAAGAGCAGATTGACTTTCTCTCGGCTCCGTTCACTCCAGAGGATGTCTATGACGCTCTCCGAACAATGGGGCCTTTTAAAGCACCAGGCATTGACGGTTTCCCTCCCGCGTTTTTTCAGAAAATGTGGCCAATCGTCGGGCACGAGGTTACGGATACTTGCCTCGGAATTCATAATAAGGGTAACGATGTTTTTTCTTTAAATCATACGTTACTAGTTTTGATTCCGAAATCTAAACAGCCTCGTCGTCCGGCTGACTACCGACCTATTAGTCTATGCATGGTGATTTACAAGATTGTTTCTAAAGCAATTGCTAACCGTCTTAAATCAGTGATGGATAGCATTATTTCCCCTAATCAAAGTGCTTTTGTTCCGGTCCGGCTAATAACAGACAATTTTGTAGTGGCCTACGAGTTAATTCATACTATGGATACTCGGATGAAGGGTAAGAAGGGGATGATAGCTCTTAAAGCAGATATGAGCAAAGCATACGACAAGGTGGAGTGGAAATACTTGGAGGCGATAATGAATAAGATTGGATTTGGTCAGGGTATGATCTCTCTGATTGTGCGGTGTGTCTCGTCAGTCAGGTATTCGTTTGTTCGCAATGGCTTGGTGGTTGGGAATGTCACTCCCCAACGTGGCTTACGTCAAGGATGTCCACTGTCTCCCTATTTATTTTTACTTTGCACGGAAGGTTTATCTCACTCACTTTTAAATGCAAGCAGGAATGGATCTATTACCCCCATGAGGGCCTCGAGAAATGGTCCACCAGTGTCGCATCTTTTGTTTGCTGATGATAGTATCTTCTTTGCCAAGGCAGAAGGCTCGGAGATCCAATCTATTCTCTCCATTTTACAGGATTACGAGCTTGCGTCGGGTCAGCAGATTAACCTCCAAAAATCTGCGGCTATGTTTTCAGCAAATGTCCCACAAGCAATTCGGGAAGCTCTTTGCCGTATTGCAGGTATACAGTTGGTGCCAATGTTTGATAAGTATCTTGGTTTGCCTTCAAAGTTGGGGAGATCGAGGAGCACCCCGTTTTCGGGTATACTCGAACGGGCAAGCAAAATACTTAATGGATATAATGAGAATTTTCTCTCCACGGCAGGGAAGGAGATTTTGATTAAAGCAGTTATTCAGGAAATTCCAAGTTATACGATGTCGTGCTTTCAGTTGCCATCTTCCCTATGCGACAAACTTGAAAGCTTGATTCGAGACTTTTGGTGGAAACGTAAAGACGGTCGAGGAATTTGTTGGATTGCTTGGGACCATATGAAAGATTCAAAGGAGTCAGGAGGTGTTGGATTTCGCGATTTACAATGCTTTAACCTTGCTCTCTTAGCGAAACAAGGTTGGAGAGTTCTTACAAAACCGGAGACGCTATTGGCTAGGATACTGAAAGCAAAATACTTCCCCACAACGGAATTCTTGGATGCACGGCTTGGTAACAATCCATCTCAAGTATGGAGAGGTGTACTCGCGAGAAAGTCAGTACTAGAGCGAGGGGTGTATAAGACGGTTGGAGATGGTACTACTATTAGCGTGTTCAATGACCGCTGGGTGCCGAGGCCATATACCTTCAAGGTATGCACGTCTAATCCTTCCAATACTCAGCTACGAGTGTGTGATCTTCTTGATATCCATACAGGCCAATGGAGAATGGACAGCCTTCAAGCAACACTCAACTGCGTAGACGTCGATGCAATCACGGGTATCACACTCCCGCTTACACGACAAAGTGATTCCTGGGCGTGGTTCTTTGATAAGATGGGATGCTATTCGGTCAAGTCGGGTTATCACGCAGCTGTGTCAATGAGGCAGAATGGGGAGTCTTGTGAGGGATCAGCTCCTAGGGATAAGTTCTTAAGAAAACTTTGGAGTTCTTGTGCACCAAAGCGTGCTATTTTTACAACTTGGCGGGTTTTTCGAAGATCATTGCCAACTGCTATTAATCTTGTTAGACGCGGAGTCAATGTCGCAACGGTGTGCTCATGGTGTAAGAAAGATGAAGAGACGGAGGCCCATATTTTCTGCGGTGTAAGAAGACGTGTGCGGTCTGGGACAAAGTGTTGGGGAATAAATCGCGACATGAGTTTCACGACGATGTAAAGGAATGGATCTATGAATCCATATGTGTACTGTCTAATGAAGAGATAGCTCTCTTGGTGGCCAGTATATGGACTTTGTGGCGGTACCGTAATTTGAGGATTTTTGAAAACAAGAGCTGTTCGTCTGATGATATGGTGGTGAAGATCAATCGGGTGATTGATGAGTTTCAATCTGCTACCCAAACTGACCTACCTCAACGGCGCGACGCTCTTCCCAATTTCTCGACAAGGTCGGACACGGCAACGTGGCAGCCACCGCCGCGGGGGTGGACGAAGTTGAATTGTGACGGAGCTTGGAACAAAGAAGACGAGCAAGCTGCTATAGGCGTGGTTCTTAGGGACCATCACGGTGCCTGTGTTGCTTCCATGGCCTCGAAGTTAAGATGGGTTTCTTCTCCCAATATTGCAGAAGCCCTGGCACTGCGAGAGGGACTTTCCCTTGCAAATCGGTTGAACATCCGTACAATTCAGGTGGAAACCGACTTGCAGACGATCGCTACTTACATGAACAGAAAATCTGAGATGGTAATGGATCGATCCTACTTTGGGATATTAATGGCGGATTGTCGCAATCTTCTCCTTCAGTTTCCTGAACATACTGTGTTGTGGAGGCCACGTTCTTGTAATAAATTAGCGCACTGCTATGCTCATTATGGATTGTCGTTAGATGAAACTAGAGTATGGATGGGAATTATCCCTGACTGGGCAAAGTCATGCACTGTACAAGATTTGATTCACCAGTCCAAGTGATAATGAAATCATCCTTTTTGTCAAAAAAAAAGGATGTGTTTTAATGAATCAAAAAAAACAAAAAAAACAAAACACAAAACTTCATGTCATGTGTCATGCTTAATAACGGTGAAGACATGTGGCATACTTAGTTGGACTCTCTAACCAGTGGTTATAAGATAAAATGTAAATTTCTTCAAATTAATGTACAACATGACATATTAGTCATCACATAACCTCCACCATAATGGCCAACAACTCATATTTGTATGAATAATTGATTAGCATAATTAATTAGAACATTTGGTAATTTCAGGAGTTACAAAATATAAATTACTTCATAAATTTAAAGTCTATTTTTTTCTCTAAGAAAGTGTATAAGATTTACTGAAATCAAATTGTAAATTTCCTCAAAAAAAGATCTAATTGTAAATAGTACATTTCTAAAAAAGGATGTTAAAAGTTTAATTGATTTATTTTGTTGCTGAAGTAAATTAGAGTATTATACCGTAAAAAATGATAGTATTTGTAAACACCGAACATACTATAACAAATATTCTAAAAAACCAACGTTAAGCTATATGTCATTTCAATGAATATCATGCAAGTGTGAATAACATTAAATTAAAGTACAAGTTATTTATTTTTAGAAGAAAAAATACAAGATGTTTGAGAAAGTGTATGACATATACAATAAATTAAAATTTAAAAAGTATGTTTCTAAAAAAGGCAACTCTAATTTCATTAACTTTTTTTATGGAAGTTGGAGTATTACATTGAGAAAAGTGGCGGTAGTTTTAAATATTGCAAATACTATAAAAAAAGATTAACTAACTGTATGTCATATCAAAATCACTATCAACTTTAAAAAGCGACATTCATTTTGTATAAGTTTTGAGTGCCAATAGTGTAGCACAAATTGATTACTTAAAATTCAAGATAGTAAGTATTCACACACATCAATTCTAAATCAATCATTCTTTTTTGAAATTTGACATGATTAGCATTTCAAAGGAAATTGGGTGTTTACATAGCAACAACTTAATTCATACAAATAAAATTAAAAATTTTGTCAAAATAATAGTCAAATAACCAAAGCTAAAATTTCAAGATACTTTTGTGAAATTATCTTGGCTTTAAATGAAAAAACACAAAACTTCATGTTTATTCTACATTAACATTATTAAGATGAAACATTTTTATTCTCTTATAGAATATACGACAGATAAATGCATCCGATAGCAATATTCACTGGGTCACTTCGACCCGCTGATTTGGTTAACAAAATGACGCAAGAGATGTGAACAAAATAATTTTAGTCCCAACTAATGGTGATCTTTTAATGACTTTGTAGAGTGTAACTATTTTCCTTTAATATGTAACATCAAATATATTAATTGGTGATATAAACTCAACTAATGAATTACACGACTACTTCCGTTAGGGTGATTCCGCGACTAAGTTGAAAGTATCGTTCTTTTTTTTATGCAGAGCTGTGGAAATAATAATTTTACTGCTAATTTGTTTTTATTCTGAGACGAAGTCCAAACCTGCTATTTTTATCACCAATTGTCATATGTTACTTTCGTAGAAAAATCACAATCTAATTCATTTATATAACTATTTACCTTCAATTAATTTTGTATATTTTTATAATATTATGATATAACCATTCATTTAGCTAATTAATAGAAATCAGTAAAAGAATATCTATTAAACGTATTATTTTCTAAGAATAATCTAATAGAACGTCATTTGTAAAAGTCTACTTAAAATTCAATGTTTAAGGATAAAATTAACCAATACTTATTCATGTTTTACCTTTAGTTTTTCTATAGAAAAATACTATGCCTTTATCATTTTTCTTTACCCCTAAATTTCACCTCTTACATGGATGCATAGTTTGTTGATATTATTCAATCAAAAATATCATAACGTTATGATCCATTCATTTCCTATGATTTTCTTTCCATACATAATTATACTTAAGGTTGAATCTATAATTTTTGCTTAGTCAATACTTATTCATGTTGATTTTGATTGAAATCATTATGTGTAGTTATCACTAAGTTACTTATCACATTTTTCTTCGCTTTGTTCATGCCCTAATTCGAAAGGTAGATAAATGTGAGTTCTCTAACATTTTTCATTTTATTAAAATAATCAGTTATTTTTTTCTCTAATAAAATGATTTAAAAACTACATGTTCGACTCAATTTTTTATTTTTGACTATGAAAGTAAGTTATTTATTTTTAAAACATTAAAACAATAATCGATAATAAAACCATAAATGTGATGTTTTTCTTGGTTTCCCAACCGGTTCCGGCCCCGTAATCAGGTCGCACATGGGTCGCATGCCTGGGTATGGCAGGTGAGTCTCCTCATAGGAATTTTCTGCATACACAAGGACTCGAACCTGAGACCTGATTTAGCGGAACCAAGTTGCTTGCCACTTGGAACAACTCCCACCGGTATAAATGTTATGTTTAGCACCTGAGTACAAACAGTAAATTTTTCAAACTCAAAAGAACATTTTAAGTTAAGAAAATTCTTTTACTTTGTCATATACTTTGATTAAATGTAAGTAAATGAAAAAAAAATAGTATTTTGATTATAGTATACGACCTTCATTCGTTCACATATTCCCGCGCAAAGCGCAGGTTCTCGCCTAGTGTAAACTGAAAATCATATAGTTGAGAGCTTCATTGACCTAGAGTTGTTGGAAATTTCTTCGAAATTATTAAAGCCTCACCATCTTTGACTCGTTTCCTTAAACAGAGCGCATAATATCAGAATGTTATACCTGGGTATCGGAGAGCAAGAACAATGCAAAAATAAAATCAAGTACACACTGATGTAATGTGGTTCACAAGCACGATGCTAACTACATCCACGGTCTGAAACCCTTATTTATGGATGGAATAAATAGAAATACAACCCACACATGTTTAGGCAAGGTCCTTTATATAGAAATTTAGGACCGACTTGCTGCCCAAGACATCCCAAAAAGATCCTAGAACGGACTAGGAAACAACTCTGCGGACCCAGCCGAGAGCCCCAGTACCTTTCCCACGTAAGGCTTTCATTCAGAAGCTATTCCCTTTCGTGCGGATGAGCAGTGTGTTCCTATAAATTCCTTTCTCCTCCGTTGAATCGTCGATTTGCCTTGCTTTGTCTATAAGTCCTCGCCAAGCTTCTGCAATCAACTCAAGGTACATTCCAACAAATCTCCATCTTGCCTTTAATCCTTTCTTCTGCTTGCGGTTGAATTAGGCGATCCTTACCAATTCCATAAGTTTCTCCAATTTTGCCAAGTTTTTGAATTGAGTGTCCCCTGCAATGCTTCAACTCCCATCGAGTTCCTGCAATCAAAACTCTATCCATGCTCCAACTGTGGTCAAGTTCCTACAGTCGAATTCCCTGTTTGTTGTTCCAACTCCCACCGAGCTCCTACAGCAAAACCCCCCAATACGTTGCTCCAATTCCCACTAAATTCCTGCAAGGTTTTGCAAAATTTCTCACAATTCCATTGAAATCCTCCTATTTCTCCCCCTAGAGCACACCATACGCGCCCACTTGAACACAACTTACGTGTTGTGTCCGTCTTCAGAGACTTCCATGCCAAATAGGTCACCTCATTAAGTGCAGGTATTACGTGCCCGTCAACAGGGCATAGAAAATGAAATTATACTCCAAAGACCCCGCCGCTGCAGCCAGATCTACTCACACATTTTTCCTTCCGACACTCCCTTTTCCAGTGACCATTCTCTTTACACAAAGCACATACAACATTTGGTAAGTTTGAACCCTTGTTCTTTGTACCCATGTATCGGTTGGCCGGCATGAATGCACTGAAAAACGGAACGTATGAAACCCATATGCAGCCCTTTGCCGCATCTCCATGGTTTAAGGAGACGATCTTACCTCTTCCAACATCACAGTCTATTTCCTAACCATAGCAGACTGTACGATCCGACATACGATGGTGGTAGGCGCACAAACAAAATCAAAGCGGCATCCTCATCACTTTTTACCCAATTACTATTTCGTGACTCAAGTGAAGTAGTATTAAGACAATTCAATAGATATGTACCTTCCGTCATCCGTAGACCAAATATTTGATGCTTCAACTTGTTCGTGATTAGCTTCGTCTTGTAGAGGCCCCCCTAACTTGACCAATAGGCCTTCAGATTCTCTTAATCTGCAACCTCCGTGATCACGTTGTCTTCCATATACAACATGGTCGTTACGTGATCCCTTTCCTCCATTGTCTTGTACTCCGTGGTGGTTGTGCGTTCTCCGTTCTTGTCCTCCGCCAACAACAATCAAAGGCATTGCTGTTTCGAAAATGAACGCATCTTGATCTGCCACAGATTGAAGCTCCGTCTCCCAATAAACTGTTGATCTTGATCATCCATCTGGACATCGTACTTTGCAGCTCCGAAACCCCCGTGATCGCATGATCCACCTAGATCGCGAAACCATACTTATGAATTTTACAAGATTGCGAAACCCTGTCTCTTTAGCTCCACTCTGATCTTGGAACGCCGATGACCAGGCTAAGAAACAAGTTTTTATAACATAGGTATCAGAGAGCAAGAACAATGAAAAAACAAAAGGCCTGCTCATTCGAACAAAAGTCTTTCGTGCAAAATCAATTCCCATTCGTGGGAATGAGAAGTGTGTTCATGCTGCTTCATTTGTCGTCCATTGGTTCATCTCTTTGCCTTGGTTCGTCTCTAACTCCCTGCCACGCTTACGCATTCCATTCAAGGGATATTCCAACACTGAAAATGAAAACAAGTTTTTATCGTATAGCAATCTAACATTCTCTTACATAGTGCACCAAATCCTAGATTGTCCATTGATACTAGAACTCCTACTAAGGTTTGGAAACTTAAGGTTCTATGTTATATCCCACTCCTTGATTGGGAGTTCTTCACACCTTATTCATTTTTAGCTAGCGAAACTTCACGTGATTTAGTTCTTATTTGTTAAGGCACACATGTATGAGCCGTGTAAGTTTATGCTTATCCAAGCTTAATTACATCTATTTTTTACTTCGCACAAGATGATAGTATTATCCAACAATCTATTTTTCGCTATCAAATCTAATTAAGAAACAGCATACTTATTCTCTGTCTTCACTGTCTCTACGGAGTGCCTGCAGGACCTTGTTGGGAATCAAAGGTTCCTTTAATGTACTTGGTCTTGGTGAGGAGTTGGTGACGAAGCAGGGGAAGAAAAGGACCAAACGGAGGAGCTCGAGACGAAGATAACAAACTGCTGGATCAGGGTCTTCGTGCGAAGACAATTGGCCTTCGTGCGAATGGACTTCGTGAGAAGACATTCATTCTTCTTGAGAAGAAATCGCTGGAGGCGGCCAGTGAGTTGTTTCCTTGTTCGTTTAGCTTGTTTTTGGTATGTCGTTGGGCATAAACTGTATAGTAGGCCTATATAAAGGCTATAGGTCATGCTTTACATGGTGTGGGTTGTATTCTTTGGTTTCTCTCAATAAAATCGGGGTTTTTTGGGTCGTGGAAGTAGCTAGCTCATCGCTAGTGAACTATGTTATGTCGGGTGTGTTCTTGTGTTCTTGTTTTCATCGTTATCATCGTTCTCTAAGCTCTGTCCGGATCATAACAAACTGATATCAGAGCATTGGTTGCACTGTTTTAAAGATCAAGGTGGAGCTATAGGGTTAGGGTTTCACAATCTGTGAAATTCATAGCTACGATTTCCTGATCAAGGTGGAGCATGTGTTTGGGGGTTACGGATCTGAAAAAGGAGCCGCAAAGAAGATGATCAGAGGGATGACCAAGATCAACAAGTTCACGGGGAGAAACAACTTTAGCTTATGGAAGATCAAGGTACGTGCTTTGTTATAGCAGCAAGGCATGTGGCTGCCATTGGCGGAAGATAAATTTTAGGCTTCTACAGCCACCAAGGAGTACAAGACGTTGGAGGAAAAGCACGCTCAACAATCAAGTTTTGTTTGGCGGACGACGTGATCACGGAGGTTGCAGATCAAGAGACTGCTGAGAAACTGTGGAGCAAGTTTGAGACCTTATACAATAAGAATTCTCTCACCAACAAGTTGATGTTGAAGCAACAATTCTTTGGTCTACGCGTGGGGGAAGGTACGGATCTAAGAGATCACTTGGATAGTCTTAATACTATTTATCTTGAGTTGCAAAACAGTAATGAGAAGATAAGTGATGAAGATGCCGCACTGATTTTGTTGGTGTCTCTACCACCGTCTTATGAAAGGTTCGTGCAGAGTGCTTGTTCTGGAAAAGAGACTCTCATGCTGGAGGAGGTAATATTATCTCTACACACAAGGGAGATGCGGCAAAGGGCCGCATATGGGGGTATGGACGGTTTGGTGACGGGTGCATTTGTGGCGTTCAATGGGGGTTATGAAAAAAGGAGGAACAAGGGTTCTATGTTTCCAAAATGCGTATGTGCACTGTGTAAAGAGCAGGGTCACTAGAAGAGGGAGTGTCCGAAAGGGAAGGCGCGGCGGATGACTTCGTGCTCTAGGCCTCATTGGGGGGGGGGGGGGTAAGGGGGAATCCGTGCTCTTGACGAGGAGGCGGGGATGGAATACGGTAGTCTCTGACGAGAGACATGGAACACGAAGGTGACACGTGCTGGGCGGTTCGTTCGTAGGGACTGGGTGGGAGTCGGAACAACAAATAAACTTTTTGTAGGAACTCGGTGGGAGTTGGAACAACAATCAGGGGATTCGATTTCAGGAACTCGACCGTAGTTGGAGCATCGATAGGGTTCGATTGCAGGAACTAAAAGAGGGTTGGAGAACTTTTGGGGAACACGTTGTAGGATCTTGGCGAAGATGGAACAACTTATTGGGGCTATTGGAGAGAACCGGCTAATTCAAGCGCAAGCGGACGAGAGAATTCAAGGCAAGGTGGCGATTTGTAAGGAATCAAAAATGCCTTGAATGTGCTTGGGCTTGGTGAGGAGTTGGCGATGAAGCAGGGGAAGAAACAGACCAAACGAAGGAGCTCGAGATGAAGATAACAAGCTGCTGGATCAGGGTCTGCGTGCGAAGACAATTGGCCGTCGTGCAAAGGGTCGTCGTGCGAAGACATTCTGTCTTCGTGCAAAGACTTCGCTGGTGGCGGCCAGTGAGTTGTTTCCTTGTTTGTTTAGCTCGGTTTCGGTATTTCTTTGGGCACAAGCTGCATATTAGGCATATATAAAGGCTATAGGTCGTGCTTTACATGTGTGGGTTGTATTTGTTGGTTTCTCTCAATAAAATCGGTGTTTTTTGAGTCGTGAAGGTAGCTAGCTCATCGCTAGTGAACCACGTTGTATCGGTTGCGTTCATGTCTCCTTGTTTTCATCATTATCATCGTTCTCTAAGCTCTACCCGGATCATAACAGACCTAACAGTACAAGCATAGTAGGCAGCAAATAGATAATTTCGGCTAACACATATGCGTTGATTTGATGTTTTCCTTTTAGCTTTCTAGGAAAGGGGACTACGAGGAGTATTAACAGGAAGGGCGATGAGTACCAGCATTGTGGATTACTTGTCCGCCTGCAATGCTCCAACAAATTGGCAACACAAGTTATACCATCACATTAATATTCTTGTGGTGACGCGATTCCAAATGTATAAAATAGTTATATCATTGTGTGTGTTTATGCCGTCTTTAGTGGCAGGCCAAATTACACTACTACTCTTCAAATGTCCTGATCGCGTCCTCGCCCATTACATATTAGAAGTAGTTGTCTCATTATGTCTGTTTATGCCGTCTTTCGTGGCGGGCGAAATGGCTCTACTACTCTTCAAATGCCTTGATTGTGTCCTCCCCCATTAGATACTCGCCAATAATCGAAATAATTATGGTAAAACCTAATTTCGGTATATTTCACAACGACTATAGTCTTACCATTACAGTAAGCACTACTTTGGTCCTACCATTAGCTCAAGTCATTTACTTGAATCCCTCATTGCTAACTGTTTGATGACGTCATCATTTTAATTAGAAAAATTACTGTATTATGAGTCAAAAATAAAGGAAAGAAGACAAACATTTGAAGCAAACACAAATAGAAATAACATATAGATATATGGGTTTAAAATGGATGGAAACATACCCTCATCTTCATCTTGGGGCAAAGAATTTCCTTACACATGAATCACATAATTCACATGTAAGCGAAACTGATTATTAGCAAGAAACACGCACATAAGTAGAATGACACGGGAAACCATGATTACAAGCAATAAAACATCGAAATTGGTGAATAAAACGGCATTGAGTTCCTGGTATGGCAGTACTAGTTATCATCAACACCACAGTAACTAGCAAGAGTTGCTGTGGGATCGCTTTCGGTGAGATTTACAAACTCCAGGCCGGAAAACGGCTTGAAGAGCAAAGGGTGTTCATCATCTACAAGCTCTTTTGGTGTTTCGGTGATCCCCAACATGATAGAGGTCCAAGTGACAGCGTAGTTCACTTCACCCGTTTGCTCCGTTTGACTGTGCACGTGTGTTGGTGCATGTATCCTTCCATTGCTCCATCCCTACACCGCCAGGCCGTAAACACACATAAAATAAAAGTAATAGGAGGAAAATATAATATGGTTTGATTCATTGAAACTTAGAGCTAATAGAAGGTGATGAATTTGGTGAACTCTACGCACCATGAGCGGTTGGCCAGCCATGAAGAGGACTCGAGAAGGAGACGGGTGGAAAGGAAGCCAGTGTTGTCCGTCTTTGGTCTGGACCTCTAAATCTTTGACATCGTTCTGGTAAAACACAGTGAGGAAGGCCTTGTCTGAGTGGGACATTCCAAGTTTCACGGTCTCACTGATGGGCATTGTCTGTTGTTGTTTCGCTAACCCCATCCGATATATATACTCATCAGAGTCATCCCCATTTGTGTAGCTGTCTGTACCATAACCTTCCAGTATCATTTTTTGCACGGTTTCAATCAATTCCCCCAATCGATCTGTCAGTGCTAGGCTACGCTCGCTGATAAATCACCAACATATATACTAATTAAAATGTTGACAACATATATTTGGAAGAAATTTGCATAATTTCCCTAATATCGGTGGTGACAGGGCCGTCTTAATTATCGCTGAAACGTTATAGTGCCACCAGAACTAGAGGGCCTGAATAGGGGTATTTGACTACTTCATATTACTTACTACTACCTATGTTTCTTCTCTTTCAATGGCGGTTGACTTTTTTTCCGTAACTGTGTCACTTTGACTCGGTGATTTGGATAGAAAAACGGTGTAATCTTTTGGAAATTTTTTCATAGTATTGTAGAGTAAAGTTTACTCTACAAAATCATGCAAAGATTACCAAATTTGTGTATCGTTTTGCTAATCAAATCACCGGGTCAAATTGATCCTGTGAATAGTGTCAAAAAGTAAGCTGAAAGAGAAGAAACAGAGGTAGTACTTCATAGAACATTTCATTCCAGTTGTCTATTCCTTATATTGCGAAATGAAATGTAAATATACGTACCAAGAAATAATTAATACATTCTATAACATGCATGCCGATGAAAGTATTGTTTTTGTTACCAGAAAGTATCGTTCCCGGTCGGCCAAAGGGCATTTGTGAACTGCTGTGTCCCGTGAAGACCGGCTCCATCCCGCATGGTGAAGGCTTCGGTGAAAGGATTGTCAGTAGAAAGGGGCAGGTAGAAGATTTTCTTTTTTGTATCAGCGCTACCGGATTTAGTTTCTGCCGGTAAAGCGAATAATTCTTCCGCAGCCTCGAAAAAATTCTCGCGTGTCTCCTTTGGTATGTGATCGTGAACCACCGCCACAAAACACCCATAATCTTCGAGCGCGCGCCGGACTTCGTCAACCGCCAATTTCCAATGACCAGTGTTAGCTGCCTTCAACTTTGGAAGGTGAATCACAGGAAGCTCAGGCAGTGTTTGGGAGCTCATTTTCTCGATTTGTTGATTGTAATCTAAATTTGATTGTGAAGTTCTCAATATCTGACATTTCTATTTATAGATGATAATTTCAGTTTACACAAGCAAGAAAAAATTAAACTCGTATCCCATTTGTAATTGTTGCGCTTTTACTTTAAGGTATTTTATCTAATATTGTTTCTTGCAGTTTAGACAACCAAGAAAAGATCAAACTCATTTTTTATGCACGAGTAGAAATGAGCAATAGGAACTAATTAAACCCCACGTGGAGAACCACTAACAAGAAACTGCTAAATCCCATTCTCAATGGCTTTTGGTTAGTTAAAAAATCAGCAACTTCCTTGTCTAGAACCACTAACAAGGAACTTGTTAATCCCCTTCTAATGATTTTTGGTTAATTAAAAAGTTCAGAAACTTGTCCATACCGCAGACTGACTTCTCAGCTGCGAATGTGTTCAACACGATCGCTAGAAAACCTAGTTTTCAAATCTGACATTCTCTTTTATAGATAGCATATTCAATAGAACAATTAAATTGTTGTTATCTAAAAAATATAAAAGAGATAAAAAAGGTGAGTCTCTATCTACTTCGTTCTTTATTTTAGCGGAAAATTATCATGCCCTCTATAATGAAACAGACAGAAAATAGATTGCTAAATCAATCTCACAATTTTTTTATGCACTAGTACAATTGAGCAGTCCACCGCTAACAAAGGAACTAATTAATCCCCTTGTGAGAACCACCAACAAGGAACTGAAAAATTCACTTCTTAATAATTTTCGGATAGTTTAAAAAAAATAAAAAAAAAAAACAAAAAAAAAACAAAAAAAAAAACAGCAACTTGTCAAGAACCACTAACAAGGAACTAATTAATCCCCTTCTGAAAGTATGAGGTTAATTAAAACTTTCAGCAACTTGTCGAGATAGCCAACCAAGACGGCAGACTACTTCTTTGCTGGGGAATATGTTAAACATGATCTTTAGATGACCTAGTTTTCTGTCATCTTAAAAATTATCCCTACATGAGGTTAGATATAGTTGAGAATTTCATTGACCTAGAAACTATTGTTAGTTGCTTCGAAATTATTAAAGCCTCACCAGCTTTGATTTGTTTTCTTAAACAGAGCGCAAAATATCAGATTGTTATACCTGAGTATCGGAGAGCAAAAAAAATACAAAAATAAAATCAAGTACACACCGATGTAACGTGGTTTACTAGAACGATGTAGCTACATATACGGTCTGAAACCCTTATTTATGGAGATAATACAATACAAATAGAATATTCCGTCATTTACCAGATGTATCCCTTTCGTTTGGGCACAAAGTTGTCATTGCACACATTATTACATTAATCTGAATTAGGGGTGTTCACGGTTCGGTTCGGTCGGTTTTAGAGGATATGGGACACCTAAATCGAAATGTTCGGTTTCAATATTTTTCGAAACCGAAATACCCTCGGTTTAAAACTTAGAAATTAAAAAACCGCACCGAAAGTTCTAATTCGGCCCGGTTAAACCATTCGGTTTGGAACCAATTATATTATTTACTAATTCCTAACTTCAACGGAAAGTAAACTAACTATAACAAAAAGACCGGTTTACTTATATCTTTGTTACTTACCGAATATATCTAAAAAAACTAAGATAAACTCAATCTTTTAAAAGTAATGGTGATTCACTACTTTTCTTTTATCTCAACATGGTGAGAAGA
Source organism: Linanthus parryae (assembly GCA_023055425.1). Classification (NCBI taxonomy): domain Eukaryota; kingdom Viridiplantae; phylum Streptophyta; class Magnoliopsida; order Ericales; family Polemoniaceae; genus Linanthus; species Linanthus parryae. The sequence continues at coordinate 91,365,297 of JALGPY010000004.1, read as the reverse complement.
GAATTTTTTGTTTAGTAAATTATGAATATGGTGTGGTTGTACGACTTAAAGTGTTAAACTCAAACTGGGAGGAGTGAGTCACAACATGAGAGGTAGTAAGCAAAGTGCTAAAATTTGTATTAAAAAATTATCTCGGTGCGGTGTGGTTTTTTCGGTTTTGTCGGTTCGGCTGGTGCCCGGTTCGGTTGTCAAAATAATAAAACCGTTCTTTAAGAAAAAAAATGTGTCGAACCATCGGTTTAGGTACGGTTCGATTTGGTGCGGTCCGGTTTTGCCGGTGCGGTCGGTTTATGAACACCCCTAATCTGAACCGACTCTATGGTTTTACCCAATCGGAAGCTCCACCAGAAAGAGACCGTGGTCGGGAAGCAGGTTAAACCCACAAGAATCTCTCCCCCTCAATCTTCACTATAGCACAGCCCAAACGGGGCCTAGTCAAGAGCAGGGATAACATGCCCCTTAGCGGGGCCTAGAAAATGAAATCATCCTCCAAAGACCCCGCGACTTCATCCATATATTCTCACGCCTTTTCCTTCACACGCTCCCTTTTTCAGTGACCATTCTCTATACACAAAGCACATACATCGTTTGGTAATTTTGAACCGTTGTTCTTCTTACCCTTGTATCGCTTAGCCGCCATGAATGCACAGAAAAAACGGAACGTATGAATCCCATGTGCAGCCCCATCCTGCATCTCCCTGGTGTGAAGAGCCAATCTTACCTCTTCCAACGTGACAGTGTGTTTCCCAACGATAGAAGACTGTACGAACCCCGCATACGATGGTGGTAGGCGACACGAACAAAATCAGAGCGGCATCCTCATCACTTATTACCTAATTACTATTTCGCAACTCAAGTGAAGGAGTATTAAGACAATCCAAGTGATCTCTTAGATATGTACCTTCCGTCATCCGTAGACCAAATAGATGATGCTTTAACATCAACTTGTTTGTGATCGGCTTCGTCTTGTAGAGGCTCCCTAACATGACCCATAGGCCTTCATATGTCTATTGATCTACAACCTCCGTGATCACGTTGTCTGCCAGATAAAACATTGTCGTTGCGTGCTCCCTTTCCTCCATCTTCTTGTACTCCGTGGTGGTTGTGCTTTCTCCCTTCTTTTCATCCGCCAACAGCAACCAAAGGCAGCGTTGCTTCAAAAATGAACGTATCTTGATCTGCCCCAGATTGAAGATCCTTCTCCCAATAAACTTGTCGATCCTGATCATTGATTCGGACATTGTACTTTGCAGCTCCGAAACCCCCTGGATTGCGTGATCCACCTAGATCGTGAAATCATACTTATGAATTTCACAGGATTGTGAATGTAATACCCAGTATTTATCGGGATGATAGGTGACTTTTCGTATAGTTTAAATGTTAATTATATGACAAGAGGGGAGGTAGTTGTCATTTCAAAAAGTATTTGCAAGTTAATTAAGGGGTGGAGATTGTAGATTGTAGAAGCCCTAAAACCTAGTGGATAATTTGGTAAAAGATAATAAAATAATACAAAAATAAAAAATAAATAAAATAAAAAAAATGGAGAAAATCTTCCTCCCAATCTCACGGCAACAACACTGCTGATAAATCTCCCAAAAATCAAGAAGACCTTTGTCTTCTTCTTCCTCTTCTTCTTCAAAGCCTCCCGTCCCCCTCCATTCGGCAGCCACCACCACCAGCACCATCACCACATCCATCACCGGCAACACCATCACAGCCACCACTACTTCCTCCTCCACCTCTCAGCCTCTCTCTCTCCCCCTCCCCTGTTCTGCCCCGCGAAAAGAAGAGGAAGCCTCGACAGCGGCTTCACCGCTGCCTTCTCCGACGGCGACACCACCGCCACCAACCGCCCCAATCTCTCCCTCACCACCCTTTGATCTCTGTCTATGTCTGCCTCTCTTCTATCTGGATTAGCCAACGAAAACCCAGCAGAAAAAGCAGCGACACAAGGCCAATGCCATCTCCGGAGAGCAACGCCGCCCCCACCACCGCCTGCATCTCTCTCTCCCCCTCTGTTTCGACTCTATCTTCCCTCCCCTCTTTGTTTCGAGCCAAGGAGAAGCAACGACAACAGTGAACCACTGCAGAAACGACCCAGAGCTACCACATCGCCGGCGAGAAGCTCGGCCCGAGCTATCCGACGATACCCACTCAAATCGATCCTAATCGACTCCTAGAGGGCCGATGAAGCTGTATTCGCTGCCAATCGAAGCCAAGAACGCCTCAATAGCCGAAATCGTTCATCACCGCCGGCCACCTCGACGGCGAACTCCATCGAACCTAAATCTTGACCATTTCTCACGATTTTTCGCTTGAGTAGCTCCTAAATCACCATATGATTCTTTTTTGATCATCAAAATACAATTTTGTTAGCTCTAAATCAAATCGGGTTGTTGGGTTGTGAGAGTGTTCATGTTGGGGGTGGTATTTGTACTTTCTAAAACTTGAAGGGTGTGAACCGTCACATGTGAAAACTGCATTATTAGTGGGGGTGATTACTTGTACTTTATGAAAAGTTGGGGGATCCATTTGTTGTTTACATAAACTGCATATAAAATACAAAATTAAAAATGCAATTTCGTATTACAATTAATTTCTAACATTTCTAGTTATTTTTTTAATTATATAAAAGAAGTTTTTGCTATTAAAATTATATATGTATTATTTAATATGAAATGTTGTAGTTACTCTTTAAAATAGGCAACATAAAAATATATCTTGTTAAATAAATATTTCAAGTACTTCTAAATTAGTATTTTGAGTAAAATATTTTATTTGCTTAATATTGATAAAATAAAATAAGTTAGTAAGTTAAATACGAAAATAACTTTTAGGAAAAATTTTTATTTATAAATAGATAAAACTTGACTATTAGTTGTAGATATTAGAAATTATTTCTCCAAAATAAAGTTAAAATTATGTGTGGCTAAACACTTGATCTCTTTGAATAAACTTTTTGTGAAATTTACTTATGGATTTAATTCCTTAATAGAATAGAAATTTTATAATAAATAATTAGTATTAATTAAATTAGTTGGAATTAAATTTTGTAGTCACTTACAAATAAATGTGTTGTATAATAAATTAATATTTTCTAATTATGAGAGTGTATAAATTTAATATGTGATTTCTTACTTCATAATTTTTAAGAGCTAGTATTTATATAGGTAGTGATTTTTATGAGAAAAATATAGTTTTTTACGTCACCGGCTTATTATATAAATATTATATGGTAGTAATTAATGGGGTAATGGGGAAAATGAGACTTGTTAGAATATAGCATTCCACACAGCATACTTGGACTTGTGATTGATTTAGAAATTATAAACTGTAGGTGACGAGTTCATAGACGAGGGTTACGTCTACCTGTGAAAGCTAATGTGATATTTGATGTGGTATCAAGGTGAGTAAACATGCCAAGTCTAGCGCGCCCAGCTTCTTCCATGTCAAAATATGATTTTATAATTTGTCTCAAAATGTGTTTTGTGACTTAAATGCTTTACTTGAGATTTGGTTGTGTTTCAAATGTTTTCTTTGAGATTGACATGTGAAAATAATAACGCGTAATAACGTAAAGTGGAAAGAGCTGTGCGGGGAAAACTTATTATTGTCGTGTTGACTTTAGCCACTCGGCCTGTGATTATTATTGTCGTGTTGGCTTCGTCCACTCGGCCTGTGATTATTATTGTCGTGTTGGCTTTGTCCACTCGGCCTGTGTATTTTAACCCGGTCGCAACCTGCCGGGTCGCTCCATGTACTCACCTCTCTGGCCGCAAGAAATCTTAGGGGGTGCCGGCACTTAAGGTCTTGGATGCTAGTGATGGATTATTCTTCCCTGTATCAACTATTAAGATTACATGGTTTGGATATTGAATTTTAATGGAAATGGAAATATTGAGATTACATGGTTTGGATATTGGATATTAATGCAAATGGAAATATTTATATTAAATGGTTTGGATATGGATTTAGTTATGATTATTGGAGATTTTATGTAAAATTTACGAGAACAAGGGAATGTCTTACTATAACATTGTCTTTTACCTCCGATGTATTTCCATTTTAAGTTAAATACTTGTGAAATATTTATTCTTCAACCATTTATTATTGATACTTGAGTTAATTTCGTCTCCAATTTACGTTCTTGGGTGTTACTCACTCAGTATTTCATTGCTGACTTTTGAAATTACGGTTCCTGTTTTAATTCCCATCGCAGGTCTACAAGGAGAAGGCTTGGCTTAGGACGGGGAAACTGCGGACTCACCTAGTTTTATCAGCACGCCTAGTAAATCGAACTCTTAGACTTTTTCACCTCGCGTAATAATGTTTCTGACAATGTGAGAAACTTTGGTCATATGTAATATATAACTATGACAGTGTTTGTTCTTGATTTCGGCCGCTTCATTTTCGGTAACACCCTCCTAGGCTCTCCGGTCCGGAACGAAAAGCTTGTGAACAAGGGGTGTTAAAGTGAAACTCTAGCTCTTTTGCTCCACTTTGATCTTGGAACGCCGATGACCAGGCTAAAAAACAAGTTTTTATAACCTATGTATCAGAGAGCAAGAACAATGAAAAAAACAAGTTATGAACCCATCAATGTGACGTGGTTCGCTAGCACAATGCAAGCTACATCCACCGCATTAAACCCTTGTTTATTTAGAGAACACAATACAACTCAAACATGTTTAGGCACGAACTAGGTCCTATATAAAGACATATAGGATCGACTTTCTACCCAGGACATCCCAATATGACCTTAGAATGGACTAGAAAACAACTACACCGACCCATCCCGGAGCGAATCCCAGATTTTCCATTGACACTAGCACTCCTCCTAAGGCTTGGAAACTTAAGGTTTTATGTTCAATCCAAGTCCTTTATTGGAATTTCTTTTCACCTTATTCATTTTTAGGTACCGAAACTTCACGTGATTTAGTTCTAATTTGTTAAGGCACGCATGTATAGCCGTGTAAGTTCATGCGTATCTGAGCTTAATTACATCCCTTTTTACTTCGCACGAGATGATAGTATTATCCACCAATATATTTTAGCTATCAAATCTAATTAAGAAATAGCATATGTCTTAATTAGTTTAAGTGCTCAGAAAAACCCTGAATGCAGGAATCATACCGATGCACTATCATCATTAAGCGACTGCATAAGTTGCCTCTTGAACGTCTCCAACTGCCACGAAAATTTCCATTAAATTAATTCAACTAGGCGGTACCCCGCGCTAAAGCGCGGGTTCGCTAAGAAAAAATGTTATTCGAATATAGTGGCAGACTCCATTTCTTACAAAGAAAATAAATTGATTCTACCTCAGAAAATATGTATGATAAACTTCATTTCTCCTAATTAACTACACTCATGTTCATGGGCGGATCCCAACATTTATGATAGTGGTGGCTAAGTAGTTGTATCAAATTTAAAGGTAGAGTTATGGTCAACTAAAAAATGTTACAGCCTAAATACTATTGCAAAAGGGTAAAGATTCAAGTGTTTAGGAGTGAAACGTATTATAAGTGGAATTAATTTGATTACTTTATAAAATATAGGTTAAAGTATAAAATTAAAGAAAGGTAATTGACATAAAACTTATCTGCACTATTACATTTGTGACACAAAACCCTCTGCACTTTCAAATTTCCACACCGACCCCCTACAGTTTACTATTCTGTTATACTTAACCCAAAATCGGTAACGCCGTTAAGGAATTGGATGGAACAAAGTCACGTGACCAACACACGATGGACTTATTGATAATTTCTCACATTGGTCACCCACATCAGGTAGGTTTTATGTCAATGACCCATTAAAGAATGACCACAGTAAAAGAATTTACAGTAATCGGGACTATGATGTAAGTGATGTGGTGGCTAACATAAGTAAATCTTAAATATATTGGGTGATATATTAAAAATAAAAATTGTGAATGACCCTTTGAATCCACCTTGTTGAACAAATTTCCAACATTTTTTCATGTGCTCCTAAGCATGTTATTCTTTCTCGTGTAGTTGTACAATATGAAAAATATGATAGAATTCACTCTGCCTACACAAAGTCTTACCTTTTAGTGAGACGGATACTCTTTTGGCATATATCCGGGATTCTTCTAGCTGAGTGTTTTCAGGATGTCTGCTTGCTAAAAGGATGAATATATCACTTTTATTTTTGCAAGCATACTTCTTTTTGCTTTAAAGTAAAGTACATTCTCTCTTCATTTTGTATCGTGTTAGTGGAGAATCTATTGCAATATCAAGACCTACGTGGTCTTTCTTCTCCTTTTAATTTTATGGATACACAGGAACAACATTAGATTAAATTAAATTTTAATGAATAGAGACCGATCAAAAACTTCACATATGAAGACATATACCCATTTGTGCAGAATTCAATTTCTTTGCGAGAACGTGGAGAAATTGTAGGTGGAAATAATGCAATCATCATTCTAAAGGTGGCCTGATTTATGAAGCCTAATATATGAACATCGACCAAATGCAATTACAAATAAAAATTTATAACCTGAAACATGTATGATGCGAGATGTCATATGAAACTTCATAGAACCATACTTTTTGACACATAATTTTTCAAAATATGCATAGATAAAGGAGTATCTATGAAAATGATATCAATATACTATATTAGTTACACTCTATCTGTCATAATGTAGATATGATGCCAAAATAGAAACATTTTATGACCAAATACCTAAGATATATTAGTTGTTACAATCATGTCACGTATATAGGGTAACAGAATGATGAAAATACATTTAGAAGTAAGTGAAGTACTATTCATCCTAGTCTCTCTATGTGATACTTATGGGGGGAGAAACATCAGAGTATGACTCCATATTTAGTTATCAAAATATAGAAGTTGACATTCAGAAAAAATAGGTAACATACTTTTAATAAAAAAAGATGATAGGAGCAGAACAAATTTAGAAGTGTAATACCTACCAATTAACCCTAAATTCATAACTGAATGACAGATTTGTGCATGAGAAAAATTTTATGCTTTAGTACAATAAAATTGTTAGTTTTTGCCTTATTAACAACTTTCAAGTTCAACAGGTTATGAAAATTTATGTTGATAATAGTGAAGCAACAACTACAACCCTCAGTTTCTAATGCATCACTTTTGCATGTCAGATCTACTCTAAAACATGCTCTACAAAACAAGGAAAGTTTCAGCAAATAAATTTTTAAGTTCTTTATTTTTTTTATTTTTTTTATTTTTCAATGTGCTAAACTATCACCTTTGGTAAGTCAAATAAGGAACTAAAGCTTGTGCCACTCGAAAAAAAACTTGAAAATATTTATATTTGTAAATGAAGAAAATCTGTAATTTAAAAAGAGCAACACACATGTTGAAAAGTTACTTCAAATCGGCTAAGTAGAAAGTTCACAGTTACCCTAACATCATTAATTCAAGAAAGCTTGATTCAATTTTGCAAGACTGTTCTTGTAAGGAAAAAATGAGAAATAGTACATACGCAGTAAGCTTTTCAGGCTGATCTTCTAGAAGCTTCAAAACATAACTCTCTTGACCAAACAAATCATGCAAAATTCGAGCCATATTGAATGTAACTAAAGCGCGGGTTCACATGAAATTGTAACCAGATTGGACGTGTACAAATCATGGAAGACATTCATTTTATCTCATGCAATATGTGTAATTATTTTTATTGGTACTGTGCGACTATAATCCAGTCAATGACCATCGCTAAAGCACGAATTTTGATGAACCTTTTCCTAAATTGATTTTGTTCTCTTCTCTATAGTTCGTGCGTTTCTTGAACATGAGTCATCTTAGTCATAAGTACTAATTTCATACATTTACTTGAATAAATTCATTATTATAACTAACTTTAAACATACACTTTTCCAAAAGTACCGCTTTAATCAAATATTCAAAAGTTTTTTTGATAGAATAGGGTCTGGCAAAAAAATATTTTAATATTGTAGTTACAATAAACTTAAATACTACTATATCATTTTGATGAAAAAAGATAAAATTCTACTACCTGCGACTTTCACATTTGAATTGAAGGGATATATTAACTAAAACAAATTAGTTGCCTTATGGTAGGAATGACTTTTTCTCTCACCATTTTCTTTTTCTCCGAGTGAGAATGTCCATTATATCGTTATGTCTTTCTGTTGTTTAAATTTGTGAGTAGTGATCGACTTGAAGTTTCTATGAATTGTAGGCATCGGGACACTAACAAAAATCTGCTAGCATTTCAAAAGAATATTAAATATTTAAAAAGATAAGAAAAAAAACATGTACACAAGTTACACTTATTATCCGGGTACACTTCATGTGGATGAAAAAAAAAAGTTTAAATTTAATGAATATCTCAATACACACTTGTTTTTTATGAATGCTCACTGTTTTTTGTGAATGCTAGTTTGGTTCTTTCCCGATCAAGAATTGATTCACTCGCTATAGTTCTAAAAAACTTCTTACAAAGAACTAAATTGACAGATCAACTATCAAATACCTATTATTTTAAACATGATTATTTCTTCTATATAAATTCAATGATTCTGTATTTAAACATATAATTGTCTAATTTAGCATATATCTGAATACACACAAATAATTTTTTAGCATATTTTTTATTTTTCTCGGGCGACCAAAAAGTAGTATAACCTGCAACTGTGAATTAAATCCCAGAAATATAAATAATGGGCAGAAAGAAAAGTTAAGCCAACGCAATGTCAAAATAAATTATTGCATGAACTTACCACCACATACAAAAACCTCATACTGAGGAAAAAAACCTCACACTGAGACATCCTCCTTCTAGGATGATTCCTCATCTGCATTTGAAGCATCATAGAGAAAATGATATTTCATATTTGATTTAAATACTATGATCTTCAGTTCTTAGTTAAAAAATTACTTACATTTTTTCTCAAAAAAACAAATTACTTACATTTTTAAAGATGATTGAATGACTCCCACTAAATCCTCCAAGTGTACTAACGTTACATGATTAACAGTATAAAGTGAATAAAATACAATGAAGTTGGGGGTTACATTATAAGGTAAATGAGGCTTAATGATAAATAGTACGTTACATTAGAAAGGAGAATGATTTGTAATAAATAATGACATAAAATCAATTAGTGCACTCATAACCGTTTTTTGTGGGAGAAATTAATCCACGTTTATAAATTGAAAATGTGAAGGGATCAACTTAATACTTTGAAATATGAAAAAAAAAATAAGGGTTGAATTTCTGAAAATGAAGTGCCAATATAGAGGCAAAATGTCAATTGATTGGTAATTATTGGTTCATTGCCGTTGCTATCAAATAATGTATTCAGTAATTATATTTCCAAAAAAGTAAGTGAAAATTTAAGGGTTTAATTTCTTTTTGAAAGAAAAAGGTTTAACAGTACATAATTTTTTTACATTTTTATTATTATTATTTTGTGTGAAATGAAAGATGGATTAAAGGATCAAGTGGCAGAGGTGTTCCATAACTTCTGCAACAGCACCATCGTCTCTCCTCCTCTCCCCTCTCCTTACCTCTTCAAGCTCCTCCAGCATGCTCATTGCATCTCCAACTATGGTGATAGGTTTGTGTCTCCAAGATGTTGCAATCACAAATGATTCATTTTTTTAAACATGAGTTGATAGGGTGTAATTCATTTCCTTAAATTAACAAATTAATGTATAATGTAAACATCAGTTAAAAGAATAATAAGAATTTAATTTTCCCTCAAAAAAGAAGAATAATTTAATTGGTCTAAATGGAAGTGCCACCATGGCAGCTGATTTGTATTAGTGCATTATTATTTGGCTGGTAATCATTGGTCAAATGCCAAGGGGGCATAACAAATGTCATTTTAAGAAGAGATTTTTAATGACAAATGGCACGTTCTAATTTAGCCTGAGCACTTTCCTGCTTTTATATATATACTAGTCTTCACCCCGCGCCATGGCGCGGGCTTGGTATTTAGATGTGATATAAAAAAACATATTCATCTTCTTATGCATTATAGGTTAAGAGAGATCAATTATTAATAAATACATTTGACAATTAATTGTGGGTATGTTTAATATTAATTTAGATGAACAATTAACTGCCTACTTAAATTTAATATTAATTTTAGAAGTTTTGGACACATGATATTTGCCCGAAGGCTAATTTGATTATGATATATCTAGTAATATGAAACAAATTAGTTTTATCTTGTAACAATAAGTGAATTACAGTCTCATACAACAGTTATTTTTAACAGCAATAGTATTGCTTATTTGAAATTCAAATTAGAATTTGAGAATTATATTTCAAAATTTTGGGTAAGATAAAAAAATTAGGAGACTTTCATATATTCCGAAATACTCGCTCTCTCCCGTTCTCATTCACCACTTGGGAAGTCTCGACAAATATATCCACAATTTAGAAAAATACCAAATTATTTAAAACATCGTTAGTTAGATTTCAATTCAAAAACTAATTGATAGAAAAACTATTCTGTAAGTATGATGGTCAACATGTGCTCTTTAAATTTCATAATTACTTAAACATTTTTCTCAAAAAAAATTACTTAAACATGATTAATAAGATGAACAAATACAAAATATTGTGGGCAATACTAACATCATAAGCGCCAATTTACTAAAAGCAAACCCCATAAGCATACTAAAAAACATCTTAACAATCGAAAAAAAACTATAAAGCAAATTATACACATAAAATAGAAATTAATAAAATAAAAAATAAAACATTACAATGCACTTATGAGAGTTAAGATTTTTTTTTTTGATAAATTATTTTATCATCAACCGGGATCGAATCCGAGACCTCATGCAGGGGCTTCCAACGCTCTACCACTTGAGCTACCGCCCTAGCTGCATGAGAGTTAAGATTTGATATTAATATTCAATGTGTAAATTAATTTGTTAGCCAAATTAGAAAGAAATACATAGGTAAGTTAGAAAACAACAACAAAAATGACAATAATTTGCTCAAATACATCATGAAGTAAAATATAGCGCAAAGATAGATTCATGTCACTGTGGTAGTGTTCCGAATGTTCGTCAAACTTGAAGACCAAGGCATACTCTGAAATAATTTTAAAATAAGATAAAATAATGTTTTTAATATCGGTCAACATACTCTCGTTATGTCAATACTGACATGGAGATTGAATAATAATCAACTATTTATCTAAACATCAAAGAATTAAATTAAAAGGAAAAATGTAAATTCGTTTGCAAATTCATGAACCTTGTAACATTAAGTAATGTGTTTATACTTTCGAAGAGCCTGACTATTTGATTTGAAAACTCATAAACCTTATCGGCAATGTGTGAGATGGTAATTGACCAACTCAATGAACATATTCATAAATCATAATTGATAAGGCACTAAATTTGTATGAAATATTATTATATTTTATACTATATAACATCTCTAAAGTCTTCGTCACATAAACCTATTTGGTAAGAACAAATAATTATTTGTAACATAATAATCATGTATGAGATCGTTATTGTTTACACTAATGTTGCATGGGCATTTTTGTTATATTTTTAAATTTTGTATCTAACTATATATCTTTTTAATTTCAAAAACCTAGAATTTTTTATTTCATTTTTTTTTAATTTTCTTAATTTTTTTAGTCTTTATCTTTTGTTTTGCATTCTATTTGGGTTCTACGTAATGGAAAAATGCAACTTGATAAGCAATGAAATAATTCAATGAACATCTTATTATCTGGAGAAAATGAACGAAACAGGAAAAAAAATCGTTGATGCCAAATTTGAGGTACTTAGGAGAATACTATGACTGATTTTGTGGAGAAATTACTTTGGGCGTGTGGGTTGACGCATCTATAGATGTTATAAATAAAAATTCCTATATGTGCGTGGGCGTTAGTATAATCAAGAAAAACTAAGTTTTATAAAATATAATAATTTTAAAAAATGGAAATATTCACTACACTTGTTGAGATGGTTCTCAAATAAATACCAATTGAAGGGAGCTAAAAAAATAATACATTCAAAACCATAATCACTGTTTAGTTAAAGTTAGAAAAATTATTATAAATAAAAAAAAATGAAATTAGTTATCTAACGTTGAATATTATTCATTATTAAAATAATATTAATTTAAAACCTAAAATCATCTCAACAATATAAATCATTTTTCCTAAAAAATTTCATCAACATATTTTATTACTCATAAATCATTATTTTTAATGTAATAATGTTGTGTGAAATCTTTATTGGTAATGCACTAATGTTGTATGAGCATTTATTAGACTTACAAAAATACACTTGTTCTAATGTCATATATAACGAAAAATCTTTTTCCTGACAAATTTTATATCCTAATTTTATTTTAGTTTTACATTTGTTTATTTGTTATTTGTCATTGTTTCTTATTTTATTTGGATTCTATCTTATGGCAAAAAGACAAGCTGATAAGAAATTAATAATATCTGCTGATTTCTTTAATGTAAGTTTTGGATGTCCTAAGAAATATGAGTAAATAGAAATAATTCAATGAGGCAAGCTTGAAGGATTCAATGGAAGTCTTTGAGTGGTTGTGTAGAGAAAATTAGATTGCACACGTAATTTGATAAAAACTAATTTTTGTCTGTTTAATATTTTTCTTTTATTTTATATTGTGTCCGACTCTTTTTGTAGAGGGACTCAAGAGAAGTCTTTTACTGGTTGTGTAGAGAAATTAGATTGCACGTGTGATGTATTACTGTTTCTAATCTTATTTGGATTATATGTTATGGAAAAAAGCCAACCTAATAAGCAATTAATAATATATGCTGATTTCTTTAATGTAAGTTTTGGATGTCTGAAGAAATATGAGTAAATAGTAATAATTCACTGCCGCAAGCTTGAGGGATTCAACGGAAGTCTTTGAGTTGTTTTGTAGAGAAATTAGATTGCACACGTGATTTGATGAAACTATTTTTTATCTGTCTAATTTTTTCTTTTATATTTTAAATTGTGTCCGACTCTTTGTCTTGAGGGACTCAACGGAAGTCTTTTACTGGTTGTGTAGAGAAATTAGATTGCACACGTGATTTGATAAAACTAATTATGTATGTTTAATTTTTTTTCTTTTATTTCAAAATGTGTCCGACTCTATTTTTGTTATGGTTTAAAGTTGTTAGGGTAAAGTTAATTTAACCGAGACAATACATACATTTAGATAAATCAAAATTATTAAAATTAGTTTGAAAAGTTAGCAGTATTTTGTGTAGTTCTCAATACGTAGGAAAGTGGAAAGATTATGCTTAATATGTAATTGTCACTCCGTTACATTTAAATAGGAATTGAGTTGGTAAATTTTTACTGGCCCATATGTGCCACATGGATGGCATTTGGAATGAGGATGACACATGCATAGTATAAAATGCTTCTCAAATCATACGTGACAAGAGAATAATGAATCTCCCATTTGTGTTCCTTTGTCGAATGGTTGGAAATTGATTAATCCATAATTAATAAAATTTCTTCATACATAAAATGAACATGAACATATATTATATAGGACCCCCTTCTCTACTTATGCTTATTCACACGGATTTGGGGGATGTGAAGACTATTGAATGGCTATATGACCCCGTAACTTGAACTTCCATTCAATAGATTGGACCATTTAAAAGGTGGAATTAAATTTTTTAATAATTTTATTTTTATTATTTAAATGAAAGTAGAAAAATATGCCGAATGGTGTATGACCTCATAGCATCAACTTCCATTTAATACATTGGACCAGTTGAAAGATGAAAAAAAGTTAATAATTTTATTTCTTCTTTTTCAAGTGAAAGTTAGAAATTCATGTAAAAGATTAAAAATAAAATTATTTATTCTTTTTCAAGTGAAAGTTAATAAAAAAAAGTAAAAAATTCATGCCGAAGGAAAAACACTTGCTATGTTTGTGTTAAAATTAACCTTTACACCAGGAGGTTGGAAGTAAAAATTAATAATTTTTATTTCTTCTTTTTTAAATGAAAGTAAAAAATCCATGTTGAAGGACAAAAAAACTTGCTATGTTCGTGTTAAAATGAAAAGTGACTAAATAATCAAACCAACACAGTAGATAACAAATCAATAAAAAATTATTTTTACAAAATGAGTTGTAATTGTCTGACTATTGTTTTTCCATGTAAAACTCAGATTCAAAGTATATGTATAATAGGATAGCAAAAGTTACATTTTTTCATGCAAGTCTTATTCAAAGTACATGCATAATAGTTTAATACATTGGACCAGTTGAAAGATGGAAAAAAGTTAATAATTTTATTTCTTCTTTTTCAACTGAAAGTTAGAAATTCATGTAAAAGATTAAAAAAGAAATTATTTCTTCTTTTTCAAGTGAAAGTTAAAAAAAAAAAGTAAAAAATTCATGCCGAAGGAAAAACACTTGCTATGTTCGTGTTAAAATTAACCTTTACTCCAGGAGGTTGAAAGTAAAAATTAATAATTTTTATTTCTTCGTTTTAAATGAAAGTAAAAAATCCATGTTGAAGGACAAAAAAACTTGCTATGTTCGTGTTAAAATGAAAAGTGACTAAATGATCAAACCAACACAGTAAATAACAAATCAATAAAAAATAATTTTTATACAATGAGTTGTAATTGTCTGACTATTTTTTTTCCATGTAAAACTCAGATTCAAAGTATATGTATAATAGGATAGCAAAAGTTACATTTTTCCATGCAAGTCTTATTCAAAGTACATGCATAATAGTTCTATAGAAAATGTTCAATGTACCTTTGTCATTCCCTAACAAAACATAAGTTGAGCTGAAAGTTACATGTCAATGGATACATGAGTTGGAAAGATTTAATTGGTGAAAATATGCCATGTCAACTAAATTTGGAAATTCATCATGACATATGTAATGTTAAGAATTCTCCTCAAATCACATGTGGCATAAGGAGGATAAGCCTCTCCATGGCCTTGCTTTTATATATATATATAGATATAGATAAGTAGATATTTAAAGTATTGTCATTCAATAAAGTATCAATTTTTCAGAGGAAAATGCACTACAACAAATATGACATTTGTTGACAGTTTTTTTGTCGACAGACGATTTTATGTCGATGGTTACGCGATTAATCGACAATATCAGAATTTGTCGATGCACGTGATATTTTTTGTCGACCTTTTAGTTATTATTTTATCATTCCCAATAATGTGGTCAATATATTGTGATTATTTATCCGATTTTGACATCTACTTACATAGTGACTTTTTTTTTTGTCAACTCCTGCTTTAAAAATTTGGAGGGTAACTTATTAATTTTTCCCGCACTCCCAAATTGTAAGGAGGGAATAAAAAATTAATTCTCCCCCACACGTTTTACGAGGTTATGCAGAAGTCTCTCACCCTCTCTCACATTCAAACTACTCTCCCAATTCCGTCTCTCTCAGAAGTCTCTCACCCTCTCTCACCCTCAATCGATCGAATCGGTCCTTCCAGTCTCTCAATCAATCGAATCCTTCAACAATCTTCGCCGTAGATCTGTGAAGGCCTCTTTAATCTTCGCCGGAGTTGCTGTGAACGCCTCTTCAATCGATTTCAGGTATGGGACTGTTTCATCTTCTTCTTCTTTGATCTCTCTGTAATCGACTATTTCATCTTCTTCTTCTTCTTCTTCTTCTTCCGTTTGATGTTCTTGTTCCATATCTGTGATGGCATCTTTCAATTTCTTGTCTTGTTCCATCTGTGTGTTGATTTGCATGTTCGATTCTGTGTTGTTCCGGTTGATGTGTCTGATTATGTTGTCTTCTTCCATCTGCTAGTGATTTATGAGACGTATGTGTGTGTGATTTGGTCTTCCATTGAAAGTTCTAGGGTTTTCTGCGGATTGGTTCATGTTCTAGGGTTAGTCGTCTTACAATTTCTTCAGACATGTATGTATTCATGTTCTAGGGTTTCTGCAGATGGGTAATTTCTGTTTTAGGGTTTGGCCTCTTTAAATTTCTTCTGTCCTGTATGTTCATGTTCTAGGGTTTGCTGTCATGTATGTATTATTTTTTGCTGATTGAATGTGTGGTTACATTCCAGCTTTGATTGGTCTGAAAGGTTATGCTTAATTCTCCCTTGTTTATGGTTATTTTTTCCGGAATGTGTACTGTATTTGCGTAAACATGTCCTGATTTACTTAGCAACCTGAAACAGTGAGATATCGACTTCCTCGGCATATATAGTGATATACACATGTCTTTAAACAGTTCAATTGTTCCATGTAAACAGAAATCAGAAAAGCACTGTAGTACTAACTATCAATCAATCTAAAGTCATGTAGCAATTGATAGATTCATGAATGAAACGCAGGACATACAAAATCATTGTTGGCTAAAACTAGTCCAAGCTTAACGAGACCTGAAAGCATAAAAAGAAAAAGGAGAAGGTGATTAACGCATACGTAGAAGTACTTATGTGAACTTGAAGTTGATACTACAGTGATTTCGAATGATTAAATTAAGTGCGAAACTATTACGATCAAACTCAGAATATACACAGATAATTAAACATTTCAATTGTTCATATAGGATTACCTCTTATGCATATGGCACAAGCTAATAGACGCATACGTACAAGTATTTATGTTTGGTGCACTGCATATAGGAATACCTGTTGTGCATATCATTACGTGTTTTTTGTTACAGAGTCTTATTGCGGTTAATATTACATTATGTCTCTATTGTCAGCTCGGAGCAGTTGAAGTTATTTTTTGCAGGTGGTGACTGTAAAGCTTGAGGCGATTGAAGTTTGTCGGACTGTCAAGTACTTGGCTGCCTGTTCTCGTTCTAAATTTTGGCCCTCCATTCTGTTAGTATGTCACTTTACATTTATTATTATTCTATCTGCATTTGTTATTTTCGCATGTGACTTCTTTTCGTTTCATCTGTCTGTGTCCTGTAGAAATTGACATGGCATTTCATCTTCTAAGTATTTACTGTCAATATTGTTTCGTATCTGAATTGCTGCTATCGATAACTTTACGTAATTAAGCATCCAATACGCGGTTGTCTTGTTTCATGTGCTGTAGTTGTATGAGTACGAACCGATACATGCTTGTTTGTTGCTGCTTTAGCGTCGTGTTTTATTTACGTGTCAGTGTTTACAGAATGTTCTGAATTGAAAATAATGACTTTGTTATGAAGCAGTTACGGATAATGTACTGCATAGTCTCGTAACTCGTTCTTGTCTTGTTTGAAAATCATGCGTTTGTTCAACTGTCAACTTTGTTAATGGTGACATAACTGTTTCTGTTATTTTTGTTTTTTTTAATAAAATTATTGATAGTTATATATATATGACGTGTAGGTAGTGATGGATCGAAGTTGGATTGGGTTGAATGATAAATGGTGTGACGAATATGTTAATGGTGTTTCAAACTTCATTAAGTTTGCGAGTCGTCATGCTGATGGAATGAATAGGATACGTGTCCATGTTCTAGGTGTGTTAACGTAACCTTCAGATCTCTTACTGATGTACGAGAACATCTGCATCAGAATGGGATGCTGGAAGGCTATGTGAATTGGGTATTTCATGGGGAGGGTTACGGATTAGGTGAGGTTGCCGTGAATGTGTCCGGTGACAGTGTAGATGACATACCCGAGACACGCGTTGACGTGGAGGGCTTGATAGGGGACTTACAAGAGGGTAGGTTTGCTGGTAATGTTGGGGATGATATATCATCCGATGGAACACATTTAAAAAATGGGGAGGGTGATACATTTGCTAAGCTGTTAAGCGATGCACAATGTGAGGCATACCCAGGGTGTCGGAAGTTCTCTAAGCTGTCACTAATAATAAGGTTGCTGCATATTAAGACGCTTTGTAAATGGAGTAATAAATCGATGAACATGGTGTTAGATCTTCTTAGAGAGTTACTGCCGCCAGGTCACACTGTACCAAAGTCGTTTTATGAAGCTAAAAACATTTTACGTGAACTTGGGCTTGGTTATGTCAATATCCATGCATGTCCAAACAATTGTGCTCTGTATTGGAAGGAAAATGAGAATTTGGATCGCTGTCCCAATTCTGACTGTAGGGAATCTAGGTGGAAGGAATGTGGCAATGGGAAGAAAATTCCTCGGAAGGTTCTTAGATACTTCCCTGTGAAACCCAGGCTTCAAAAATTGTTCATGTCTAAAAACATTGCCAAGGATATGCGTTGGCACAAGGATCGGCGTGTGCATGACAGCAATGTCATTGCGCACCCGGCTGATGCTAAGCAATGGCAAGATTTTGACAAAGAACATGAATGGTTTTCTCAAGATCCTCGTAATATTAGGTTGGGATTAGCCAGTGATGGTTTTAATCATTTCAGTAATATGAGTAGCACGTATAGTATGTGGCCTGTAATGCTTGTTATATACAATGTCGGGGCTACACAGGTTATGAAAGACCCGTTTATTATTATGCCCCTATTAATACCCGGGCCGCATTCACCGGGAAATGATATTGATGTTTTCTTCCGTCCGTTAATTGATGACTTGAAAGACTTGTGGGAAGAAGGTATAGAAACGTACGATGCTTATTCTGGTGAAAGATTTATGTTGCATGCTGCACTATTGTGGACAATAAATGATTTCCCTGCATATGGTATGTTGTCCGGATGGAGTACCAAAGGGAAATTAGCGTGTCCACCGTGCAACAAGGAAACTCACCATATAAGATTGAAGCATAGTAAGAAACAGGTTTACATGGGTCATCGTCGGTTCTTACCACTCAATCATCCATGGCGACAGAATAAAAAATTTAATGGTAAATTTGAGCTTAATCCTAAGCCGAAGGAGTTATCTGGAGATGATGTTCTTGATCAGTTAAAGTCACTTCCTTCAGATTTGAAGTTTGGAAAGACTTTAACTAACAAGAAGAGAAAACGGCCCGACAAAGAATTAAACTGGAGGAAAAGAAGTATTTTTTTCGAATTGAGCTATTGGAAAACACTTAAGATCAGACATAACTTGGATGTCATGCATGTAGAGAAAAATGTTTGTGAGACTGTGCTTGGGACTTTGATGAGTATTGATGGGAAAACAAAAGATACTGAAAACTCACGTAATGATTTGGCGGCACTGGGTATTATGAAAGAGCTGCATGTACGCAAAGAGGGTGATGGGGATGTCATTCCCCATGCACCCTACTGTCTAGATGTCGGTGGAAGGAAAAATATTTGCGATGGTTAAAAAATATTAAATTCCCTGACGGTTACGCGTCAAATATATCTCGTTGTGTGAGCAGCAATGATAACAAGATAATTGGCATGAAAAGCCATGATTATCATGTACTGTTACAACGGCTGCTGCCACTTGCTATACGTGGGAACTTGAGAAAACAAATTTGTGACGCATTAACTGACCTTAGTATGTTCTTCAAAGAACTGTCTTCGCGAACTTTGACGGTTGAGTGCTTGGAGGGATTAGAAAGGGATATCGTTCTGATACTCTGTAAATTGGAGTTGATTTTTCCTCCATCGTTCTTTGATGTTATGATGCACCTGCCAGTCCACCTTCCTCGAGAGGTAATGTATGGAGGACCAGTTCAATATCGCTGGATGTATCCCATTGAAAGGTTAGGCCTTTCGTAATTTATGAGGTTTTGCATTATGTCATCCCTCAACAAATTTATCATTCATATATATGTTGTGTAAACAGATTTCTATATACGCTAAAGCAATATGTGAGAAATAAGGCTCGACCTGAAGGTTCAATTGCCGAAGCATACATCGACAATGAATGTTTAAATTTCTGTTCGATGTATCTTGACGGCGTTGAAACAAGATATAATCGTGCGGACAGAAACCATGAAGGAGTTAATATCAGCCGAAATAGTAGCTTGTCTATATTTTCTCGTCCTGTTCGGCCTTTGAGTGCCTCACAGGTTGAAAGGCTGACACCTTCAGAATGAGATTGTTCGATGGTTTGTTTTACACAACTGCCAAGAGATCGATACATATATGAAGTAAGTATTTTTTTTAGGAAAACTTGATGTACCTTGGTCAATAATTTAGTCAAATGTTTAAATACTGTTGACATGCATATGGGCGCAGTAAGCTTCTTGAGGAAATTGAGTTGCGGGAGTCTTCAAATGTCGAGAAAACACATCAGCTTGAGTTTGCTGATTGGTTTAAGAATCTTGTAAGAGATCTTGTTACATAGCTTGTCATCTTGTAGTATATAATTTATATTGAATACGTTCTGAAACGTTTATATATATGTTTGATCAGATGGTTAAAAAGCGAATTGACATGTCTGTAGAGGCAACTGATGACCGTTACTCGCTTGCTTGTGGGCCTGATAGACATATTAAACGGTATACGGGATGTGTTATTAATGGCATGAGATTTCACACAAATGCACGTGACGAACGACGAGTGACTCAGAACTCTGGAGTTTTGGTGCGAGCCGACCATGAAGGAACCGAAATTGATTTCTATGGTGTTTTAACTGATATCATTGAGCTGACATATGTAGGAGGGTATCGTGTTTTTATTTTTAAGTGCAATTGGTTTAATACAGGAGATACGAAGACAGGAGTTAGGAAAGATAAGTACTTCACTAGCGTGAACGTTAGTCGTACTTGGTATAAAGGGGAACCTTATATACTTGCGTCGCAGGCTCAACAAGTGTTCTAGTCTGCTTCAATTCCACAATAATTAATAATGTTGTTTTTTGACAAGTATGATGTCTGACATCATGCATATGCATGCTGTGCTCTATTCGCAGAAAACGGTAGCAACCTGAAACTGTATTTCAGGTCTTTATTTGACATGAACTTAGGTTGCTAGGCAAATTTTGAAATAGTTCTCTTTCCAGAATGTTAGTTGTGCTAGCCACCATTTTGTGCTTTGTATTCAACACATTTTGTGCCGAAATTAGTTCAACGTACTGTATGATGTCTGCATATGTAAGGAGGTATTCTAACATGAAACTGTACTTGTACATTGGCTGCACTATATGCCGTATGCAGTAATTGTAAGTCCAATGTGTGAAAACATATATTCAACGACAGCATGAGTACATACCTAACTAGGCAGGCTGTTGACGTGTATCGTAGCCGATATTCACTGGTGTTAAACCATACAGCCACAAGTTTATGATTATTTATTTCATTGTTTGCAGGTTTTAGCGTCGGTTGCATTGCACAGCTGCAGGGCATCGAGTGCTACACTTGCAGGTGATTCTAGACATGCAGTTCGATCGTACAACACGTCGTAGAAACAATCAGCAAATTTGGGCTTTATGAACTTTTTGAACTTTGAAACAATCAGCAAACTAAGTGTTTTGTAACTTAACTAAGTAGTACTGTTTTCCTTCGTACGACTTTTAAATTAGAGTGACCGTACTGGACGGTAACTAGCTAAGGATGCAGACTTGTTAAAAAAACCAACTCTTGAAGCCTTGTTCTTAGATTTCAGCACAGTGGTGCATATAAATGTTTGATTATGTTTATATTTTGGGTGCATATATGGTTGATCTTGACTTTCAGATATGCATATATGTAAAAATCTATATAATTTTTTTTTATTTCGTCGTGATTCAGGCGACAAACATGTATGTCGCCAGGAAGATGTAAAAGTGAGAAAGCATGTCTACTAGTGACAAACAAAATTTGTCACCTATGAACATAAACTACCAAAATTACTTGTAGGTAGTTAAACTAGAGACAGAAACAATTTGTTGTTAGATTTAAACTGTCAACAAAAAATTTTGTCGCTTTTTTTTTCTGCCGACGTAATTGAGATTTGTCGGCCTTAATACTAACGACCGACTTGTAGTGACCATTTTTCGTCAAAAAATTATTTGTCGGTAGAATTTCTACCGACATATTTGGCCTTTCTAGCGACAATTTTTTTTGTCAACGGAGGTTGAATTTGTTGTAGTGATGGCAATAACAAGTAAAGCGGATGGAACCAAGGGCACTCTACCGGAAGTTAACATGAGCCTTAAACCCACCTATAGGATTTATCAAACAAACTAGGAAGCGTGGACTTGATTATGGGTTCAACACCAAGGTCACTAAGTCCCCTCTCTTGACCATGTACCATTAAACCACTTCTTCAGAGACCCGTTTCTGAGAAAACACCCCGCCCTTACCTCTTGAGTGCATGGAAATAACTTGATGATCCAGCCATCAAGGATGAAAGAAACTATCCAACATGAACTGTTGGTGATTTTAGTGTCATCGGCCATTTGTGTAATCGGATTTACTTACGACCAAGTAGACATTGGCATTACGTTGTACACGCTAGGAGGTGTGGAGTACACGCGTGCACACAATTATGTTAATGACTTGGACAAGGAACTCGCGGACGGCTGCGGGGGTTCGGGGGCGGAGCCCCCGATGGGGGTCCGGGGGCAGCGCCCCCGGTGGGGTCCAAGGGGCAACGCCCCTGGCGGTGGTCTCGGAATTAATTTTCGGTTGGAAAACGAACTGAAATTTGGCAGTTGTAACCGCCAGATAACCGCCTTGTTCCCCTCTCTATTTTGTCAGTTTGGTCGAATTCAGAAAAATAGAACAATCATATTCGTTCTTGAACCTCTCTGTTTTATCCGATTATCGATTTCGTGTGTATACCACCGAAATACATTAATCTGAGAGTGATTCACACGACTCAGAGAGTATCCAAGTTCAATTGTTCCCGTTCTAAAATTCACCCAAATTTCCAACATGAACAAGTCTACCATTGTCGCACCCAAACAAAATGGCCAAGCAGCTTTGCCTACGGAACACAAACCATAATTCTGTCTCAAGGAAACAGTATGATGATGACTACTCCTCACTAACTTGAGCCCAAGGCTCCAACCCTACTAACGGAGTAACATCAGCAACCCTACTAATAATTGGTTTCATTATGGGTAATGGGCAATTACCAACTTACAACCCTGTGGTTTGGATAATGCCGCAAAACAACCCCTCTGTCAATCCAAACATGCGACAATTAGCACCCTACTGTTAGATTATGTTAGTTGGGGACCCCCACTCACAACAGTGCTAGGACAATAATGCCCTTATATCTGAGCACTAAAACAAAATGCCTCCAAACAAATCCTGAGAGTGCAATGACAACTTTGTCCCCAAACAAAGGGATACATCTGGTAAATAACGGAATATTATTATCTCGTGTAAGTTGTGTGCAATGACAACTTTGTCCCCAAACAAAGGGATACATCTGGTAAATAACGGAATATTCTCTAAGAGGTGTAACAATGTTAATTTACTGTTTGCAATAAGCTAGTATAATTACAAACGGAGTGTGCAATCAGTCAATAAAAAATGGGAATTGCAATCAGCCAATAATGACAAATTGGGGGTATATGCATGCCCCAATTTGAGTCAAAAAGAAAGGAAAGACGACAAAAAGTTGAAGCAACAAATAGAAATAAACATATAGATATATAGGTTTAAAATGGATGGAAACATACCCTCATCTTGGGGTAAAGAATTTCCTTACAAATGAATCACATAATTCACATGTAAGCGAAACAAATTATTCGCAAGAAACACGCACATAAGTAGAATGACACGGGAAACCATGATTACAAGCAATATAACATCAAAATTGGTGAATAAAACGGCATTGAGTTCCTGGTATGGCAGTACTAGTTATCATCAACACCACAGTAACTTGCAAGAGTTGCGGTGGGATCGCTTTCGGTGAGATTTACAAACTCCAGGCCGGAAAAGGGCTTGAAGAGCAAAGGGTGTTCATCATCTACAAGCTGTTTTGGTGTTTCGGTGATCCCCAACATGATAGAGGTCCAAGTGACAGCGTAGTTCACTTCACCCGTTTGCTCCGTTTGACCGTGCACGTGTGTTGGTGCATGTATCCTTCCATTGCTCCATCCCTACACCGCCAGGCCGTAAACACACATAAAATAAAAGTAATAGGAGGAAAATATAATATGGTTTGATTCATTGAAACTTAGAGCTAATAGAAGGTGATGAATTTGGTGAACTCTACGCACCATGAGCGGTTGGCCAGCCATGAAGAGGACGCGAGAAGGAGACGGGTGGAAAGGAAGCCAGTGTTGTCCGTCTTTGGTCTGGACCTCTAAATCTTTGACATCGTTCTGGTAAAACACAGTGAGGAAGGCCTTGTCTGAGTGGGACATTCCAAGTTTCACGGTCTCACTGATGGGCATTGTCTGTTGTTGTTTCGCTAACCCCATCCGATATATATACTCATCAGAGCCATCCCCATTTGTGTAGCTGTCTGTACCGTAACCTTCCAGTATCATTTTTTGCACGGTTTCAATCAATTCCCCCAATCGATCTGTCAGCGCTAGGCTACGCTCGCTGATAAATCACCAATATATATACTAATTAAAATGTTGACAACATATATTTGGAAGAAATTTGCATAATTTCCCTAATATCGGTGGTGACAGGGCCGTCTTAATTATTGCTGAAACGTTATAGTGCCACCAGAACTAGTGGGCCTGAATAGGGGTATTTGAGTACTTCATTTTACATAGAACATTTCATTCCAGTTGTCTTTCCCTTATATTGCGAAATGAAATGTAAATCTACGTACCAAGAAATAATTAATACATTGTATAACATGCATGCCGATGAAAGTATTGTTTTTGTTACCAGAAAGTATCGTTCCCGGTCGGCCAAAGGGCATTTGTGAACTGCTGTGTCCCGTGAAGACCGGCTCCATCCCGCATGGTGAAGGCTTCGGTGAAAGGATTGTCAGCAGAAAGGGGCAAGTAGAAGATTTTCTTTTCAGTATCAGCGCTACCGGATTTAGTTTCTTCAGGTAAAGAGAATAATTCTTCCGCAGCCTCGAAAAAGTTCTCACGTGTCTCCTTCGGTATGTGATCGTGAACCACCGCCACAAAACACCCGTAATCTTCGAGCGCGCGCCGGACTTCGTCAACCGCCAATTTCCAGTGACCAGTGTTCTCAGATGCCTTCAACTTTGGAAGGTGAATCACAGGAAGCACAGGCAGTGTTTGGGAGCTCATTTTCTCAGTTTGTTGATTGTAATCTAAATTGGATGGTGAAGTTCTCAATATCTAACATTTCTATTTATAGATGATAATATCAGCTAAGACAAGCAAGAAAAATTCAAACTCATATCCCACTTGTAATTGTTGCGCTTTTACTTTCAGGAATTTTATCTAATATTGTTGCTTGCAGTTTAGACAACCAAGAAAAAATCATGCTCATACTTTTATGCACGAGTAGACATGAGGAATAGGTACTAATTTGTCCCCTCGTCGAACCACTAACAAGGAACTACTAAATCCCATTCTCAGTGGTTTTCAGTTAGTTAAAATATCAGCAACTTGTCAAGAACCACTAACAAGGAGCTTATTAATCCCTTTCTAATGGTTTTTGGTTAATCAATAAGTTCAGCAACTTGTCCAGACGGCAGATGACTTGGAATGTGTTCAACACGATGGCTAGAGAACTTAGTTTTCAAATTTGACATTGTCTTTTATAGATACCATCTTCAATAGAACATTTAAACTGTTGTTATCTTCAAAATATAAAAGAGATGAAAAAGGTCGGTCCCTATTTAATTCGTTCTTTCTTTTAGAGGAAAATTATCTTTCCCTCTAAATAACTCTCAGCGTTCTTCTTTTAGCGGAAAATTATCTTGCCCTCTAAACGCAAAGAGACAGAAAATAGATTGCTAAATAACCCTCACAATTTTTTTATGCTCTAGTACAATTGAGCAATCCACCACTAACAGGAATTAATCCCCTAGTCGGGAACCACTAACAAGGAACTGCAAAATTCCCTTCTTAATCGTTTTCCGATAGTTAAAAAAACTAGCAACTTGTCGAGAACCACTAACAAGGAACTAATTAATCCCCTTCTAAAAGTATGAGGTTAATTAAAAACTTCAGCAATTTGTCGAGATAGCCAACCAAGACGGCAGGAGACTTCTTTGCTAGGGAATGTGTTCAACACGATCGTTGGAGAACTTAGTTTTTTGTCATCTTAAAAATTATGCCTACATGAGGTTAGAAAAAACGAGCTTAATCATTCGTTGTTGGTTAATTAATAATAAGAATAATGAAAAGCATAGAGTTGAGAATTTCAGTAACCTAGAAATATTGGTAGTTGCTTTGACATAGTTAAAGCCTCCCCAGCTTTGATTCATTTTCTTAAACATAGCGCAAAATATCAGAATGTTATACCTGGGTATCGGAGAGAAAGAACAATGCAAAAAAATAACAATAAAGTGCACACTGATATAGCGTGGTTCACTAGCATGATTCTAGCTACATCAACGGTCCAAAACCCTTATTTATGTAGAGAACACAATACAAATACAACATACACATGTTTTAGGCACGATGTAGGTCCTTTATATAGACATTTAGGACAGACTTGCTTCCCAAGACATCCCAAAACGACCCTAGAATGAACTAAGAAACAACTAAACTGACCCAGCTGTGCACAAGAGAATCCGGCAGGGAGAACTCTGTGTACACCAAGAGCAGAGGATTGGAAATGGCACGGGAAGAGTTGGGTTGTGTGTAGGGAGAGAGTAAGGCAGTAGTAATGTCCGAGAGAGAGACAGGGGTTTGGCAGAGCTTCCGCGTATGTCTGGTGTGTTCTCCTTTGTTTGGAAAGGTTAACGTCCTATATATAACGTAGAATGTGACCGTTGTAGTGTGGTTAATGCGCCCATCAATGGCGGCTTAATTAGCTTAACCACAACGGCACGTTCGTCCGCGTATATAGGGACCGTTACAGCACGTTATGCGCGAATACCGGAACCGTTATGGGGTTGACCGGGTTTGACCGGATTGACCGGGTTTATGGAGCTCGTGCCATAAATATCTCAAAAGCAGTTACTAAAGGTCGCGTGCGGGCTTGGCTCGCACGCGACAGGACTTACTCTAGCCTCCAAACCACTAAGTCCCTACAAGTCCCGTGCAGTAGTATGCGAGGGCCCTGTCTCGCAGCCCCCACGTGGATCAGCGCGGCTGGTGGTCCAGTGTGTGTGGAGCACAATATGGTGTGCTAGATGATTGCCACGTGGCCAAGATCTGTCAGCTCAGAAAGCACTATCTACATTAGCCCCCTTTCTGCGCGTGAAGACTCACAGGCGGATAGGCTTCCATGCGCAGGAACCAACGCACGCGTCGCCGCCACGCACCAATTCAAATGTATGCAGGTTCAGCCCCCGTGCGTGCCATTATGACCTAAAACCCCTAGAGTCGTGCCGTCTGGCCTTTAGGGTTTTAGGCGTGACGTCAGCATGTCCTGTGATTGCGCGATTCGACGGTGATGGTTGCGATTCGACTACTGAAAGGATGCAACCCTTCATTATTTTTGGATAAATACTCTGTACTCTCCATTGTTGCAAAACATCACTTCTTTCTCTTAAAGTGAATGATACCCGGAAGCCTTCAAGAGCAGATTCAGATAATCAATCACCAGTTCTCTCTTGTCAATCGTCTTCTTCAATTGTGCACATCCAAGCAAGTTTTACCAAAACAAGGTTGGCCTTGTTCAATTTTGCTTAATATACCAATGTATGCTGTGAACTGTGTTGGATCTGAAAACCCATATTTTCCATTGAAAGCTATGAAGAAGATCTTGCTCTTTGAACCCGATTTTGATTTAATCCCCAGATAATAAGGATCTTGAATGTAGGGTTTCTGAAATCCATGATAATGCAAATGATTCCAATCTTCTAACTTTGAAAATTGCCACTGGACTGTTCATCTTTCTTCCAATAAACCTTCGTATGCTTAGAGCTGAATCTTGAAATTCGAACTAAAGTATGTGTATTTCTCCCCCCCCCTTTTTTGTCTTGCTTTTCCGCAGGAATGGCAAAGACAAAAGGAACCAAACAAATTAAGGAGATCGAAGAAATACCTGATCTTCCCCGGACTTTATGGCGAAAAGCCCCCTATCTGGGTGGCAAAGACTTTTATCATGCTAGGGTTAAGGCAAAGAAATTGCCAATCGCTGTCTCCGGTGAAGAATTGCAAACGTTAACCCCTCCAGTTAGCTCGGCGTTGCTCGAATTGATCGATTCCGAAGATGTGGTTCGATTGGGAGTCGAAAACGGGTACTTCCCATACACTGCGATTTCTACTCAAGCATTTGTTCAGAAATTAGACTTCATGGATGAGTGGATTGACCATGTGTTGACCAATCATGCCGTGACTTTAAACGATGCCGGAATATACTTCGCAGTTCGTGCTATGAAGGGTGCTGCCGTGAAGCTGGATCAGTCCATGCTTCTAAACCTTCTTTCTCTTTACTCGCCTGCGACTCACACATTTCATTTTGCCGAGTTTGAGGCTGCTCCCACGCTCGAAGATGTGCACATGCTGTACGATCTGTCTCCCATGGGCGAGGTGGATCCCTTGAGTCCCTTGAGAACGGATGCGGAGATCGCTTTGTACAAGCAAATGGAGGAGTGCTTGTCAGAAGTGAAGAAATTTCCACCCGGTGGACTACTACAAAAGCCCATCTGCGAAGAATACTTGGAACAAGTCGGTGCAATACTTTTTCTGTGATTATGCGAACAGCAGCATCACCAAGGAGCTTCTGAGTCAAAACTCGAAGGCTAAGAACTATGTGAATGGCAAGAGTTATCACTTGACCCTATGCGCCTTCCTCTGTGCCTGGTTGTCGAGGTACTTAATCGATGGGCACCCGCATGATGGGGTCTTCTATCATGTTCTGCCTCTTGCTGTGAAATTGGCCCTCGGTCAGAAAGTCGCACTTGGCCCCTTAGTCTTGGGCACGCTGTACTACAGGTTGGACCAACTGGTTGTGGCAATGAAGGAATCGCGTGGGCGCCTCGACGTACTGACTTTCATTAACATTGCCTTCTTGACCATGTGGGTTTTCGAGCGATGGCCCTCTTATGCCCCAGTCGCTTCTAAGCCCAGCAAGTGGTGTACCCCAGGTACGGAGGAGGGGCGTAACAGTGGCAGGGCTACGAGGTGGTTCGGAACTAACTTTCCCAAGTGCGTTTGGAGCCTGATATGCGACAATCGGGAAGAGTTTATAGCTAGGCCTTATGCCATGCGCGTTGAGAATGTGCGATGGTTCCCAAAACTGTATCCCTCTAAGGCTGTTGCCTTCTCAGAAGAGCTCCTTTTTGAGGACGTGAAGCATTTCCACGAGCGCTATCGCGAGTTCTTTTGCTGGTATCTGAGAGGTTCTCTTTCTGCTCTTGCAGAGCATGTTCGCGAGCTCGCACCTAGGTACGAGAGGATTACCGTGGATGTCGATCCCACTCGCGTGTCTCCCCAGTTTGGCTTTGATGCAGTGGCACCCTCAATCTGGCCGCAGTCTATCATCAGAGGCTGCTACAAGCGGTTATTGTCTAGGGAGTGTAAAACAATCTTGATGAGCAATCTTCCCTTCGAGCAACCTCCAGGTAACCGCGACGGTGGCAATTCCAGAAACTGGATCGCTTACTGGAACGCCCAGCAGACAAGGTTTGAGACGCAGTCGGTCCCCCAGCCAAGTAGAGCTCATGTGATCAAAAGGAATTCTTTCCCTTTTCGTCCCAATTGTATCCTGGACAAGTCTGAATATGGTTGCTATTCATTGCTGGATCGCGAGAACCACCTATGTCCCTCCATCATTCTTGATGAAAAGATTGCCGCAGTCAGGAGAGGTGATTCGCATGTCATCAGATATAGCCAAACTTTTGCTAAGGTAAGCAATTTCTCTTGCATGCGCTAAGTTTCCTTATTCCAATATGTCAAAAGCTTCATGCTTCACTTTCTGTTGTAGTGCCATGTGAGGAGGTTTGCATCTGGTGAGCGTTCCAAATCGCTGGTCACCACCATTGTTACTGCGAGAAGACAAGGACAACCAGTTCGGCTGGCATCAAAGATGGATCCCGCGGTTGAGACCAAAATTCGTGAGATCATGAATGATTTTGCTGATTCGCTGATAGACAATACTCAAGCCTTGTCTCCTCCCAGGAATGATCCGTCTCCTCCAGCGACTGCTGCTCCGAGAGCGAAAAGGCCCAGACAAAGAGGAATCACAATCTCTTCCCCTAGGAGCACTCCAACTTCCCCTCCTGCGAGGTCCCTTACTGCCAGGGACAAAGGTAAAGGTCGCATGACCAGTAAAGTGCGGAAGGAGCTCGCAGTGGAGACCTTTGTAACGTTTGGCCAGGAGGAAGAAGAGGAGAGAAGAGAGACAAGAGAAGAAGATGAAGAAGAGGAAAGAGTTGAAGATGTCAGAGACAGAGAGAGAGATGCGATACAAGAGGAAGAGTCAGGAGGTATCTCAATCGTACTTCTCTTCTCATTATCTTAACTCTTTTGCAATCTGGTTTGAACAAATTGTTTCTTCGCAGATGATGACGATGAGACCATCAGTGGCCTTTTGGCCAAGAAGCAGAAGAGGGGTTCTCATTCTGGTGTTTCCGATGAAACCATAAGCGAGGATATTCTTGCCGAGTCCAGGAGAACAGCTGCGGAGGCTGCTGAAAGAAGAAGAAAGCGAGAAGAAGAGGAGCTCGAGCGCGTGAAGCAAAGGAGCCTAGAAGAACAACACGTCGACGACTTAGTGCGTCCAACTGATGAGGAAGATGTGCTTCCCGAAGAGGTGGCTCCTCAAGTTGAAGAGGAGGATGTGGCTCCAGAAGAAGATGAAGCAGCTCTAGAGCAATCCCAAGCAGACTTTGAAGAAATCGCAGGTGGTAATGAAGGTGAGATTTTTAATCTCGTAGTAACTTACCGAGATGTTATTGTTGGTGCGCTAAAGCACGGTGTGTCAAAAGCTGACATTCGCCGTTGGCTAGTAGGCAAGTGCGGTGAACCTTCAGGTAATCATTTGAGCAATATGTGTGAACTAGGCTTAGCAACCCAAACATAATCATGACTGGTTTCTTCGCGCCCCAGGTCACGCTCACCTTAAAGACATGCTTAATGAAGATACATTAATAGGGCAAAACTCCACGTCCTTAGCATATGACGAGGATGCTGCGATCCCACCTTCGCGTGGAGGTGCTCGCTCTTAGCTTACCAAAGACAATAAAATAATATACGATACAAGTTACCTCACACCATCGTATTTGGTATCGCAGGTAATGCTGATGAAGCCGTGTTGGAGCAAAGGAGTCAACCTTCTACATCCAATGTCCCGGTGCCGAGTTCTCATACTGAGAAGCCCGTCGCAGCTGCTGAATATGCAGGAGAGCCCTTCGATGACGTCATTGAACTTTCTGATGATGCCGAAGCTGACACCGTGTTGATGGAGGAAGATGCCCATGCTGGTGCTGAGGAAATAGGAACGAACGCTGCTGATGCTATTGCACCTGAAGGTATCCCTCATCAAGCTGCAACTTCTGCTGCCGCCATGCCTCCGGCAATGACTGAGCCTGCGGCACCTCTTCCTGCGTGGAACTTTTAGGGTTCGCAGATCGGGGCTGCAATCGCACCAGGTGCGGCTTATACTCTTCCTCCCAACTATGAGGAGTTAGAGCTCGCAGCTGATAGAAGGGCGATGGAGCGAGGACAGTCTTCAACTGCCCCAGCAATGCGCATTCCTTCTCTGCGCGAGATCCTTGAAGGAACTGGTATGTCGTGATTTGCTGTTCGCATCTTGCATTCTTTACTTGCGAGTTTGACAG
Source organism: Linanthus parryae (assembly GCA_023055425.1). NCBI lineage: Eukaryota > Viridiplantae > Streptophyta > Magnoliopsida > Ericales > Polemoniaceae > Linanthus > Linanthus parryae. The sequence continues at coordinate 91,333,678 of JALGPY010000004.1, read as the reverse complement.
TCTAATCTTGACTCTAACATTGCTTTAGGGTTGAAGCAAGCTGGCGTGAATTGGCCAGTTCGCATGCGCCTCTCCTACCCCCCAATAGTTTGCGAGGTCTCTAGGGATAGGCCCCTTCGATAGAAGGCTGTTTCTGAATGAAGCCATCTGGATTTTAGAGCAGCTGTCCGCGGCCACACCTGCGACCATTTCTCCTCAGAGCGCGGAATTGCTTTTTGGCATGTGCCAAAACCTTCTCGCCAAAGTTCAAGGTAAGCTGGGCTTTGGGTTTCTTGTCAAAAGAGTCACCCTGATTCGCGCGGCCATGACTTTGAAACGCGGCCACCAAAACCTCGCAGCTGAGAAGCAGAAGGTAGAGCAGCAAAGACAAAATGTTGAAGAGGCTGTGAAGCTCTTTCATGAGATGAATGCCAAATGCGAGCAATTGAAACAAGAAGTGGAGCAAGTGGAAAATCTGAGCCGTCAGTTTACTCCTGACGACTCCTTGATCAAAGGCTTATTTTGAAAAGTAGCAAATAAGTAGATAAAACATTTCTGTAATGTTGCTAGGGTTTATCCCCCTATTTTTTCAAAAAGAAATTTGAATGCCTGTTTTGCCCTTCTCGAGATTTGCTTGAGCATATCTGTGCATATCAATTATGACGTCAGCAATTGATATTCTGCCTTGATTTTCGCGCTAATTGCTCATTAGATAAGCACGCTTTCCTTGGGAAGTCCATCCGTATCATGACTATCCGTCATTAATTAGGATACGCAACCGAATCGTCGTAGCCTTTAGTAGGGTAATTAATTGTTACCTCTTTTCAAGGCGTAAGTGATTGATCCTTACCCTCTTTTCAAATTCTGCTGACTCATCTTGGTAACTGAAGAATCTCCACAAGGTCTATATAAACCCTACCTTTTGCTATTTGGGTTCTTCATCCGACAATGTGGCTTTTCGTGAGTCCTTACGACTGCTGGCTTCAACGCTTGTTTTTCGTTGATTCATGGCAGCTTCAAGTTGTGGAACCTGAGTTTGTGCTTTGCGCCATATAAATAGTTTCCAAGATCTGCTTCATAAAGCTTATTGATCTTCATAACCATTATAAAGAAGATGCAGATAATACCTCATGTTTGCTCGAAGAATTTTCTTCGTCTATTATGCTTGCAGGTCATGTTTCCGGCCACCTCCCGGCGAGGTTCAGCTCCGTACTGACCTTGCTACCGATTCGTAATGAACGGCGGAATTCTCCTCCAGCATGCCCGGAGGTTGATCATTCGCCACCACGTTCGTGAGCTCAGGGTGGCGAGCCATTGTGCTCGTTTCCGTGGACAAGGAGCCCATTGCCCGAGGAATGACTGCTCCCCTGTCTTGCACAGCCGCATACGCCGGAACAGGTGGTTCTTCAGGCACGTCTCTTGGGTGTAAGACCAAAGAATGGCCTTGTCAGATCCTGGGATCTTGGACATAGCGTCGCATAGGTCTTGTAAACATGGCGGGCTGCGGGCGGTTCCTCTCGCAGGAACACCCTACTTGCTACAGATCTTTGGTCGCAGATCTTTGTATCGCATAGTTTCTGCTAGGACCGTTAGGTCGATCCTTTTCCAGTTGGGATTCCCGCGATGTGTAACTTCTGCTTGTAAGTTACTATTTAGATGCATTGTAAGCCATGTTGGCTGCGTAGCTAGCTTGATTTGAGCTTTTTCGCTTGTAAGCTGCTATCTAGACAGATAAATTGTAAGTCATTTGACTCATAATGATAAATCACTTTGTATGATTTGCTGTCTTGTTACAACAAATTACGATTCCGCATGCGCGTTGGCAAATTTCGCCTTTTATAGTGTTGTATTCACACTTTGCATTGTTGCTATGATTGGCTATCTGTCGAATAGATTCGCAGATATGTTTTTAGATCGTTCGAGATCGTATTTGCGCAGCTTTGCTACCTTGGCGGATAGGCTTGCGATTTACTTTAGATTCAAGTGCAGGTGCTATCTCAGCAGATAGGCTTTTGTAGATCACTTGAGATCATTTTGCATAATGCTGCTATCATGGCAGATAGACTTAAGAATCATTTTAAGATCGCATTTGTATAGTGCTGCTTCGTGGCAGATAGGCTTGAAAGATCATTTAAGATCATACTCGCATGAGGTGCTATCGTGGCAGATAGGCTTAAAAGATCACTTAAGATCGTATTCGCATGGGCTGCTATCGTGGCAGATAGGCTTAAAAGATCAGTTAAGATCGTATTCGCATGAGCTGCTATCGTGGCAGATAGGCTTAAAAGATCAGTTAAGATCGTATTCGCATGAGCTGCTATCGTGGCAGATAGGCTTAAAAGATCACTTAAGATCGTATTTTGCGTAGGCTGCTATCACGGCGGATAGGCTTTTAGAAGATCACTTAAGATCGTATTCGCATGGGTTGCTATCACGGCGGATAGGCTTTTGCTAACAGTAATAATAAAAAAAACAGAGCAATAAAGATAGCTAGAAGCATAAAGTTCTTCTCATTTGGGAGAAGTCTTTTTATTATAAAACTCTCGTATGGGAGAGATGAGATTACAGTTCTCTCATATGGGAGAGAAGATGTGCGAGTCATAGCAATGCAGAGCATGAAGCAAACGTTGTAATATAACGCATGTAACGAGAGAAGTTAAGGGTAATACTTCTTAATCCAACGCATGTTGACTGAGCTTGGGGTTGAGGTCGTTCCATGTAACCTCCGTATGCTGCAGTAGCCACTGTCAAAGACCTCCGTGACTTCAAAGGGTCCTTCCCAATTGGCTGCGAATTTTGGGTGAGCTGCCTCGCGCATGCAATGGTCAGACGCGCGCAAGACCAGATCTCCAACTGCGAAATCTCGACGTTGGACTGTTTTGTTGTACGCACGAGCGATCCTTTCTTGGTATCGTTTGTTGGTCCTTTTAGCTTGCTCCCGCTTTTCTTCTAGCAGGACTAAGTCATGATCGCGTTGATTGTCATATAATGCATGAAAAGCCAATCTTGCAGAGTTAACCTTCACTTCCGCAGGTACCACAGCCTCAGCTCCATAGCATAAAAGGAATGGTGAGACCCCTGTGGGTGTCCTTGGAGAAGTCCGATAAGCCCACAGGGCTATGCTCAAAGAATCAGCCCACTTCTTGTGGTCATCTGCGACCATCTTGCTCAAAATTCTCAATAGCGTCTTGTTGGTTGCTTCTGCTTGCCCATTCCCCTTCGGGTAGTATGGAGTGGAGCATATCTGCCTGATGTTGTATTCTACTAGCTTTGAAACCACCTGGCGATTGACAAAAGGAGTGCCATTATCCGAAATGATGGTGTTGGGAATTCCGAACCTGCATATGATGCTTTCTTGGATGAAATGGACCACAGCTAGCGCATTTGCTGTCTTCAGTGGTATCGCTTCTACCCACTTGGTGAACAATTCGGTCGCGGTGAGAATGAAGTGATTCCCGTGCGAGGTCGGTCGAATGGGACCGATGAAATCCAGAGCCCATGTGTGAAACGGCCATGGTGTTCCCAATGCATGTAGATCTACGGCAGGGGCGTGCACTAGATTACCCTTGAATTGACACTCCTGGCAGCGTCTTACTTTGGTGCGGCAATCAGCCTCCATAGTGGGCCAGAAATATCCAATTGAGAGGAGTTGTCTGCATAATTTCGCACCTCCCTGGTGTTCCACCTGATGAGAAAGGTCCATCACTTCTTGTTCTTCCCTGCTGTCTAGACATCGCAGCAAGTTACCTTCATGGCCCCTTCGCCAAAGCAGATTTTCTTGCACCACATATCGGGCTGCTTTCCTCCTTAGTTTCTCGGCTTCTTTTCTCGACTCGGGTACAGCACCCTGGGTGAGAAAATCAAAGAGTGGTTTCCTCCAATCCGCATCCTCGTCGGTCAGAGCAATGAGTAAAGAGTCCTTGATCAGTGCGCAACTCTCGCACTTTCCTTGAATCAATGCTGCGGCCGTTGACATGTCCGGCCAATGAATTCCATACCTCTGGGCTTTCCGATAGATTGACACCTCACTTTCCCCGCAAGCATGTTGGTGAATCTTTTCTAACAGCAGTTGTCCCTCTTGCTCGGAGACGCATCGCATAAGTATTCCGCCAGGGCCCTTGTAATAAAGGGTGTTGTCATGTATGCAATAGCCCTTTGTGGATGCCCAGTTCTCGCTGCTCGTGCCTTCTGCGATGGCCCGTAAGATTGACTTTCTCCAGTCCGCATCGTCCATGCATTCATCATCGCACGCGTCTTATGTCAACGCCGAGGATGTTCGCACTTCAATGAAGATCCTTGCGGGACATTTGTCCGCACTGACCTTGGATCCCAAGGTAGCTAAAGCGTCAGCATGCCTATTGTCCGCTCGAGGTTTGTGCTCGTATCTAACGTCGCAGAACTGTTGCACCAATTTCTGTACCAGGGTCCGGTAGGGCAATAAGTTCATTTCCCTCAAACCATACTCGCCCGAGGCTTGTTTAACGATTAGCTTGGAGTCCCCCATAACCGTCAAGCTGCTTACTTCCAAGGCCTTTGCCGCGCGGAGTCCTGCGATGAGAGCTTCATACTCTGCTTCGTTGTTGGTAACTGCGAAGTCAAGCTTTGCGGACATCTATATGACTTCTCCATCTGGTTTGGTCAAGACTATCCCGATGCCTCCACCTTTCCTTGTTGACGAGCCGTCGAAATGGTGCGTCCAATAGGGAAACTCAACTGCGTAGATTTCAGGTCCCTCCAATTCTTCTTCAATCACGGGCTCATGACTGTTATCGGGGAACTGCGCCAGCAAATCCGCTACCGCCTGCGGTTTGATCGCCCGCGGCCGAACGCATGTGATCTCATATTGGGAAATGGTCATATACCACTTTGCCAATCTTCCCCCAGGAGTGGTGTGAGTCAGAAGATATCGTATGGGATCGCTCTTTGTGACCACCACTACTTTGTGCGAAGCAAAATAGTGTCTCAACTTCTCTATTACGAAGAATAAAGCAAGGCAATGGCGTTCGATGTCTGTGTACCTTGATTCTGCGGGCTGCACGATGCGGGAGATGTAGTAGATGGGCCTTTCTTGACCCTCATACTCTTGAGCTAGGAGTGCTCCTATAGACCTCCTTGTTGACGTCAGACACAACAAGAGCGGTGATCCGAGCAGAGGTGCGATCATTACTTTTGAAGATGTCAGCAGCTCCTTTAGTTTCCCGAATGCAGCTTCGTGCCCCGCAGTCCAGTTGTATATAGCATCTTTCTTGAGAAGATCACTGAAACAGAAGGTGATTTCGGAGATCGCTGGGATGAATCTTTGCAGATAGGATAGCTTTCCCAAGAAGGTTTTCAAGGCACTCTGGTTATACGGCGGAGTCATGCCAGTGATGGCTGATACTTTCGCAGGGTCAGGCTCGATTCCTTGGCGATGTAACACGCATCCCAAGAACTTCCCTGATGTTACCCCGAATGCGCACTTCATGGGGTTCATCTTCAATTGAAAGCGTCTGCATCTGTTAAACACTTTTCGCAAATCCGTCAGATATTCTGCCTCCTCCTTGGATTTGACAACTAGGTCGTCCACATAGATTTTCACTTCCTTGTGCATCATGTCGTGGAACAGGGCCATCATGGCCCGCTGATAGGTTGCACCTGCGTTTTTTAGGCCAAAGGGCATCACTGTATAGTTGAATACTCCCACCGGGGTGATGAATGCGGTTTTCCGTGCATCTTCGGGGTCCATCTTGATCTGATTGTACCCACTGAAGCCGTCCATGAAGCTGAACATGCGATGACCCGCTGTCGAATCAATAAGTAAATTGATGTTGGGAAGCGGAAAATCGTCCTTAGGGCAGAAACGATTGAGATCCCGAAAATCCACGCAAATACGAAGCTGCCCATTCTTCTTTACTACTGGCACAATGTTGGCCAGCCATGTGGGATGGTGATTTGGCTTTATGAATTTGGCATCCAGAAGTTTGACAATCTCCTGCTTAATCTTCACGTTGAGCTCTGGCCTGAAGCTCCTCGTGCTCTGCTTTACCGGTTTGGATCCTGGAATCACATCCAACCGATGCATGGTGATACTCGTATCCAGGCCGGGGATCTCATCGTACTCCCATGCGAATACTTCCTTGTACTCAGTCAAGAGCTGTAGCAATCTTTCCTCCTCTTCGCTTGTGAGGTCTGCACTTAGAAAGACTGGCCTCTTCTTTTCTTCGCTCGGGCTTAGGAATACCTCCTTCAGCTCCTGCTTTTGTGGTCTGGGTTTTTCTTCCATGCATTCGGGTGCTTCTTTAAGTTTCTCTTCTAGAGTGCTTGGCATTGGTTTTTCTGTCTCCGAAACATGCTCAATTTGATTGATTTTCTCAGGGATATCCCCATGCCTACGTGAGGACACCCCCGCGCACCTTCATATGTGATAGCATTTCTTCCCGTTGGCGTAGAAACTCTCTATCTCCTTGCCTTCAGGGTCATGCTTTGCTATTCTTTTCAGAGTGTAAACATTCTTTCGCTGGCAGGCAATCTGTGGCGCCTCTTCTCGCGTGAGCGGCTTTCCCTTGGCATCCTCTCTTGTCACCATCACCCCCGCAGGTGACTGATCTTTGATATCCTCCCATCGGGGCAAAGGAGTGGGGTTGAATGGCCCCGGCGTTTGCTCGTCTGCCATCTCGGTGAACCACACCGCCTCACTGAGATGCGCTTCATCCATGTTGAATGGATTCGTCGAAGCTGGTATCTCGACTATTCTGTCATTCCAAATGGCTTTCATCACTTGGTGAGTTGTTGAAGGGAGAGCATCAAAGCGATGAATCCAGGCTCGACCTATGATCATGTGATATGTAGTGTTCGCATCTATGACATTGAATTTCGCTGAGCATTTGATTTTGCCGATCTGGATACCCAGGCGGATCTATCCTATCGTCATTCTGGAGTCTCTTCCGAATCCCATCAGCGGGGATGGACGCTTGACAATCTTGTACTCTGGAATTCCCGCTAGCTTCAATGTATGGAGCGAAACAACGTTAACTGCTTCTCCTCCGTCAACGAACGCTCTTTTGAACTCCACGCCATTGATGATGGCTGTCATATACAGAGGCCTCTGGTGGCTCGCATCTGTCTTCTTGTCGCTTGCGGAAAAGGTTATGACCTTTTCTGTAGAGCGAGATGCCCTAACGACTTTCCCATTGGAGACTACGAGATCCTCCTCGTAGTCTTCTGCTATCCTTAAGATCGCCTTTGTCATTTTTGTCCGGCATTTTTCTGAGAAATTCATCTCATCGAAGAACCTGCTGAACCCGTGCGACCCCTTCATCCGGTCGGCACGTTCGTCCTCCGTGTCTATGTTGTAGTCCTCATCCTGGATCTCGGCGATGATGGGTAGACCATCCTCTGCGACCATTTCAAGATCCACAATTAAAATCATAGCGACCTCTTTGCCCTTCGATTCTTGCTCCGCATGGGCAGGGAGTGGATTGTTGCGCACATCCTGCCTTTGATCACTGACGATCAGTTCGCCATTCTTCATCTTTTGGCTAAACACGATTCTGAGCTTCTTGCAGTCCGCCGTGGGATGCATAACCTTTCCGTGATATTCGCACCACTTCGGGTCCCTCACCATCTCTCTAGAGGATGCCTTTTCGAGCGGCGGTAGGACACCGTCCTTACGCCACTGCCTGCAAAGGTCGCTTGCTTCTTCCACCGAACATGGCAGAGGTGGTGCATCAAAGCTCACTATCTTCGGCTGCTTTTGGGGTGAGACCGTATTCACTTCAGCCTCGCGTCCCCTCTTGTAGCTGAATCTCCCGATTTTGAAAGTAGTACCACCCGAGGATCGCTCAGGGGCGTTCCTCTTTTTCTGCCTCTCTACTATAGGCTCGATATTCTTCGTGCATTCGATAAGCTTTGAAAACGTAGGCGTTTGCAAGTTAATAAGCATACCTTTGTACTCGTCTCGCATGCACTGCAGGCATATCTCCACGAGTCTGCTTTCGAGCATCACATCTTTGCATTCCAAGGACTTGGCCCTGAACTTCTTGATGAAGGTTATTCCGTCTTCCTCGCGCTTTTGATACATCCGCGAGAGATGAATCATCGTCACCTTTTCCTCCATCTGGAAGAACTTGGTGTAGAACTTCTGGACCATGTCGTCCCAAGTCTTCACGGATCCGGCTTCCAACGTCCTGTACCACTTTTAAGCCACGTTCCCCAAGGATTTAGGGAACTCGCGCATCAGCAGTTTGGGATCAGCTCCATACGGCCCCATCACATCGATGAAACGCATGACATGCTCATGGGCGTTCCCATTGACATCTTCGAACTTGTCCCATTTAGGAGTCTTGTACCCGATAGGGTTAGGCATGAGAAAGATCTCTCGTGGGATTGGCGGATCGTTGTCAAGCTTCGGGATGATGGTATCCGCGAACGATTGGTGAGCCAGAATAGTGTCTATGAGCCGCTGCAGCGATGTCATACACTCCGGAGTGCTTCCCTCGGCAGCAGGAGGAGGGGTTGCCGCAGGCGGAGGCGACACATACGTCGCCGGAGGACTAGGGACGTATTGCGAATTCACGTTACCCCAGACTGCCGTTGGAGGAGGCAAGGGATACTGTGAGGCCGGATTAGGTACCAAAGCCGGAGGCTGAGGAGTATGAGTAGCGAGAGGCAACATTTGAGCTGTTGACCCCTGAATTGAGGGTAGATGCGTAGTCGTCGGTGGAGTTTGCAGATTAGGGTTGGGTGGTGTGGTTGACACTCCCAATCCTTGAGTGGTGGAGACTCCTCCTCTCTGAGAGACGGCGGTGGCTGGTGCAGGGTTTGGAGCAAGAGTCCCCAAGACAGCCATGATCCGTTCTAGCTGCGCAGATTGAGCTTTGAGAGCCTTCGCCTGACTCTGGATGGTGGCGTCCAAGGCTTCTAGCGTCGGATCTTCACCGGTAGCTGTAGGAGTACGGCGAATCTCCTCTCCTGAGGCGGCCTCCGTGGAAGGCGATCTGTTACTGACATCATCCTCCTGAGACATGGTTGCTTGAGATGGTAAGTTCACGTCAGGTTCACCAAAATGTGCACAAGAGAATCCGGCAGGGAGAACTCTGTGTACACCAAGAGCAGAGGATTGGAAATGGCACAGGAAGAGTTGGGTTGTGTGTAGGGAGAGAGTAAGGCAGTAGTAATGTCCGAGAGAGAGACAGAGGTTTGGCAGAGCTTTCGCGTATGTCTGGTGTGTTCTCCTTTGTATGGAAAGGTTAACGTCCTATATATAACGGAGAATGTGACCGTTGTAGTGTGGTTAATGCGCCCATCAATGGCGGCTTAATTAGCTTAACCACAACGGCACGTTCGTCCGCGTATATAGGGACCGTTACAGCACGTTATGCGCGAATACCGGAACCGTTATGGGGTTGACCGGGTTTGACTGGATTGACCGGGTTTATGGAGCTCGTGCCATAAATCTCTCAAAAGCAGTTACTAAAGGTCGCGCGCGGGCTTGGCTCGCACGCGACAGGACTTACTCTAGCCTCTAAACCACTAAGTCCCTACAAGTCCCGTGCAGTGGTATGCGAGGGCCCTGTCTCGCAGCCCCCACGTGGATTAGCGCGGCTGGTGATCCAGTGTGTGTGGAGCACAATATGGTGTGCTAGATGATTGCCACGTGGCCAAGATCTGTCAGCTCAGAAAGCACTATCTACACCAGCCGAGAGCCCTAGTACCTTTCGCACGAAAGACTTTGTTTCATAAGCTATTACCGTTCATGCGAATGAGCAGTATGTTCCTGGCGCTTCCTTCGTTGTCCGTTGGATCGTCGCTTCGCGTTCCTTCGTCTCTAACTCCTCGCCAAGCTTCTCAATTCAAGGCACATTTCAACACACATTGCCTTGAATCCTCTCTTCCACTTGCGTTTGAATTAGCTGATTATCTTCAATTCAATAAGTTTCTAAAACTTCGCCAAGTTCCTGCATTGAGTGCCCCATGCAATGCTTTAACTCCCATCGAGTTCCTTCAATCAAAATCCTATCAATGCTCCAATTGCGGTTGAGGTCCTACTATCAAACCCCCCTGTTTTTGTTCCAACTTCTACCGAGCTCCTACAACAAAACCCCCAATACGTTGCTCCAATCGCTACCAAATTTTGGCAATGTTTTGAGAATTTTTTTACATTTCAATCGAATTCCTGCAATTTTCCCCCCTTGCACACACCATATGCTCCCCCTTGCACTCCACTTAATTGTCGTGTTCCTCTTAAGAGACCCACCATGTCAAATACGCCTCCTCGTCAAAACAGGGATTTCGTGCCCCTCAATAGGGCCTAGAAAATGAAATCATGTGTGCCCCTCAATAGGACCTTCGTGATCACGTCGTCTTCCAGACACAACATGATCGTTGCGTGTTCACTTTCCTCCATCCTCTTGTACTCTGTGGTGGTTGTGCTTTCTCCCTCGTCCTCCGCCAACATCAACCGAAGCCATTGTTGCTTCCAAAATGAACGCACCTTGATCTTCCACAGATTGAATTTGCTCCTCCTACTATACTTGCCAATCTTGGTCATCCCTCCGAACATCGTACTCCGCATCTTCGAAACCCCCTTGATCGCATGATCCACCTAGATCGCAAAACCATACTTATGAATTTCAAAAGATTGTGGAACCCTAGCTCTTTAGCTCCACCTTAATCTTGGAACGCTGATGAACAGGCTCAGGAACAAGTTTTATAACCTAGGTATCATAAAGAGAGAGAGAGAGAACAATGAAAAAATAAGTCAAGAACCCATTGATGTGTCGTGGTTCACTAGCATAATGCAAGCTACATCCACCGCTTGAAGTCGTTGTTTATTGAGAGAATACTATACAACTAACACATGTTTAGGGACAACCTAGGTCCTTTATAAAGACATGTAAGACCAAATTTGTGCCCAAGACATCCCAAAACGACCCTAGAACGGAATAGGAAACAACTACACCGACTCAGCTCGGAGCCTCAGTACCTTTTGCAGGAAAGGTCGGCCCATTCGCACGAAAGGATTTCGTGCAAAAGCTATTCACATTCATGCGAATGAGAAGTGTGTCATACTTCTTCGTTCCTCGTCCATTTTTTTGTTTTTTTGCCTTGCTTCGTATCTAAGTACTCCCCGCCAAGCTTCCGTAGTCCATTCAAGGCACATTCCAACACTGAAAATGAATACAAGTTTTTATAGTATATAAATCAAACACTCTCTTACATAGCGCACAAAATACTAGATTGTCCATTGATACTGGCACTCCTCCCAAGGCTTGGAAACTTACGGTTTTATGTTCTATCCCACTCCTCGATTGGGAGTTTATTTCACCTTATTCATCTTTAACTAGCGAAACTTCACGCGATTTAGTTCTAATTTGTTAAGGCACACATGTATGAAACGTGTTAGTTCATGCTTATCAAGCTTAATTACATCCCTTTCTTACTCCGCACGGGATGATAGAGTTATCCACCGATCTATTTTAGCTATCAAATTTAATTAAGAAACGATATACGTCTTCTCTGTCTTCACTGCCTCGGTGGAGTACCTGCAGGACCTAGTAGTATAAGCATAGTAGATATCAAATAGATATACCTACACGTATGCGTTAATTTGGACTTTTCCTTTTAGCTTTCTAGGAAAGGGGACTGCGAGGAGTACAAACAGGAACGGGGATGAGTACAAGCATATTACTTGTCCCCCTGCAATGCTCTAACAAATTGGCAACACAATTTATACCATCACATCAACGTAACATTTTTGTGGTGACGCGATTCAAAATGTATAAGTAGTTATCTCATTGTGTGTGTTTATGTCGTCTTTTGTGGCAGGCCAAATGACGCCTCTACTCTTCAAATGCCTTGATCGTGTCCTCCCCCATTAGAGATTATAAGTAGTTATCTCATTGTGTCTGTTTATGTCGTATTTAGTGGCGGGCCAAATAACGCTTCTACTCTTTAATTGCCTTGATCATGTCCTCCCCCATTAGAGACTCGCCAATAATCGAAACAATTATGGTAAAACCTAGTTTCGGTATATATCAAAGGGTTCTAGGCTGTTCACTAGGCAAGTTACTCCCTATGTCCTAGGTTTATCTAAACGACAGAATTTTTACCTTAAACGACAATTTTCGACCGTCGTACTTGCCTACTTGTTTTGTAGTGATTTATCAAACAAACTAGGAAGCGTGGACTTGATTATGGGTTCAACACCTAGGTCACTAAGTCCCCTCTCTTGACCATGTACCATAAAACCACTTCTTCAGAGACCCGTTCATGAGAAAACACCCCGTCCTTACCTCTTGAGTGCATGGAAATAACTTCATGATCCAGCCATCAAGGATGAAAGAAACTATCCAACATGAACAAGTCTACCATTGTCGCACCCAAACAAAATGGCCAAGCAGCTTTGCCTACGGAACACAAACCATAATTCTGTCTCAAAGAAACAGCATGATGATAACTACTCCTCACTAACTTGAGCCCAAGCCTCCAACCCTACTAACGGAGTAACATCAGCAACCCTACTAATAATGGGTTTCATTATGGGTAATGGGCAATTACCAACTTACAACCCTGTGATTTGGATAATGCCGCAAAACAACCCCTCTGTCAATCCAAACATGCGACAATTAGCAGCCTACTGTTAGATTATGTTAGTTGGGGACCCCCACTCACAACAGTGCTAGGACAATAATGCCCTTATATCTGAGCACTAAAACAAAATGCCTCCAAACAAATCCTGAGAGTGCAATGACAACTTTGTCCCCTAACAAAGGGATACATCTGGTAAATAACGGAATATTATCTCGTGTAAGTTGTGTGCAATGACAACTTTGTCCCCAAACAAAGGGATACATCTGGTAAATAACGGAATATTCTCTAAGAGGTGTAACAATGTTAATTTACTGTTTGCAATAAGCTAGTATAATTACAAACGGCGAGTGCAATCAGCCAATAAAAAATGGGAATTGCAATCAGCCAATAATGACAAATTGGGGGTATATGCATGCCCCAATTTGAGTCAAAAAGAAAGGAAAGACGACAAAAAGTTGAAGCAACAAATAGAAATAAGCATATAGATATATAGGTTTAAAATGGATGGAAACATACCCTCATCTTGGGGTAAAGAATTTCCTTACAAATGAATCACATAATTCACATGTAAGCGAAACAAATTATTCGCAAGAAACACACACATAAGTAGAATGACACGGGAAACCATGATTACAAGCAATATAACATCAAAATTGGTGAATAAAACGGCATTGAGTTCCTGGTATGGCAGTACTAGTTATCATCAACACCACAGTAACTTGCAAGAGTTGCGGTGGGATCGCTTTCGGTGAGATTTACAAACTCCAGGCCGGAAAAGGGCTTGAAGAGCAAAGGGTGTTCATCATCTACAAGCTCTTTTGGTGTTTCGGTGATCCCCAACATGATAGAGGTCCAAGTGACAGCGTAGTTCACTTCACCCGTTTGCTCCGTTTGACCGTGCACGTGTGTTGGTGCATGTATCCTTCCATTGCTCCATCCCTACACCGCCAGGCCGTAAACACACATAAAATAAAAATAATAGGAGGAAAATATAATATGGTTTGATTCATTGAAACTTAGAGCTAATAGAAGGTGATGAATTTGGTGAACTCTACGCACCATGAGCGGTTGGCCAGCCATGAAGAGGACGCGAGAAGGAGACGGGTGGAAAGGAAGCCAGTGTTGTCCGTCTTTGGTCTGGACCTCTAAATCTTTGACATCGTTCTGGTAAAACACAGTGAGGAAGGCCTTGTCTGAGTGGGACATTCCAAGTTTCACGGTCTCACTGATGGGCATTGTCTGTTGTTGTTTCGCTAACCCCATCCGATATATATACTCATCAGAGCCATCCCCATTTGTGTAGCTGTCTGTACCGTAACCTTCTAGTATCATTTTTTGCACGGTTTCAATCAATTCCCCCAATCGATCTGTCAGCGCTAGGCTACGCTCGCTGATAAATCACCAATATATATACTAATTAAAATGTTGACAACATATATTTGGAAGAAATTTGCATCATTTCCCTAATATCGGTGGTGACAGGGCCGTCTAAATTATTGCTGAAACGTTATAGTGCCACCAGAACTAGAGGGCCTGAATAGGGGTATTTGACTACTTCATTTTACTTACTACTTCATAGAACATTTCATTCCAGTTGTCTTTCCCTTATATTGCGAAATGAAATGTAAATCTACGTACCAAGAAATAATTAATACATTGTATAACATGCATGCCGATGAAAGTATTGTTTTTGTTACCAGAAAGTATCGTTCCCGGTCGGCCAAAGGGCATTTGTGAACTGCTGTGTCCCGTGAAGACCGGCTCCATCCCGCATGGTGAAGGCTTCGGTGAAAGGATTGTCAGCAGAAAGGGGCAAGTAGAAGATTTTCTTTTCAGTATCAGCGCTACCGGATTTAGTTTCTTCAGGTAAAGCGAATAATTCTTCCGCAGCCTCGAAAAAATTCTCACGTGTCTCCTTCGGTATGTGATCGTGAACCACCGCCACAAAACACCCGTAATCTTCGAGCGCGCGCCGAACTTCATCAACCGCCAATTTCCAGTGACCAGTGTTCTCAGATGCCTTCAACTTTGGAAGGTGAATCACAGGAAGCACAGGCAGTGTTTGGGAGCTCATTTTCTCAGTTTGTTGATTGTAATCTAAATTGGATGGTGAAGTTCTCAATATCTAACATTTCTATTTATAGATGATAATATCAGCTAAGACAAGCAAGAAAAATTCAAACTCATATCCCACTTGTAATTGTTGCGCTTTTACTTTCAGGAATTTTATCTAATATTGTTGCTTGCAGTTTAGAAAACCAAGAAAAAATCATGCTCATACTTTTATGCACGAGTAGACATGAGGAATAGGTACTAATTTGTCCCCTCGTCGAACCACTAACAAGGAACTACTAATTCCCATTCTCAATGGTTTTCAGTTAGTTAAAATATCAGCAACTTGTCAAGAACCACTAACAAGGAGCTAATTAATCCCTTTCTAATGGTTTTTGGTTAATTAATAAGTTCAGCAACTTGTCCAGACGGCAGATGACTTCTCAGCTGGGGAATGTGTTCAACACGATGGCTAGAGAACATAGTTTTCAAATTTGACATTGTCTTTTATAGATACCATCTTCAATAGAACATTTAAACTGTTGTTATCTTCAAAATATAAAAGAGATGAAAAAGGTCGGTCCCTATCTAATTCATTCTTTCTTTTAGAGGAAAATTATCTTTCCCTCGACAGAAAATAGATTGCTAAATAACTCTCAGCGTTCTTCTTTTAGCGGAAAACTATCTTGCCCTCTAAACGCAAAGAGACAGAAAATAGATTGCTAAATAACCCTCACAATTTTTTTATGCTCTAGTACAATTGAGCAATCCACCACTAACAGGGAACTAATTAATCCCCTAGTCGGGAACCACTAACAAGGAACTGCAAAATTCCCTTCTTAACCGTTTTCCGATAGTTAATAAAACTAGCAACTTGTCGAGAACCACTAACAAGGAACTAATTAATCCCCTTCTGAAAGTATGAGGTTAATTAAAAACTTCAGCAATTTGTCGAGATAGCCAACCAAGACGGCAGGAGACTTCTTTGCTGGGGAATGTGTTCAACACGATCGTTGGAGAACTTAGTTTTTTGTCATCTTAAAAATTATGCCTACATGAGGTTAGAAAAAACGAGCTTAATCACTCGTTGTTGGTTAATTAATAATAAGAATAATGAAAAGCATATAGTTGAGAATTTCAGTAACCTAGAAATATTGGTAGTTGCTTCGACATTGTTAAAGCCTCCCTAGCTTTGATTCATTTTCTTAAACAGAGCGCAAAATATCAGAATGTTATACCTGGGTATCGGAGAGCAAGAACAATGCAAAAAAAAAAAAGTGCACACTGATATAGCGTGGTTCACTAGCATGATGCTAGCTACATCAACGGTCCAAAACCCTTATTTATGTAGAGAACACAATACAAATACAACATACACATGTTTTAGGCACGATGTAGGTCCTTTATATAGACATTTAGGACAGACTTGCTTCCCAAGACATCCCAAAACGACCCTAGAATGGACTAAGAAACAACTATACTGACCCAGCCGAGAGCCCTAGTACCTTTCGCACGAAAGACTTTGTTGCAGAAGCTATTCCCGTTCATGCGAATGAGCAGTATGTTCCTGGCGCTTCCTTCGTTGTCCGTTGGATCGTCGCTTCGCGTTCCTTCGTCTCTAACTCCTCGCCAAGCTTCTCAATTCAAGGCACATTTCAACACACATTGCCTTGAATCCTCTCTTCCACTTGCGTTTGAATTAGCTGATTATCTTCAACTCAATTAGTTTCTTAAACTTCGCCAAGTTCCTGCATTGAGTGCCCCATGCAATGCTTTAACTCCATCGAGTTCCTTCAATCAAAATCCTATCAATGCTCCAACTGCGGTTGAGGTCCTACTATCAAACCCCCCTGTTTTTTGTTCCAACTTCTACCGAGCTCCTACAACAAAACCCCTAATACGTTGCTTCAATCGCTACCAAATTTTGGCAATGTTTTGAGAAATTTTTTACATTTCAATCGAATTCCTGCAATTTTTCCCCATTGCACACACCATATGCGCCCCCTTGCACTCCACTTGATTGCCGTGTTCCTCTTAAGAGACCCACCATGTCAAATACGCCACCTCGTCAAAACAGGGATTTCGTGCCCCTCGATAGGGTCTAGAGAATGAAATCATTTGCGCCCCTCAATAGGACCTCCGTGATCACGTCGTCTTCCATACACAACATGATCGTTGCGTGTTCACTTTCCTCCATCCTCTTGTACTCTGTGGTGGTTGTGCTTTCTCCCTCGTCCTCCGCCAACAACAACCGAAGCCATTGTTGCTTCCAAAATGAACGCACCTTGATCTTCCACAGATTGAATTTGCTCCTCCTACTATACTTGCCGATCTTGGTCATCCCTCCGGACATCGTACTCCGCAGCTTCGAAACCCCCTTGATCGCGTGATCCACCCAGATCGCAAAACCATAATTATGAATTTCAAAAGATTGTGGAACCCTAGCTCTTTAGCTCCACCTTAATCTTGGAACGCTGATGACCAGGCTCATGAACAAGTTTTATAACCTAGGTATCATAAAGAGAGAGAGAGAACAATAAAAAAATAAGTCAAGAACCCATCGATGTGTCGTGGTTCACTAGCATAATGCAAGCTACATCCACCGCTTGAAACTGTTGTTTATTGAGAGAATACTATACAACTAACACATGTTTAGGGACAACCTAGGTCCTTTATACAGACATGTAGGACCGAATTTGTGCCCAAGACATCCCAAAAGACCCTAGAACGGACTAGGAAACAACTACACCGACTCAGCTCGGAGCCTCAGTACCTTTTGCAGGAAAGGTCGGCCCATTCGCACGAAAGGATTTCGTGCAAAAGCTATTCACATTCATGCGAATGAGAAGTGTGTCATACTTCTTCGTTCCTCGTCCATTGTTTTGTTTCTTTGCCTTGCTTCGTATCTAAGTACTCCCCGCCAAGCTTCCGTAGTCCATTCAAGGCACATTCCAACACTGAAAATGAATACAGGTTTTTATAGTATATAAATCAAACACTCTCTTACACACAAAATACTAGATTGTCCATTGATACTGGCACTCCTCCCAAGGCTTGGAAACTTACGGTTTTATGTTCTATCCCACTCCTCGATTGGGAGTTTATTTCACCTTATTCATCTTTAACTAGCGAAACTTCACGCGATTTAGTTCTAATTTGTTAAGGCACACATGTATGAAACGTGTTAGTTCATGCTTATCAAGCTTAATTACATCCCTTTCTTACTTCGCACGGGATGATAGAGTTATCCACCGATCTATTTTAGCTATCAAATTTAATTAAGAAACGACATACGTCTTCTCTGTCTTCACTGCCTCGGTGGAGTACCTGCAGGACCTAGTAGTATAAGCATAGTAGATATCAAATAGATATACCTACACGTATGCGTTAATTTGGACTTTTCCTTTTAGCTTTCTAGGAAAGGGGACTGCGAGGAGTACAAACAGGAACGGGGATGAGTACAAGCATTGAGGATTACTTGTCCCCCTGCAATGCTCTAACAAATTGGCAACACAATTTATACCATCACATCAACGTAACATTCTTATGGTGACGCGATTCAAAATGTATAAGTAGTTATCTCATTGTGTGTGTTTATGTCGTCTTTTGTGGCAGGCCAAATGACGCCTCTACTCTTCAAATGCCTTGATCGTGTCCTCCCCCATTAGAGATTATAAGTAGTTATCTCATTGTGTCTGTTTATGTCGTCTTTAGTGGCGGGCCAAATAACGCTTCTACTCTTTAATTGCCTTGATCATGTCCTCCCCCATTAGAGACTCGCCAATAATCGAAACAATTATGGTAAAACCTAGTTTCGGTATATATCACAAGGGTTCTAGGCTGTTCACTAGGCAAGTTACTCCCTATGTCCTAGGTTTATCTAAACGACGGAATTTTTACCTTAAACGACAGTTTTCGACCGTCGTACTTGCCTACTTGTTTTGTAGTGATTTATCAAACAAACTAGGAAGCGTGGACTTGATTATGGGTTCAACACCTAGGTCACTAAGTCCCCTCTCTTGACCATGTACCATAAAACCACTTCTTCAGAGACCCGTTCATGAGAAAACACCCCGTCCTTACCTCTTGAGTGCATGGAAATAACTTCATGATCCAGCCATCAAGGATGAAAGAAACTATCCAACATGAACAAGTCTACCATTGTCGCACCCAAACAAAATGGCCAAGCAGCTTTGCCTACGGAACACAAACCATAATTCTGTCTCAAAGAAACAGCATGATGATAACTACTCCTCACTAACTTGAGCCCAAGCCTCCAACCCTACTAACGGAGTAACATCAGCAACCCTACTAATAATGGGTTTCATTATGGGTAATGGGCAATTACCAACTTACAACCCTGTGATTTGGATAATGCCGCAAAACAACCCCTCTGTCAATCCAAACATGCGACAATTAGCACCCTACTGTTAGATTATGTTAGTTGGGGACCCCCACTCACAACAGTGCTAGGACAATAATGCCCTTATATCTGAGCACTAAAACAAAATGCCTCCAAACAAATCCTGAGAGTGCAATGACAACTTTGTCCCCAAACAAAGGGATACATCTGGTAAATAACGGAATATTATCTCGTGTAAGTTGTGTGCAATGACAACTTTGTCCCCAAACAAAGGGATACATCTGGTAAATAACGGAATATTCTCTAAGAGGTGTAACAATGTTAATTTACTGTTTGCAATAAGCTAGTATAATTACAAACGGAGAGTGCAATCAGCCAATAAAAAATGGGAATTGCAATCAGCCAATGATGACAAATTGGGGGTATATGCATGCCCCAATTTGAGTCAAAAAGAAAGGAAAGACGACAAAAAGTTGAAGCAACAAATAGAAATAAGCATATAGATATATAGGTTTAAAATGGATGGAAACATACCCTCATCTTGGGGTAAAGAATTTCCTTACAAATGAATCACATAATTCACATGTAAGCGAAACAAATTATTCGCAAGAAACACGCACATAAGTAGAATGACACGGGAAACCATGATTACAAGCAATATAACATCAAAATTGGTGAATAAAACGGCATTGAGTTCCTGGTATGGCAGTACTAATTATCATCAACACCACAGTAACTTGCAAGAGTTGCGGTGGGATCGCTTTCGGTGAGATTTACAAACTCCAGGCCGGAAAAGGGCTTGAAGAGCAAAGGGTGTTCATCATCTACAAGCTCTTTTGGTGTTTCGGTGATCCCCAACATGATAGAGGTCCAAGTGACAGCGTAGTTCACTTCACCCGTTTGCTCCGTTTGACCGTGCACGTGTGTTGGTGCATGTATCCTTCCATTGCTCCATCCCTACACCGCCAGGCCGTAAACACACATAAAATAAAAATAATAGGAGGAAAATATAATATGGTTTGATTCATTGAAGCTTAGAGCTAATAGAAGGTGATGAATTTGGTGAACTCTACGCACCATGAGCGGTTGGCCAGCCATGAAGAGGACGCGAGAAGGAGACGGGTGGAAAGGAAGCCAGTGTTGTCCGTCTTTGGTCTGGACCTCTAAATCTTTGACATCGTTCTGGTAAAACACAGTGAGGAAGGCCTTGTCTGAGTGGGACATTCCAAGTTTCACGGTCTCACTGATGGGCATTGTCTGTTGTTGTTTCGCTAACCCCATCCGATATATATACTCATCAGAGCCATCCCCATTTGTGTAGCTGTCTGTACCGTAACCTTCTAGTATCATTTTTTGCACGGTTTCAATCAATTCCCCCAATCGATCTGTCAGCGCTAGGCTACGCTCGCTGATAAATCACCAATATATATATACTAATTAAAATGTTGACAACATATATTTGGAAGAAATTTGCATCATTTCCCTAATATCGGTGGTGACAGGGCCGTCTAAATTATTGCTGAAACGTTATAGTGCCACCAGAACTAGAGGGCCTGAATAGGGGTATTTGACTACTTCATTTTACTTACTACTTCATAGAACATTTCATTCCAGTTGTCTTTCCCTTATATTGCGAAATGAAATGTAAATCTACGTACCAAGAAATAATTAATACATTGTATAACATGCATGCCGATGAAAGTATTGTTTTTGTTACCAGAAAGTATCGTTCCCGGTCGGCCAAAGGGCATTTGTGAACTGCTGTGTCCCGTGAAGACCGGCTCCATCCCGCATGGTGAAGGCTTCGGTGAAAGGATTGTCAGCAGAAAGGGGCAAGTAGAAGATTTTCTTTTCAGTATCAGCGCTACCGGATTTAGTTTCTTCAGGTAAAGCGAATAATTCTTCCGCAGCCTCGAAAAAATTCTCACGTGTCTCCTTCGGTATGTGATCGTGAACCACCGCCACAAAACACCCGTAATCTTCGAGCGCGCGCCGAACTTCATCAACCGCCAATTTCCAGTGACCAGTGTTCTCAGATGCCTTCAACTTTGGAAGGTGAATCACAGGAAGCACAGGCAGTGTTTGGGAGCTCATTTTCTCAGTTTGTTGATTGTAATCTAAATTGGATGGTGAAGTTCTCAATATCTAACATTTCTATTTATAGATGATAATATCAGCTAAGACAAGCAAGAAAAATTCAAACTCATATCCCACTTGTAATTGTTGCGCTTTTACTTTCAGGAATTTTATCTAATATTGTTGCTTGCAGTTTAGAAAACCAAGAAAAAATCATGCTCATACTTTTATGCACGAGTAGACATGAGGAATAGGTACTAATTTGTCCCCTCGTCGAACCACTAACAAGGAACTACTAATTCCCATTCTCAATGGTTTTCAGTTAGTTAAAATATCAGCAACTTGTCAAGAACCACTAACAAGGAGCTAATTAATCCCTTTCTAATGGTTTTTGGTTAATTAATAAGTTCAGCAACTTGTCCAGACGGCAGATGACTTCTCAGCTGGGGAATGTGTTCAACACGATGGCTAGAGAACATAGTTTTCAAATTTGACATTGTCTTTTATAGATACCATCTTCAATAGAACATTTAAACTGTTGTTATCTTCAAAATATAAAAGAGATGAAAAAGGTCGGTCCCTATCTAATTCGTTCTTTCTTTTAGAGGAAAATTATCTTTCCCTCGACAGAAAATAGATTGCTAAATAACTCTCAGCGTTCTTCTTTTAGCGGAAAATTATCTTGCCCTCTAAACGCAAAGAGACAGAAAATAGATTGCTAAATAACCCTCACAATTTTTTTATGCTCTAGCACAATTGAGCAATCCACCACTAACAGGGAACTAATTAATCCCCTAGTCGGGAACCACTAACAAGGAACTGCAAAAGTCCCTTCTTAATCGTTTTCCGATATTTAAAAAAACTAGCAACTTGTCGAGAACCACTAACAAGGAACTAATTAATCCCCTTCTGAAAGTATGAGGTTAATTAAAAACTTCAGCAATTTGTCGAGATAGCCAACCAAGACGGCAGGAGACTTCTTTGCTGGGGAATGTGTTCAACACGATCGTTAGAGAACTTAATTTTTTGTCATCTTAAAAATTATGCCTACATGAGGTTAGAAAAAACGAGCTTAATCATTCGATGTTGGTTAATCTATATTATATATAAAAGTTAGGAGGTGAGCAAATATTCATCCTCCATATGCCATTTGTCAAAATATTCACTCTACCTATGACATTTGTCATCCACATCATGTCCTACATGTCCGTAATAACCAATTAAAATGTTCCATGTTATTTATATATTATAATTAGATGATGGAGTTAAAAAAAGAGTCTTAATTAACACTAAATACAAAATTGTAACTTACGCATTAAAGTGCAAACTCTTATGGTTTTACTTATAAAAAAAATACAATTTCTAGAAATTAAATGAGAAATGGATGACTGAGTTGACAATAAACTATTTTTTCTACTAACATGCATTTAGTTATGCTTATATTTCATTTTTTTTTTTGTAAATGTATTTCTTTATTTCAATAGTATCATTTTGACAAAAGCGTTCTAAAACTTATTATGAAACATGCCGTCAAGATTTTCATAATGAATGAAAATTAGTTTTCAAAACCAATGAATTACAATTAAATTACTCAGTTACTTGAGATTAGCATATAAGTTGGTTAATATTCATTGTTCATATGCCATTTGTCAAAATATTCACTCTCCCTATGACATTTGTCATCCACATCATGTCCTACATGTCTGTAACAACTAATTAAAATGTTCCATGTCATTCATATAATAATTAGACGAGGGGGTTAAGAAAGAGTCTTAATTAACAGTAAATACAAAAATTGTAACTTCCATGAATGATAAATCATAGATCGAACCGCCGAATCGGAAAAATTGGGTGCCGTTAAAGTGCAAACTTTTATGGTTTTATTAATAAAGAAAATTCAATTTTAATAAATTAAATGAGAAAGGGAGGATTTTTTTTGAAGGCAGAAAGGGAGGAATTAGTTGAAAATAAAGTATTTTTTTCTACTAACATGTATTTAGTTATGGTTATATTTGTTTGTAAATGTATTTCAATAGTACCATTTTGACAAAAGCGTTCTAAAACTTATTATGAAAGATGTCGTCAAGATTTTCATAATGAATGAAAATCATTTTTCAAAGCCAATGAATTACAATTTACCTTTAAATTACTTAATTACTTGAGATTAGCATATATGTTGTTCTATTTTGGTTTTTGAATCTATTTTAGTTATGCATATGTTTGTTTGTTTTTGTTTTTGTTTTAGCTTTTTTGTTTTTTGTTTTTTGTTTTTTTTTTGTAAATGTTGGCCTCCATTTCAATAGTACAATTGCGAAAAAGCGTTCTACAACTTATTATGAAAAATTTTCTCAAGATTTTCATAATGATGATATTTTTTTTTTTTTTGAAATCCAATGAATTAAAACTAAAATTACTAAAATTACTCCAGATTGAATATCCTCTATTATGGTCATAAATTATTTTTGGAAAATCTATTAGCAAGAGTGACATATTTGTTTCAATTGCACCAAACCATTTCTTAAACATTAACCTATGGCTCACCCAAAGCATGCAAATTCATTCCGTTATATATTTTTAACTTTTAATTAAAAAAAATAAGAAGAAAAGTGTATGACATTCGGTATTATTTTTTAAAACAAACTATATTATTTAGGGTCTTTTGAGAATGAATGAATAACAAATTCAAAGTACTTAATTACTAAGAACCGACGATTCTAAATTGCATCTTTGAAAAAGGTACGAGCATATGAATAATATTTTTAGATACATGAATGCTTCATTTCCTATTTAAGCATTACTTTAAAAAAATAAGTGCATAAAATAAATATAAATACTATGAGATATAAATTCAATTTCACAATATATTACAAATATCATTTAACATGTCACTCAGTATTAAATTGCCTTAAATTTAAAATTAAATTTTACAAACTTATTAATAAAATTTCAGAAAATATTAATTACCGAAGATATTTGCTTAATCTCTAACTTGCAGGTTGCTCCACACACCCAAATTTATTTATTTTATATTAAATTTTTGTTCAATTTTTTAAATGAAAAATAAAGAGTACTTTTTACAAAAGATTGTCATTTAGAAACAAAATTTAGTAAAGCACCTGACACAAGCTAAAATTTTGCGAAACATAGCTATGTGATTGATTGAATTATTTATTATGACAGTGCATATTTTTAATTTTTAATAAAAATGTGTGAATTTTATTTTAATAATACAATAAGGAACAAAATGTTCTGAACATAACTCTGTTATAAGACAAACTTTTATCAACTTAATAGTGAAACAAAGGATTTTAATTACACCTAATTTTTTTTAACTGTTAACTTATGGCTAACTCGAAATCTTAGAATTTAATTTATTTATTATATATTTATTAAATTTTAATTATCAAAGTTAGTAATATGTAAATTTTTCATAAAAAATAAAATTTTCAGTGACAATAAAAATTCGTAAAGCTTTAAAGTGTTCCAATTTTTTGTTTGATTAGTCAACATTTCTTATAAGTATTTTTGCACATTCTAATTGAACACACTCAGAAATATTTAGGTCGATTCAAACTATTTTACACGGATCTAATTAGTTTTTCATTCTCTTTTTACTTACATTTTTGCAATAAGTTTCTATGAAAGATTATACAACAGTGCTAAAACATAGTAACGTGTAAAAGAAGCTAGACATATCTTCCACATGATGTCATGCATGTCAAGTAATAGTCAATTAAAATTCTCCATATCATTTATTTATTCTAATAAGTATGAGTTAGTTAGATGATCGATGCTTAGTTATTCCTAAATAAAAGAAATATGATATTTGGTTTAGTTGTTTCTAACAATGTGGATAAGTGAGGCATACAAGAGAAATAGAACATATTTCGACTTTCCTAAAAAAATACGTCTTTCAGCTGCTAACCGCAAGTTATAAACATTTCCATTTTCAGTCCCATTAGCTAAGAGAAATCATTTGATTCGTATAGAAAATCAAATTAATAGAATAGTTATATCATGTTCCTCATCTTATCTTTATATGTAATATATAAAACAAAAAAGTCATGAGGTGAAACCATGTGTCTCGATCTGGCTTTAAAAAGTTAATATAAGCAAGACAACTGTCATCGAACATGTTTATTTGCAAATGTCAACCACTAAAACATTGACATGTAATCACATATTGCTTAGTCATTATGATTTCTAATGATTTTTTGTCATATTTGTAACTCATGAACTGTAATCGCTCATTTAAGCATTTTAGTGGTAGGCAATTGGGAATGTTCATTCATATTTTGCTGTAATTTTACTATTGAAGATTTTATTCTTGAATTTGACAAAGTTAAAAGAGATTTTATTTTCATGATATAATAATTTTAAATATCATCTTATATTGCATGTTATGGAATAATAATAATAAACTTATTTAATAACATGAGAACATGATTTTTTTTCATGTATTCTTTTAGTGCTAACAATGGAGTTTTTCTTCCAATAAATGCATTAATTAATATTATAAATATACATACATATCTAAATTTATAGAATATTATATTAATTTCACCTTTAATAATATGGTACGTAATCTCATATTCACACTCAAAATTTTCGTAAATACTTTTTTATTAAACTGTATTTTAAAGACAATAATCTTTTCAGGGACATATTACACGAATCTTATATTTTTTTATGAATGATAACTTTGATAAGGATGCAAGAAGTTTTAACTTGATAGGGATTACAAACATGATATAATACATACTAACTCAGTACTACACTTATAGTCTTATTGTTCATTTCTTTCATGTGATGTTGAACACTTTACCTTGTAAATAAATGTATAATCTATCTATATCTATATTATTTAAGTATGATAAAAATACAAAAAGGAGGAGATGAAGTTTTCCCCACTGCAGCCCATATATAAAATATCATTCATACAGATTAGTCGCAAAAAAATTTAAACAATTATTGTGAACAAAGAAAATTGTAATCCTACATGTCTATTTGTAAAATGACAACAAGTAAAGTTGACAAGTGATCACATATTGCTTAGTAGTCATATGATTTTTAATGCTACTCTATATATTCATAACTCATGAACAATAATAACTCATTTAAGTATTTTAATGATAGCCCATTTGTCATGAATTGACTACCACAAAAAACCACGATGGCATATAAATTTAATTTAAACCAATTTTATTTGGTAAATCCAGTATTCATCTAAATTCTCTGTTTTATTGATCACAATTTTCTTTTTAACTGAAGGATAATATAATGTTTAACTCTTGATCAGGAAATAAATTACTTCCATTTATTATATACTAATATCTATTAATATAGATTGAATTGAATAAATTCATTGTTCATTTATATATAAAAATTACAAAAATATTTAGAAACAACTTTAAGGGAATAGAACAAAGCATCGAAACTTGAGAATTACATGTTCCATCTTTTTTTTTTTGTGTAATGCATTTGCAGCCAATAGTTGAAACTGTAATTTTATTTTTATACACGTGGAGAAATTTTTAAAGTGTTTGTTGACATTTAACTTATCAAATTTAGTAGAAAAATATAGAACTCCTATAATCAAGAAAGTATAACTCATAAAAAGAACATCAAAAAACTCATTTATATTACTTAACACAGTAAAAATTTAAATCAAACAGTGTTGTGCACTTGACAAGTAAATAAGATGTCCCTCACAGAAATATTGCAGTGTACGTATATATTCTGTAACCCGCGCGTATGCGCGGGGTCACGCCTAGTTAATAATAAGAATAATGAAAAGCATATAGTTGAGAATTTCAGTAACCTAGAAATATTGGTAGTTGCTTCGACTTTGTTAAAGCCTCCCCAGCTTTGATTCATTTTCTTAAACAGAGCGCAAAATATCAGAATGTTATACCTGGGTATCGGAGAGCAAGAACAATGCAAGAAAATAAAATAAAGTGCACACTGATATAGCGTGGTTCCTAGCATGATTTATGTAAAGAACACAATACAAATACAACCCACACATGTTTTAGGCACGATGTATGTCCTTTATATAGACATTTAGGACAGACTTGCTTCCCAAGACATCCCAAAACGACCCTAGAATGGACTAAGAAACAACTATACTGACCCAGCCGAGAGCCCCAGTACCTTTCGCACGAAAGACTTTGTCGCAGAAGCTATTCCCGTTCATGCGAATGAGCAGTATGTTCCTGGCGCTTCCTTCGTTGTCCGTTGGATCGTCGCTTCGCGTTCCTTCGTCTCTAACTCCTCGCCAAGCTTCTCAATTCAAGGCACATTTCAACACACATTGCCTTGAATCCTCTCTTCCACTTGCGTTTGAAATAGCTGATTATCTTCAATTCAATAAGTTTCTTAAACTTCGCCAAGTTCCTGCATTGAGTGCCCCATGCAATGCTTTAACTCCCATCGAGTTCCTTCAATCAAAATCCTATCGATGCTCCAACTGCGGTTGAGGTCCTACTATCAAACCCACTGTTTTTTATTCCAACTTCCACCGAGCTTCTACAACAAAACCCCCAATATGTTGCTCCAATTGCAACCAAATTTTGGCAATGTTTTGAGAAATTTTTTACATTTCCATCGAATTCCTGCAATTTTCCCCCCTTGCACACACCATACGCGCCCCCTTGCACTCCACTTGATTGCCGTGTTCCTCTTAAGAGACCCACCATGTCAAATACGCCACCTCGTCAAAACAGGGATTTCGTGCCCCTCGATAGGGCCTAGAGAATGAAATCATTTGCGCCCCTCAATAGGACCTCCGTGATCACGTCGTCTTCCATACACAACATGATCGTCGCGTGTTCACTTTCCTCCATTCTCTTGTACTCTGTGGTGGTTGTGCTTTCTCCCTCGTCCTCCCGCCAACAAAAACCAAAGCCATTGTTGCTTCCAAAATGGATCTTCCACAGATTGAATTTGCTCCTCCTACTATACTTGCCGATCTTGATCATCCCTCCGGACATCGTACTCCAAAGCTCCGAAACCCCCTTGATCGCGTGATCCACCTAGATCGCAAAAACCATACTTATGAATTTCAAATGATTGTGGAACCCTAGCTCTTTAGCTCCACCTTAATCTTGGATCGCTGATGACCTGGCTCAGGAACAAGTTGTATAACCTAGGTATCATAAAGAGAGAGAGAACAATGAAAAAATAAGTCAAGAACCCATCGATGTGACGTGGTTCACTAGCATAGTGCAAGCTACATCCACCGCTTGAAACCGTTGTTCATTGAGAGAATACAATACAACTAACACATGTCTAGGGACAACCTAGGTCCTTTATACAATACAAATAACATATCTAAGTACTCCCCGCCAAGATTCCGCAGTCCATTCAAGGCACATTCCAACACTGAAAATGAATACAGGTTTTTATAGTATATAAATCAAACACTCTCTTACATAGTGCACCAAATCCTAGATTGTCCATTGATATTAGCACTCCTCCCAAGGCTTGGAAACTTACGGTTTTATGTTCTATCCCACTCCTCAATTGGGAGTTTATTTCACCTTATTCATCTTTAACTAGCGAAACTTCACGCGATTTAGTTCTAATTTGTTAAGGCACACATGTATGAGGCGTGTTAGTTCATGCTTATCAAGCTTAATTACATCCATTTTTTACTTCGCACGGGATGATAGAGTTATCCACCGATCTATTTTAGCTATCAAATTTAATTAAGAAACGACATACGTCTTCTCTGTCTTCACTGCCTCGGTGGAGTACCTGCAGGACCTAGTAGTATAATCATAGTAGATATCAAATAAATATACCTACACGTATGCGTTTATTTGGACTTTTCCTTTTAGCTTTCTAGGAAAGGGGACTACGAGGAGTACAAAGAGGAACGGGGATGAGTACAAGCATTGTGGATTACTTGTCCCCCTGCAATGCTCCAACAAATTGGAAACACAATTTATACCATCACATCAACATTCGACGCGATTCAAAATGTATAAGTAGTTACCTCATTGTGTGTGTTTATGTCGTCTTTTGTGGCAGGCCAAATGACGCACCTACTCTTCAAATGCCTTGATCGTGTCCTCCCCCATTAGAGATTATAAGTAGTTATCTCATTGTGTCTGTTTATGTCGTCTTTAGTGGCGGGCCAGATGACGCTTCTACTCTTTAATTGCCTTGATCATGTCCTCCCCCATTAAAGACTCACCAATAATCGAAACAATTATGGTAAAACCTAGTTTCGGTATATTTCACAGGGGTTCTAGTCCTACCATTATAGTAAGCAATATTTTTTTCCTACCATTATTCTCTCACTAACTTTTTATCAAGTCATTTACCATAATTCCGCATTTTTAACTGTTTGATGACGTCATAATTAATTAGAACAGTACTCTATTATGAGTTAAAAAAAATGGAAAGACGACAAAAAGTTGAAGCAAACACAAATAGATGTAAACATATAGATATAAGGGTTTAAAATGGATGGAAACATTCCCTCATACTGGGATATACATTTTCCTTACAAATGAATCACATACATGTAAACAAAAATGATTATTAGTAAGCATATAGATATATAGGTTTAAAATGGATGGAAACATACCCTCATCTTGGGGTAAAGAATTTCCTTACAAATGAATCACATAATTCACATGTAAGCGAAACAAATTATTCGCAAGAAACACGCACATAAGTAGAATGACACGGAAAACCATGATTACAAGCAATATAACATCAAAATTGGTGAATAAAACGGCATTGAGTTCCTGGTATGGCAGTACTAATTATCATCAACACCACAGTAACTTGCAAGAGTTGCGGTGGGATCGCTTTCGGTGAGATTTACAAACTCCAGGCCGGAAAAGGGCTTGAAGAGCAAAGGGTGTTCATCATCTACAAGCTCTTTTGGTGTTTCGGTGATCCCCAACATGATAGAGGTCCAAGTGACAGCGTAGTTCACTTCACCCGTTTGCTCCGTTTGACCGTGCACGTGTGTTGGTGCATGTATCCTTCCATTGCTCCATCCCTACACCGCCAGGCCGTAAACACACATAAAATAAAAATAATAGGAGGAAAATATAATATGGTTTGATTCATTGAAACTTAGAGCTAATAGAAGGTGATGAATTTGGTGAACTCTACGCACCATGAGCGGTTGGCCAGCCATGAAGAGGACGCGAGAAGGAGACGGGTGGAAAGGAAGCCAGTGTTGTCCGTCTTTGGTCTGGACCTCTAAATCTTTGACATCGTTCTGGTAAAACACAGTGAGGAAGGCCTTGTCTGAGTGGGACATTCCAAGTTTCACGGTCTCACTGATGGGCATTGTCTGTTGTTGTTTCGCTAACCCCATCCGATATATATACTCATCAGAGCCATCCCCATTTGTGTAGCTGTCTGTACCGTAACCTTCTAGTATCATTTTTTGCACGGTTTCAATCAATTCCCCCAATCGATCTGTCAGCGCTAGGCTACGCTCGCTGATAAATCACCAATATATATATACTAATTAAAATGTTGACAACATATATTTGGAAGAAATTTGCATCATTTCCCTAATATCGGTGGTGACAGGGCGGTCTAAATTATTGCTGAAACGTTATAGTGCCACCAGAACTAGAGGGCCTGAATAGGGGTATTTGACTACTTCATTTTACTTACTACTTCATAGAACATTTCATTCCAGTTGTCTTTCCCTTATATTGCGAAATGAAATGTAAATCTACGTACCAAGAAATAATTAATACATTGTATAACATGCATGCCGATGAAAGTATTGTTTTTGTTACCAGAAAGTATCGTTCCCGGTCGGCCAAAGGGCATTTGTGAACTGCTGTGTCCCGTGAAGACCGGCTCCATCCCGCATGGTGAAGGCTTCGGTGAAAGGATTGTCAGCAGAAAGGGGCAAGTAGAAGATTTTCTTTTCAGTATCAGCGCTACCGGATTTAGTTTCTTCAGGTAAAGCGAATAATTCTTCCGCAGTCTCGAAAAAATTCTCACGTGTCTCCTTCGGTATGTGATCGTGAACCACCGCCACAAAACACCCGTAATCTTCGAGCGCGCGCCGAACTTCATCAACCGCCAATTTCCAGTGACCAGTGTTCTCAGATGCCTTCAACTTTGGAAGGTGAATCACAGGAAGCACAGGCAGTGTTTGGGAGCTCATTTTCTCAGTTTGTTGATTGTAATCTTAATTGGATGGTGAAGTTCTCAATATCGAACATTTCTATTTATAGATGATAATATCAGCTAAGACAAGCAAGAAAAATTCAAACTCATATCCCACTTGTAATTGTTGCGCTTTTACTTTCAGGAATTTTATCTAATATTGTTGCTTGCAGTTTAGAAAACCAAGAAAAAATCATGCTCATACTTTTATGCACGAGTAGACATGAGGAATAGGTACTAATTTGTCCCCTCGTCGAACCACTAACAAGGAACTACTAATTCCCATTCTCAATGGTTTTCAGTTAGTTAAAATATCAGCAACTTGTCAAGAACCACTAACAAGGAGCTAATTAATCCCTTTCTAATGGTTTTTGGTTAATTAATAAGTTCAGCAACTTGTCCAGACGGCAGATGACTTCTCAGCTGGGGAATGTGTTCAACACGATGGCTAGAGAACATAGTTTTCAAATTTGACATTGTCTTTTATAGATACCATCTTCAATAGAACATTTAAACTGTTGTTATCTTCAAAATATAAAAGAGATGAAAAAGGTCGGTCCCTATCTAATTCGTTCTTTCTTTTAGAGGAAAATTATCTTTCCCTCGACAGAAAATAGATTGCTAAATAACTCTCAGCGTTCTTCTTTTAGCGGAAAATTATCTTGCCCTCTAAACGCAAAGAGACAGAAAATAGATTGCTAAATAACCCTCACAATTTTTTTATGCTCTAGTACAATTGAGCAATCCACCACTAACAGGGAACTAATTAATCCCCTAGTCGGGAACCACTAACAAGGAACTGCAAAAGTCCCTGCTTAATCGTTTTCCGATAGTTAAAAAAACTAGCAACTTGTCGAGAACCACTAACAAGGAACTAATTAATCCCCTTCTGAAAGTATGAGGTTAATTAAAAACTTCAGCAATTTGTCGAGATAGCCAACCAAGACGGCAGGAGACTTCTTTGCTGGGGAATGTGTTCAACACGATCGTTAGAGAACTTAATTTTTTGTCATCTTAAAAATTATGCCTACATGAGGTTAGAAAAAACGAGCTTAATCATTCGTTGTTGGTTAATCTATATTATATATAAAAGCTAGGAGGTGAGCAAATATTCATCCTCCATATGCCATTTGTCAAAATATTCACTCTACCTATGACATTTGTCATCCACATCATGTCCTACATGTCCGTAATAACCAATTAAAATGTTCCATGTTATTTATATATTATAATTAGATGATGGAGTTAAAAAAAGAGTCTTAATTAACACTAAATACAAAATTGTAACTTACGCATTAAAGTGCAAACTCTTATGGTTTTACTAATAAAAAAAATACAATTTCTAGAAATTAAATGAGAAATGGATGACTGATTTGACAATAAACTATTTTTTCTACTAACATGCATTTAGTTATGCTTATATTTCTTTTTTTTTTTTGTAAATGTATTTCTTTATTTCAATAGTATCATTTTGACAAAAGCGTTCTAAAACTTATTATGAAACATGCCGTCAAGATTTTCATAATGAATGAAAATTAGTTTTCAAAACCAATGAGTTACAATTAAATTACTCAGTTACTTGAGATTAGCATATAAGTTGGTTAATATTCATTGTTCATATGCCATTTGTCAAAATATTCACTCTCCCTATGACATTTGTCATCCACATCATGTCCTACATGTCTGTAACAACTAATTAAAATGTTCCATGTCATTCATATAATAATTAGACGAGGGGGTTAAAAAAGAGTCTTAATTAACAGTAAATACAAAAATTGTAACTTCCATGAATGATAAATCATAGATCGAACCGCCGAATCGGAAAAATTGGGTGCCGTTAAAGTGCAAACTTTTATGGTTTTATTAATAAATAAAATTCAATTTTAATAAATTAAATGAGAAAGGGAGGATTTGTTTTTGAAGGCAGAAAGGGAGGAATTAGTTGAAAATAAAGTATTTTTTTCTACTAACATGTATTTAGTTATGGTTATATTTGTTTGTAAATGTATTTCAATAGTACCATTTTGACAAAAGCGTTCTAAAACTTATTATGAAAGATGTCGTCAAGATTTTCATAATGAATGAAAATCATTTTTCAAAGCCAATGAATTACAATTTACCTTTAAATTACTTAATTACTTGAGATTAGCATATATGTTGTTCTATTTTGGTTTTTGAATCTATTTTAGTTATGCATATGTTTGTTTGTTTTTGTTTTTGTTTTAGCTTTTTTGTTTTTTGTTTTTTGTTTTTTTTTTGTAAATGTTGGCCTCCATTTCAATAGTACAATTGCGAAAAAGCGTTCTACAACTTATTATGAAAAATTTTCTCAAGATTTTCATAATGATGATATTTTTTTTTTTTTGAAATCCAATGAATTAAAACTAAAATTACTAAAATTACTCCAGATTGAATATCCTCTATTATGGTCATAAATTATTTTTGGAAAATCTATTAGCAAGAGTGACATATTAGTTTCAATTGCACCAAACCATTTCTTAAACATTAACCTATGGCTCACCCAAAGCATGCAAATTCATTCCGTTATATATTTTTAACTTTTAATTAAAAAAAATAAGAAGAAAAGTGTATGACATTCGGTATTATTTTTTAAAACAAACTATATTATTTAGGGTCTTTTGAGAATGAATGAATAACAAATTCAAAGTACTTAATTACTAAGAACCGACGATTCTAAATTGCATCTTTGAAAAAGGTACGAGCATATGAATAATATTTTTAGATACATGAATGCTTCATTTCCTATTTAAGCATTACTTTAAAAAAATAAGTGCATAAAATAAATATAAATACTATGAGATATAAATTCAATTTCACAATATATTACAAATATCATTTAACATGTCACTCAGTATTAAATTGCCTTAAATTTAAAATTAAATTTTACAAACTTATTAATAAAATTTCAGAAAATATTAATTACCGAAGATATTTGCTTAATCTCTAACTTGCAGGTTGCTCCACACACCCAAATTTATTTATTTTATATTAAATTTTTGTTCAATTTTTTAAATGAAAAATAAAGAGTACTTTTTACAAAAGATTGTCATTTAGAAACAAAATTTAGTAAAGCACCTGACACAAGCTAAAATTTTGCGAAACATAGCTATGTGATTGATTGAATTATTTATTATGACAGTGCATATTTTTAATTTTTAATAAAAATGTGTGAATTTTATTTTAATAATACAATAAGGAACAAAATGTTCTGAACATAACTCTGTTATAAGACAAACTTTTATCAACTTAATAGTGAAACAAAGGATTTTAATTACACCTAATTTTTTTTAACTGTTAACTTATGGCTAACTCGAAATCTTAGAATTTAATTTATTTATTATATGTTTATTAAATTTTAATTATCAAAGTTAGTAATATGTAAATTTTTCATAAAAAATAAAATTTTCAGTGACAATAAAAATTCGTAAAGCTTTAAAGTGTTCCAATTTTTTGTTTGATTAGTCAACATTTCTTATAAGTATTTTTGCACATTCTAATTGAACACACTCAGAAATATTTAGGTCGATTCAAACTATTTTACACGGATCTAATTAGTTTTTCATTCTCTTTTTACTTACATTTTTGCAATAAGTTTCTATGAAAGATTATACAACAGTGCTAAAACATAGTAACGTGTAAAAGAAGCTAGACATATCTTCCACATGATGTCATGCATGTCAAGTAATAGTCAATTAAAATTCTCCATATCATTTATTTATTCTAATAAGTATGAGTTAGTTAGATGATCGATGCTTAGTTATTCCTAAATAAAAGAAATATGATATTTGGTTTAGTTGTTTCTAACAATGTGGATAAGTGAGGCATACAAGAGAAATAGAACATATTTCGACTTTCCTAAAAAAATACGTCTTTCAGCTGCTAACCGCAAGTTATAAACATTTCCATTTTCAGTCCCATTAGCTAAGAGAAATCATTTGATTCGTATAGAAAATCAAATTAATAGAATAGTTATATCATGTTCCTCATCTTATCTTTATATGTAATATATAAAACAAAAAAGTCATGAGGTGAAACCATGTGTCTCGATCTGGCTTTAAAAAGTTAATATAAGCAAGACAACTGTCATCGAACATGTTTATTTGCAAATGTCAACCACTAAAACATTGACATGTAATCACATATTGCTTAGTCATTATGATTTCTAATGATTTTTTGTCATATTTGTAACTCATGAACTGTAATCGCTCATTTAAGCATTTTAGTGGTAGGCAATTGGGAATGTTCATTCATATTTTGCTGTAATTTTACTATTGAAGATTTTATTCTTGAATTTGACAAAGTTAAAAGAGATTTTATTTTCATGATATAATAATTTTAAATATTATCTTATATTGCATGTTATGGAATAATAATAATAAACTTATTTAATAACATGAGAACATGATTTTTTTTCATGTATTCTTTTAGTGCTAACAATGGAGTTTTTCTTCCAATAAATGCATTAATTAATATTATAAATATACATACATATCTAAATTTATAGAATATTATATTAATTTCACCTTTAATAATATGGTACGTAATCTCATATTCACACTCAAAATTTTCGTAAATACTTTTTTATTAAACTGTATTTTAAAGACAATAATCTTTTCAGGGACATATTACACGAATCTTATATTTTTTTATGAATGATAACTTTAATAAGGATGCAAGAAGTTTTAACTTGATAGGGATTACAAACATGATATAATACATACTAACTCAGTACTACACTTATAGTCTTATTGTTCATTTCTTTCATGTGATGTTGAACACTTTACCTTGTAAATAAATGTATAATCTAGCTATATCTATATTATTTAAGTATGATAAAAATACAAAAGGGAGGAGATGAAGTTTTCCCCACTGCAGCCCATATATAAAATATCATTCATACAGATTAGTCGCAAAAAAATTTAAACAATTATTGTGAACAAAGAAAATTGTAATCCTACATGTCTATTTGTAAAATGACAACAAGTAAAGTTGACAAGTGATCACATATTGCTTAGTAGTCATATGATTTTTAATGCTACTCTATATATTCATAACTCATGAACAATAATAACTCATTTAAGTATTTTAATGATAGCCTATTTGTCATGAATTGACTACCACAAAAAACCACGATGGCATATAAATTTAATTTAAACCAATTTTATTTCGTAAATCCAGTATTCATCTAAATTCTCTATTTTATTGATCACAATTTTCTTTTTAACTGAAGGATAATATAATTTTTAACTCTTGATCAGGAAATAAATTACTTCCATTTATTATATACTAATATCTATTAATATAGATTGAATTGAATAAATTCATTGTTCATTTATATATAAAAATTACAAAAATATTTAGAAACAACTTTAAGGGAATAGAACAAAGCATCGAAACTTGAGAATTACATGTTCCATCTTTTTTTTTTTTTGTGTAATGCATTTGCAGCCAATAGTTGAAACTGTAATTTTATTTTTATACACGTGGAGAAATTTTTAAAGTGTTTGTTGACATTTAACTTATCAAATTTAGTAGAAAAATATAGAACTCCTATAATCAAGAAAGTATAACTCATAAAAAGAACATCAAAAAACTCATTTATATTACTTAAGTCTACACAGTAAAAATTTAAATCAAACAGTGTTGTGCACTTGACAAGTAAATAAAATGTCCCTCAGAGAAATATTGCAGTGTACGTATATATTCTGTAACCCGCGCGTATGCGCGGGGTCACGCCTAGTTAATAATAAGAATAATGAAAAGCATATAGTTGAGAATTTCAGTAACCTAGAAATATTGGTAGTTGCTTCGACATTGTTAAAGCCTCCCCAGCTTTGATTCATTTTCTTAAACAGAGCGCAAAATATCAGAATGTTATACCTGGGTATCGGAGAGCAAGAACAATGCAAGAAAATAAAATAAAGTGCACACTGATATAGCGTGGTTCCTAGCATGATTTATGTAAAGAACACAATACAAATACAACCCACACATGTTTTAGGCACGATGTATGTCCTTTATATAGACATTTAGGACAGACTTGCTTCCCAAGACATCCCAAAACGACCCTAGAATGGACTAAGAAACAACTATACTGACCCAGCCGAGAGCCCCAGTACCTTTCGCACGAAAGACTTTGTCGCAGAAGCTATTCCCGTTCATGCGAATGAGCAGTATGTTCCTGGCGCTTCCTTCGTTGTCCGTTGGATCGTCGCTTCGCGTTCCTTCGTCTCTAACTCCTCGCCAAGCTTCTCAATTCAAGGCACATTTCAACACACATTGCCTTGAATCCTCTCTTCCACTTGCGTTTGAAATAGCTGATTATCTTCAATTCAATAAGTTTCTTAAACTTCGCCAAGTTCCTGCATTGAGTGCCCCATGCAATGCTTTAACTCCCATCGAGTTCCTTCAATCAAAATCCTATCGATGCTCCAACTGCGGTTGAGGTCCTACTATCAAACCCACTGTTTTTTATTCCAACTTCCACCGAGCTTCTACAACAAAACCCCCAATATGTTGCTCCAATT
Source organism: Linanthus parryae (assembly GCA_023055425.1). Taxonomy (NCBI): domain Eukaryota; kingdom Viridiplantae; phylum Streptophyta; class Magnoliopsida; order Ericales; family Polemoniaceae; genus Linanthus; species Linanthus parryae. Next base: position 91,295,932 of record JALGPY010000004.1, on the reverse strand, counting down.
GCAACCAAATTTTGGCAATGTTTTGAGAATTTTTTTACATTTCCATCGAATTCCTGCAATTTTCCCCCCTTGCACACACCATACGCGCCCCCTTGCACTTGATTGACGTGTTCCTCTTAAGAGACCCACCATGTCAAATACGCCACCTCGTCAAAACAGGGATTCCGTGCCCCTCGATAGGGCCTAGAGAATGAAATCATTTGCGCCCCTCAATAGGACCTCCGTGATCACATCGTCTTCCATACACAACATGATCGTTGCGTGTTCACTTTCCTCCATTCTCTTGTACTCTGTGGTGGTTGTGCTTTCTCCCTCGTCCTCCCGCCAACAAAAACCAAAGCCATTGTTGCTTCCAAAATGGATCTTCCACAGATTGAAATTGCTCCTCCTACTATACTTGCCGATCTTGATCATCCCTCCGGACATCTTACTCCAAAGCTCCGAAACCCCCTTGATCGCGTGATCCACCTAGATCGCAAAAACCATACTTATGAATTTCAAATGATTGTGGAACCCTAGCTCTTTAGCTCCACCTTAATCTTGGATCGCTGATGACCAGGCTCAGGAACAAGTTGTATAACCTAGGTATCATAAAGAGAGAGAGAACAATGAAAAAATAAGTCAAGAACCCATCGATGTGACGTGGTTCACTAGCATAGTGCAAGCTACATCCACCGCTTGAAACCGTTGTTCATTGAGAGAATACAATACAACTAACACATGTCTAGGGACAACCTAGGTCCTTTATACAATACAAATAACATATCTAAGTACTCCCCGCCAAGATTCCGCAGTCCATTCAAGGCACATTCCAACACTGAAAATGAATACAGGTTTTTATAGTATATAAATCAAACACTCTCTTACATAGTGCACCAAATCTTAGATTGACCATTGATATTAGCACTCCTCCCAAGGCTTGGAAACTTACGGTTTTATGTTCTATCCCACTCCTCAATTGGGAGTTTATTTCACCTTATTCATCTTTAACTAGCGAAACTTCACGCGATTTAGTTCTAATTTGTTAAGGCACACATGTATGAGGCGTGTTAGTTCATGCTTATCAAGCTTAATTACATCCATTTTTTACTTCGCACGGGATGATAGAGTTATCCACCGATCTATTTTAGCTATCAAATTTAATTAAGAAACGACATACGTCTTCACTGCCTCGGTGGAGTACCTGCAGGACCTAGTAGTATAATCATAGTAGATATCAAATAAATATACCTACACGTATGCGTTTATTTGGACTTTTCCTTTTATCTTTCTAGGAAAGGGGACTACGAGGAGTACAAAGAGGAACGGGGATGAGTACAAGCATTGTGGATTACTTGTCCCCCTGCAATGCTCCAACAAATTGGAAACACAATTTATACCATCACATCAACATTCTTGTGGTGACGCGATTCAAAATGTATAAGTAGTTACCTCATTGTGTGTGTTTATGTCGTCTTTTGTGGCAGGCCAAATGACGCATCTACTCTTCAAATGCCTTGATCGTGTCCTCCCCCATTAGAGATTATAAGTAGTTATCTCATTGTGTCTGTTTATGTCGTCTTTAGTGGCGGGCCAGATGACGCTTCTACTCTTTAATTGCCTTGATCATGTCCTCCCCCATTAAAGACTCGCCAATAATCGAAACAATTATGGTAAAACCTAGTTTCGGTATATTTCACAGGGGTTCTAGTCCTACCATTATAGTAAGCAATATTTTTTTCCTACCATTATTCTCTCACTAACTTTTTATCAAGTCATTTACCATAATTCCGCATTTTTAACTGTTTGATGACGTCATAATTAATTAGAATAGTACTCTATTATGAGTTAAAAAAAATGGAAAGACGACAAAAAGTTGAAGCAAACACAAATAGATGTAAACATATAGATATAAGGGTTTAAAATGGATGGAAACATTCCCTCATACTGGGATATACATTTTCCTTACAAATGAATCACATACATGTAAACAAAAATGATTATTAGCAAGCAATACGCACAGAAGTAGAATGAAACGTGAAACCATTATTGCAAGCAATAAAACATCAAAATTGGTGAATAAAACGGTGTTGAGTTCATGGTACAGTACTAGTTATCATCAACACCACAGTAACCAGCAAGAGTTGCGGTGAAATCGCTTTCGGTGAGATTTAGAAAGTTCAGGCCCGAAAAGGGCTTGAAGAGCACAGGGTGTTCATCATCTACAAGCTCTTTTGGTGTTCTGGTGATCCCCAACATGATTGAGGTCCAAGTGACAGCGTAGTTCAATTCACCCGTTTGCTCCGTTTGACCGTGCACATGTGTTGGTGCATGTATCCTTCCGTGGCTCCATCCCTACACAACCAGAACATAAACACACATAAAATAAAATTAATATGAGCAAGCTTTAGAGATCGTAGTGACGTGGAGAGGATTAGTCCCTCCCACATAATGAGAGAAAATATCCATGAGCCACTCGAGGGATGGTGCTTATAGGGAATGTCTGGCCAGACTCAGATAAACCAATATGGAGATATTGATGTTATATGATCACATAAGCATATTCTCAGGATCCAGGAACTATGGATTCGATATACGAGTGTGACTAATATGTCTCGTGTCCAATCCGGATATGGAGACAAAGGGATAACGCAATACATGAACATTGGGCACACGGTTTGTTGGGATCACTGGCTTATTTCAATTAGTTGGGTGGCATGGATGTGTTGCTTGACACAGCTCCATGTTAGTAAATAGTTACTACCAATTAAGTAGAAACATATGGGGTCACACACCGGATGGATTAAATTGGATATAGGTATTAATTAGTTGGACTAATTAATAAAAGGATCATAACGCAACCACAAGCAAACTTAGTAGGACTAATTTGCAAGTGGGCTAATCCATGTAAGGACATGATTAGTATTGGGGCATTTATGTATTTAATAAATAGTTATTACTATATAAAGGGACTCTAGCTTGTTAATTCTCTACACAAGTCATTAATTGAGAGAACATAACAAAGCAAGAGAGAGAGACATGGAAGTTCGAAGCCAACCCGTCCGTCCCCCTCCTTGGAGTCGTCGACCCTCCTTTGGGCATGCCTCCTCTTTGTTTTGTGTGATTCCCTCCTCCTTCTTCCGTTGCTAGCACATTGCAGATAGAAGGAATCCAATCAAGAATCCAATGTGTGGATATTCATAGAGACGAAGAAACTATTCTTCGTGTGATCTCCCAAACTAAGGTACACATCTTTTTTGCCCTTATCATGTTATGACGGCTTGCCTGTGATCCTTGGTAGGATTTGTGCAGGATTAAATTTATTATTACGCTGCGTAACCTGCATCAAAACCCAACAGTGGTATCAGAGCAACGGGTCGTAGCGCATAACATGACTTTATGTAATACGATTTCAGTTTATACACCATATTGTTTATATTACGCGAAAACTGAAATTAATTGGCATATTAGATGCAAATTGAATTTGATTCAAGACAAACAAGACCTAATTTAACATTGAATGCGAGAATTTGTGAGTTTGAATCACATATGATGTGATAAAATTGGGTTCTTGAAAATTAGGATTCTTGGGCACATAATTGAAAAAGGGGGTTTTTCAATTATGGAAACCACTTTATGGAAACAATCAAACTTGGGCAACAAGGCATGAAGGGGAAGGAAGCTAGGGCCGAAACCCTAGCCGCCGCCCCTCCTCTTCCTTGCACGCAAAGCAAGGCCGGGACCACCTAGGGGCAGCCGGCCTAGGGTCGGGCGGTGGCGTGCAGCGCACCATGGGTTCGGCCTGGGTCTGGGTTGGAACTCTTGGACTGTTATGACCCTAATTACCCAATTACAACTAAAATTGAACAAGCGCGTTAAAAAATGGTTTTAACTGTATTTTGTGATTTTTTTCCTGGTGGATGGATATGGCCTAGGTTGTGCATGTTTACTTTTGTGGTTTGGTTTACGGCCTGCGAGTTGATCAAATTAATGTAATAGTTAGTTAATTTTACGGCCTGCGAGTTGATCATCTTCTCGAAGTGTGAGGTTTCATTTATTTATTTATTCTATATTTTAGGCTAGAATTAGAATATTTAGATGGTAGCCAAGAGCATGAAGAAGAAGACCGGAGGACCAAGAAGCTACAAAGACGTTGAAGACTCCCATCCTAGGCGTGCGGCTATGGTGGAGCACATGGAGATGAGCTTGTCACTTTAGGGAATATAGATATTATCATTGGCTTGGTAATATCTTAGTCTAGGGGACATATCCATGCCACGTTTATTTTTCTTTTGTGGATGTTTATTATTTATGTCTTGTTATATAATTTTGTGTGTATGGTCGGTACAAGCAAAACGTTAACAAGATAATAATAAACAAGTTTGATCTTTTATTGTGATTTGCCCAATTCAAATAAGTAGATCATGTTGATTGGATCAACCAAACAATTAGATAATGACTATTAAATCTCTCAATGGAAATACTGCGTTTTGCCTTCTCTTGCCTAAACACCCTTCATGATCAAGGTCTATTCAATTCAGGCTTGCCAAAGCAAGGCGTTTTAATTCACCTTTGTGTGTTGCGAACACACAAGCAAGTAATGTGTGATTGTTGAAGCAAGAGGTTGGACGCAACTAGGCAAAGTCAATTGGATTGATGAGCCTAGATGCATGACAATTAGGTTTTATCTAAAGTATAAAGAATAAAAAATTATTCACGTAATTGGACCAAGAGTTGTATGGGATGCAATTGGAAAGGGTTCCTACCTAAATAACCAATTCTTGGGTGACTTGCAAAAGAAGGCTCAAGAAGAAGTGAAATATGGATCTTGGACTCACTAGAAAATATATATTATATTTTCCGCATTAATGGTGAGGGCTATTAATCCGAGAAAAATAGTGGGAGCTATATTTAATGATCTAGCCATTGTTGAATTTTTTAAACTGTTCAAAATACTAAAATTGCACATTTCTCGTTTTTGTAGAATTCCAATGGCAAACAATCACGCATCGACTTCATCCCTGCGATCTGTCCTTGAGAAGGATAAGTTGTCTGGAACAAATTTCCTTGACTGGTACAGAAACTTAAGGATCGTCCTTAAGCAAAAAAAGAAAATGTACGTCTTTGACAATCCTATTCCAAAATCACCCCAGGATGAGTCTGTTCTAGCTGTCGTGAGAGCACATCAGAAACATGTGGATGATTATAATGATGTGAGCTTCAGAAGAAACACGAGAAAATGGAATCCTACGATATGATCGAACACTTGAAACAGTTTTTGTAAGGTCACAGATTTCATGGATTTGAAATACTTAAGTTTTTCAAGGCCTTAAATCAGTTTTAAAAGACTTGAATCAGGTTTCACAGGCTTGAAATAGCAGAGCTATTTCAAAGCCTTGAATCAGGTTTCAGAGCTATTTCAAGGCCTTGAACCAGGATTCAAAGCCTTGAAACTGTCTGACCTGCATACATGTTCTGAGGGGAAGTTTCTCTAAAATCTTTTGATTTAATTCTATCCCTCTCACCCCTGTACTCGATGTGTTATTATTTTATGATGGAAGAAAAAAAAATTTCATATATCTAACATGTTTTAATCTATTAGTTTAACTCAGTTTTGCAGGGAAATTTTATTTCCTTAATGTGCAGGATTTTTTTCCTTATCTGGCTTTTGTAGGAAGGAAAATACTTAGTGAAGATGATCATGTGATCAATCAGAGACTCATGACAGCTTCTCAGATTGTTTAAAGACAAGATCACAACAATATCTCTGGAGATTGTGATCAACTATCCTTTGGAGAAGGCTGTTACGAGAGTCAAAGTTTGTTTCCTACAAAATAGGAAGTTGTTGCTGAAAATCTGGGAAGATTTGCAGAGATTCAAACAGTATAAATGGAGCTCATTTTGAAGCAACAGTAGAGAATACTCAAAGGGCAAAAAGAGAGACACAATTCTGGATTGACAAGCATCAAAGAAGTTCATCACTCTCACAATCCAACTCACAGAAGTTCACTGAATTCTTTACTGCAGTTCTACACTCTAATGTTCTTTTGTATTGTGCTTTATTGGTAGATAATTTATGTAATACTTCTATATTTCATTCTCAAGAATTGTTCAAGGTGAACAATAGGGAATTCTTAATTAATCAGTTAGCTAGAGCAGGTACTATATAGGTTAGAGAGAACCACAAGCTGTAACAGAGTAAGGCAATTCTCTGTGCTTGAGATCTAGGGCTTAGCTTTTGATTAATAAGAATTGAGTTGAAAATCCTGCAGGGAGAAGATCCTTGAGGTAGAGACGTAGGTCCAAGTGGACTGAACTCTATAAATCCTTTGTCTCTTGCATTTACAGTTTCAGTTACATACTTAGTTTTGCTGCATTCAAACTTGTCTGTTTTCAAGGGTTTGAAACTCTTTTCAAGGCCTTGAAAAAGACTTGTCTGTTTCATTTCAAACTGTATCTCATTTCAAAGGCTTGAATTTGTGTTCAAGGCCTTGAACTACATTGCTCTTGAACTAAAACTCTTTTCCTCCACAAGTTTTGCAAAAAGTTTTCATACTCTATTCAACCCCCCCCCCCTTCTAGAGTATTTGTGCTGCATATCCATCTTCATACTCCCCTTTCAGTTGTTTCAAGAACAGGCAAGGTATGAGCGGTACGAAGTGTCCAAAGAATTGTTCAGGATCAATCTCGCAGAAGGTAACCCAGTTGGGCCTCATGTACTCCGAATGATCGGATACATAGAGAACCTCACGAGGCTGGGGTTCCCACTCGGCCAAGAGTTGGAAACTGATCCTGTCTTGCAATCGTTGCCAGATAGTTATAATTAGTTCATCATGAACTATAACATGAATGAGATCAGTAAAGCTTTGTCGGACTTGCTGAACATGCTAAGGACGGCTGAACAGAGCATCAATAAAGGCAAGGGCAAGGCCATAATGATGGTGAATAAAAGGAATGGCAAGGGAGTTGCCTCTACTTCTAAGGGAAAGCGCAAGAAAGTTGCAAAGTCCAAGGAAGCCCTAAACCCTAGTGGAGGCGTGGCTAAAGGTCATTGTCACTACTGTAGCCAGGCGGGTCACTGGAGGAGGAATTGCCCCAAGTATCTGGAGGATAAAAATCTTGGAATAGTGATTCCACCACCACCTGGTATTTTTGTTATAGACGTCAATCTATCTATTTCTTCATCTTGGGTATTGGATACTGGATGTGGATCTGACATTTGTTGAAATGTGCAGTAGTTGAATAGAAGTAGAAGATTGGCTAAAGGGGAGATAGATTTGCGCGTTGGGAATGGAGCAAGAGTTGTTGCATTAGTTATAGGCGTGTATGAGCTACCTTTACCTTCGGGACTTATTTTAGAATTAGAAAATTGCTATTATGTGCCTGCTATGAGCAGAAACATTATTTCCGTTTCTTGTTTGGACGACAAAGGTTTTTCTATTTAAATAAAGGACAAGTGTTGCTCCATTTATTTTGATAGTATGCACTATTCTATTGCTCATTTGTCTAATGGATTGTATATCCTTGATCTAAATAATTTCATCTATAACATAAATACTAAAAGGATTAGAACTAATGATTTAAATCCTACATATCTATGGCACTGTCGTTTAGGCCATATAAACGAGAAATGCATATCTAGACTCCATAAGGATGGATTTCTAGACTCATTTGATTTGGAATCGTATGAGACATGCGAATCTTGTTTTTTGAGAAAAATAAAAAATCCCCCTTTCAATAGTAAAGGTGAAAGGACTAGTGAGTTACTTGCACTCATACATAATGATGTATGTGGGCCGTTTCCCACTCCTGCCAAAGGTGGTTACACCTACTTCATTACGTTTACTGATAACTTCAGTATATATGGATTTGTATACCTTATGAAGGCCAAATCTGATTCCTTTGAATTGTTGAAAGAATTCAAGAATGAAGTAGAGAAGCAACTTGGTAAAAGTAGTAAGGCTTTGTGATCGGATCATGGAGGAGAATACTTAAGCCAAGAGTTTGACGAGTATCTTAGAGAGTGTGGGATAGTATCCCAACTCACTCCACCCGGAATGCCACAATGGAATGGCGTGTCCGAGAGGAAGAATCGCACACTATTAGATATGGTGCGGTCTATGATGTGTCAAACGGATCTTCCAATATCATTTTGGGGACATGCTCTATTGACTGCGGCTTTCACCATTAATCGTGTTCCATCCAAATCAGTCATGAAGACGTCATATGAGATATGGACCGGGAAGCGTCCCATAGTGCCGTTTATGAAGATTTGAGGTTGCGATGTCTATGTAAAGCATTTACAAACAGACAAGCTCGGACCCAAAACGGATATCCTAAGGAAACGAAAGGATACTATTTCTACAATCCAACCGAGAACAAAGTGTTTGTAGCTCGGACAAGCGTGTTTATAGAAAGAGAGTTTGTCTCTAAATAAGCAAGTAGGAGGACTATATAACTTGAAGAAATTCAAGAACCACAAACCACTAAACCGATGATGGAGCATGAACAGGAACCGCAAATTGTTGTGGAAGAACATGTTCAGGTAAAACAGGAACTACGTAGGTCAGGAAGGGTACGTCATGAGCCAGAGAGATACGGACTTCTCGTGACTGAGCAAGATGACATACCACTCATGGATGATGAGCACGCAACCTACACGGAGGCCATGAGAGGCCCAGACTCAAAGAAGTGGCTAGAAGCCATGAGATCCGAAATGGAATCCATGTATACCAACAATGTATGGACTTTGGTGGAACCACCCGCAGGGGCTCGGCCCATAGGGTGAAAGTGGGTCTTCAAAAAGAAGACTGATATTGATGGCGAGGTAGTTTCCTACAAAGGGGCGATTGGTGGCTAAAGGTTATAGACAGATTCATGGTATTGACTATGATGAGACTTTTTCACCAGTCACCATGACTAAATCCATTCGAATCTTACTTGCTATTGCAGCTTACTACGACTATGAGATTTCGCAGATGGATGTCAGAACAGCGTTCCTTTATGGGAACCTCCTCAAGGATGTGTACATGACACAACCAGAGGGTTTTGAGGATCCAGAGAATGTCAATAAAGTCTGTAACCTGTAACGATCCATTTATGTATTTAATCAAGCTTCTCAGAGTTGTAATCGAAGTTTTTATGATGTAGTCAAAGAGTTTGACTTCATCAAGAAAGAAGATGAGCCATGTGTCTACAAGAAGGTTAGTGGGAGCTCTGTTGTGTTTCTGGTCTTGTATGTGGATGACATACTACTCATTGAAAATGACATTCCTACTTTGCAATCTGTTAAAGATTGGCTAGGAAAGTGTTTCGAAATGAAGGACTTAGGGGATGCATCTTATATACTTGGTATCAAGATCTATAAGGATAGATCTAGAAAGCTGCTCGGCCTAAGCCAAGGTACTTATATAGACAAGGTGTTGAAACAGTTCAACATGCAAGATTCCAAAAAATGATTCTTGCCCATGTCGCATGGAGTCACTCTTTCTAAGACTGACTGTCCTGCCAATGAGATTGAGAAGGACCGCATGAGTAGGATACCCAATGCTTTGGCCATAGGATCCATCATGTACGTCATGTTGTGTACTAGACCAGACATTTCATACGCATCGAGTATGGTAAGTAGATATCGGTATAATCATGGTGAGATTCACTGGATTGATGTCAAGAACATCCTCAAGTACTTAAGAAGAACTAAGGATGCGTTCTTGATATTTGGAAGTGAGGAAGAGCTCAATGTAATTGGTTACACCGATGCGAGCTTCCAAACTGACAAGAATGACTATAGATCACAATCGGGGTATGTTTTCTGCCTGAATGGAGGAGCTGTGAGATGGAAGAGTTCTAAGCAAGAGACAATTGCTGATTCTACAACTAAAGTTGAGTACATTGCTACTGCGGAAGCTAAAAAAGAGGCAGTTTGGATAAAAAAAGTTTATCACTGAGCTCGGTGTGGTCCCTAGCATTGTGGATCCTATGACGTTGTACTGTGACAACTCTGGAGCGATCACACAAGCCAAGGAACCAAGATCACACCAGAAATCAAAGCATGTACTTAGGAGATTCCATCTTATTCGTGATATGATCGATAGAGGAGATGTGAAGATGTGCAAGATTCCAATGGATGACAATCTTTCAGATCTGCTCACAAAGCCACTTGCGCAGCTAAAACATGAAGGACACACTAGATCTATAGGCATACAAGATGTGTCAGATTGGCTCTAGTGCAAGTGGGAGACTGTTGGAGTAGGTGCCCTAGAGGCAATCTATATTTAGTATGAACAATGTTTTGGCTAGAACATTCATTTATTATTTATTGTGATATTTAATTTAATGAAGTCCTTAGATACAATGAGTTGTATATCTTAAATATCCCTAGTCCATTATATATATTAATATGATGATCAACTATAGACTAGTATATGTGTAGATTGATATGGAGATATCAAGTCTAACACATGGGTATGCATTAGGAGTATTGGCATACTGGATTGACCCACAACGAGAAGGATACATTAGATTATGTCAAAGTCAAAATCGCTTCACGTAGTGCTAATGATATTGAAATCCTTCGAATTGAAGTTACTAGATACTCTAGTTGCGGAATATCATGGTTTGATGTTATCAAACGTTGCGCCTTAACCGGGTAACTATAAAGATAGTTATCGGGCATGATAGGAAGCAAGATTACAGATTGTAGTCACATAGAGAGGATTTTTCCCTCCCACATAATGGGACCAAATATCCATGGGCCACTCGAGGGATGGTGCTTATAGGAATGTCTGGCCAGACTCAGATAAATCAATATGGAGATATTGATTTTATCTGCTCACATAAGCATATTCCCATGATCGAGGAACTATGGACTGGATATACGAGTGTGACTAATATGTCTCGTGTCCAATCCGGATATGGATACAAAGGGATAACGCAATACATGAACATTGGGCACAAGGTTTGTCGGGATCACTGACTTATTTCTATTAGTTGGGTGGCATAGATGTGTTGCTAGACACCGCTCCATGTTAGTAAATAGTTACTACCAACTTAGTAGAAACCTATGGGGTCACACACCGGATGGATTAAATTGGATATAGATAGTAATTAGTTTGACTAATAAATAAAAGGATAATAACGCAACCACAAGCAAACTTAGTAGGACTAATTTGCAAGTGGGCTAATCCATGTAAGGACATCATTAGTATTGGGGCCTTTATGTAGTTAATAAAGAGTTATTACTATATAAAGGGACTCTAGCTTATTAATTATCTACACAAGTCATTAATTGAGATAGCATAACAAAGCAAGAGAGAGAGACAAGGAAGGCCGAAGCCAACCCGTCTGTCCCCCTCCTTGGAGCCGTCGGCCATCCTTTGGGCACGTCTCCTCCTCGTTTTGCGTGATCCGTTCCTCCTTCTTCTGTTGCTAGCACATTGCGGTAAGAAGGAATTCAATCAAGAATCCAAGGTGTGGATATTCATAGAGACGAATACACTATTCTTCGTGTGATCTCCCAAACTAAGGTACACATCTTGTATGCCCTTATCATGTTATGATGGCTTGCCTGTGATCCTTGGTGGGATTTGAGCATGATTAATTTTATTATTCCGTTGCGTAACCTTCATCAAAACCCAACACCAATGAGTACACATATCCTTTATTATATTCATATCCTACATGATGATCATGTAGGTGGGCCCAATGAAATAACAAAGACCGATGCAATGAGAATCTTCATTTCCATCCTTGTGTTGCTTTGATTCGGATCAGCTGCTTTCCTAGCAGCTTCGGAATGCCGAATCATTCAGAGCCGTAAGGTGTCACGCTGAAGTAGCACCACCGACCCGTCTCTCTACAAAACGGATAAAAGTACAAAGGGTCTACAGTTTTAATCATATTTGTATGATCGACGAGGCTCACACGATGAGGAATCCAAGAGACTAATTCTACTCAATACCTCATGGTCACTCATAAGCGCGCGTTATTCAGGGGGAATATGTGCCATAATGTTTGAACTCTGATCAGGGCGCATGTCTTATCCTGTAAGGACCACTATGCAGATGTAAATCCGGTAGCCCCTATGGCCACCAGCCCGAGTACTGCGATGTCACACTTTTGTGAATAGTAATCAGTTCTCGCATCTGGCTTTCTCTACGCAGAGTGTACATGGCTCAGGGGATTAACCATGTTTGATTGGCCGTAGCCAGTCTCACCTCGGAACTTACTTCCAAGGCGACAATTGAGTCCGTCTGACAACCTACTAGCTCTACTGATAGACGTCTAGCTCTTATCATAGGCCTTATGCCTCATATGGTAGGCATATCATATCATATAGTAGGCTTTCAGCGCTTATCGGGATTCTGTCTCATCTTCCGCCACACCCAGACTTATCCAGGACATTGCGAAGGCGGTCGCTCGTGTGAGTGAGCCGACCTAGTGTCTCCATGACATGCTCTATTCTAGTACCGGATTTGTAACATATCATACATGTAGCAAACAACATGCTGCTTAAAACAAATCCAATTAAAATCTAGTCAATCAATGTCTCGTGTTCTCATCAATCATATTGCTAGTTATTGACTACAGAGTCCCAGTTCTCTAACTTGATCCACAAAGACTATTCTTGAGTTTTTTATGAATGGGATGAGCCAACATTTTGGCCCGTAGTCGATCCACTCCATGATTACTCTCTAGGTAGTCATTTCACCTTTTGTGAAACGGTACCCTTGACTATGTGTTTGACTTCACCGCGGTGCAATAGCCGTATGCTAGCACTACTCATGGTAATCGGTTCTGTGGACAGCTCATAAGCTTACCAGAAACCTTTTTAGTTAAACACATTTCTGCCCTATGGCAGAACAGGCAATCGTGCTTTGATTCCATGGTCGATGGAGCGGTCTAATACGATCATGCAACATTTATATTGCATTTGTTCCATGCGAGTCTATCATCGAGCAAGGATAATAGCCTGAGGTGGACCCACGTGCATCTAGGTCCCCACCTTAGTCAGCATGCATAGCTGACTAGTCGAAGCGTCATCTCCGATAGTCATAGCACGTGATCCATCATTCTAAGTATCCTGGTGACAGCAATCTTGGGTCTTAAATTGGAATATCCTGAAATCTTATCATCCGATTGCATAGCATTCGCTAGGTCTGAGTACACACCATAGTGTATAGAAGACTCCTACTGCATCGGGCACTTTGGTCATCCGGTCAATCTCGTATGGTGTCTCTTAGGGCACACATCTAGGATCGTAAAGTTTTGCGCTGAGCTATAGGAGTACAGTTACTCCGTATGGACTCGAACAGTTTTTAAGATCCACCTGGAAATAGTTTGTCGTCGATATTAAGTGACGTGATCATCAACTCTCTACTAGTGAGAGTGATACACAGCGGTTTCCATTCGTTATCGTAAACATATAGTAAACGATCCCTGATGAAATACAGATGTCCAGAGGACTAGCTAAGATCCCATATGGACTTAATTAGTTTGCACACGTTCTGTGCATTTGACCTTACGTCACCTCTTTGATTTCTACATTGAGAAATTCATTCGTCACGTTTATCGAGAATGGAGCCTCAATTCCATCATCACAACTATTGATGCTACCAAGCGAATCAAAGTAATTCAAGCTACCATATTAGGAGAATAACTCGTCATATCGACGCAAACTCTCACGTCCCATGAGAATTTCTCGTCGATGTCCACACTTAGAATGAGTGTAGGCTTATTCGCTCCTATGCAAGTAATATGCATTGCCGTCTGGGTCTCTGATTGACCTTGGAAATCCAATGATCTCCAGTAGTCTTCCATCCAGTCGGAAAGTCAACCAAGCCTTAAACTTGGTTGGACCCTTATAGGCTCTAAACCATCATGCAAAGCTTACTTTTAATTCTTCATAATTAGGGAACGATAGGGCCTAGTATTCCATCATATCGTTTATGCAAGGTGATCCTTTAGATCATCCATTCGATCTCAAACAGTCGATGGTGTATGCTCCTATGAGCAATTCCTTTACATAGGAGGATCATCATTTGCCCTCATCCCTTATGGATGGGCACCCTGCCTGGAAAGTCACTCCCACTATCCAGAGGATCATTGAGGAACTACTTCCTCATAATCGACTAAAGAATGGGTATCTTCCAGTGGTTCCTCCATGCTCGTGGAGATCATCTCTACGAACATTTCCCTTAATTATGGTCATCTCTTATGAGAAAACATGCATATCGTGAATCCAATTACGTTACACTACTAATCGGTTGTTGCGTTTCGAATACGCAACCCCTAGAGTGCTCCGAATAGCATAAGAAGATATGTTACTCCATGGAGATACGTTTCTTCCATCTAGGGTCTAACTTCAAATTCCTTCTTGGCAGGTGATGAAGAAGATCCTGGGACAATATCCTAGGTTCATCATTATCTTGCGTGGTGACCATCACGGTCAAATCTTCAATATCAAATCATCAAAGGGGTATGCTCAAAAGAGCATTCCTGCGCAAAGAGGGTTCCTCCACATAGTCATAATCTAGGATGGGCAGTTCACTAGGCAAGTTACTCCCTCTGTCCTGAAGATCTGTAGGAACTATTTCACGTTGATCATTTAGAGATGGGGTGTCATCTAGTGAACCTTCTGTTTCACAGAGACTTACTTCTCAAAGAACCTCTTCCTGAATTGAAATTTTTTTAGCACACAAGTTGTCGATCCCCATGGCCTAAGGTTACCTCATTCAGGTTTCCTTTTGGTCCACATCTCGTAGGGTGTAGTGGCTACAGACTCGGTGGACTATTGGTTCAGTGTGTCGATAGTCGTTTAGCAAAGGGTTTCCTCCGAATAGGGGACATGTACTTTTCATGCTCTATCATACATCAGACCATCTCTTACTGTATCCTATCCCTCATATCCTCTAAAGCATCCTGCTAGGGCGTGGGAATAGCCATCTGCCTTACTATTTCTTTCCATCACATAGCTCTTGCTAAGATAGATATTCGCAGTCTCATTCTGGCCAAGGACATATCTTTTGTCCAGACGGTTTTCTATCTTTTATAGAGACATGTCTGAAGCACTCTTGTGCCTCAGACTTATGTGGCCCAAGAACACATAGTTGAGACGCTGACAATCATCTACGAATGTGATGGAATAGTAAGCATCATGTCTTACCTCTAACAGTTTAATGGAACACAATAACAGAGTGAATATGATACAAAGACTCAGTAGTCCTTAATGCTCTACTGGATGGTTTGCGTTTTTTCCTTTCATGTCCGGCAAGAACCACACACAGGTAAGGGTACTTTTGGCATAATCAAAGCAGGCCGGCCCTAGCGCGCCGCATATCAGAATCTTAGTCCTACTCTTGAGTTGACATTCAAGGATTCTGAGGCGTCTCCTGTGCTAGAATTTAAGAACGCAAACACCAAACATTATATAACCATATCCAAACCAGAACTGTAACCAAATACAACTTTGGAGGCTACTCCCTCAAAGATAATCCTTTTGATCTTTAGACGAGAAGTTATTTGCTATGTCTGGCCGTTTCCCTAGTCTTAGGAAAAACATATTTTTCCTCCTTTTTGATTGCCAGTCTTGGGCTATTGGTCTTGTACCAGTTTTGCCCCTAAATTCCCATATCCTTGCCACACCTGTTGCCTTACGGTCCTAATACCGGGCTAGGGACTTTATCTGCCGATCATACTTCAGTCACATCCTTCAGCAATCATATATTTCTTAGACTTCATAAGCATGTTGGACTAGTATTCTTAGCAAACACTTGGTTGCTTAGATCCTAAAACCGAGTGATGTTTGGTCTCATCCAAACATCTTGACACTTACAAAGAGTTTCATATAATATTTCATGAAATGTGGCAGAGATTGTAACAAAATGCAAATCGGATAGCTTGTAACTGGAAGTCCTTAACTTTCTGATCATAAATGGCATCAATCTCAGACTTTACAGTCGAGTGCTCAATATTATGACATGAGCCATAATTCATAGTCAAGGCAGGATTATTATGAGTCACTACTCACAATTTATGTACGTAAATGGCTAAGATGGATCCAAGATTCTTCTTTGGCCAATTCCTACAATTTTAAAAGCGGTCTTAAACTTCATGATGAGGTCATTTTCCCACCTTTTCATAGCATGCTCTATGACATTGTCTTGAGTGCTGCCTCCCACTATTGGTGAGCCTTAAGATAATGTCTATGTGCTTTTGTGACAACTTATTCATCACAAGTTCGACCATGCTTGTAGGTGGCTGAAAACCTATGTCCAACGGATGATTACATAGTACGACGACTCATCATGTCGTTGCTGTCACCAGTTAGCCCTTACAGTTTTGATTTAGACACGATTGATTGAGACATTGTGGAAGTTAATCACTAGCATTTACTTAGCTAACATTTAGACACTCGATTAAAATTAATAGTTCCTCATAAGGACTCCACCAAAACCTAGTAGCAATTCTAGGAATCAAATATCGTCACTTATGATTCCCTATCAGTGTTAATCATGTCTTCTAATGTGAGCTATTTTGTTTTCGTTCTTTAGCATGTGAGGTTATACAATTTTATCAAACCACACGCAGTTTATAATATAAAACAAACACAAGCATAAATAAATATGCAATGGATGTGGCCCCTAAGGTGCACTCCCACTATTGGGAATACTTCTTGAGCAAGTCTTGAACTCCATATCGTTCCATCTCGCCTAGCTTGAGGACTACAAGCTTGAGGCTCCTTAGACCATCTATTTGCTCCTTGCACATTGTGCCATAGCTTTTGGTTTGGCCACCTCTCTTGAACCTTCTATCTTCAATCTCTACTAACTATCTTATTTCTAATAAGAAGTAACCTCATAAAGGCGATTGGATGAGAAGAGAAGACAACAGAGTGTATAGAGAGGCACGACACGCAGACTCTATTTTGATTACATATTAAAAAACAAAACCAAAACCAAATATAAAACATCTATGCCACATCCATGCATCAAACACATCCATTCAACCTACAAAAGCATGTATAATAACAAAATAAACATACTGAAATTTTCAGGAAATTACCAGAATTAAATACTAATTACTGGAAATTAATAAGCAATAATCCAATCAACTAAAAAGATCGAAAATTGCTACCAACTACCTAGGGTCTCACCACCTATGGTAGAGAATGGGTAATAATGACCTAAGTCTCCAGAAAAAATTTGGGCTCAAAACAGTGTGTTTAAGGTCGTTAAACTGCCTCGAGAAGTGTGGTAAACACTAACTAATTAATCTGGAAATTACTAAAAAAAATCGTCGCTCCAAAAATTATGGAAAAAATTCACTTTGGAGTATCTAGGAAAAAAACGGACGAAAAATGACGGCGGGAGGAGGCGTCACGCGCCGCTACGCGTGAGCGCGTCTGCCTCCGCCACGCGCTCTCGTCAGCTATGTGTCGTGTCAGCACGCCACGTGGCATACCACATCAGCGCCTACGCTGACGTCAGCTGCCATGTCGCCCCGCCACGTCAGTTTCCACGTTAGTCGACACATTGTTGCCATGTCATCGCCATGTCGGTCTTGTGCTGACGTGGCACCACCACGTCATCTGCCAAGTCAGTCCTAGCCACGTCAGCAGTCCGCCGCCAGCCCTTGGGCTCGTGCGGCGCAAGGCCGCGCGTGGAGGCGGAGTCGGTGGCGCGTGAAGCCCACGCGCTGCCTTCCCGTGCTCCGTTCCCGATGATTTTTATATTTCTGTGATCGTCTTTTCGTCCTGATCCAGATTATTTGTTCAAAATCCAATTTTAGCAAGTTTGGAAAAACATGTTTTTCTAATCAGATCTAAACAGCCAAGATTAATACAGCTCCGAAACTTCAAAGGGGCATAACTTTTTCTACGTTTGTCCAAAAAAATACAAATCTTATATTTCTAGAATCCTCGTGAAAAATCATATCCAACCATATAGGACTTGCCTACAGATTTTGAAAATTGAAAAACTCGATTTTCTAGTGTATACCAGTTTCGGGTTCAAAGTACAAGGCACGAAAAAAAAGCTTGGGGATCTGATACCATTGAAAGGGCAAGGAGGAACTAATCATACATAGATCTACAACATGAATTAAAGCGGAAGATTCATGTGTAACTTTTCTTCCTAAGCTCCTAGCGCAGCGGATTATGATCTTGTTGTTGCTTGCTTTCACGTGTCTTCACCTTGATCTTGATCCCACCGATCTTAGTGTTAATCACGAGGAATAACACCTTAATTCAACCCCACGTACCACCTTCTTGTATGTAGTTGGAGAGAGACTAGGGTTCTCTACAACTTGAGAATGAATGTGGACAGAGTGTCTCTACACAATGACTAGCATTATAAAATGTAGGAGGTTGCCTCTTTATATAGGCAAAACTTCTCCTAAGTTTGCACATTAAAACCCTGAGGTTTGAGCCTTTGCTACTAACCCCCTTTAGGTTCATGCCACATCACAACTAACCCCATAACACTGTAGTAATTAATTGCATTGGGCAGCCCACATAGGCACACCAGTTGCTAACACCGGTACCTCCCACGACAAAACTACCGAGTAACAACAATAAATATACCTTTCGGGATGTGGCTGAGTTGGTCCGTCATTAATCTTAGGTCTGCGGGTGTTTGTTTAAAGGTATTGTGAGCAATTCAAGGCTCCGTATAGACCTACTCAGTCGTGAGCATATGCACCCGAAAAAATAGGAGTGCAAACATGAAAACACTAAAATTGGTGGATAAAATCGAAACTGAGTTCTTGGTACAAAACACTAGTTATCAACACCACAGTAATCAGCAAGAGTAGCTTTCAGGTTGTTTTCCCGAAATTGCAGATACTCAATGTTGGAGGAAGGCTTAAAGAGCAAAGGGTGTTCATCATCTACAAGCTCTTTTGGTATTTGGATCATTCCAGTCATAACTGAGTTTGTTGGAGTTTGACTTGCAATCAAGTCGGCAAGAATGTCAAAGTGGAAAAATTGGTTTCCAAGTTTGATTTGGGAATGGTCAAAGTCACATGGTGTGGGCTTGGTGAATTCCACCGCCACACAAACAGGTTTTGGCATTATATATATATTGGTGTGTCTTTGGCTTGTAGTACACACAGTAACAACAACACACGGGAGATTGTAGAGTTATTATTTTGAGAGCTTTTATTGTGTGTGTTCGGGTGGGTGTTTCGTGTGGCCGCCGTGGCCATCGTGGCCACGGCGTGCATTGTAATCGGGTTCTCTTCTCAATAAAATATATGGTTCTAGTCGTGGATTTGCTAGCGGGTTCGTTACGAATTCGTTAGTGAACCACGTTAAATATCTGTCTCGTTCTTGTTTTGCTTTCGTCGTTCTTGCTCGAATACCCACACGTTATAACAAACTGGTATCAGAGCCGGGTCAGGGGGATCACCAGTTTTAATAAACTGGTATCAGAGCCGGGGTTCCAAGATCAGGGTGGAGCCAAGAGCTAGGGTTTCACATTTTGGTGGAACTCAAAGCTAGGGTTTCGCGATTCAGGTGGAGCAGGCTATCAGGAGTTGGGTTTCGAGATTCCGCCAAGAACGGTGTCTGGTTTGGCGATCAAGATCGATCTGTTTGTGAGAGAGAAGCAGGTTCACCCACCATCTGAAGCCCCGTGGAGGGGGCTATCTGGGCTCCTTTCGGAGCAATCTGGCGCGCATCTGATTAGGCGTGCAAGCGATTTGGCAAATCCAGCACGCATTCAGTACTGGCGCGAATTTGGCGGTTCACGCTCATCTGGCGTTATGACGATTGACGTTCAGGCGCATCCGGCTCCCGGCGTGAAGCATCTGGCGTGTGAATTGAATCTGGTTCTGGCTCATGCGTTGCAGGAACTCGTTGGAGCTGGAGCAACAGCATGGAGCATCTGGCGCGTGAGATTTCTGGCACGCGCATCTGATTCTGGTTCTGGCGCGCATTATGCACGAGTTTGTTCTGGCGTGCATCTGGTTTTGCAGCGTGTACCATGACACGCACTGAGCTCGCATCTGGCGCGATCTGTTTCTGGCGAGCAGCTGGCGCATCTGAGGCATACGGGGCGCATCGGGCATGAAAATTTGGGCACTCGTCATCGGTGCATCTGGTCTGGATGACATTTGGGCATCCTGTCATGGTGCATGTGTCTGGCGCAATTGGGCGCATCTGGAATACATTTGGTCCTGCTTTCTCAGTGAATGTATTCGAGTCTGGTTCTGGGTGGAGCACTTGTTTCTGTTTCCGGAAGTGCAACCACACCGGGCGCATTCGTTGCAGGAACGCATGGTAGTTGAAGTAACGATTTGGCGATTCAGGTTTCGCATACAGCTGTGAAAAATCTGTTTGGGGAGGCGTGCTCGTTTCAGGTTCTGGGAGACGCATCCAGTTCAGGTTTGAGAAGAGAAACATCAGGATTTGGTTTCGAGTTGTTGAGATGATTCAAGTCAAGGTGGAGATTTGTTGGAGTTTGACTTGCAATCAAGTCGGCAAGAATGTCAAAGTGGAAAAATTGGTTTCCAAGTTTGATTTGGGAATGGTCAAAGTCACATGGTGTGGGCTTGATGAATTCCACCGCCACACAAACAGGTTTTGGCATTATATATATTGGTGTGTCTTTGGCTTGTAGTACACACAGTAACAACAACACACGGGAGATTGTAGAGTTATTATTTTGAGAGCTTTTATTGTGTGTGTTCGGGTGGGTGTTTCGGGTGGCCGCCGTGGCCATCGTGGCCACGGCGTGCATTGTAATCGGGTTCTCTTCTCAATAAAATATGTGGTTCTGGTCGTGGATTAGCTAGCGGGTTTGTTACGAATTCGTTAGTGAACCACGTTAAATTTCTGTCTCGTTCTTGTTTTGCTTTCGTCGTTCTAGCTCGAATACCCACACGTTATAACAAACTGGTAACAGAGCTCTGAAACAGAAGTTCTGTTACAACAGAGTTCACAGCGGCAAAGTAGTTCACATCTTCCGCTTTCTACGTTAGACCGTGGACGTGTATAGGCGAACGTATTCTACCGTTGCTCCACCCCTACACCGCTCATAAACACACACACACACACAAAGTGAAATCAGAAGTGAACTGATTAAGTAAATCTACCCACCATGAAATTGTTGAGCGAAAATAGGATTTGTAAGGTCGATTCACACACCATGAGCGCGTCGCCAGCCATGACGAGGAAATGAGAAAGAGACGGATCGTACAAAATCCAGTGTCCGTCTTTGGTCTCGATCTCTAAATCTTTGACTTGGTTCTGGTAAAACACGTTGAGGAAGGATTTGTCCGAATGGGACATGCCGCGTTTCTCGGTCTCACTGATCAGCATTTGTTGTTCTTGTTTCGCGAGTACCACTAGATAAACATGTTGCGATAATTCAGTACCAATGGTGTAGCTGTCTGCACTGCAACCTTCGAGTATCATTGTTTGCACGGTCTCAACCAATCCCGCCAACTGTTCAGTCAGCGCTAACGTACGCTCACTGACAATAACCGGCGCCAAGATAGTATTAGATTGTATCGTGATATGGACAAATGACACTAAACCTATATACACTTTGATACTTTGTGACATTAAACCTTCAGCACTTTCAATTTCAATAAAAATATCCTCTTACACATATCTTTTTGAGACAAGTAGCATCAAGTCTTTAACCGGTGTTAAGTTAAATTAATAAAATTTACAGTAATACCCCCATCACGTGAAGTCTGTAATAGCCATCTCGTGAGGTCACGTGATGGGTTTTCGTTAATTTCAGCTATTAATATCGTTAACAATTTGAGGCTATTTGTCTCAAAATCAAAATTCACGAGGTTTTTCTATGAAATTGAAAGTTCTTTAAATTTAATATCACAAGTGTCAAATTGTATAAATGTTTTAGTAATATTTTTCATAACGATATTAAGATAAAAAGCCCTAATATGTGAAACAAAATGGAAAAATTAATCAACCAACAAATAGACTGTGTAAGTATTTTACCAGAAAGTATCATTCCCTGACGGCCAAATCGCGTTTGTGAACCTCTGTGTCCCTTCGAGGGTTGCTCCATCCCTGAAGCTGAAGGCTTCAATTAAAGGATATTCAGGGCAAGGCTTGTAGTAGACGATTTCCATTTCTTTATCAGCGACAACACTTTCTTTATTTTCTTTAGTTACATTGAATAATTCTTCCAAAGATTCGAAATACTTATCATGTGTATCCGCCAGTATCTGATAATGAATCGCCACAAAACACCCGTAATCTTCAAGCGCCGACCGGACTTGATCGACCACCAGTTACCAAGAACTAGATTTCTTCTCAGCTGCTGCCTTGCTCAAGTCAATCACAGGAAGCTTGAGCTGTGTTTCTGAGCCCATTTTTCTCAGTTTCTGAGTTCTGAGTTCTGACCTTTTAATTGCAGACAAGAGACCACAAATGAATTTCATACAAACAAGCTAGCAAGAAGAAAACAAAACTCAACCACTGAGGAGATATATTCCTTGTAGTTGCTGCATCTTTCCGAGATAATATTATACTTAGAACATAATATTGTATTGAATAATAATGCTAACGATTACATCTATTTATATAGAATACTGAGAAGCTACTAGAAGTTAGGTCAAAACTAATTGCTTAGTTAGTCCATATTGTTCCTATACGTCCCCGCAAGATGGAGAGTCGTGACGAGACTCCAATCTTGGTCTTCAATATAGCGCTGAAGAGCAAAGTAGTCTTGGTATGGTCACCGGGTGCCGTTTTTTGCCGATCAAGAGGGAACGAGTTTTGATCCTCTTCCGTGGCGGACGGCGACTGATAGCCTCCCAAGCTACGTTTTTTGAACCCGTTTTGATAGAGACTGCCAGTAAATTAGCGGCGACGGATGCGGCAGCCATTGTGCGACGTGTTGGACAACGGCTAGGGTTTCCAAGAATATGTGGGTCACCGACAGAGGATCCGACAGCTTGACGCAAGTGCGACGAGCCTGGAAAAGAAGCCAGTGGTGGAGGGTTTGGTTGCTTGACGCAGGTGCGACGAGCCTGAGCGGGTGATGCTTTCCAACGTGTTTGACGACGGCAGCGGCTAAGGTTTTCGCAGATCTATGCGAGCTTGAGTCCAGCAGGTGCAGGTGAGGCACTGTCGAGCGGCGTTGTGCTGACGATACGGACAGTCGGTGCTGAGCCAACGGTGAAATGGAGTGGTGGAGCCGGATTTGCCAGCGTATCAGCAAAAGAAGCCTAGCTTGTAGGCGTCTAAAGGGAGGAAGACCACTGGATATGTGTTTTCCGGCGTCGAGTTGAAGACGACGTCTGAGAACTAGGGTTTATCGAATATAAAAGAAAAAAAGAAAACAGATTGCGAGTATACAAAACAAAACAAAAAAACTAATTGGGGCTGGTTCCAGCGGGCGGCTAGTGGTGGTGCCGCCTGCCAGAAGCGGAAGTGCGAAAACTAGGTCACCAAGAGCGTAGCCGCTTTGATATCATATAAAACAGAATATTGTATTAAGTAATAATACTGATATTTTACATCTATTTATATAGAAAACTGAAAAATTACTAAAAATTAGGTCAAAACTAATTACTTATTTAGTCCTTATAGTTCTTATATTATATCATCTAAAAAGGTGCCTGCATTGGGCATATTTAACAGCAGGTGTGAGCTCATTTTTGTCCTTGGGATGGTGAACTATAACCAAACCACATTGTTAGAAGAAAACTAGCTCTTACTCTTTATAATTCTCGTATAAACCATAGTACTATGTTTTGTTGTTGTGCAGAGCCGCTACTTTGTAGTTCTTCTATATGTAAGAAATGAAACACAAATCGACGAGTGGTGGAGTCAGGAAATTAAAACGGCATACTAGTGAGAAAATGTTTGTGACATCATGAATATTTTTATTTTTATTACAAAGGTATTGTTATTACAAAATTATAATATTTCAGGTATTAGGGCGGAGGGCAAGTCAGACCCCTTGCCCCGACTTGGCTCCATCCTTGCACCGAACTGTTTCGGAACTACATTTTCGGCTGGTTTCTGGCGATGTTGTAAAAGCGTCACTTGCACGTATGTCACCACAGCTCTCAACAGAAGTTAAATTGTGTGACTAGAAGAAAAAAGAAGTACTTAAACCGAATCGTGCAATCAGTATGCAGCAACAAGATAATGTATGAGTCATCAAAATCCGTCTGAATGGGCGCCCATTTGGTAACACTCACCGATCATTTGAAAAGAAAGCATCGTATAGCCTAAATTACAAAAGACGAAACTACCCTCAAAACAAACAAAATGAGACAAATAACTCTAACGGATGAAGAAAGTTGGTAGGGTTATTTTTTGAGAGAAAAACATAGGTGGGGTTGGATATGTTGAAATGAAATGTGGGGTATTAACTGTAAGGACAAATTCGTCATTGTCCATTATTAATAATGTCAAATGAAGAAAGGGAGAGAAAGAAAGGGAACGTACGAAAATAGAAAGGGAGAGAAAGAGAAAAAACGAAGTGGTAGTGGTTTGGGGGAGGGGGAAATTGGTGGGCCCGTGGGGGGAGGGGGATGCGACATAGTTGGAGATGTTCTAGACGACAAACAGGCAAGTCTAAAAAAACAACAGTAAAAATAAAAATATAGTTGTTCAAGAAAAATTAGGAGTGCAAAACATAAAAACGCTACAATTGGTGGATAAAATTGAAACTGAGTTCTTGGTACAAAACACTAGTTATCAACACCACAGTAATCAGCAAGAGTAGCTTTCGGGTTGTTTTCCCAAAATTGCAGAAACTCAAGGTTGGAGAAGGGCTTAAAGAGCAAAGGGTGTTCATCATCTACGAGCTCTTTTGGTGTTTGGATCGTCCCCATCATGACTGAGTTCACAGCGGCAAAGTAGTTAACATCTTCCGCTTTCTCCGTTAGACCGTGCACGTGTACAGGCGAATGTATCCTGCCGTTGCTCCACCCCTGCACCGCCGAATAAACACACACACACACACACCAAGTGAAATCAGAAGTGAACTGATTAGGTAAATCTATCCACGAAAATGTTGAGCTAAAATAAGATTTATTAGGTCAATCTAAAATAAGATTTATTAGGTCAATCTAAAATAAGATTTATTAGGTCAATCTACCCACCATAAGCGCGTCGCCAGCCATGTCGAGGACGTGAGAAGGAGACGGCTGGTACGAAATCCATCGACCGTCTTTGGTCTCGATCTCTAGATCTTTGACATGGTTCTGGTAAAACACGGCCAAAATGGACTTGTCCGAATGGGACATGCCGCGTTTCTCGGTCTCACTGATCAGCATTTGTTGTTCTTGTTTCCCGAGTGCCACTAGATAAACAACATGTTGTTCTTCACTAGCAATGGTGTAGCTGTCTGCACCGTAACCTTCGAGTATCATCGTTTGCACCTTCTCAACCAATCCCGCTAACTGTTTTGTCAGCGCTAGCGTACGCTCACTGACCTTAACAGCCGATTAGATTGTATAATGATATGTACAAATGACGCTAAACTTATATGCAGTTTGACACTTGTGACACTAAACATCCAGCACTTTTAATTTCATACAAAAGTAACCTGCCATTTTCATTTGAGACAAATAGACAAATAACCTACAGTCGTTAACAGGGACTAGATTAAATTGCCGAAATTTACAGTAATAGCCATCATGTGGAGTCACATGATGGGCTGTACTACCAACCTCGTAAGGTCACGTGATGGTAATAACTGTTAATTTAATTTATAATCTCGTTACGGCTGGAGATTATTTGTCTCAAAATGAAGCTGAAACTGGAAATGCTGAGATTTAGTGTGTCAAACTGTATTATACAGGTTTTAGTGACGAGAAGGAAAAAATCCCTAAGATGTGAAACAAAATGGAAATTAATCAACCAACAAATAGATTATAACAAGTAAGTATTTTACCAGAAAGTATCATTTCCAGACGGCCAAATCGCGTTTGTGAACCTCTGTGTCCCTTCGAGAGTTGCTCCATTGCTGAAGCTGAAGGCTTCGGTGAAAGGATATTCAGGGCAAGGCTTGTAGTAGACGATTTCCATTTCTTTATCAGCGACAACCCTTCCTTTATTTTCTTCAGTTACATTGAATAATTCTTCCAGAGAATTGAAATATTTCTCATGTGTATCCACCGGTATCTGATCATGAACCGCCACAAAACACCCGTAATCTTCGAGTGCGGACCGGACTTGATTGACCGCCAGTTTCCAAGAACTAGTTTTCTTCTCAGCTGCTGCCTTGCTCAAGTCAATCACAGGAAGCTTGAGCTGTGTTTCTGAGCTCATTTTTCTCAGTTTCTGATTGTGATATCCTAATTTCGGGCCATACTTCTGATCTTTAAGTCAAGAGACCGCAAATTCTATTTCTATTTTAAATTAATTTTACATAAACAAACAAGGAAAAAAATAAAACTCAACCACTATGGATTATGGAGATTCCTTGTAGTACGTAGTTGTGCTGCAACTTTCTGTGATGACAATAGTTTTATCTAAATTGTTACCTGTAGTGGGCATATTTAACAGAAGGTATGAGCTCATTTTTGTCCTTGGGATGGCGAACTTTAACCAACTATATTGTCAGTAAACAACTCTTAACGTTATCATGAATCATATGTTTTGTTGTTGTGCAGGCGACTTTGTAGTTCTTTTATCTGCAAGATATCAAAACACACATGTATTTATTATTATAAATGTATTGTCGTTACAAAATCATAATATTATCACGGATATTAGTGGATGTTTTGAGGGAGGGAGGGAAAAGTCCCAACCATTGCCCTTGCATGGCTCCGTCCCTGCACCGAACTTTTTTCATTTGCATTTTTATTGATTTCCAGTGATGTGGTAAAAGTGTCACTTGCACGCATTTCACCACAGCAACTGAATCGTGCAATCAGCATATGAGAACAAGATGATGCATGGAGTCATCAACACCCATCTGCGTCGGCGTCTGTCTGATAAGGATCGATCAAAGTCCGTCTGATAAGGATTGATCAAACCCCAATTTCGATACCGTGGATTAATAAAAGTGCTCAGTCCAGAAGAAGAGAATTAGGGTTCTGCAACACTGTGAATGACCAAAACTGAACAAATCTACAAATGAGGAAAAAGAAGCCTCATATATATGCTTTCCTTCAGTTTTAGCGCTATTTTGCAGCTGAACCAAATAATGTAGTAGTAAGAAATGGTGATAACCGGACCAGAACTGCACAGATGAAGTAGAAAATGTCGCTGCCACTGCGTAAAATACAGATTGGTTATTGACATGACAGTGGAACATATTTCCATTGTTACAACAACTAGACAAGAGACACAATCCTCTAACCAATCAAAGAATGAAAAACTCTTCTTTTTCCTCTCCTCCTCCTCTAGTGGGACTAGTGGTACAGACACAGTAGGTGTTACAAGTATTATTACACTACTACTAGTACTATTTCACTCTCATACATTTGTACAGAGCCGCTCCGAATTTCTTGTACAAGTGCCGCTTCAAGTACATCTTCTCTACCTTCTCCCTTCCCTTCATCCCCATTTCTCGCCTTGCAAACGGGTTCTCCAGCATAAAACGTATGTTGTCGGCCAGAACATTCACCCCCGGGCGCCCCAGAGGATGGAGGAGACCCGTTACGTTGTTCTCCACAATCTCTTTTGTTCCACCTGCATCTGACCCCAGCACCTGCCACATCAGCAAATATATTCAGGTGCCTTCAGATTCACAATTTAGTTCTCATCACAGTTACAACCACCCTGCAAAATCTATAATATGAGTCTGCAAAAAGTGCGAGGTTTGCGAAACTGGGCTTTCTAATCTTGACAAAAAAATAAATGTTTTATATCATGGTATGATTCTGGATCAGAGTTGCCAGAAATCGCTCAGCAGGGTGCCATGTGCAAATGGCAAATGCTGGTAACCATGTTCTCTGAATTCTGATCTTAACTTCCGCTGCATATGGCAAATGCTATGACAAGAAGTATGAAGCTATGAAACTAAACAAAACAAAACAATCGGCATTCATAACATTATATGTTAACGTTTATTTAGCTGGAAATTACTCTGTTTGTCACAGTAGCGTCATGCATAGCTATCAGCAAGTAAGAAAATTTGCATATCTTTCCATTCAGTACTGACTAGTTTAATTTGTTCTGACATAGAATTGAAACCTTTTCCATACAAAGTAGATCAGCTTCGAGATGTCAAAATGAAGAATGACTGTGAACATAATGAAGTAGCTGGAAAAAGAGGTTAAGAGATTCACGGATCTGAAGCGAAAGCAGGTTTCAGTTTAAAGTTTTCATGCATGTGCAAGTCTTTTGATTACTATACGAAATCTATAACAGTAAAATTAGCTGAACTTGAGAAGGAAGAGTTCATTGCCCTTACCGGTAGACCAAAAGCCATTGCTTCAACTGTCACTCTTCCAAATGTTTCTCCAAGCCCCTGTCATGTTCCAAGTCAGTGAACATTTTAAAGGAATGGTAAAAACTATAAATGCATTGCATGTTAGTAGTACTTTTTAGAAAATTTCTTGTTCTTGCTTTATTTCGATGTAAAAACCCCCCAAATGAAAGAGATCTTAATCCAGAGTGAATCCAATAATAGAATGGGAACAACTAGACTCCCTTGAACATCAAAATGAAGTTTCTTCTTTCATTTGTCTAATAGTAGTACTCTAATTGCGAAAAGACTTGCACACAATGTTCGCGACAAAATAAGACGATTCAGTGCATAACTCAACCAAGACCTTATATGATAACATAGAAAAAAAAAAAAAAAAAATCCTTACTTGGGAATTGGTGACATATACGTCTGCTGCAGAGTAGAGTGAGGCAACGCGCGTCGTCGCTGGAGTCCAGAGCACTGACTTCGACAGATTCGCATGCTGAGATAGAGAGCTCAGCATTGCTTTAACATAATGCAGTTTATTGCTCTTCGATCCAACTGAGCCAATAAGAACTTTCAGATTCTGTTGCTTTGGTCCCTCACTTGCAGATCCCAGTTTCCTAATGTTGGCATGGCTGTTAAAACATCATAATACACACAACACCAGCATGAGCAACGAAACAGTTTTACATTGCAAGACTTCATCATAGCAGAAGACAAGAAAAACATACTCAGATGAGAGCTGTTTAGCTATCAGGTGTGCTGAATCAAGAACTAAGAGCTGGCCTTTTCCAGTATTGATGCTACCAAGGGACATCACCAGCATATCATTGTCGTTCAACCCCATTTCCTCTCTGACTTCATTTCTCAGTAACTGTCTTTTCTCGAGCATCTTTTCCGTGCCAAACGATGGTGTGTTCAGCGAACAGGGGATTCCTGCTACAAAGGCTAGTTCGTCGTTGACTGAGAGAGGAACCACTGAGACCTCCACGTTTATTGTGATGTTTTCTTCCG
Organism: Linanthus parryae; assembly: GCA_023055425.1. Taxonomy (NCBI): domain Eukaryota; kingdom Viridiplantae; phylum Streptophyta; class Magnoliopsida; order Ericales; family Polemoniaceae; genus Linanthus; species Linanthus parryae. The sequence goes on along the minus strand of JALGPY010000004.1, from coordinate 91,266,581 downwards.
CACACCACGCTAGCCACTGTTTGGACTGTTCTTCAGATAGAAATATTAGCATCTTCACGCGGTTGAGGAAGAGTTTTGACCGGTCAAAGTACTCCCGTCTGTTCTCCATGATCCACCAAACTACATTTCTCGAAACAGCTGGATAGTGCTCCTTATAATGCTCTGTATTCGTAAAAGAAAAGAAAAAAAAAAAATCAAAGAAAATAACAAAGATCAAGGTCAAGCTAGGAAGAAAGAAGAGGAGTTTCATACATGATACAACTATCAAATACTCCTAGGAGGCTGAATTTGTATACAACTATACATACAACAATAGCAAATCCTTCTGAAAAATACTTTAGCAGTCACAGATGCAAACAGGGAAATTAGGGCAAAGCCTCAGTTGTACGTAGTCATACACATTTGTTTCTATTTTTGGCAAAGTAATAGTGATTTCCTCTTTTTTGGTAAAAAGCGAGAGTAAGAAAAAGTAAGAACACAATCTCTTGGCATACTGATCCACCGTAAACACCACCTATGATTTAGGAGGCATATAAAACCTATCAGCAAAGTTTCATATGCAAGCATGCAACTACCTAAAGCTGATCAGTTCAACATTTACACAGTTCTTGCACAGTGAACCACCTCACTTAACCCTAAAATTGTATTTCAGCCCCTAAATTTCTGATTTCAACAGTCAACTACCATAACCCAGCTCAATTGCGTTCCTCCATGAAATTCCGAGGCAGTCTTGAAATGTAAACAACTTTTTTCCAGACTTAGAGAACGACCATGCTAGCTTCATCTTAATTCTTAATGAAACTCTATAGTGTTGAGGGCTTTGTTGTAGGAGATGAACCGACAACAACAAGATATCATGTAATACTAACTGAAGATCAGATAATCCGCAATGCAGTATATAACTATGAGAATATTGAACATTGACACATTAGATAGGGAAATTAATGAGCACAGTTTTGAATTGCACATACCAATCCATGATGCACAAACAGCTGATCCAGCAATGACAAGATCTGCCTTGAGGGCAGTTTTGAAGCTGAGATCCGCTCTGTCTTCAAGCACTTTGATCTTCCTCCTATTAAGCTCAGCCATCAGACCACCTTTTCTGCTAAGAACCACGGCAGAAACCGACGCGCCGCAGCTCAGAAGCTCCGTCGCCAATTCCATCATAGAAAGCGGCGCCCCAGTCATCGACAGCTCGTGGAATATCAACACAAACCTCCTCGACCAGACAAGCCTCGCAAACTGCCCTTTCCTGTCACATGTTCCTGACCTTTTCTCCGGACTCCATTCCAAAACCCTATCTTCAATCGATCCAAAAGGACCCACGAGTAACCCATAGGAAGAATTCGTCATGGGAATTTCAGGTTCCTGCTCTTCCACCTCATTGGCATCAACCTCCAGAGATGGTTTTTGCTTACCCTTTGTCTTACCACGTCCTGATCTCTTACTCTTCCTCTTAAGAATCCTATGAAGTGGACTGACATTGTCCTTCTTTGCTAAAACTACATCTATTTTCTTCGTGGCGGTCTCATTTTTGTCATTTCCAGCTTGAACAACATTAGTGGAGTTGTTCTTTTCTGCAATCAACTCGCGCCTGTGATTCTCTTCAGAATTCAAACTCTGGTCATCTGGATTACTAGTTTTACTACCCTTGTACCCAAGAAAAGTATTCTTGTTATCCTCATTAGCCCACCTGGACTGCACATAGAATCCAGCATAAGCCCAAAGAGTGATCAACAACAACCAAAGCACTATCCGGTTACTCCTAAACCACTGAAAGCCACTGCCGCCGCCTCTTCCGTCTTTTCGAGGAGTCCGGCTGGAATTCAATCGCCGGAAAGGCGGCGATCCCCTCGGAGTTGTTCTTCCTGATAAGGAGGACTTCAAACCACCACCTGTCCTCAGTGGTGATAGCCTAACTACATTGCCTTCCTCCATTTGGTCAATTCAACTAAAAGAAGTAAACAAAACAAAATGATCCATTGTCAGTGTGTCTTGAGTACAGACAACATTCCCACAACAGAATCAGATTCCAATACTTGCTGAATTAGCATTATAACACAAACCCACAATTTTGTTTCACTTTCTTGGTGTAAACTATCAAATTCATGATAAACCCAGAAATCTTGGCAACAATTAGAGGAATCTGAAGGGTGGTGTTACGATTTTTCATCAAATGGGCGATGCAGATCAAGGAAATTGTAATTGGGCAAAATCAAGAAACGGTGATTGAATTTGGGGATGACTTACTTGATTGATAGAGTGAAAACCCAGATGGGATTGAGCTCCAAAGAGGGCAAAAATAGCTCCGGCGAAGCGGGGAAGGCCAAGAAAGCGACGCAGATCTCGGAAGAAGCTGGGTTTGGAGGTGGTGAAGATGAGTCAATGCTCGGTCTGAATTACAATTTCTTTACAGAAGAAGTCAAGTGGAGGAATCGGAGAGAGAGTTGTTGCCGCTGAAGAATGATGCGACGGTGACATAGCAGAGTAATAGCACAGAGAGAGAGAGAGAGAGAGAGAGAGAGGGAGGGACTGGTGTCTGAAACCAGAGTAAGCAACGGCGAGAGAGATGGAGTAATTATTGCTGCTACTGTACAAAGAAATTGATTAATGTAATGTGGTGGTAGCATTATTAGGGGGCTGTTTGGATTTAGTTATTTTATGAACTAATAATTAAGGTGTTTGGAAAGTTCTTGTTTTTCTTTGGTTTTTTAGTTATGTGAGGACCTACTTTTATTCTTGATTTGTGTCTCTGGTTTCTGTTCTTTTTAAATAACTAAAAGAATTCATTACATCCAAACTAGGCCTTGATGTATTTATTAATTAATAATTTCATGCATTTTATTAGCACTACTTTTCCTTTATGTCCTTATTTCTAGTGGTATTTTTTTCCTTAGTGACCCTCCATTGCTCCACTAGGTGTTATTGTATTAAACGCTTGACTAATATTTATCAGTTTTAAATGATATAAATTGAAATCATCTTTCTATTCTTTTTTTTTTTAGAATCATAATGAATTGGTATAGTAATAAAATTGAAGAAAATGAAAGAAACAATGAAAATCATTTCGAATCTTTCGGCTGCGTTACAAGAAATCATTTTGTAATCACATTAAGATTGGTAAAAAAAAAAAAAAAAAAAAAAAGTAATCACATTAAGAAGCAAGTGATGAGCCGCTATAGAGAGTTCAAAAGCACGATAACAATAATAATAATTAATAATTATATTTTTCTTAAATAAGAACAATAGTTGTGGATGCGCAAAAATTATGGTCAATCCTATAATGTGGCGCGTCTTGAGTTACACAATTAACTTAGAGGCAAAACACTATAGGCAGTTAAAAGAGGACTACGAGATAAATAGTAAGGGAGAATCTATCTGAAATAGTAGCAACGAAGCCTCTTAATAGAGTATGGTTATGCTGAACCCTAATAAACCTGGGCCTAGTCGAATTTATAGATGTTTACCTTAACCTCAGATTGACTATTCGAGGCTTGGACCTACTTTACTATAAATAATATACCATAAGTCAGTACAATAGGAGCTAGCAGCGAAGGGGGCTACCTGGTATGGGATCAGGGATTGCTTACCTTCCGACGCCTACCTAAGCACTTAAATGTATCTGTTCCGGCGGTAACGGCTCCGGGGCGACCGCTAACCTTCCCGCTCATTGCTCTGCTCCAGCTCATGATGCTGAGTTTCATCTGACCAAGAGTCTACCAAAAGAGCAACCTTTCCTCCTGCAAATTGGGTACCTTCGAGACTTTCGACGTTAACGAAAACCTACTTTCAACCTAGGAATTGGCTACCTTCTCCTTAGGAAGTCGGGAAGGGGGAATTCTCCTTTTTCTTTTTCTCGTTCGTTCGACCGAGCAGATGAAGGTTTAGTGATCACTTACGCAATTCGACTTTTGTTCTTTTGCGAGATGAGATCACTAAAGCAATTTCATTCAAATAGTGTATAGTGATAACGAACAAGAATCGTTTGATTGTTGGGTTCGAATTGGCTGACGGTCATGGTGGCAACGGGTCGGGCCGTGCCTAAACCCGGTCGTGCCTTGGCGATGTGGTCCGTGCGCGGGTCGTGTCGAGGAGGGGAGCGGGCCGGGCCGGGCTCGAGGGGGAAGAATTTTGACCCTTGTCGTGCCCGGGCCGGATCGACAGGGTATATATTTTTTTTTCAACTGTTAATAATTATTTCAAATTCAAAAAAGCTCAACTTTTAAAAATAACAGAATTCTAAATATTAAAAAAAGAAGTAACAATTTATTAATATGGTAATACCTTAACTTTTGAATTTTGATGTTACAAATGTTAGAAATAATGTATCACTATAGTTGTGGTACATCCCAACTAGGTTGGCACCTACCCAACTATCTATCATTTGCATTTTTTGCTAAACTATACATGTAGAAAAAACTAAGAAAAATGTATATTGTCTATTTTCTCTAAACTAACTTCATTAGTCGTCGCCGATGTCTTCGTAAATAATACCATCTACTTCGTCTATTGTCTTTCCCTCGGCATCAGCTTGGAATATTGCATTAGTGAGTTCGTCATCTTTTCGGATATCTTGTGTTCTCATCTTGGCATCGTCCCAATCCTTGGTGAGAATGAGCATCTCCAACATCTCCGGCGTCAATCTTGAACTCTTCTTTGATAACACTCTTTCACCTGAACTAAAAGCCGACTCGGATGGGCTACTTGATACAGGAGGGGTTAGTACATCATGATACCGAGTAGCTTTCGGCATTTTTTTTCCACCATTTTAATACATCTAATTCGTTAATATTTTGAATATCATAAGTATGCTTAGTTTTTAAATATCTTAAGGGTCATAAGAACTAGAACAATATGTGAATGTCGCAAAATCAAATATTGGATCAAGAAAATTACTTTGAGAAGTAGATGGAGGCACATTTTGAGGTTGTAGTTCTCCATGTATTGAAACATATTTGTCAAATTTCCTTTTTAATTCACTAGAAACCTCATCAATTGTTGGCTTTGGATAATCTTCACCCATGTTATGCGCTATTTGGTTCGCTTTTTCTACCGCTTGAAGTTTTGGCGTGGATCATGAACCGCGGCTAAACAAAAAATCATTGAAATTTTCTTGAAAGATTACATATATTTAGCATGCATATTAATTGCGGCCTCTTTTAATTGCTCGTGAAGCCTACAAGCATCTATAATACTACTCATTTTCATCAATTGAATTAGTGCCCAATTAGTTGTAGTATAATAAACGCCCGACATTTGATTAGTAGCATCGTAAAAAGGCCGTAACATTTTCATCAACTCTGTTGAACTTTTCCAATCACTCATAGTAAGTTCAAGGTCGCGAGCATCATCTCTAATAAACCGCGTTATCACGTAGCCGTACCCTTAACAACCCCTAATCATCAGATAAGTACCACTCCACCTACTTGGACAATCCACACTAAATTTCATAATTTTTTTTGTTAGCAATTTCACATGCTTCATAAAATTTCTTGTCTTTGGCTACTACTAGAAATATATAAAAGTGTGTTACGAATATTTTCAATACTTGTGCCTAGAGTTTTCAAACCATCCTTCACAATCAAGTTAATAATATGACAAAAACATTTCATGTGGTGAAGTCGTTCGCCGTTATATGGAATTAAATTTTCTCTCAAAAGAGGAATTAAATTTTCTCTCAAAAGAGGTATACATGCATTGTTTGCCGATGCGTTGTCAAAAGTAATACCCATCATGCGGTTTGAAATTTCATATTCAAGAGAAATATCATATATGCTATCACTAATATTTTTTGCGTTATGTGGACACTCTATTTGTCGAAATGCAATAATTCGTTTTTGAATAATTCAATCATCATCCACAAAGTGCGCGGTAACACAAATAAAACCACGATTAGTTCTACTAGTCCACAAATCGGATGTGCATGAAATAAAGTAATGATTAGTTCTAAAAAGTTCTAAAATCTCGCTTTTGTAGAATTTAAAAAAATTTATAATGTCGGCTCTAGTAGTGTTACAACTAACCATTGTAAAAGATGGATTAAAAGCGTTTTGAATCATTCTTTCAAATCTAACATTAGAAGCGGTGTTTATAGGCAACTCACTAGTGGCTATCCATAATGCTATTTCGTGTCTAGCTCTAACATGCGTATATTGGAATTTTCGGCCAAATTTAATTGTGATTGTGTACTACCCACATTCATATTTGGGTCCATAAATTTATGTTTAGTAACTAAATGTCTTCCACAACTACCGGTTCCATCTTTACTTTTAGTATAATGATGATCACAAAGGTTACAACATATTCTTTCGGAAAGTTTACCTAAAACATCATAGTTTTAATAGTCATGTGATGCCATATATAAGAAGTTTGTTTACCTGTAGTGCCCAAACCCCTATTTTTTTTCTTAGGTCTATTAATATCATCGTTTTTTCTAGCCGTTGGCATACTTTGATCTAATTCCTCTACATTTATAATATTATTTTCGCTATCAATTGGATTATCATGTAAAGTAGTATTATCTTCATATGCAAAATCCTTTAGCGGATTCTCAAATTGTTCATGAAAAGTATGACTATTAGACATTTTTCAAACAACTAAGTACAAAATTAAAGCTTACTAAAACTACAACAAAAAAATAATTGCTAAAAATTAAAACTTACAAACTTTCCGACGATGTTGTACGATCGGAATAGCTTGTAGCCGTGGGAATGGAAGTGGAAGATGAGATGAAGCCGAAAATTTGATCTTCAAAAACCGCCAATTAGGAAAATTCCAACACTTTGAGAGAGCTTAGTAGAAGATGAGATGAAGTTTTGTGGGAATGAGTATGAAAAAAAATCATACTAGTGTAGTTGTATTTATAGGATGAGTAGTTTTTCCTCTTTCTATTTTTACCCCTAAAACTAGCTGTTTTATGGCTGTTGGGAGGGGTAAAATAGTAATTTGTGAGATATATACCCAGATTTCCACTTATACCCCTCAAAGTAGCCGTTATTTTTCAAAAAGATGTCAAAATGGTCATTTAAGACTTTATAGCTGTTGCTGGTAACAAATGAAGAGAAAAAAAATAAGGTGGCACGTGGGCCGACTCGTGCTTGCACGTGCAAGGTCCGACCCGTGCGGGTCAAGAGTAGGACGGGTCGGGCTGTGCACGGGTCGCCCAGCTGAGAAAAGTGAACCAGGGGGTGCATGGGTCACGGCACGGTCGGACCAGGGGCGTGCTCGCGTGGCCTGCGGACCGGTCCGTGATCGGGTCATGTTTCCCACCGGGTGGTGTCGGGTCGTGCAAAAGTGGCCTGCGGGTCTGACCCGTTGCCACCATGAGCTGACGGGTAGCAGTTCCAAGGGCAGAGCCCCAACAAAAGAAGCAAGAGGACGAGGACGGATTCGATCATATGAGATAACCTGGTTCCAAGAAGAAGGAGTTCGCCTACAGGCTTTGCGGGCTTAGCTCTTTAACTGTAAGAAAATTGAGCCTAAAAGTAGGCTCAAGATCGACTCGTTTACATTACAAGCCTGAGCTTTGCGCTACATAGTTCTCAGACGGCTTTCGAAGGTTTTTTTTGCGGAAAGTAAAATTTATAAATTGTTGAATTAAATAATCAATAAATGCAAAATTATTGATATTGTATATGTCAAACTAAAAATAATTTAAATTGAAATATTATTAATTTAATTATTCTGCATGCATATTACGTTATAAATATGACAGCGTGTAGTGATACCAAATATAAAAAATTCGGACTCTAGACTTTACTATTTGAACCTCTCATTTTTCAGTCTACACTGATTTAATTCAATGAGTCCAACATAAGCTCAAGCTCAAGTTGTGAAGCGTCTGAGTCGCGCTCCGCCAAGTTGCCTCTAAAACCACTTAGTATCCACTCGACTCGTTTGTAGCCCTACTTAGAGTCCCGCCACAAGGATCCATGACGCCCTTAACATAACGGGTGGGGTTTGGGCCCGTCCCAACTTGCCTTCTTATTAGGTCAACATGTCCAAGGAACTATAGTTGTAAAGGGACAACATGTCTAGGCAATTATCTCCGTTTTCCTTTCTTTATTATTTTGCCTTTCGGGTTGTACTTGAGTTGCTTGGATTTGCGTTTTTAAGATCTTTAGACATTTTTTAAAAGTATTGAGTTCAAATCATGAAGTGACTCAAAGGTCGTCTATTGACGTTTTCAACAGTCAGTCCGGATTTCTCAGGTTAGTTTACTTTTCTGTGTGATGCGCATGCTATTGCACAAAAGCAGGGCCGGTCCATCTGCTAGATAGAATAGGTGTTCACCTAGGGCCCCCAAATTCAAGGGGTCCCGTAATATTTTTCCAAAAGTAGGGCTAGTATCGTAAATTAATAATACAGTGAAAATAAAAAAAAATATTATAGATAACATTTCGAAGAAAACTAAAAGATTTAGAAGATAAGATTGTGCAAGAATGATAACTTATTTGCGGTCAACTATGTCACACGAACCACTAAGTGATTTTGGTATCTTTTCTATCGAAAGAGATCTGTTAGAACAACTTGAGTATGACGATTTCATCAGTAATTTTGCATCTATTAAAGCAAGAAAGGTAGATTTTTTTATAAATACTGTAATTTTTTTGTAGTGGGTAAGGTATTAGGTCCCCCACATTTTTCTACGGGTTATTAGTAAACCGTTAGGTATATGCCTTCCTACTGTTGAGAAGGTTTTTTATTCATAATTATGTTTATGGTAAAACGGGCCTCACTTTCAACCCTCGCATAAGGCCATGAAAGTCTATGGCCGGCCTTGCACAAGAGAAGTGGTTCACCCAGTATATATCCGTATAGTAGCGGCTTCAAGTTTCCATGTCTTAAAAATGTAATTTATTTATTTATAAGGGGATTTCCCGTGCCCGAGGGCACTACCCAAAATATATGTTTCATAATCGATTTTTCTGGAGGAGAAGATGAAAATGGCATCTCTGGTAATTTTATATGATATCCATCAAGTCGTGTTCTTACACATTTTTGATAATTACGTAAATTAATCTGAGAGAGAGGGTAAATTTTCAAGTAGTGGGTAGTTAAGTGGTCGTTTGTGAGATCTATGGAGTGGGGCTGATTTATTTAATCTAAAAGCTGAAAAGTCATAAGTTAGTTAAACCATACTGTTTTATAGAATAGATGTCATGTATTAACCACAACGTATTGTTTAAAACAACAACATAATGAAGAATGAGAAGTAGAAAAACAAATTTAGAGAAACTTTTATCGAAAGAAAAAATTAAGCAGAGCAAAAGAGAAGGAACGTGAAACAGAGAGCTCTTGTTTATTTGGCGTCGAACTCGTATACTGTGAGTCTGTGAATGAAAGGTAGTCGCTTGAAGCTGCTTATATAGAAAATGTATGATGGCATAGTCCGAATCTGTATTCAACAAGAAACTGGTTTCTCTGAGAAGTCCTAAGAAGAACCAAAGGTGATAAACTACACCACTGCGTTTGATTACGAGTGAGGGAGAGTAATCTCGTATAGGGTGATCCTTTCCCTAAAATAAATGAATTACGATAGGAGAATGATAACACTTTTTATCCCTTAACCAAGTCGAATACTCAAATACTACTTGATTTGAGTGTAGTATTCTTAACATTTACACACCAATAAGTTCAAAGTGCGGTTAAAATGAGGACATTTGTAGACACTTAAAATAACCGTTTGTCTAGAATTGTACATGTGACTCGACTAGTGGATCAGGCAGCACAAGTCATTACAAGTCACTTCCACCCCCCCCCCCCTTGGTTTGACACAAAGATCCTTTCACCCACTCCAATTTGGAAAATGACACTTCAATTCTATTAGTGTGTTAAACTTCAAGACACTTAAACCCCCCCCCCCTAATTGCATCATTTCATATACTATGAGGGCAATTTTTTTCCAGAAACCATACCAGAAGTTAACTCCATCGCCATACCAAGTACTACAGCGTCACAACTAGTGAGCGTAAATGTTTGTAAATTTGGTGCATGGAGAGAAAGTGTCATTTTGAAAGTGTTTTTGGTCAAACCTGAGGGGTGAAATTGTTATTTACCCATCTTTGTCCCTAAATGACTATTCAAAGAGGACTATGTGGTAATTAAGTTCAAGTTCTGCATGCAATCAACCTCTAATATGACGAGATGACACGATCATGGGCAATGTACTCGCTCTGACATATTCTATACTCCCTCAGACCCGTCCAATTCTTGAATTTTTCCTTTTTGGGACGTCCCAACCAATTCTTGAATATTTCTTAAAATAGAAAGTTTCTACACCATCAAATACCATCTTACCCCTAAAAAAAATACACCATCTCATTACAATTGGACCTAATTAAATTGAATTAGAAAAATAACTCAATTTAATTAGGCCCAAAATAGATTAGACTCCCATTACTGAAGTCAACTAATTGCTTTGACAACCCATTACCCCCAATTGAAAACCCTAATATCAAACATCATCACTTCCTTCTCATTTCTTCACAGCCGCCTGAGGGTGAGAGAGACAGAGAGTGGAGGAGGAAGAGAACAAATCGTCCACGCCGCCCGAGACAAGAACAAATCGGAGAGAGACGCGGACGGTAGAAGCTCGTCGCCGCCTCTATCTCCATCTCTCTGTCTCTCGTCATCTTCTGCAAATCGAAGAGAGCGGCGGCAACAGTGGATGAGAGCGGTCTCTCTGTGTACTACTGTTGATTCAAAGACCCTTGAATGTGTTTTGGTTGGTAATTGTTTTGAGTGATGAAAGACAAAGACATAAGCCGCAAAGCATTTGAGTTACTCCAAGGCCTTGAGATACTGACAGAACTTCAAAGCCTTGAGATTTATTCTATTCTGCTAAATGTTCTAACAGTTTTGTGTTGCAGATTGGATATCTGATTATATAGATCAAGGATTTATTGCATATACTTATGGATTACACTATTTACATATCTAACACAATTGCAGGTGATCAGAACAGGAAGAATCAAAGTTATTTGGGTTTAACTTTGAATACATGTGAAGCAGGTTCAGAGCTCCAAGGCGTTGAGATGTGCCTTGAGCTGCTGACAGTTTTTACAGAACTAAGTTGATTCTTTCTTGCAGGTTGTGATTCTTATTGTTGTGATTATTTACTCACTTCTAAGAGTCTTAAACTTGTTTTCATGATTCATATGTATTAGAATTTATACAGGTTATTGTTCTAATCTGTTATCCAGTTTTATCAGAAATTGGATAACCAAACAGTCATAGCACTGTTATCTTTTTGGATTTTGTTGTTGCTGTGTTTCAATGTTGTTGCAGGGATGTTAAACGTGCAAGAGCAATCTCAACAAACTCCAACGGATATCCACTTAGATTTGTTTGAATTTCAGTTGAAAACAGAAAGAGGATTTGTAGGAACTGAGATCCTAAAATCTCTCAATCAGTTGCAGCTGTGGATAAAAGAGACTGGTTTGAATTTTTGAAGAAAGTGAGGCTTGCAGAATACCCAGAAAGGTGTGACAAATTCGTGGGAAGATCATTCATTCAAACACACAAACATTCAAGCTTCAATCCAGATTTTAGAAGATCAAATCAATCCAGTTTTCAGAAGAACACATCCAGGCTTCAACAGCTTATCTTTTCTACTGTGTTTTTCACTTTTACTTTAATATGTGTATCTTTAGATTATCTTAAACCTCACTTAACCTAGTGGTTGGTTGTTCAAGTGAACAACAAGAGTTTCTTGTTAGCTCAACAGTTAGTCGCTGGAACTAGATAGGTTTGGAACCACAAGTTGTATAGGTGTAAGGGAAATCACTTAGGCTTGAAGATCTAGGGTTGTTTCTGTGTGAGTAAGAAGAAGTGTTTGACCAATCCTTGTGGGACTAAATCCCTCAGGCAGAGATTAGGTCCATTGGGACTGAACTCTGTAAATTGTTTTGTGTTCTTTACTTTACAGTTTGATTATTATCTGCTGCATACAACTCAAATCAAACTAGGGTTCATAAGCAGTTTTAGTTCAAGGCCTTGAAGCTTTCTATTTTTCCTTTGAAAGTTTCAGACAGTTTACCAAAATCTCAAAGCCTTGAGATTTGAGTTCACACAAAGTTATTCTGTTGATATTTGAGTTTTGAAAAAGTTTCCATACTCTATTCACCCCCCCCCCCCTTCTAGAGTATTTAGATCATGTATTTAGCCTACATTACACACTTTCAATTGGTATCAGAGCATGTGTCACTGTTTTAGATCTAACAATATGGTGACTATGAGTAATGTAGGAGATGGTGGATTCTCACAAGGAAGAGCAGCCAACAGACCTCCATTGTTCCGTGGTGATAACTTCATGCACTAGAAGACATTGATGAAGATGTTCATAATAGATCAAGACATGGAACTGTGATCAATAGTTCAGAATGGCCCTCATGAATACTATACTACAATTGATGGAGTCAGATTTATCAAGTCTGAGGAAAATCTTTCAGTTACTGAACTGGAAAAGGTATCAAAAAATTACAAGGCTATGAATCTGTTATATTGTGATCTTAATGCAGATGAGTTCAACAGAGTGTCAAATTGCAAGAGTGCCAAATAATTATGGGATTAAGTGGTGGTGACATATGAAGGAACTAGCCAGGTTAAGCAGACCAAGATCAACATACTTCTATGGCAATATGAGTTGTTCAAGATGAGCTCAGATGAGACCATCAAGGAGATGTTCAAAAGATTCACTGATGTGGTGAAAAATCTGGAGTCATTGGGAAAGAAGTTCTCAAATGAAGAGAAGGTCAGAAAGATTCTGAGAAGCTTGCCAAAAGCCAAGTGGGAGCCAAAGACAACAGCTATTGAGGAAGCTCGAGACTTGAGTCTTCTTCAGCTAGATGATCTACAAGGAAAGCTTCTCACTCATGAAATTTCTATGAAGGATGTGGAAGGTGGGTTGAGTGAAAACATCAGGAACCTGTAGGGTTTTGATTCATGGATTGCGCAACGGAAGCATAATCAAACATAAAACCATGCAAAACCCTCCAAGGATCACAAGTCAAGAGACATAACGATGGTAAGGGTTAGAAATCATAAACACACCTTTGGGTTCTCCTTGATGACTTCAAACGCGAATAGTGTCACGTCTCTACGGTTGATCCACGCCTAGAGGTGAGATCTAGATCCTCCAAATCCATGTGCTAGCTAGGAAGAATGGAGGAGGAAGAAGGAACCAAGCAACAATGGAGTGCCAAGAGGTGGGGCGGCACTCTTCATGGCCGACGGGTAGGGGCGGTCCCATTGGGGGGTTCGGCCCTCTTTTGGGACTTGCTCTCTCCTTGCTTTATTCTCTCCTTACTTCTATCAAATAGATGTGTATGTGTGTAGAGAGAAAAATAAGCTAGGAGTGTTCTTTATATAGTCCAACAACTCCTTGTCCTACTACATAAAGAACCCCTCATAATCCTACTCAAGTTCGGATTAGTCCCTTTTGCAAAATAGTCCTTATCATGTCAATACATGGATTAGTTCTATTTGCAAATTAATCCTAATCATGTCTCTACATGAATTAGGCCACCTTGGCAAATCCTAATCATGTCTATACATGGATTAGTCCAACTTGCATATTAGTCCTACTAAGTTAGCAAGTTGTTGCGATTTGATCCTTCTAATTAATTAATCATATTAATTAATTATTTCCCATGTCTAGTTCACCCCTATATGGCGTGTGACCCCATAGGTTCTATTTAGTTGGTAGTAACTATTTACTAATATGGAGCGGCCTCTAGCAAGACATCCATTCTAGCCAACAAATAGAATAGTCATCATGACAAACCTTGTGCAAGTAATTGTCTCATCCCTTTGTCTCAATATCCGGATTGGACACGAGACATACAATTCACACTCGTATATCCAATCCATAGTTTCTCGATCCTGGGAATAGCCTTATTCGTGCAAATAACATCAATATCCCATATTGATTTATTTGAGTCTGGCCAGACATTTTATAAGCACTATCCCTCGAGTGGCCTAGGATATTTGCTCCCGTTATGTGGGAGGGACAAATCCTATCTACGTCCACTACGATCTCTAAGCTTGCTTCTTATTGTATCCAGTACACGCCTTTATAACTACCCAGTTACGGTGTAGCGTTTAACGCTACCAAGATCACAATAATCCACAACTAGATAATCTAGTGACTTCAAGTCTAAGGATGACAATACCATTGCACCGCGAGAAGCGCTTGTGACTTAACATAACATGTATGTAGCCTTCTCGGAGATGGGTCAATCCAGTATGCCATTACTCCTAATGCATACCCATGTGTTAGATCATGATATCTCCATATCAATCCAACCCCATACTAGTCTATAGATGATTGTCCCATTAATCATTATAATTGACTAGGGATATTTAAGAATATAACACTTATATTCTAAGGACTTCATTCATGTTAACATATCTCCATATCGATAACATAATGAATCGTAAATCCATAAATGTCACAATTAATTGATTGCCTCTAGGGCACAATTCCAACAGTCTCCCACTTGCACTAGAGTCAATCTCCTGCATCATATGCCTATTGGTCTAGCGCGGCCCTCCACGCTTCCGCTGCGTTGGGGCGAGACATCTGTTGGTACCTTGCAAATATTCACATCTCCTCTATCAACAATTTGATTGAGATTGAATATTCTGAGTAAGTGCATCTTATGTAGTAATTTACTCAGACCTTTTATGTTAGAATGAGTGACTGGATCTTGCCTGGAACCTTTCCGGCTCACAGTCGCTCCCACTAGGGCAAAACATAAAACTCGACTTATAATCTGTATCTTCTTTGTTAGATTTGAAGTTCGCATCACTGTAACCCCTTACAGTAAACTCTTCCTATCCTCCATTTATCAAAAATTCATCCTTAGTGCTTCTCAAGTACCAAAGGATAATCTTGATAATTTGTCCAGTGACTCTCACCCGGATTTGACTGGTATCTTTGTGTCATGCCTTATGACACATCTGGTCTAGTACATCTCATGGCGTATCTCGTGAATCTAATTCATACGGTCCATTCCCAATCTAATTGGTAAGACAATTAGCCTTCCAAAGACTAATTGTGACATGGGTAAGAATCAATATTCTTTTCACGTTGAACCATTTCAACACCTTTGTCAATTAATGTACTATGACCTAAGCTATACAACCATCTTGATCTACCTCAATAGATCTTCACAAGTTGCTTCGCTTAAGTCTACCATTAGAAAGTCAACTCCCTAGTCAATCTACGTAAGACTGCCAAGTAGGGGCAACATTCCTAATGATTAAGTATGTCTACACACACGAGACCAGAAAATAACTGTGCTCCCACTAACCTTCTTGTAAACACAAGTATCATCTTCAATTTTGATGGAACCAAACTCCTTTGATTACATCATTAATTTGAAGATTCCAATTCCTAGAAGCTTCATCCAATCTATAAATAGATTGCTACAAGCAAAATACGAATGGATTTAAGCATCACAACTGGGAAAGATTTCGTCATAGTCTATACTATGAACTCACATGAAATCCCTTTCCTGCCAATTTTCCCTTATAGGTAATCATATTACCATCCATGTTGGTTTCCTCATAACCCACTTGCACCCTATGGGTCCTACCCATCAGGTGGTTCCACCAAAGTCTATACTTTGTTGGTATACATGGATTCCATATCGTATCCCATGGCTCCAAGCCATTTCCGAGAGTATGGCCACTCGTGGCCATCTCATAGGTTGTAGGCTCATCTTTATGAGCAATATATCACGGGTTATGAGAAATCCTTATTTCTCTAGTCCCTCGATATATCCTACCTTACCTACGAGGTTCTTGTGTTATCTGAGTAGGTTACTCCACAACACCTTGTGATCCTGCTCATGTTCCATCAAACGGATCAATGTTCTATTGTGGTTCTTGAACTTTTCAAGTTCTACTGTCCTCCCACTGTTTCTCTTAGAGACAATCTCTACCTAGAAACACTGTAGTTCGAGCAACAAACAGTTTGTTCTCGATTGGGTTGTAGAAATAATATCCTTTTCATGATATCCCACAAAACATTTATCCGACCTGGGTCCAAGTTTATTTGTAAACTCCTTTACATAAACTTAATAACCCCAAATCTTTATGAATGACATACTAGGATATTTCCTAGTCCATATCTCATATGGCGTTATTCATAATCCGTTTTTGATGGAACAAGGTTAAGGGCGAAATTTGTTGTAATTAGAACCATAGCCCCAAAAGTAAACTGGAAGCTCCGTTTGACTCATCATGGACCGAACCGTGTCCTACAAGGTTTGAAATCACCTCTTAGACACGCCTAACCCATGTGGCGTGCTAGGTGGAGCGAGTTTTGGATCATATCCAATACTCCCATAGATTCTTGTCAAACTCTTGGCTCAAGTACTCTCTTCTATGATCCAATCGTAGAGTCTAAATACTTTTGCCAAGTTGGTTCTCTACTTCATTCTTGAATACTTTGAACAATTCAAAGGATTCTGATTTGCTTCTTCATAAGATACACAAATCCATATTTCTCTGATCCTATCAGTAAATATGATGAAGTACTGAAAACCATCTTTAGCTTTTGTGCTTAGCGGCCTTCATACATCGATATGTATGATTCCCAAAAGATCATATATTTGCCTAATAAGTCTTACATGTCTCATATGATTCAATAATCAAATGAGTTCTAGAAATCCATCCTCATGGGGTTCTAGATATGTATCTCTTATTTATGGGGCATAAACGATAATGCTAAAGATAAGTGAAGTTCATATCATTATATGCAAACCTCTAGGTATTAATGTTATAGATGAAATTATCATGATCATGGATATAGAATCTACTTAGACAAAATTGCATTACAATAATGCATACCATAATAAATGGAACAACATTTGTCCTTTTATTATGATAAGGAGCTTTCTTGTCCAAACAAGAAATTATGATAATGGTCCTACCCATAGTAGGGACATTATCGCTTTTGTCTAATTCATGAACAATTTCTTAAAGGTAGAAATAATTCCTTTATGGCTTTTCAGCAACCCTTTGCTTCATAGCCCCACGTGTAGGATTATTTCTTCCTTATCCAATTGTCTTCGTCTCTTGAGATCCTCCACATTTGTATAAATGTGAGATCCTCATCTAGTATCATATACTTATGATGATAAGATAGACACATTGATTTCTATAACAAAATACCCATACTGGAATTCATAATTCCTTTATTTATTTACTTCCAGGTACTTTGGGTAGTCTCTCTTCCTCTACACCACCTATGGGACTCCAGGGCAACTTGGTTTTAGCAACAGGCTTGCTTTATACCCATGGGGTTGGCGCAAACCATTTGCCCTTACCCATGCTGTTAACCATTAACAGCTTTGCCCATGCCCATTATTAGTGTTTTGTTTAGTGATTTTTCAATCATATTGAGTAATTCAATTTTAAAACAAAACTATAACTTCATCCAATGCAATTCTTGGTCCACTTGGGTGAATAACCGTTTATTCTTTATCTATCTCATAGATAATGCATATTCACTAATGTTTCAATCATATTGAATTAGTATATTTGCATAACCCAAAGTGGAGCAACACTTCAAACCTTTCATGTCTAGCTCGCCCTTTTGAAAGAGCTTCTTTCAATGTATGATCATATCATACTTTTCCATGTCTCTCTTCTTGCTTCCAAAGTTCAGAGTTCATGGCGGCTAGCATGAGGCAAGTCATAACCAAAGAACCATTCTTTGGTGTTCCTTCCATTAGGTTTTAGTGTGATTTGGTAGTTTGGTGGAAGAGAGCTTTATGTTCTACGATGTACAACAATTTCCTTTATTTGAGAACAATTCTCAGTTTTATACCAATCTTGATTCCAGACAACTCGTCCATCTTATGGATGTCTAGTCGTGTTTTGTTTGTTTAATGCCATGGGTATTCAACATAATAGGATTATGCAAAGTTTGTGACGTATAACTATATTCAACAAGGATTTAATTGTCAAATATAGCTCCCACTATTTTACTACGGATTAATAACCCTCAAGATATTAATGCGGAAAATATCATTATATTTTCTAGTGGGCCAAGATCCATGTTTCTTCTCCTTATGAGCTTGCTTTGGCAAGTCACCCATAATTTGACTACTTTAGGTAGGAACAATTCCAATTGCATCCCTTATGCAACTCTTGGTTCAATTGGGCAAATAACTCCTTATTTATCCATCCATATGGATAATCCCAATTGATTGCCTCTAGGTTTCTTAATCATATTAATAGCCCAGTTGTGTTCAACCTCTTATTTAAACAATTGCACATTGTTACGTGCCATCGCATTCCATCATTATGAACCAAGTCGCCATGCTTTGGCACGCACGAACTTGATAAATAATGATGATCATGAGTGTTTAAATAACGAGAAGGCAAGAACACAATATTCGAATTTTGAGGGATTTTGAATTCAATTTTAATTGTTTTGTTGATCAATATCAACTAATCTATCTATTTGAGTTTGGGCACAACTCCAAATAATAGACCCGGTTGTCTAATTATCTTATTATCCTAATTGCATGCATCATCCATACACCAACCACACAATAATAAGACAATAAAGTAAACAACCACAAAACAGATATTAAACGTGATGTGGATATGGCCTTTTCTAGACTAAGATAATTCCAAGCCAATGGAATTATCTATGAACCCTAAAACAAACACATCTGCATGCGTCTTGATCTTTTTGGTCCATCCTTCATAGTCATGTGGAATGCTCCATGCTCCATGTTCCATCTTTTGTGGCTCCTTTGGCTTTGTGCTTCTTTTTCTTCAATCTTGGCTAACAATCTACTTTTATCTAGCACTAGCTAACAACTATACTAAATAAAATAAATCTCACAAGTTGAGAAAAAAAATGGCACGCAGGCCATAAAACCCTAATTAATTATTACAATTAATTGATCAGCTCACAGGCCGTAAAACCAAACCACAAAATTAAACATCCACATCAAACCACATCCTAAGGCCATATCCAATCACCATGCGATTTGAACATAAACAGTTAAAATCCAATTTTAACGCGCTTGGTCAATTTTAATTGATTTTAGGATGTTCTAGGGTTAAAACGGTCCATGGGCCCAACAATCCAATTGCCCGGGCCCAAAAGGGTGAACCGCAAGACCCTAGGGCCGGCCCGGCCCCTGGCCCACGCGGCTAGGCCGCGGGCTAGGGCCGCCCGACCCCTATGGCGGCCAAGACTTGGGCGGCAAGCAAGAGGGGCGGTCCCCTTAGGGGGCCGAACCTCTATGGGGAGTTGTTTCCAAAACAACTCCCTTGCTTGGTGCCCAAGTTTGGTTGTTTCCTTGTTTTGGAAGAACTCCTTCTTCCCCAAGGATGCCCAAACCCTAGATCTAAGATCCTAAAATTTCTCAAACTCACCAATTCATGCATCCAATGCAAAAATTGGATCTTGTTATGATTAATTATTGACAAATTGCATCCCATGCTTGATTTGTCTTGTTTTACGCGATAAACAATCAATTTTAAGGTGTAAAACAACTAAAACGTAACACATAAACCACGTTTATGCTCTACGACCTGTGGCTCTGATACCACTGTAGGGTTTTGATTCATGGATTGCGCAACGGAAGCATAATCAAACATAAAACCATGCAAAACCCTCCAAGGATCACAAGTCAAGAGACATAACGATGGTAAGGGTTAGAAATCATAAACACACCTTTGGGTTCTCCTTGATGACTTCAAACGCGAATAGTGTCACGTCTCTACGGTTGATCCACGCCTAGAGGTGAGATCTAGATCCTCCAAATCCATGTGCTAGCTAGAAAGAATGGAGGAGGAAGAAGGAACCAAGCAACAATGGAGTGCCAAGAGGTGGGGCGGCACTCTTCATGGCCGACGGGTAGGGGCGGTCCCATTGGGGGGTTCGGCCCTCTTTTGGGACTTGCTCTCTCCTTGCTTTATTCTCTCCTTACTTCTATCAAATAGATGTGTATGTGTGTAGAGAGAAAAATAAGCTAGGAGTGTTCTTTATATAGTCCAACAACTCCTTGTCCTACTACATAAAGAACCCCTCATAATCCTACTCAAGTTCGGATTAGTCCCTTTTGCAAAATAGTCTTTATCATGTCAATACATGGATTAGTTCTATTTGCAAATTAATCCTAATCATGTCTCTACATGAATTAGGCCACCTTGGCAAATCCTAATCATGTCTATACATGGATTAGTCCAACTTGCATATTAGTCCTACTAAGTTAGCAAGTTGTTGCGATTTGATCCTTCTAATTAATTAATCATATTAATTAATTATTTCCCATGTCTAGTTCACCCCTATATGGCGTGTGACCCCATAGGTTCTATTTAGTTGGTAGTAACTATTTACTAATATGGAGCGGCCTCTAGCAAGACATCCATTCTAGCCAACAAATAGAATAGTCATCATGACAAACCTTGTGCAAGTAATTGTCTCATCCCTTTGTCTCAATATCCGGATTGGACACGAGACATACAAGTCACACTCGTATATCCAATCCATAGTTTCTCGATCCTGGGAATAGCCTTATTCGTGCAAATAACATCAATATCCCATATTGATTTATTTGAGTCTGGCCAGACATTTTATAAGCACTATCCCTCGAGTGGCCTAGGATATTTGCTCCCGTTATGTGGGAGGGACAAATCCTATCTACGTACACTACGATCTCTAAGCTTGCTTCTTATTGTATCCAGTACACGCCTTTATAACTACCCAGTTACGGTGTAGCGTTTAACGCTACCAAGATCACAATAATCCACAACTAGATAATCTAGTGACTTCAAGTCTAAGGATGACAATACCATTGCACCGCGAGAAGCGCTTGTGACTTAACATAACATGTATGTAGCCTTCTCGGAGATGGGTCAATCCAGTATGCCATTACTCCTAATGCATACCCATGTGTTAGATCATGATATCTCCATATCAATCCAACCCCATACTAGTCTATAGATGATTGTCCCATTAATCATTATAATTGACTAGGGATATTTAAGAATATAACACTTATATTCTAAGGACTTCATTCATGTTAACATATCTCCATATCGATAACATAATGAATCGTAAATCCATAAATGTCACAATTAATTGATCGCCTCTAAGGCACAATTCCAACAGAACCTAGCACTTATGGCAAAAGACAGTAAAAAGTCTCAAAGCCTTGAGACTGAGGATGAGCCTGATGATGAGGAGGCTTTAGCATTGATCTCCAAGGCCTTGGCAAGGATTCTCAAAAAGAAAAGTAACTTTGGTAATAGGGATTACAACAGAGAGGGATCAAGGCCCTCGGGCAGCAAGGACTACAAAGGTAAACCTTCATCACAGTCACATAAAACTAAAGTAATGAATTGTTTTGAGTGTGGTGATGCAGATCATTTAGTAAGGGACTGTCCACAAAAGAAGAAGAACATGAACTTTCAGAAGAAAGACAGTGACAACAGAAGGAAGAAAGCCATGATGGCTTCTTGGAGTGATTCTGATTCATCAAGTGACTCAGACACAGAAGAAGAGCAAGCAAACTTATGCTTCATGGCAATGCATGATGAGGAAATTTCATCAGACAGACATATTGAAGATATGGTAAAAAATTTACTTGCTAGTCCTTCTGATATACTTCCTGAAATTCTCAGAAGTATGTTTTTAAATGAGGAAAGTTATAGAAATGAGATTTTTGCTTTAAAGATTAAGATTCATGAGCAGGTAAAGAAAACCTGGACCTAATTTTTTCAAATAAAACTGTTGAAGTTTCTAAGACAAAGCTTGAAAAGGACTTCAAGGCCTTGGACAGCAGGTTCAAAGCCTTGAAGGCACAGATAAAAGAGGTTGTTGATCAAAATACACTTTTGACTGAAAGATATGTTGATCTAAAGACTCATTCTGAGAATTTAGAACAACAGATCTGTTCTTTGACTGAGAAACTTCAAGAGTCCAAGAAAGTCCTAGTTAGGTTTACAGGCTCAGAACATAATCTGAATCTCATTCTTGGAGGAAGTCTGAAATCAATGCATAAAAGTGGGATTGGCTATAATCCAAATTTTCCAAAGAAAGGCCAAACTACTTTTGTCAAATATGATAGCAGACATTCTCCAAAATGTCATTACTGTGGAAAAATTGGTCATGTAAGATTAACTTTTCCCTACAGAAGATCAGAACCTCACATTATGAGGAATACTTATCCTTATCAGCTTAAGGGACAGGTTAGGCAGATTTGGGTTCCAAAAGGAATTAGGCCACCAAACATGGCTGATTCTGAGTATGACTCAAATTTCTGCACTTGGTCTAACAATCGGTTGAGGAAATGATTTGTTTTTGCAGGATGTCACAAAGGCCTTGAAAGATCAGAAATGGATATTAGACAGTGGATGTTCCAGACATATGAGTGGAAAGAAGTCTCTCTTCACTGAACTTACAGAAAAATCTGGAGGAACAATCACACTTGGTGACAAAGCAAAATGCAATATCATTGGTATAGTTAGTATTGGTAATGGTTCTACAAATTCTATATCTGATGTTTATCTGGTAGATGGACTTAAGTATAATCTGCTTAGTATCTCTCAGTTATGTGATAAAGGTTATAAGGCTATTTTTTACAAGGAGAAATGTGTGGTGCAAGATGAGAAATCTGGTGATTGCATACTCACTTCTCCTAGATCATATAATCTATATGCTATGACTACTAACAGTGTTGCAGGTGACAAGCTAAAATGCCTCAAGGCCTTGAAGGAAGATTCAAAGCTTTGGCACAGAAAGCTTGGGCTTTTTAGTATACATACCTTGAATAAACTCATCTCAAAGGACTTGGTAAGAGGTTTACCATCACAAAAAATTTCAGATGATGAGGTTTGTAAGGCATGTGTACAAGGTAAGCAAACCAGAAGCTCATTCAAGCCAAAGAACTTTATAAGTACTTCTAGACCTTTAGAATTGCTGCATATGGACTTGTGTGGTCCTATGAGAGTTCAGACCCCAAAAGGTAAGAGGTATATGCTTGTTATAATTGATGATTATTCTAGATTTACTTGGGTGTTGTTTATTAGAGACAAAACTACAGCTTTATCTGAATTTTCTAGACTGTGCAAAGAGCTTCAAACTTTGAAAAATCTACCTGTTGCATCTATTGAAGTGATCATGGGAGGGAGTTTAATCAACTTGATTTTGATTTGTTTTGTGCAAAGTATGGCATTTCACACAACTTTTCTGCACCTAGAACTCCACAGCAAAATGGAGTGGTTGAAAAGAAGAATAGGACGCTTGAGGATATGCCCAGAACCATGCTTCTAGAAAGTAATTTGCCAAAGTTTTTATGGGCAGAAGCTGTTAACACTGCCAATTATGTGCTGAATAGATGCTTGATTAGACCTATTTTGAAAAATACCCCTTATGAACTGTTTAAAGGTAGAAAGCCTACTGTTTCTTATTTCAAACCTTTTGGTTGTATCTGTTTTGTGCATAATAATGGTAGAGACAATCTTGGTAAATTTGATGCTAGAAGTGATGAAGGTGTATTTCTTGGATATTCTCAAACTAGCAAAGCTTATAGAGTTTATAATAGAAAAACCAGGATTGTGGAAGAGAGCATTCATGTAATCTTTGATGAAAGTACTAAGGATTCTCTGAGTGAAAGTTTTGCAGATCTAGATTTGAACAAGCATGAATCAGATGATGATGTTGTGAAAGAAGACAAAGGCAAAACTAATGTGAAAAATCAATTAGCAGAATCTCAAGGCCTTGAACCTCCTGCTAAACCAAAATCTCAAAGCCTTGAGACAGAAGCTGAAACTTTCTATGATGCTCCCTCTACTGTTTCAAGGACTCAAAGCCTTGAAGGAGAATACTCCTGGGTACCAAGAAAGAAGTTTAAGTACCTTGCAGACCATCCAGCTGATAACATTATATCAGATCCATCAACTGGAACTCAGACAAGAGGACAGTTGAAGAACTTGTGTGCTATTTGTGCATTTGTATCTTTGATTGAGCCTAAAAATACCAAGGAAGCACTAGAAGATGCAGAATGGATCATTGCAAAGCCAAGTGAGCTGAATGAGTTTGAAAGGAACAAAGTTTGGAATCTGGTTCCCAGACCTAAAGAGAAATAAGTTATTGGAACCAGATGGGTATTCAGAAACAAGCTTGATGAGAATGGCAAAGTGGTAAGAAATATAGCCAGACTGGTAGCTCAAGGATATAATCGGGAAAAAGGTATAGGCTATGAGGAGACTTTTGCTCCTGTTTCCAGGTTAGAAGCTATTAGAATACTTCTTGCTTTTGCATTTCGCAATCACATAAAGCTTTATCAAATGGATGTTAAATGTGCTTTTCTGAATGGATATTTACAAGAAGATGTTTTTGTAGCACAACCACCTGGTTTTGGAGATGAAAACCTTCCTGATCATGTTTATAAACTGGATAAAACTCTTTATGGTTTAAAACAAGCTCCAAGGGCTTGGTATGATAGACTTTCAAAATTTCTACTTGAAAACAATTTCAAAAGAGGCCTAGTTGACAAAACTCTTTTCATTAAACACCATCAAAGTGATTTGTTAGTAGTTTAGATCTATGTAGATGATATTTTATTTGGTGCTACTAATTATTCTCTTTCTAAAGAGTTTTCTAGTCTGATGTGCAGGGAGTTTGAGATGAGCTTAATGGGTGAACTGAATTTCTTTCTTGGACTTCATATCTTACAAATGAAGAAAGGAATTTTTGTGCATCAAGGAAAGTATACCAAGGACTTATTAAATAAGTACAATATGTCTCATTCCAAGGTGCTTAAGACCCCTATGAGTTCATCACTCTCTTTAGACAAAGATTCAAATGGTAAGAGTGTGAATCAAAAGGAATACAGAGGTATGATTGGATCACTGTTATATTTAACTGCTAGTAGACCTGATATTATGTTAAGTGTCTATATGTGTGCTAGATTTCAAGCAGATCCTAAGGAAAGTCATTTAACTGCAGTCAAAACAATTTTTAGATATTTGAATGGAACCAGCGACTTAGGGCTTTGGTATCCAAGAAGATCTAATTTTATGTTGAGTGGCTATTCAGATGCAGATTTTGCAGGATATAAAGTAGACAGGAAAAGTACTTCTGGATACTGTCAATTTCTTGGATCTTCACTGATCAGTTGGCATTCCAAAAAGAAAAATTATGTAGCATTATCAACTGCAGAAGCTGAATACATTGCAGCTGGTGCTTGCTGTTCACAAGTGTTATGGATTGCTCAGCAACTTAGAGATCTTGGCTATAATTTCAGAAATGTGCCTATTCATTGTGATAACAAAAGTGCTATTTCAATCTCTAAGAATTCAGTTCAGCACTCAAGGACCAAGCACATAGATGTGAGACATCACTTCCTTAGAGATCATGCAGAGCAAGGTGATGTTGTTTTAAATTTTATCTCTACTTCAATGCAGATTGCTGATATTTTCACTAAACCTTTGCCAGATGATAGGTTTTCATCTCTAAGGCTTGAATTGGGGATGTTAAATAAGGATGCATTGGTTTAGGGGGGGTATTAGTACCTACATGTGTTTATGTGCTGAAATCTCAAAGCCTTGAGATTATACATTCTGAAGCCTTGAAAGTATAGCTCAAAGCTTTGAAGTTTCTCAAACTCCAGAAAATCTCAAGGCCTTGAGATTGTTCTCCAGGTCTTGATAATATCTGTAATTTTTTTAAAAAAATAGATCATCAAATATTATATCTTATCTTTTTAGATAATTGTGTAATATTTGAATTACTCAGAGAATATTATAAAATATCCCAAAAATATTTCTCAAGATTCAATTTTGCATGTTGATATAGCAGAGTCCTTTTATGACTCATCCTTTTCAACCTACTTAAGCTGAAAGTCAGGGCTTTTTCTTCTCATTCTCTCTCAATTATCTACGACTCTACTCTCTCTCTCTCTCAGTTTCTCTCTATCACATTCCCCTCTCAAAACCCTAAAACCTAAAATGGAGCGCAAATCAGCCAGAATTCAGCAACAGGGAAAGCCTTCTGGCAGATCCAAGAAGAGGGCTAATAAGAAGGAGAAGATAGTGATTTCTGATTCAGATTCAGAAAACACTCAGAGCTTGCATGAGGATACTCCTCCTTCAAAGAAGTCCAGAACAGAGAAGGGAGATGAAGGCTCAAGTATTGATCCACAACAGGAGACACAGGGTGGTGATCAACCTAGGTCAGAGAAGAAGAAAGGGGGAGAAAAGAAAAAGACTGGTGAAGAGGAAAAAGGGAAATCAACTCAAGAAAGCCAGAAGAAACCATCTGAAGGAGGACAAGAAAAGACCAAACCCTTAGAGAAGAAAACTAGGGTTAAGCAAGTTGCTGCTGCAACTAAGAAAGGATATCAAGGTAAGAATGTACTTCCTACAGACTGGTTTGTTAGTTCAAAGGTTAGAACTGTATGGATGCAAGGGTATGCTTCATCTAAGGTAGCTTTCTGTAGTATGATTTCTGAAGAATTATTGGATAAATTGGACATAGACTGCATGAGAAAGTTAAGAGAAACTGATGTTTGGAAAGTGCTAAATCCTAGTCCAAAGGCCTATCCTAGGTTAACTAGGTTATTTTATCTGAATTTGATTTCTGAAGGTGATGATAAAATGGTATTAACTTCAAAAGTGGCTAGATTGGATTTGAGGTTAGATCATAGGACTTTTTCCAAAGTCTTGGGCATTCCTAGGAAATACAATGTTGGAGATTATCCTGATAGGAAGGAGTGTCTGGATAAGGCAAAGGAGATATTTTTTATTGAAGATGTACCATCTGGTCCAAAGCAGTTGACACACTATGTGCTCAATTGTGAAGCCAAAATCTTGTTTACAATTCTGATGAGGAGTGTAGTTCTTAGGGAGAACTCAATGGAGTTAGTGACTGATAAGGTTCTGATTTTGATGTATCTGATATCTCAAGGGTTTGAAATAGACTTGCCAAGTTGTTATGGAGCATATGATTTATTGTGCAATCAGGACTAGAAACCATCCTCTTCCTTATGCCAACCTGTTACCTCTTTTCTTTGAATACTTTGGTGTACTTGTGAAAGGAGAGGAGAAGATTACTGGAGGTTTTGGGTTGATTGATGAGACTTCACTTCAGAGGATTGGGGTAGTTCAAACTGGAAAGGTACATTGGAAGTTTTATTCAGATTTGTCAAAGGAAGAACTTGCAGAGAAGGAGTTTGTGAATCCTAAGGGGACTACATCAAGGGAAGGACAAGCCAATGAGGATTACTCTTTGTTGGTTGAGAAGTTAGAAGATCAGCAGGTTGAGATTGAAGATCTCAGACAAAGGTTATTTGAACCGTCAACTGAATACTCCAGTTCAAGGGCTTGATGAATGTTATGAATGGGAAGCTGGATGTTGTCATCAAGGGTTTGAATTTGGAGAAGATACCTTCTGCTACTAGTCATGACACCAGTGTGGATTCAGATGAAAGGCTGGGGAAGAAGCCTATTCCAGTGGTGCTTACTTCAAAAGATTTGTATGAACACACTGATGAAGAAGATGCTGGTGAAGACACAGGTGTTGATGCAGCTACAGAGGTGGATTCAGTACAGGCTAAGAAGAAAGTGTATGAGATAATTCAAGAGGTTGTTGCAGAAGTGGAAGCTGGACAAGAAGGTAATCAGTCTGCTGAAGATGCTGCAAGTGAAGATGAAGTTGGAGAAGGCTCAGAGAAAGGCCAGACATCAAAGAAGAAGTGAAGATCAGAGATTGTCAAAGCCTTGACTTTCTATTTCTTTCTCTTCTTTCTTTTCTGTTCTCAAGGCCTTGACTTTTTAGCAATATTTTGTTTAAGTTTTTTATAAAGACTCTGAGTAATGATCCAACATTTCTTCATCCTAATTTGATGAAAGTCAAAAAGGGGGAAAATTTATGTGGTTCTGTGTTTGCAGTATTTGAATAATAATAATACTTAGCTGTTTTGTGGTTTAATAATCAGTTGTGTTTATATTTCTGTGGTAATATGTAAATTTTTGCTAATTATCTGTTTGCTGGTTATCTGTTTGGCATTATTGTATATTGTATTTGCATTTTGTGGTTATCTAATTTTAAATCTGAGTGGCAGGAAAATATATACAGGACTGTAGGTTTTGTCTTTCATCAAGGGGGAGATTGTTGATTCAAAGACCCTTGAATGTGTTTTGGTTGGTAATTGTTTTGAGTGATGAAAGACAAAGACATAAGCAGCAAAGCATTTCAGTTACTCCAAGGCCTTGAGATACTGACAGAACTTCAAAGCCTTGAGATTTATTCTATTCTGCTAAATGTTCTAACAGTTCTGTGTTGCAGATTGGATATCAAATTATATAGATCAAGGATTTATTGCATATACTTATGGATTACACTATTTACATATCTAACACAATTGCAGGTGATCAGAACAGGAAGAATCAAAGTTATATGGGTTTAACTTTGAATATCTGTGAAGCATGTTCAGAGCTCCAAGGCCTTGAGATGTGCCTTGAGCTGCTGACAGTTTTTACAGAACTAAGTTGATTCTTTCTTGCAGGTTGTGATTCTTATTGTTGTGATTATTTACTCACTTCTAAGAGTCTTAAACTTGTTTTTCATGATTCATATGTAGTAGAAGTTATACAGGTTATAGTTCTAATTCGTTAACCAGTTTTATCAGAAACTGGATAACCAAACAGTCATAGCACTGTTATCTTTTTGGATTTTGTTGTTGCTGTGTTTCAATGCTGTTGCAGGGCTGTTAAACGTGCAAGAGCAATCTCAACAAACCCCAACGGATATCCACTTAGAGCTGTTTGAATTTCAGTTGAAAACAGAAAGAGGATTTGTCGGAACAGAGATCGTAAAATCTCTCAATCAGTTGCAGCTGTGGATAAAAGAGACTGGTTTGAATTTTTGAAGAAAGTGAGGCTTGCAAAATACTCAGAAAGGTGTGACAAATTCGTGGGAAGATCATTCATTCAAACACACAAACATTCAAGCTTCAATCCAGATTTCAGAAGATCAAATCAATCCATTTTCCAGAAGAACACATCCCGGCTTCAACAGCTTATCTTTTCTACTGTGTTCTTCACTTGTACTTTAATATGTGTATCTTTAGATTATCTTAAACCTCACTTAACCTAGTATTTGGTTGTTCAAGTGAACAACAAGAGGTTCTTGTTAGCTCAACAGTTAGTAGCTGGAACTAGATAGGTTTGGAACCACAAGTTGTATAGGTTCTATTTTGGCTTTGAAAGTTTCAGCCAGTTTACCAAAATCTCAAGACCTTGAGATTTGAGTTTCACACAAAGTTATTCTGTTGAGATTTGAGTTTTGAAAAAGTTTACATACTCTATTCAACCCCCCCCCCCCCCCCCCCTTCTAGAGTATTTAGATCATGTATTTAGCCTACATTACACACTTTCAACTACTCCATCTCTCTGCAAATCAAATCCAGGGCTTGCTACCTGGTTCCAGATCGGTGGCCGGGGAGGTTTTGAAGGTTGTTTAGACTCTATATTGGGGTCTGTTAGGTGCGATTCTCCCAGAAACCAGAGGGTTCAACGGTGAGCTGGGTTTCCTCCGGCAACCACCCATTCAGGCGCAGAGTCAACGGCGGTGGTTAGGGTTGGACGAAGGTATACACCGTAGGTCTTCTCTTTTCCTCTCCCTCTTCCTCTATTCTTCTTCTTCTTCCATATCAGTGAGTGTACTTGGCCACGTGTTTGCTGTTGTTGTTATCGATGTTTGTTGTGGTTGTTAATCTCTCTGAGAGAGATTAGAGGGAGAGAGAGAGTGGCACAGAAAGAAAATTGATGGAAGGAGAAGGGGTATTATGGACATTTCATCATGTTTTTAATAAAGCAACCCTCCTCATTTTTTCAAGAAATGGGTGAGACGGAGGGAGTATGTCTATGTGTTTGAGTAGATATGTTTTACAAGAGTTCTATAAAAACAATTATGATGTCGCATTTCTAAAATGGGTAATGATTCTTACAAAGCAGAAAATGATTCTTACAAAGCCACTAATGTCATTTGTGCAATCTCATTTGTCAGTAGATGCATAAATAATGTTAGTGGCTTTGTAAGAATCATTTTCTGCTTTGTAAGAATCAATCCCCTTCTAAAATAACTAATAACATGATCATGTTAGCAAATTCTTGTATTGTTACTGCTGAAATCACCTGGTAAAAATCATTTAAAAGTAACATAGCAGAGAGATTGAGGCAGTTGTTTCATAATTTAAGAGTTGACATGTAAGGATAAGAAAAATGTACCAGTATAAATACTAATACCATTGTGGTGGTCATCACCACTTGTAATGGCCATTGTGGATGCAAGCTCATAGACTTCCAGTGCGAAACACTAGGCATTAATGCTTCGTTGAGATGGTTGTTTTCAGATACAAAAGTCAAATATGCATGTGAATAACATGGTCAATTTTCAAGGGGTTCCTGGTACTCGAGTCTCGAGACATGCAAAACATCTTCCGCAGTAAATACCACTAAATACACACCACAAGACGAGCATTCCTAGATACCTCCGGCCATTGGCCCAGTGACCCGAAACTAAAAATATTAGTAGAAGATGGGTTTGATGATTTCTTAAAAAAGCTTGGGCTTAAGCTTTTGGTCCGAAATATTTTAAGGCCGGTTTTGGGTTTCTGAAGTGAGGCCCAAGTCGGCTGTCCTATAATGCAAAATGATAGAAAGTATATTGATTCCCACACCAGGGATGTTCTGATGCTCTGTGAAATCAAGGGAAGATTTCTTCAGAGTAACCTGGGCTGAAAGAGGATTTTTTTGGCATTAACTGTGTATTGAGGACTACTAGCCTAGGCCCTCTTTGAAAAGCTCCCAGGTTAGGAGTTGTCAAGATCAACTGTGATGCAGCTATCAGGTCAAACTCTTCCACAGGGTTTTCTGGCATCATTTTAAGAGATCACAATGCCAAGACTATTCTTCTCCACACCTCTTCTTGGGAGTGTAGAGATGCTCTTCTAGCTGAAGCTTTGGCAACTAGAGATGCAGTGGTGCTGGCCTTGAATATGGAGATTGATAATTACACTTTAGAATCTGATTGCAGAACACTCATTCAGACTCTCAATAGGAGGGAATCCCCTCCTTGGTCCATCATCACTGTGATTGAAGACATTTGGGAGCTGTGTCTTAATGCTAGAGTCACCTTCTCTTACATTGCAAGAAAATGCAATGTTGTAGCAGATTGGATTGCAAACTCTTCTAAGTTAGGCAAGTTAGGTAGTGGATAAGGCTTTGATTTAGTGTGTTTAATGAAATCAGTTGTTCAAAAAAAAAAAAAGTATATTGATTAACTAGATATACTTTTTTACTTGAAATTACCAGCTATCACTCCGTTCCTTCCCTTTCTCCACATTTTCATTTCGGTAGTTCTCTTTATTTCTCCCTCTTTTCCTATTTGACAAAATTAAGGTTATAATATCCTAATTTACACTAAAAATATACCACACAAAATTTATGTACATAAATTGATGATTACTTTTTAGTTGATTTAACAACCCCACTAACGGATAAAAAGAGAATTACCCTTGAGTTGATGCATCTCCTTAATTCAAGAGCTTTCTCCAAAAGAGAGAAACAATGAACCGAGTGGTACATGCCATGAATAATATCCTCCAAAGTATATCATTTGTATATCATTTGTGTTGCTTTTTAACATAAAGAGTTTATGTTGAAAATGGATACGATGGGCTTGGGCGTCCAAGTTTAGCCCTATGTATAGGCGAAGTCAGGCCGGGCTTGGCTTCAGAAGATTTACCTCAACCCCTGTCCGAATCCGCCCAAAAACTGTTTTTTTTTTTTTTTTTTTTTTTTTTTTTTTTTTTTTTTTTTTTTTTTTTTATAAATGCCCAAAAACTTGAAAGAGTATATCCACACTTGAATAATTATTGCTTGCTACAAGAGCAAATATGACATGGAGACACGCCAGGGCATGCAAGAGTCACTCATTCTCTTCTCAATACTTGTTATGGGTTGTATGTTTAAAGCAAAGACACGTCATTTACTCTAGAACAAACAAAAATTTCTCCATCGGAAGACTTTAAAGATGGAAGGAACAGTTGTTATTTCCCGTTATAGAGAGTATGAAATTGGCAACCATCAACACAACCAGTCCCTGGCCTCAGCTCATAGACATGCGCTCCTGCACTTTTTGAGTGCGCTTGATATGTTTAGGGCTAGGGTATTCCAAGCCAATACTTTACACATTTAACTCTGGCGAGCATCTGCATCTTATCTGTTCAAAAGCATGCACCCTTACATGCACATCAAGTGCTTTTCCAGATATCAAATCCACACACGAGTTCCGAAGATCTCATTGCAACCAGTAAAGCAAAACCAATCCAGCAACGCAAAAACATTTAACAAACTACCAACATTTATTGACTCGTCACAAAAGATGAAAACACAAGTCCAACGTCAACACAATTAGACCAATTCTTATCAACAAGTAAAGAGCTCCCTCCAACAATGTAGATTAACTTTCATAAGTAATTTCCAACAAGAAAGCGGACCTGTGAAACTAGAAAGGATACTTAATGAGACAGCTTATCAATGATATTGCCTTCTCAAAGTTCTAACCGACTCCAACTGTTTTTGGAAGAAGCCCACAGCCACATTTTGCAAACTTCACAAGAACAAAGACACAGGAAAACCTGAAATCGGAAGAGGAGAGAATATATCAACTAAAGAAAAAAGCCCTGCGAAAAATGAGCTCTTGTCCAGGTTTTTTATATTTCTGTTCATACCTTTTAATTTAACAGAAAACTGCCACCCGTCAAGCTGCAATGTTTTCCTATTGATGATCACAGCATGAACAGGCGTTCGTCACACATACCTAAAAGAACCACAAATAGGAAAATATTAAGGTAAAAACGGGCATGAGTGCATGACTCATCTTCCAAAAGAAAGTGGTACGTACTACATAGGACTGAAAGTGTCGTTCTTTCCGAACTAAGGTCAATTTTCTTTTCGCTACATAAATTTGATTTGAAAGTATACACGGATACCCGTTTATGAGGATAGGATACCCACAATTTACTTTTGAAACACTTTCTTACATTCAGGATCTAGGAAGCATGGACGCTCCAAATCAGGGGCCGTATCCGTGTCGGACGCTCGGGATACTCGGACACTCCTACGATTCTCCAAAATACGTGTCAGACACTTCGGGTGGCGTGTCCGAGTATTTTTTTTACTAGACTGGACACTTGGAGGACAATTGGAGGACACTTTAGGGACACTTAATGAGAGACGTTAATTTCCCCTTAGTGTTTATTAGACATTCACATAGGTTGTTTTATGAGATAATTGAACTTCAAATGGGTTAAAATATAACTAAGCTAAAGTAGATACGATATACTTGATTGATTGCATAGTTGTGAATACCGTTCCGGTCCCCGTTCCGTTTTTCTCTTGGGAACGGAACGATCCCGGATCCGGACGGAACGACGATCCGTTCCGGATTTACCGCACTTTTTATTATATTATTTATACAATATTACAAAAAAATCATGTAAATTATGTCAACTTGTAACTTTTATAAATTAAACTTTCAATTCGGTAAAAGAACACAAACACACATATATGTAATTTTTTTTTATATATATATATGTCGTTTTCTAAAAATTGCACTTTTTTAGAAGTAAAAGTTGCGCTACGTTTCTCAAAAGATAATTATTTTCAACATCTAATTAGTATTTGATTGAAATTGCATTTAATGGCAGCTAAGCACAAATTTTCAAGACAACAAGAATTACATTTAATGTAGATGGAAATTACATTAAATGACAGTTAAAACATACTATAAGTTTAAAAACCAAAGCAAATTCAAAAGTGCCAGTTGTCCCAGTGGTAAGTTGCTGGGTTTCATTCTGGTAGATTGGGGTTCGACCCTCGGGGATGACATATTTTTTCGGAAATTATCGTAGCGATCCGGAACGGAATTCGCCGGAATTTACCGGATTTGGACGAAACTCACCGGAACGACCCGGAACACCACGGAACGGGCCGGAATTTGCTCTGGTAAGGATCGATCGCTGATCCGATCCGTTTTACCTTGAAATCGGAATGTTCCGGCCGTTCCGGACCGGAACGGAACGGGATTCACAACTATGATTGATTGATGGCTCAATATATGAAAAGGTTACCCTTTTGAACGAAGAGTTGAAGTGGGGTTTTAAGCTCTCACATGTGACAACTTCAAGAGTATCCCAGACACCGTCAAACTGAAACCCACCTAAGCTACTCCTCTTTCTCTTCTCGTTCTTATACTTAAATATATGATTTTTGTGATATTTAAGCTATAAATATAAAGTCATGGGAACCAATTATAATATCTCGGTGTATAAAATTTTTAATATATAAAATAATAATAATAATAATAATAGTAGTAGTAGTAATAATAATAATAATAATAATAATAAATAATAACAACAATAATGTTGATGGATCCGTGCCGTGTCATTTCCTCGTTTTTAGAAAATGGTGCATCGTGTGTTCGTTTCCGTATTGTATCCAATACATGTATCCATACCCGTGCTTCTTAGTTCAGGACACCCTATGAAGAAAGGGTATGACCCCAAGTTAATTGAGTACTGCTATGAACACCAATTTTGGGGATCAAGATGACGTGGTAATTCCATGTTGTCTATTAAATATTATTTAATCCAACACTCTTTCGCCCTCCATTACTGTTTACAAAAGTCAAAAACCATCTTATCTATCCCCTCCTTGCCCTCCTCCTCACGGGCCCACCATTTTCCCTTCCCACCTCACCCTTAGTCCCTCACCCGTACTACTCATCGTGTAAAACCCATCCCCTCCTCTCACCCTTGGAGACACATTTAATTATTTAAAAATAAGTTTATTAATACTGATAAAAAAATAAAACACGTTATAATATCAAAAATAATATATACATACATATACTTATACATAAAAATATTATAATACATATAATCCACAGAAATGATAATAACAATAATAACATTCACCACTTTGATTCATCAACTACTCACAAATTATAATGGCTAATTTATATTTTCTCTTAATCAAATGGATTGAATTTTGCTTGATTATTAAATAATTATAATTGCTACAAAAATAAGATGTTTTGAATTTAAGACAAAATAAAAGAATTATATATATTATTTCCGTACATGTAAATTTCACTTAATCAAAAGGATTGAATTTTGCTCGATTATTCAAGAATTATAATTTCTATTGCCACAAAATAAGATATGTTGAATTGAACACAAAATAAAATAATTATATTATTTTCTCTGTACATGTATTTTTCAATCACCAAAATATTTTATATATTTTTCATGATAAAAAATAAAATATAATTAAAAATATACAAATTGTAATTACAAAATATAATTATGTGTAATAAAATGCCCAAAACCTTGATTAGTTAGCCTCCCCTTTGAGGGGTTGATCATGCGGAAGCCCCTCCTCACTCCCCACACCCATGCCTAAAAGGTCCCCCTCCGACTCCCCACCCTTCCCCTCAAGGGGTTGGAGACGGAGTGTATTTTTTTCACCCCACGGCCATCCCCTGCCCCTTCCCTTCCCCTTCAGAGGTTGAACATGCCGTCACAAACCCAATCCAGTGTCCATTTTCGTCCTCTTTCTCTCCGTGCAATCTGCTCGTGTTTCCTTTGCCACTTTCTCTATATTCATCACTCTTCCTTGTAATCTCACTTTTGTATGTCCAGAAAACATCAGGTTGTTATGTGTTTCGATATATAGGTTAATCCTCCTCTTTGAGTTTTAGGTTATTTGTTTCAATAGAGATCAAGGTAAAATGATCGTCTTCTTCTCAATTTGTTGACTATTTGATAACCTGTAGAAAATAAGAAATCTATCTTCTCCCTCATGCCTCATGGGTAAACAAAGTGCGAAAAAAAGGGGCCATGCATGCGATACTAGTATAGTAGTACTAGTATTGTTCTCTTCTAGAGATAGGAAGATTTAAGGGAGAGAAAGAGAGGTGGATAAACAAAGGAGATCTTATTGCTTGAAAATCAAAAGAAAACAGAGCAGAGACTACAAAGCAGAACACAAAATTCACAAAGAGGGAAGCCACATCAATGGCTAACAGTAGTTTCAAGTGAGACATTTGTGAGAGGTAGAATGAAGCTGAAATGGAGTCAGATAGATGAGAGAGAGAGTGAGGGTGGCGTGAGTATAGATAGAAACTAATAAGGAGAAGAGAGAAAACAGAAAGCTTGCTGATTTGGCATTGACACGTCAGTTTCGGGGAGAATAGCATTTTTGAAGTTAATTTCATGTGTTCAGGGTTCCCTTACTCCAAGTGCTACATGAAACATGGCATCATTTACCTACTATAACTTGAACATAAGCTAAAAGGTTCCAAGCTGATAGTAAAAATAATTACCTAGAATATCATGGAATGCGATGCGGCCCCAGGTGCACCAGCAGAACTGGAAATCACTAAGGGCCAAGACGAAGGTCTGTAGCACCATGAAAGCAAACTCATAATTCTCCAACAGCCAAACATGCAGGAATCCAACACTTCTATTCGGGTCTCTTATCTTTTCTTATTATCGTCCAGCAGTCAAAATACTTCACTTGCCGAAATTCATCTCCGTATATCTGCTGGAAAACAAAAGCAACGGGAAAGAAATTTCCAAATTTTAGCACAATGCTAGAGATGAACACAAAGGAAGTGGCATATAATGGCACCCACATAAACAGGTAAAGTATACACAGCCGAATTCAACTTGCCTGCGAGTATTTTTTTGCCGTTGCCCAAACTCGTCACTTGCGGCCTCTGCATCAAGAACAGCTCAGTTAAAAATTTATGTAAAATAGCATCTTCCGTAAAAACAACCGATCGCATAAAGATATACATGACTGAGTTTCTTACCAGATCTCTGAGAAGGCTTTCTTTCATTATTCATCTTGTTTGCACTGCTTTCCTTGCTAAAAAGGGCAAAACAGTTGAATAAAATTAAGGTTATGGCGTGCTAACTTCGTTGAAAGGTAACAGTGCACATACAATTGCGGTAGAATTAAGAACAAGATCATACAGATATTGCTCAAACTGAAGATGATAATAGGAAAGAGTGATATGCATCATAACTAATCTAAAATCTCAAATGAATACACGGGAATTCAGATAAATAAGCAAGAGAAACTCATCAGTGGAGATAACCCAAGTAATAATTCAGGAAAAGCTACACGGAACTCCATGTAGTGGGAACATCCCGAACTCCGGAACTCAAACGGAAATCTCCAAGACGCTCCCGGAACGCCACACGCCACATGGCGTTCCGGTAGAATTAATGAGTTCAGAACTCATGCGGAACTTCCCGGAGACGCATTCCCCATTTTTGAAACATTTTGGAACCGTCCCTGGGTTAAAAATAACACTCTGGTGTCTTCTGATAAATTTAAAAAGATGAGGTTACTTGTAAAATATGATGTATATTACTAATCCTATCAAAATTTCCGACCCCCAATCTTAAAACCTAGTTGCTAATACTTCAACGGAGATAAAACAATTCGGATACCTTTCAAGACTTCTAGACAATCTCAAAGATTTCGAGGACCTCCAATTTCTCAAGTACCTCCACATATTTATTGAGTAAATGTGTTCTCCTTGTATTGATCTTAATTTGCATTTATCTTAATTATTGTCTTTCAATTTCGTCTAATAATTAATAAGTGTGTATTTAGGTATCATTTACATTATATTTATACACACACACACACACACACACACACACACACACACACACACACACACATGTATATGCATTACGCAGAACACAGCTTTTGCAGTAGTGTACTAATGCCAAAGGAGTAACACATGCCATAAATCCATGCTTTAAAGCACATGTAACACTACTAAAACTATGTGAAAAAAGCAGGACCTTCCGACATGCCAAATCTAAGTAATGGAATAGAAGTATATAACTCGCTTCAGATCAAACTGATATCCAAACTAACCTCGATGTTCCCGAGGAAGATGTCTGGCTGGGTGTATGAGAATGGTAAGCACTGTCAAGGGCAATATAAGGTGAGCAATAAGTTGCTCCCAAAGCTCCGGCAGCGCCAGCCAGGACTGGTAACCTGGAAATAAGGAACAAACGACAGCCATTCCGTTAAAACAATAGGGGGGAAACAATATTGAAGTACAAAACTTTCAGAAAACTCTGGTGATCAAAGCTAGTAACAGAAAAATTAAGCAAGAAAAAAGGAATAAACAATATGTAGACAAAAGCAACTGCAACTTCAGTTACAGCTATACGGAAGGCTACCAATTGAACTGATATGCTGGATTTCAGTGATTGAGCAAAATACTTAACACAAGTAGGGTGAAACTAAAATTGGAAAGCAAAATAGCACTATGAGATACTTTTATGCATCTTTGAAGAAGCATTTAGGTAAACCCAGTTCTAGAAAAGCAAATATGAAAAATGGCGAGAATCTGGGAAGACAAGAGAAAATGATAGTTACAATTTCGCTTTTCAGATACATATTTTTTCTGAGGGCAAAAGACACTTCCACCCCCTCTACCTTGACTGAAGGACACTTCCACCCCTTCCAATTTGGAAAAGGGCACTCTCACCCTTCAGGGTGCCGTACTTTAGGAAACTTACAACCCCTTATTGTGACAGCGTTAGTAGTTAGAGTCTGTCACTAAAAGTAGTTGTTGGAGCAAATTTGCCCCATATTATGCAAAATATGGGGGGTAACCAAGGGTATAACAGATTTTTCGCATGAAATGGGGGCAAAATTGACTCCAAAACTATCTCCAGTGACAAACCTTAACCCCAGACTAACGGGGTCACAATCAGGGGGTGCAAGTTACTTGAAGTTCAACGCACGGGGTGAAAGTGTCCTTTCCCAAACTGAAAGGGATGAAAAAGTCCTCCAGTCAAGCTCGAGGGGGTGAAAAAGTGCCTTTTATCATTTTTAAGATGGCAAACTAAAAGAGCAAGAACCTCTTCAATTCAAGAATATCAACATCCCTCATTAGGTGGAAAAGAAAACAGTTCCATCCTCACTGTCCTCTACGTATTCCACAGACACCAAATTTACTATCAAGTCTGAAATGAGAAGGGAAGGGGATTCTAACTTCGCTCAAAACAAACAACACTCAGCCACCGCAAGCTTAGGAAAACAGTTAGCTTCAAAAGATAAATGCCATAAAATATAATCTGGTCTCAAATGTAAGCATAGACTACAGAAGTAGAAAAGAATATTACAATAAAAATATCATCAAACAGGGAAAAAAAAGCAAATACCATGTCATCTCAGTATTTGGTACCCCATTCTTCTGAGCGACATAACCAGGGAAGGCCATGCCAACAGCTGGAATACCACGAGGATGCTGCCCCCCAAACGGCATAACTGCATGTTGAACCATCACAACAACAAAATATTAATTCATGGAGTAAAGAAAACCCCAACAAGATTGTACAAAAGAAAACTATAAGCAGCAACCACATGTGTGTAATAATGAACAAATCAACAAACAACTGCACAACCATTGAGCTTTCAATCGAGGGTACAAATTTAAGCTTTCAAATTTAAGCAAGGAAATAGAGAACAGGAAGATGAAACAGAAACTTTCTATTGACACAAATTTAAGCTTAAGCATTATGAGCAAGTACTCCGAGATAGTAATAATGTACCCTCTTGTCGTGACTAGCAAACCATAGTTGGAACTTACCAGGCAAGAAAGCAGGAGTTGGATTAAAGTTCTGATCACCAGGCCCGCTGCTGCCAATATTCCCTGAGGGAACCATAGTCTGAGATCCTCCATAAGGGAAGGTACCACTTATGCTACCTTGGACACTACTATTTCCTTCTCCGACAAATGCATTCTTTGACTTACTTGATTCTGATGAAGATTGGCGTCCACCAGCATCAGAGACATTCACATCCGAAGTTGCTTTTGTTGAAGATGAAACCTGAGGGCCATTTCCTGGATGCTGTCCCAACTGGTGAAGATGACCTTGTGGAGATGACCGAACTCTACCTTGAGCCAGACTTTGCTGGAAAGCATGAACTTGGGGTGGTAGAGAAGCACCAGTGACTTGGTTAAGGGGAAATCCTGGTTGGAAAGCATTGTGTCCAGGAGGCAAAAACCCTCTAGCACCCTGAGCCCGTGGGTGAAGAGGCTGAGTGGCATTATTGGTAGATCCAGAAGATGGGAAGTGTGTGGTAGAGGACTTTCCACCAATTGAAGAAAAGGAATCACTGATATGCAGCTTTTCCATGCCCGTTGAATCGAGTACATTCTTCCCTCTCATTGTGTTGGACTGTGACCTGCTACGTTTTTCATCCACAACAGTAGACTGAAGGTTTTGGTTCATAGTTCCGATTTGCACATCCTTTTTCGGTGTCACAGCGACTCCATTGCCAGAAGGATAAAATGGAGGAGAAGCAGAACTTAAGCTTGACGCAGGTACCTGATTCCTAGCAGGTACCTGATTTCTAGCAGTCACTTTCTCTTCATTGTTTGACGAGGTTGCAGGTGTTCTCCCGGAAGTGGATCTGCTAATTATAGTAACAATAACATTATTATACTACTCATAAAATCTTCAGAAGACGAATTAATAAAAATGTAAAAATGTCAGATTATCTACTCACTGTTTGTGTTGTGAAAAAGGTGCTTCCGTATTGTTCTGCTTTGAAGGCTCATACTTCCGAGGGCCTCTGCCTCTAAAACCCTTAGGCACATTGCTCTGATTGTTGTTTTCATATGACTCATTCTTATTTCCACGAGGGAAACCACGTCCTGCACCTCGAATTCTCCCACGACCTCGAGAACCTCGGGAATTTCTCCTACCCTGGATAAAGAGTTGTAATAAAATCAGAAAGGCAAGAAATAAAGGGCCACATTTCTCAAACAAAAAATAAATAAAAACAAACTCCAACCCGTTCATAATGCCCATCCTGAGCAGTTAGCTCTTCAAACTTGTCATGCCCCCATTTATTGTCATCTTTCGACTCCCACAACCTCCGTCCACCAAATGTTCGCCTAAAAGAAGATTTAAGGTAAAAGTAACAATCAGAGAACAATTCGTGCTAACAAATAACTAATCATAGGAGAAAATCGCGAATTTCATAACTAGAAAAAGTTATAAGTATGCAACGCACAAGCACAAGTGGAAAGCAACTTTTACAGTATCATTGTCATCCATTAAACAACTATGGAAAAACTCTCCACGTCCGTTATTGATTTGTAAGTTATGGTTACAACTCACATCAATCCGGATTGTAGGTCACCAGGATTCTACAATTCTTGCCCCTTGATGACTTTCACAACAGGATCATGGTAGGTGGCTGAAATTGGTATGATTTATAGTGGCATCACAAAGGCAAATCAGCATATACTCAAAATTCAGCAATTTGC
Source organism: Linanthus parryae (assembly GCA_023055425.1). Taxonomy (NCBI): domain Eukaryota; kingdom Viridiplantae; phylum Streptophyta; class Magnoliopsida; order Ericales; family Polemoniaceae; genus Linanthus; species Linanthus parryae. Next base: position 91,225,147 of record JALGPY010000004.1, on the reverse strand, counting down.
CATTTCAAGTAAATAGCATGGGATGTCACAATTTCTCAGTACTACACCAGAGGTTTAGGAAAATAACAATTAGAAAACCTGAAAGCATAACAAAAAATTACTGGTCCACTTTTGTACCCCCTAACAAAGTACAAACTGCCATCACTTGTATTGTGTCCCCATAAACTACAAAATGTGACAGTCAGACACCTCAAATTACCTATGTTTCGCAATATTTAAACAAATTGAGTTTTTATGACAATTTAGCAACCATTCTAGAGCATTTAGCAAGAAAACCGAATAAGGTTAGAATTGCATTTCCACTCCTCCCTACAAATCCTTCAAATGTGAGAGGACTTGAGAGATACTTTCCATTGAGAAAGTTAGAACACTCAATATAGCCATTCACAAGGTTTTGGACATCTTTTGCACATGGAGACCAAAAAAGGAGACATGAATTCACTATTTTGGACATAATGTAATGGTAACTTGTGGGGGTCAATCAAGGTTTTAAAAAACGGAAGCGGCCACCGTATCGGTCGCGGTCACGTGTAACGGAATCGGGCCGTAACGGAGGGACTGTAACGGAAAACGGGAATATATGCGTGAATTTTAAAAAGTCGTTAAAAATGTATTAAAATACTACGAAAACCTAATATAAGTATATGAAACACATTTATAGACAATTTACTACTATTTTATACTATGAGGGGGTAAAACTGCCTTTGCATCAACTTCAGGGGTGCATGTGTCTTTTACCTAAAAGAAACAACTCTTTTGGATAAGATCTACTGTAACATTTATCTACAGAGAGAGAGATAGAGTAAAGAAACAAGAGTCGGAGGTAGAGAGAGAGAGTAAAAAACAGAGACGTAGAGGGGGAGAGAGCAGAGGTTTCGTCGTGCGACGACAATGACGACGTGACGACCAATTACGACCGACGAGTGAAGAGGAAGAGGAGGCGACTGTGAGCCAGACTTCGAAGCTGCACAATTAGGGCTTTTTCATCTCCTGTTTGAAATTGGGCTTTTCTTCATGAAATTAGTGCTTTTGTGTTGGATTATTGATTTTCTGCTGCAAGATGAAATCCTAAAGCACTCGGGGAAATCAGAAAGGTCAGTTAAAATGATTCAATTAGCTATTTTGTGTGGAATTCATATCCTGTTCTTCTTCCCCTCTTCTTCCCCACAGAGTCTTTCTTCTTAAACGGACAAAAAAGGCGCGGATCGGACGTTTTTCACCTTATCGGTGCGAATCGACCGTTTTTGCGCGAATTAGATTCACATGAAGCGTAACGGCAAAAACAGTAGCGGCCTCTGCCGAACCCGTTGCAAATCGGCCGCTCCGCACCGTGTTTGCCGTTTTTTAAAACCCTGGGGTCAATAGCCAAAACCAGCAGACATCCAAAAGTGGGAAGTAGTACATAGATGAAAATTATAATTAATACATACAAAAATAGATGTGCCTCTATAACATGCTTAATAGTGTTATAGTGCACTTATAGCATTTATATATCAAGTTCAGCATTCGAAATACAACTTCATATGCCACTAGTTGTAACACTTCTTTCTAGAAATGAAGAATCACATTTACCCGAGATTCACAAGGCAGCCACTATGGTTCAACAAGTTCTGTGAATGATACTTGAGATCATAAACCTCGTATGCAAGAAGAAGTTTGCATGTGCTTCGGATGTCATTAGTTGGGTCATGTGCTGGATGCTATGAATCCAATTAACTATATTGATCATTGTAAGTTTAACATCAACGTACTCTTTATTCATAGTATTTAAGTATAGTTAGTACGTAATAGATAATGCTAGACAGAAACTTATGAAAGGCCCGAGGTGTTACTAGTTTTAATAGTGTTTCCGAGAGAAAATAAATATTCCTTCCATCCCAAATTGAGTGTCTTCCTTTCCTATCCTAAAATGGATGTCCCAAAATGTGTCCTATACCATAAATTTACTTACTTTTTCACTTTACTTCCCTCCATCCCCTTTTCAAATAATTACTTTTTCACTTCCCAAGAAAAGTATCACATACAACAAAGAACATTTTAGTAAATCTAACAAGTCAAAAGCACTTCCTTAATCACCATAAAAAAGTCCAGGCAGTCAATCTGGGACGGAAGAAGTGCATATTCTTGAACTGGAAGTCTGGAACACATAAGGGACTAAGGGTACGAAGCAATTAAAACACACTAACCGACCAACTATCACCTTGTTTTACTAGATAGGCTGGTTGCAATTTTGAAATTAAGAGGCCAACAAGGTTGTTTGGTTAACGGGTTTTACTCTCGACAATGATCAGCTAAACACAATGTATCTACATCTATACATAAATAAACATGAATACATGTAATATGACATGCTAGGTATACATTATCACAGAGTAGGATTAATATAAGACTTCTCAACTACTGGCATATGCAGTATGCAAAACAAGTTATGCATCTCCATTGGACATTGATAATTCTCACCGTTGTATCAAACACATGCTTAAAAGAAACGGAAACAAATCTGATTGGTTTATTTTTGGTGAAACAGCTTTACATCCATAACTTGGATTCGACAAAATAATAAGTTTTATTGTTCTTTTGCTAGCATCCTCTTCAGTTTCCCTACCCTATCCAGGAGAGATAACTATTACCTACCGCTTAAAAAGTAAGATTCTGAATGTGAAACACTCAGCCCAATCCAATCCAATCCAACCCAGCCAATGCACGCATTTTATTTTGGTTTGTGTGATGATTTTATTCATTAAAAAGTAACGCTTAAGGTGATTGGAAACTTATATTCCCGTATAAGATCTACTTAGTCTAGTTTACGATCATCCTTGTTATGGTTACAATGAATCATCTCTGGTCACTGTTAGTAGTTATGTTTGGTGTGGAAACTCTCAGTATGTAGATTTTATTTGTATTCAAAGATTTGGTCGGCAAACTTCAGTTTTACATCATTCGGCTTACAGGCCGAGAAAATGTTAAAATATATGGCCGTAGATAGTGTATGAGCTAAGAGTGAGATGGTGTCAAGTGAATGCGTAAGGAACTTCGATTATGTTGTGTGATTCGCCTGTACATAGGAATGTATAATCCTTCCCTAAAGACAAGGAATGTATAATCGTGCATGTCGCGTTACTATGTGTTCAGGTGAGGGCCCATTAAACACTTCATCTAGTGAAGTATTCTACAATTTATCAATTGGCAAGATCTTATTAACATAACATCAGATAGTTATCAGCTTTAAGAGGCAGTGAAAGGTCGATTTGCTAAGAAGAAATCAACAAGAGGAGAGTTGTTATTGACCAGTATAACTTCCTCAGGTGAAGTAAATGACTCCACAAACATTGTGCCTTCCATAAGGAAGAAACGATCAAACGACTTTTTAAGAAAACATTTAAACTCCTGGTTGTGTAAAACAAATGTTAAAAATCTTGCATCACAAGTTGAAGGTGTTCGGACTGTTTCCTGCAATTCCAAGATTTCCCATGAATTCTTTCAAATTAAAAACCACGAAACACATTATTCATTCATTAGAAACAAATATTTACCACAATAAGAGAAGAATGCATCAACAGCTTTGCAAACAACCTTGATCAATGAAAATTAGGCAATCAGAATTCAGTATTGTCCCCTCTATGCAAACCTCAAATCACTTAATATCGAGTAATTCCATGTATACAGTAACGAAATTAAGTTGCGAAAATTAAAAAGTATGAATTGAGAATCGATGGAGTTACCTGTTCCTACCACCACCACCACCTCTGCCTCCAAACCTATCATCATGCATGTAAAAAGCACCAGCAGTAGGCACAGCAAAGGGTTCAATCTCCTTCTTCTCTCCTTCCTCCTCATTCAGTTCCTGAAGCTCCGTTGACTCATCAAAATCTCTCTCACCGTCACCGCCGTCAACTCCGTCGCCGTCCACCAGTCCATCTTCCGCCGCCGCAACCCCGCCCTCATAACCATGCCCTAATTCCTCCTTGCCTTCCACGGTCTCCTCCTCCAATTCTTCTTCATCCTCGGCAATATCTTCTTCCTCAACCTCCGATTCCTCTTCATCATACTCCGCCGGTGCTCCCTCTCCGTCCAATTCGCCGTCCGACTCAATCTCGGCCCTCGAATCTACACTCCTCGGTGGCCTCTCCGTCTCCTCCGCCTCTCCACCTTCGTCGTCGCTCGCCTCCCTCCGCCGCATCGTCAACGCTCTCTTCGTCTCCTCCGGATCGCTCTCGTAGTCCAAGCCTTCCTCTCCTACAGCCGCCATCAGAGCACTCTGAAAGAAAAACCCTAGGTTTAATCCTCAATCACGGAACCACCAAGAGAAGAACCAAACTGTAATCTGAAAATCAGAGTGAAATCAACAGAGATAGAGCAACAGCGACGGAGATCGAGAAAAACTGGTGCAGTTATGAAGTCCGATCTGTGCAGTGGGTAGGTGGTAGAAGAAGATGGGGGTTATGTCTCACCTTAGAAAACAAGCGTCCGTCCTTTCTCCAGACACGATTCAGAAACAGTGAAATAATCAATAGAATAAATTCATGTTTAAATAGCTTTGAAATTCGATGTGCCCAATTTCTTTCAATCAAGCCCTTGGCCAATTTCTTTTAGGCCTCGTTTGGGTAAGGTATAAAAATTGCGGGGATAAGAGTTGTACTTGGGATTGATTGTACTAGGATAAGCCAGAATAAAATTGTACTGGTTCTGAGTGATTGGTCAGAGCAGGATATGAGATATGTTGCAGGAATGTGTATTAACATGTTTGGGTAGCTCTGGATAAGAAGTAGGATATGTGTATACCACAATAAAACCTTCTTTTTAAAAATATTGTGTCCTCCACTGTAGACTCTAAACACAAAAAACAATAATAATACACACACACACACATACATATATATCTATATTATAAACTAGAGTATTGCCCGTGCCCGAGGGCACTATCCCTGTATTGGATAGTTTTTGAATTTAGAGGTGTTTTTTTTAATGAATTTAGAGGTATTATCCAAAAATTATATTTACAAATATGGTGAATAAAAAAAGAACAACTTCCCAGTATGTGATGAGCATTACGTGGGAATCACTCACAACCTATCTCCTATTAGTTTGGGATGTGGTTGAGAAAAACATGTATCCTATTAGTTAGGGATGTCCAAAGAGAGTGGGTAGTTGGGTTGGATGTCCAAGGAGAGTGGGTAGTTAGAGATGTAATAAGTATGTGAGATCTAATGGTGGGGATGGAGTTTATTTAATCTAACGGTTGAAAAATCATAGTTAGTTAAACCATGCTATTTTATAATATAGATTAGGACGGTCGACTTTAAAATGTCTTTTAGACCGTTAGATTGAATTAACCCCAGCCCTAGATCTCACCCACTTTAGAGAAAAAAATTCCAGTAAGTTAAAAAAGAAAATTCGTCTCTCACCCACGACGCTGGAAGAAACCCACTACCCTCCACCTTCCCATCTCCCTCAGTTCGTCTCTCTCACAACCTCGCCGATGGCAGCTTCGATTTCAGGTTCTCTCTCTCGGAACAACCTCCTGGTAAGTCTCATGTCGCTCTCTGGTGAACATGTTCGGTTTTTATGAGTTTTCTTGATTTCTTTCGTATAGCACTCGCCCGTCGCCGTCGTACTGTCGCCGTCGAGAGTAAGTTCATCAACCTCTCTCTCTTGCGAAATCTCACCGTGTTTCTCTTCTTCACCGTCACCGATTATTGCTTAATATTCGCTGTTCATTAATATTGCTTAATCTGTAGTGATTTTTGGTGTTGTTGTACAAGACGCCACCACTCAATCTCTTTGCTTAATTCCCGAATCCTGAGATTCTCCGCTAAACCCAAAGTGTGATTTTGCTTTTCTTAGCTTCAAGTTATCTGATCCCCTTTATTTTAAGTTTCTTGCTTCTATTCGATGTTCTTTCTCTTTTTTCCAAATTACCAACATAACATATTCTGTCAAAATCTCTGCTTTGTGTTGATGTTCGTTTGTTTAGCTGACCGATTTTTTTTGGCATGTGGGTTTTTTTACATTCTTCGGGTTTCTCTGTTTTGCCTTTGTGGGTATTCAATGTTTATTGCTTTCATGGCTTTGAAATCTTTATGGAGGTCTTCCTTTAAGTGGGTTGCTTTCAATTTTTGGGGCTTTTGGTTCTTTTCAATCAATTTCTCAGAAAAAAAAAGGTTCACAGTGAGGTGAAAATCGATTTCACACTGCCGATTTGTTTCTCTCTGATCGGTTTAATCCTCCTAATTTTATATTGATTCACAATGAAAAACGTCTCTGCGGTTTCGCGGCTTAGAGATCGCCGGAGATCGATGCTGGAGAATTGGCAGCTTCAGAACAGTGGCAGCGCCTCTAATTTGATAGTTTTCAATTTTCATACAGCTAGCTACTAATTGTGTTAATTGTGCCCAAAAAATGCTAATAATGCTATCTAGGTTAATTGTATGTTGGTTGTTTGATAGTTTTCAATTTTATACTCTGTTTCTCTATGGGGATAGAATCTTCAAAAAACATGTCAAATTAATACTTCCAATCCAAATACATTAAGTTAACATTGTGTATGCAACGATGTTAATAAACAAGTCTACTTTGATAAGGAGCAAATAAACGGTCCGAAGTATAAAACATAGCAACAGTAAAAGCAGACATAACCATTTTTTTTATATAGGCAATATCCTAGCTCATCGAGCATTTGGAACAGTTTTTGACATTTAGGTTTAGTTTTGTCTATAATTTGGTTTTGCGTCCTGCCCCTTGGGCTCAACCGTTAGTTCTCATGTTTGTGTTTGTTTCTTTGTTCTCCCCTTACGATTTAGTTAGAGTACCTCTGAATTCTTTTTAGATTACTTTGGTACTGAACATATAGCTACATTATGTGGCCTTTGTGTGGTGAAAACAACTAAAAGGGGTTAATTGAATTCGTGTCATAATATGGTGAATATCTTTTGACAAATTTTGCGTTATAATTTCTACGAGTTATCCCGTCCACAAAGGTGTTTCATTCAGTTGTAAGAGAAACTCTCTTTGATCAATCATATGCTACTATGATTTCACTTACATATCCTTGCTGCCAGTTTGGTACTCGAAGTTCATATGTCATGCTTTCGGCTGTTGTGGATGGCAGTGCTCACACTAATAGCAACACTATACTATGTGGGGGTTTTTTTTGTACAATCATCTCATAGTTGCTTCAGCCCGTCCGATAGCTTCTTCAATATCAAACCCAGTCCCTTAATGTGGGGTAATTGTTATGGTGAAATGTTGCTAACATACTCCAATGAATAAACGAAGATAGTAGGTTCATTTGGATAGAAGTGATTAGGGTTTTGATTTAGAAAAAACTGGCTGTTTGGATTGGGAGTATAGTTATAGAATAGATGGAACCGTAAATTGATTGTTCTGATTTGTAAATGCAATTCATTGTTTGTTTGTTGTGATTTGTTATCGATCTTGCGATTCATGTATTCAATATACACTGGGTTTCTTTATCAAGAAGAACTCTAACCGAAATATTTTGGTCTCTAACGTACTTTTTTGGGTTTTCTGTGGCAGTGGTTGGCTTTGTTGTTGCAAGACATCACTAAGACTTTACAATTGTCTCGGTTTTCTTTAGCGAAGTGGCTGAAAGAGATTGCATCCAAATGGTTGGGATTATATTCTTCTTCTTAGTTTCAACTGATTTACGATTTGTGAAGGTTGTTCTTCCACGATGGTGTTGGCTCCTTCTCTCACCAGGCGTGTATTTCCTTCTCCTTCTCGCACTTTGATTACTTACAGTCCTGCTCTATTTTCTTATTCTTCACATCTTTATTTAGAGCTCTTGGGGCCGTTATCACTGGGTTCTAACATTCTTAAGGCCTGCGAATGGTTGTTTTCTAAATCATTAGCACGCTTTGGACCATTGTTACAATGGCCAGTGGTTATATTATTTTCTGGACAAAGATTTTTTTGGTAACTTCGGACCAAGATCCAGCCTAAATTCATGTGACTTTTCAACCATGTTGTCCTGATGGTCTTCACATTCTTTCCTTTTACACCAGCATTACTAGCCGAGTTCACCAATTACTGGAAACTATATTCCGGGTAGCTAAATTTTACATGGCCCCAGTTCTTAAATGGATTCACTGCCAACCTTGAGCTTTTTGGTAAATACTTTTGGTTGCCATCTTTAACTCCATTTTGTCGAGCTAATGGCCGCGGAAGTTAAAGTAGTTAATTTCATATACTGTTAGCTTCCCATTACATTGTCTAACTGCAATCCTCATAAGCTCGGTCTTATCATCGTCTTCATAGTTCTTGACATTGTTTTTATCTCTTATATTGTTGGCTTTCAGTGCCCCTTTACATGTGGTGATCACCAACCTGTTTCCAGGTTTTTTGTTTGTATACCATTTGCTTCTTTTATTTTTTTATGTTGCATTTTAAGAAACTTAATTGTATGACTTTTAAGTAGGAACCCAAGTGCATATATTGTATCTAATGCACTAACAGTGGGGTTTTCGATCCATGGTTTAAGGTTTTCACTTTCCATCAATTCCACAATAGGCGTAAGGCATAGTAACTATTCGTGTCATTAGGGTGATGTAGCTCAAAAGGTAGAGCGCTCGCTTTGCACGCGAGAGGCCGAGGTTCAATCCCTCGCATCTCCCCGTTTTAAATTTTACGTTACCATGAAGTATGTCATGTAAAGCTCTGCTTTTATGGTTGATATGGCATTTTACATTATTAGCATGAAATATATTCTCTTTTTAAAAGCTATAATTTAGCGTAGATATCTGTCTAACCATTTGTGGTGTCAGACAAAAGTTCTTTTATGTGTCGTGTTTAGCGGCTATATTACAGTTGGACTAACACATGTTAAGTCGTTCAAATAAAAAGAGATATGCTCGTCTAATTTGGAATAGTGCCCTCGGGCACGGGTAATACCCTAGTCTATATTATAAAATAGCATGGTTTAACTAACTTTTGATTTTTCAACCGTTAGATTAAATCAACCACATCCTTACCATTAGATCTCACTTACTTATTACATCCCTAACTATCCACTCTCTTTGGACATCCCTAACTACCCACTCTCTTTGGACATCCCTAACTAATAGGAGAGAGGTTGTGAGTGATTCCCACTCAATTTATAATGCTCATTTCATACTTGGAAGTTGTTATTTTTTTCACCACATTTGTAAATATAATTTTTAAAACACCTGTAAATTCATTTAAAAGAACACATCTAAATTCAAAAACTATCCAATTTAGGGGTAGTGCCCTTCGGGCACGGGCAATACTCTAGCATATATATATATATATATATATATATATATATATATATATATATATATATATATATGAGCAATTGACGTTTAACTACCATGCAGTTTGACATTTTGAACACTTAAGTTCAAACAGTTTTAAAATGGACACTTAAGTGCCCGCAGTTTACTTCAGTCGGAGATCGCGCTCCATTTTCCGTGACAGCGTGAAATTGGTCATGTTGCCGTGAGTGACGTGGCAGTTAATGATGGTATTATTGTCTTTTCTCATAATTAACTACCATGTAGTTTGACATTTAGGACACTTAAGTTCACATAGTTTCAAAATGGACACTTAAGTGCACGCAATTTACTATTTTCAGACATCACGCTCCATTTTCCCAGACAGCGTGAAATTGGTCCCGTTGCCGTGAGTGATGTGGCAGTTAATGAGGGTTTTATTGTCTTTTCTTACAATTAATGAAGGGCAAAAGCATAATTGTAGCCTAAAATAAAAAAAAATGAACGTTGTAAGTGGCCGTTGGGCAGGTTTTATGGCCGTTTGGGGACCTCTATATAAGAGGATTGGCCCTCCATAACACTTCTCACAACAAATTGTAGGTTGATAATCGAGAGGAAAGTTGTTATGGCCGGTATATTTTGTCAATGCGGAGCGGTTGCTGCTATTATTTATTCATGGACCGACGACAATCCGGATAGAAGAGTTTATGGATGCGAGAACGGTTTGGTAAGTAATATAGAGTTTTCATCAATTTTGAAACTTTTTTAGAATGTTTCTGAATTTGAAGCTACGTTTATCTTGTAAACAAGTTACCCAAGGTGGGTGTAATTACTTCAGGGGCTGGCATGATCCTCCTATGTGTGCAAGATCGAAGCAAATCATCCCCGGCTTGTTGGTCAAACATCGAATGTTGGAAGTTGAGACGAAACGTCTTCAGAAGTTGGTGTATATGTTGCTCGGTGTTGTAGTTCTTCTATTGTTTTGATTACTTTGTCAGGTTATGTAGAATTTGCTAAATAATTGAAGTATGTAGGTTGAAAGTTGAATGTGACGAATAATTTTGATTTAAATGAATTGCATTTGACAAACTTTTTTCATTTACAGTATACTCACTAAAGTATTTAGAGTATACTACACTACGAAAACAGATCAAACAACTTAACAGAATAAAACATGCATTTCATCTATTATTGTTGAAAAAATATACCAAATAAGTTTTAACATGACCAATTGATACCTGATTTTCAAAACACTATAATAAACACTTTTGATAACCAAAATTAAACCTGCTTTTTCTCTTAAAAAATTAACACTTTTGAGTAATAACTAATCAGCCTCTGGCGCCACCTCTTCCTTAAATTAACAATATCCACAACCGCTCTGCAAAGACTGTCACATCCCCCTCCCGCCAACCCCGATTAGCGATTAATAAAACTTTGCGTTAACGGGAGGAGGGCGCGACATGCCGGTGCGGCCTTGACTCGTCGAGAGGCTAAACGAGTAATTTATAAAAGTCGTGATAAAAGTTTCTAAAATCGAAAAGCTTTGCGGAAGCGTAAATAAAAATTACTTGGGGTCGTCATGATAAACAATTCGACTTGTAAAGAAAAGAAAGTTGGAACATAAAAATTAATATTATTTAGCCATCTCGACTCGTATCGTAAGCAGAGCATAACTCGGGAAAGGTTCTAGGTATCATACAAGGGCTCAAATAAGGTCTTAAAATACATAATTATTCAACTCTTAAACAAATAATGACATGTATTTCACAATATACATCTAGCTCCAAGCCGACTTGCATAGAACATCTAGGCACATAAGCATCAACAAGCATGCATCCACATATGAACTTAAATCCTTGCTACTTCTTGCTTCTTACGTGTTTTTAAAACCTGAAAAAAATGTAACGTGAAAGGGTGAGCTCAACTAGCTCAGTGAGTTACATCTACGCCCCTCCGTAGGTTTGGAAAACCAAAAAGGCTAAATTTCTCATGGAGCGACATGAACATAAGGCATAGTCATGCATACATATACTTGTGAAACTTGAAAGATCATGACATTCATAAAATCTAACTTGTATCGTAAAGAAAGCTTAACGTAAAGCATAACTTGAGACTTGTGAAATCATATTGTTCCAAGTAGGAACCTTGCTTAATTCGTCTCACGTGGAGACCATAACGTACTTGAACATACTTGCTTATTTTCTTATCTTATGGCCCGTGTAACCTTCGTGACTTAACATAACGTAGGGACATGTCCATCGCGACGGCTCGTGAGGCGACGCGTGCCTTTTTATATTGCCCCGGCAAAAGGGCCGTAGCCTGCCTATACCCGACAGGGGGTTTCACTACGGTAACCGTGGCCTTTCTGAAAGCGTGTTTTATCTTATGAAACGTTCATTTATTTTATTTATTAGCATCCATTGGGCACAAACATTTCATTTGAGTAGAAAAACATGCATACATACATAATAATAGGGACAACATGAACATACATAAGCTGTTAAGAAACTTGAGGCTCGGTACAAACTTCGGGAGGTAGGGTAACTCACCTTGCGAGCTTAAGCCATTTACTTAACATTCCTTAGTCCAATTTCAATCAACTTAATGCACGTGATCATCTACTCCGCCGTCACATAACTAGCAAAGAATGCTACAAATCACACATATAATCACTTAGCATTAATTCAATCAAAGCATAGCACATGCCTACATCTCTAAGATGCACATGGACTAACTTTTCTTATATTCACATACTCATGGACCTTATACTCTTTATTTGATGAAAATTAGATGTTTAATGCAACACATAAATGCAAGATCACATATTATGAGCTAAAACATGAAACTTACATAAACTAGCTTGAAAGAGTTGCTTATTTTCATGTGATCTTCTAACTTACGAACTTCTAAATTATAATACCATAAAATAGACATATTAAATCACATGCATGCTTATTTTCATACCATTTCATGGATTGGAGGTACAAGAAATTAATTACCAAACATGGCATAGAATATGTCAAGCAACTAGCAAAATTCAGATTTGACACACTTTAGTATTTTCAATATTACAGAAAATCTAGAGATTCTTTTGGCATAAAACTAACTGGAAATGATAGTAGACACATATAGCTTTGAAACGGTACCAAAAACACCCAAAACCGAGTTCATATGAGTGAGTTATGACCATCTAAAGTTGGGTCAAAACTTTTACCCGAGAGCAGATTTTTCTGTCCGAAAATTAATGTTTCTTCTTTCATTTTCTTCAAACTCTTTCAAATAAAATCATGCCACTAGCCCCAATTAAAACCCCTAAGGCATATATGCAAAAGAATTCAACACATAACATGAATATAAGTTGTAAAACATGATTTGCACTACTAGGTGATCTTGCTTTCTAATTTCTTTCATGCATGTGTTTAGATCATGAAAATGGTGATGAGTCAAAAACATGCAACTATAAATTCACCATAGAAACACATAATGATCTTTCAAGGAATAAAATCATGTCTAAGAGAAGAAGAATTGAGATTTATTTCATCAAATTAAGAAGTAGCTACTATCAAAACTTAGCTTTTGACATGCATGTATGTAAATCATGAAGATTGTGATGAATCAAGAACATGCACCCATAAATATACTATGCTATCATACAAATGAGATGATACATGCTCAATTCTTGTCTTGAGGATGATGAATTCTTAACATGCAAGTAGAGATTTGCCATGAAATTACAAGAATGAGGTGTGAAGAACTGAGATTATGATGTAGATGCAAAGAAATAGAACTTACTCCTCAATTTCATAAAGTTCTTGAGAAGGCTTATGAAGAAGTGGTGTATAATGGCTTCGTAGGGGCTTCGCACTTGATGAAAATGCTCAAAACTTGCTACCCACTTGATAAACTAACACCCAAGATGGATTTTCTTCACTTAAAACCTCAAAAATATCATGTTTGGACCATGTTTTTGGAGGGTCTAGTATAAAATCGGGATTGTGGTGATGAGGAGAGAAATGAGAGCTTGAAACAATTTTAGAGAGAGAAAATATGGAGAAAAAAATGATGTAAAAGATGTACTAGGTGGCTTTTATATGCCCATAAGAAACTAGGGAGAGTGACATGTGTAAGGAGGGCAAATTGACACTTGTATGTAGGGATGACAAGTGGTAAGTGAGTGTGGCCAAGTGTCTAGCATGCAAGTTGGGTATTTGGGAGTTATTTGGTGCAACAATTCTACCACTCTTGTGTTTGATGCGATTATAAATTCGACGCATACATGATTATGGCTACGTATGTGATACATATAGGAAACCTACCACGTAGTACTTGTATACATAAAACTTTGCATTCAATTTTCAATTCTTCTCATGCACTATTCAAATTTATTTTTGGTTTACAATTTACACTAAAGGCACTAGTAATTAGCAACTTAACATCCAACAATTAACTTTCACCGAAACTAGTCATTTAATCTAACTAGGCACATAATTATTTATCACATATTTTACAAGATGAAATTTGAATAATAAAACAATGCATTCAACTCTAGTTTATTTACACATAACACGCTACTCATTATTTTGCATGAGTTAAAAGTCAAAATTTAAATGACATATAAACGTATAATCACATATTATTAACGTGCTAACATGACTTAGAAATGTCGGTTATTACATTCTACCCACCTTATAAGGAATTCGTCCTCGAATTCGCTTAACATATTTATAACATGAATGAAATCACATAAGATTCTAACTTACATGACATCAATTCACAACTTACCCTTTTTGATCATCTGACCCCTTTTATTCGGGCTGGCAAATGCATCAAGTCTGTCACGCTTACGAGAGGGAACAATACGCAGTGTCGTCACACTTTGTACCGCTCCAGCAAGCTCGTAATTGTTTCAGAGGTTCTGTCTTACACGCATACGAGAGGGAACCAATACATCGTGTCGTCACACTTTGTACCGCTCCAGCAAGCTCGTAATTGTGTCAGAAGTCCCCGTTCGACCGTACAGCATAGTGGGAACAACTTATATCTTCGCAATGATATAGCTGCTCGTCCAATCTTGCACATGTAGCGGACGAAACACTTGACATTCGCACATCGGTTTAAACTTTCGACATGCTCAGATTTATAATTAATTTACTTACTAACATGCATATATACATGGAAATAACTTACCAATAGCTGAAACATACAGCACATGCATAATCTACACGTAATACATCCATAATTTATATGCTCAAATGGTACAAACAAAAGCATAGTTCAAGCATATATCATAGACATAACATAACGTGTAATGGCATGACTTAACATAACAAAACATTTTTGTATAAATTTATTTTGGACATAAAAAAATCACACTTGTCTCATATAAACCATTCAATTAGAACAACCAACAACATATTTCAAAGCTTGTGATATTTTTTTTCTAAATTTTTCACCTTTTTGTTTTGTACAAACATCATGCTTAATCGTGAAACATAGCATACTTAGTGTCAATATTTCTCACATAACATGTACATGCATTTACACATATAATCACCTTGCATACATGAAAGAGTCATGATGGCATATGGATCACATAAACACACACTTATCATACAATAAAATTTCATAACATAACCTTTCAAATATCCCGCTTATCACATTACTTGGGCAAACAATCAAGAAATAATAACCATGTAACTATACTTATCTACGAACCCTTAGCCTAAACGTATTCTTTATCTTGTTCAAATGGGACATGCTCTTAGCTTAAACATTCTCTTGAATTTTTTTATTATCTTAGTCATGATTAAAGAAGGTAAAACAATCCTCATGCATAAGACATATTCATGTATCTAAAAGAAATCAAGTTAACTTCGACCATGATCTTGCACGACTACTTAAACATAATTCACTAAAGCATTTAAATAGACACTTAGGTACATAAGTCACATACAAATCTATATTATCATGGAATCTAACTTATATTTCTTAGACCTTATACATACTAGCGTCATACTAACATAGATACACACCACATACATACACATAAACTTTCACATAAGTAAGGACATAATGGGTTCCTAAGGTTTACTAATCTTAAGAATCTATAACCTATTGCTCTGATACCACAAAATGTCACATCCCCCTCCCGCCAACCCCGATTAGCGATTAATAAAACTTTGCGTTAACGGGAGGAGGGCGCGACATGCCGGTGCGGCCTTGACTCGTCGAGAGGCTAAACGAGTAATTTATAAAAGTCGTGATAAAAGTTTCTAAAATCGAAAAGCTTTGCGGAAGCGTAAATAAAAATTACTTGGGGTCGTCATGATAAACAATTCGACTTGTAAAGAAAAGAAAGTTGGAACATAAAAATTAATATTATTTAGCCATCTCGACTCGTATAGTAAGCAGAGCATAACTCGGGAAAGGTTCTAGGTATCATACAAGGGCTCAAATAAGGTCTTAAAATACATAATTATTCAACTCTTAAACAAATAATGGACATGTATTTCACAATATACATCTAGCTCCAAGCCGACTTGCATAGAACATCTAGGCACATAAGCATCAACAAGCATGCATCCACATATGAACTTAAATCCTTGCTACTTCTTGCTTCTTACGTGTTCTTAAAACCTGAAAAAAATGTAACGTGAAAGGGTGAACTCAACTAGCTCAGTGAGTTACATCTACGCCCCTCCGTAGGTTTGGAAAACCAAAAAGGGCTAAATTTCCCATGGAGCGACATGAACATAAGGCATAGTCATACATACATATACTTGTGAAACTTGAAAGATCATGACATTCATAAAATCTAACTTGTATCGTAAAGAAAGCTTAACGTAAAGCATAACTTGAGACTTGTGAAATCATATTGTTCCAAGTAGGAACCTTGCTTAATTCGTCTCACGTGGAGACCATAACGTACTTGAACATACTTGCTTATTTTCTTATCTTATGGCCCGTGTAACCTTCGTGACTTAACATAACGTAGGGACATGTCCATCGCGACGGCTCGTGAGGCGACGCGTGCCGTTTTATATTGCCCCGGCAAAAGGGCCGTAGCCTGCCTATACCCGACAGGGGGTTTCACTACGGTAACCGTGGCCTTTCTGAAAGCGTGTTTTATCTTATGAAACGTTCATTTATTTTATTTATTAGCATCCATGGGGCACAAACATTTCATTTGAGTAGAAAAACATGCATACATACATAATAATAGGGACAACATGAACATACATAAGCTGTTAAGAAACTTGAGGCTCGGTACAAACTTCGGGAGGTAGGGTAACTCACCTTGCGAGCTTAAGCCATTTACTTAACATTCCTTAGTCCAATTTCAATCAACTTAATGCACGTGATCATCTACTCCGCCGTCACATAACTAGCAAAGAATGCTACAAATCACACATATAATCACTTAGCATTAATTCAATCAAAGCATAGCACATGCCTACATCTCTAAGATGCACATGGACTAACTTTTCTTATTCACATACTCATGGACCTTATACTCTTTATTTGATGAAAATTAGATGTTTAATGCAACACATAAATGCAAGATCACATATTATGAGCTAAAACATGAAACTTACATAAACTAGCTTGAAAGAGTTGCTTATTTTCATGTGATCTTCTGACTTACGAACTTCTAAATTATAATACCATAAAATAGACATATTAAATCACATGCATGCTTATTTTCATACCATTTCATGGATTGAAGGTACAAGAAATTAATTACCAAACATGGCATAGAATATGTCAAGCAACTAGCAAAATTCAGATTTGACACACTTTAGTATTTTCAATATTACAGAAAATCTAGAGATTCTTTTGGCATAAAACTAACTGGAAATGATAGTAGACACATATAGCTTTGAAACGGTACCAAAAACACCCAAAACCGAGTTCATATGAGTGAGTTATGACCATCTAAAGTTGGGTCAAAACTTTTACCCGAGAGCAGATTTTTCTGTCCGAAAATTAATGTTTCTTCTTTCATTTTCTTCAAACTCTTTCAAATAAAATCATGCCACTAGCCCCAATTAAAACCCCTAAGGCATATATGCAAAAGAATTCAACACATAACATGAATATAAGTTGTAAAACATGATTTGCACTACTAGGTGATCTTGCTTTCTAATTTCTTTCATGCATGTGTTTAGATCATGAAAATGGTGATGAGTCAAAAACATGCAACTATAAATTCACCATAGAAACACATAATGATCTTTCAAGGAATAAAATCATGTCTAAGAGAAGAAGAATTGAGATTTATTTCATCAAATTAAGAAGTAGCTACTATCAAAACTTAGCTTTTGACATGCATGTATGTAAATCATGAAGATTGTGATGAATCAAGAACATGCACCCATAAATATACTATGCTATCATACAAATGAGATGATACATGCTCAATTCTTGTCTTGAGGATGATGAATTCTTAACATGCAAGTAGAGATTTGCCATGAAATTACAAGAATGAGGTGTGAAGAACTGAGATTATGATGTAGATGCAAAGAAATAGAACTTACTCCTCAATTTCATAAAGTTCTTGAGAAGGCTTATGAAGAAGTGGTGTATAATGGCTTCGTAGGGGCTTCGCACTTGATGAAAATGCTCAAAACTTGCTACCCACTTGATAAACTAACACCCAAGATGGATTTTCTTCACTTAAAACCTCAAAAATATCATGTTTGGACCATGTTTTTGGAGGGTCTAGTATAAAATCGGGATTGTGGTGATGAGGAGAGAAATGAGAGCTTGAAACAATTTTAGAGAGAGAAAATATGGAGAAAAAAATGATGTAAAAGATGTACTAGGTGGCTTTTATATGCCCATAAGAAACTAGGGAGAGTGACATGTGTAAGGAGGGCAAATTGACACTTGTATGTAGGGATGACAAGTGGTAAGTGAGTGTGGCCAAGTGTCTAGCATGCAAGTTGGGTATTTGGGAGTTATTTGGTGCAACAATTCTACCACTCTTGTGTTTGATGCGATTATAAATTCGACGCATACATGATTATGGCTACGTATGTGATACATATAGGAAACCTACCACGTAGTACTTGTATACATAAAACTTTGCATTCAATTTTCAATTCTTCTCATGCACTATTCAAATTTATTTTTGGTTTACAATTTACACTAAAGGCACTAGTAATTAGAAACTTAACATCCAACAATTAACTTTCACCGAAACTAGTCATTTAATCTAACTAGGCACATAATTATTTATCACATATTTTACAAGATGAAATTTGAATAATAAAACAATGCATTCAACTCTAGTTTATTTACACATAACATGCTACTCATTATTTTCCATGAGTTAAAAGTCAAAATTTAAATGACATATAAACATATAATCACATATTATTAACGTGCTAACATGACTTAGAAATGTCGGTTATTACAAAGAAAAAATCTACCGACCATAACAAATTTTCTCTTAATTATCAACCTTCAATTTGTTGTGAGAAGTGTTGGAGGGTCAATCATCTTATATAGAGGTCCGCAAACTGTCATAAGACCTGCGCAATGGCCACTTACAACGTCCATTTTTTTTATTTTAGGCCGCAATTACACTTTTGCCCTTCATTAATTGTAAGATAAGACTATAAAACCCTCATTAACTGCCACTTCACTCACGGTTCACGCCGTCAGGGAAAATGGAGCGCGATGTCCGGAAATAGTAAACTGCGTGCACTTCAGTGTCTATTTTGAAACAGTGTGAACTTAAGTGTCGAAAATGTCAAATTTCATAGTAGTTAATTGTGAGAAAATACAATAATACACCCATTAACTGACACGTCACTCACGGCAACGAGACCAATTTCACGCTGCCAAGGAAAAGGGAGAGTGATGTCCAAAATAGTAAACTGCGTGCATTTAAGTGTCCATTTTGAAACTGTTTGAACTTAAGTATCCAACGTGTCAAACTGCACGGTAGTTAAGTGTCAATTGTTCTATATTATATACACACACACACACACACACTAGGTATTGCCCGTTGACACTAATGTAGGAACAACTACATGATCAATACTCTAGAAGGGGGGGGGGGGTTGAATAGAGTATGACAACGTTTGCAACTTTTGCTAAAAGAGTTGTTTCAAAGATATTTGTGAAGTGCAGTAAGAGTTTCAAGGCCTTGAAATGAGTTTCAAGTCCTTGGAATTAAAACCGAAAGTAAAGAGAAAGTTGATAGTTTTCAAGGCCTTGAAATGAGTTTCAAGCCCTTGAACAAAAACTTGTTTTGAGCAGTATACAAGCTAAGTACAGAAAAGTAAATGCAAGAGACACAGTGATTTATAGAGTTCAGTCCACTTGGACCTACGTCCCTACCTTAGGGACTTAATCCCTGCAGGATTTTCAACTCAATTATTATTAATCAAAAGTTAAGTCCTAGATCTCAAGCACATAGAATCAAAATCTCCCCCTAAGTTCATGCCAGAATCTGCAGTGTTTGTTTCAAACCCTTGAAACCAGTTTCAAGGCCTTGCCTCTGAAACAGGCTGAACTTACAATCTCCCCCTTGATGAAGACAAAACCAAAATTCTTTTAGGGACTGATTCTCTGAAAAAAATATTCATTGGAGCATAGGAGAATCCATAATAGTAAGTTGTAACACAAGATATCCAAGTGATCCAACTTATTAGCAACATTAAAATGTCTAGTAAACCCTATTAATCTAAACCAGATCTCTAAGCCATATAAAAGTACTAAAAGTAAACAAATAAAACACCTAAATTCCTCCCTTTTTTGACTTTCATCAAAAAAGAGTGAGACATGTTGGATCAAAGTTTGGAAAAATGAGCAAAAAAATTTGAAAAGATAGAAATTTTCAAGAATTTGAAGAGAAATTCAATGCCTTGAAAAAGAAAGAAAGAAAGAAGAGGCAAAAATTAAGGGGTTGGGTCTCCATCTCCCTTGGGCTCGACATCTTCTTCTCCACTATCTTTTTCATTATCGTGTTGTTCTTCTTCTTGATCCGCTTTACCTCCAGCACCACCGGCTTCTTCAAATAGTTGTTCATCAGTCACTATCTCTGGAATGACAATTTTCTTCTTCTTCTTCTTGAGATCCTTGATCAACATCCCAGAGTCTGGACTGTCAGCATCAGCTTGTTCCTGTCTTCATCACCATGTTCCTGCACGACTTGTTTTCCTTAGTCCACCACCCCTGTAGCCTCATCCCGAGTTTTATGCTCACTGAACAATTCTTTGGTTGAACCTTCTGCATCATTCTTTGATCCTTCTGCAGCCAGGGGACTGAGGCTTTTTCTGTATAGATCTGCAGTTCTTTGCCAGTGCTTTTCTCTTGTTCTTCCTCTACAGCCTTTTCTTTTCCCTTGTTCAACAGTTGTAGGCTTGTTTTTCTTAAACTTCTTTGGACTAGCCACTGGTCCTGTGGCTGTTTCTCAGCAGCAGACTGATCTACCTTCTGCTTCTTCTTGCTAGAAGTTGGTGTCAGATCTTTCTTGTTTTTCTTCTTCGGAGGAGAAGGAGCCTTTTCTTCAGCTGGAGTTATGGAACTGGAATCACCACTGATAGTTTTAACCACATCTTATGCAGTCTTCCTCTTCTTTTCTGAAACCACCTTTGAACCTCCAGCCATCTTGAATCTCTGGGATTCTCCTCTTGTGCTCATTAGGGTTTGGGAGTGAAGAAGAGATGGGCAGGATTGATATGACACAGATTACTAGCGCGTATTACGCAAGCGTACGGTCAAGTAGTAAAGAGTGAGTATTTTTAGTACTCGCGTTGTCGATCCCTCGAGGACAAGCTCGCAACAAGTTAATAATTAACGATATAATGTAGTTCACTAGGTAACCGGAGTAAAAAAGTGTGTGATTTGTGGTGTTGCCACCCCCAAACAAGTGGCTGTTGTAAAGACAGAAATAATCGCAAACTGAAATTAAGAAGAATTCTTAATCAATAAATGAAGAGAACTAGGCAATATCATTGATCACCTAGGGTTGTAAACGATGTCCGGATTATCTGAGCAACACGTCAAATATATTCTAATTAAGTCGGGTAACAGCGCTGACTATCTCCCGTCGGTCTCAAGTCATTCTACTTCACGGTAGACTACAATCTCATGTCGGTCTCATGTGTCTACTGGTCCGTTCTAGTAGGCTAACGACATGCACGACAAGGGGTCCTGCCGGTCCACCGTTGCACGAAACAGTCGAATCTCACCTACCGAATCTACCTACACTAGCCAATCATAACACGTCTCTTCTCAATCTCAGTGGTACGGGATTGATGTTCAAGTCTCATCCTAGTTATCTAGAATCACTTTCGTGCATTCGCTAACTAAGCAGTGTTTCCAGTTAATTACTCCATTAACACTGAGTATTAAGCACAGTACAAGAACAATTGAATTAAAATACTGCTAACTTTAAGCATGAATCAACTACTGAATAAACCCTAGTTCTTGAATCCTAGTTTACCTCCTAATTGTGTCACTCAAGTAGGATTACTAACATAAGCAAGATACTAGAATTGATTCAGAAGATGGAATCAATAAATCATGAAGCAAAGATCAAATCCGAAAAATAATCATCGTTTACATGAACCATAGGCTCTCACATGAGATGCCTAACAAAAGTTTCTTAGCTACTCATAACTAAGTATGAAATAACCAAGCGTTTCTCCATTAAAATTGATTTAGACAGGGTAGAAGAAATCAAAGGCAAAGAAGCTTTAATGGTGGAACCCTCGTCTTCCTTGTCGTCTCCTTCTTTTTGTTTTCCTCCCGTTGATATATGAATGAATAAAAATCCCCCTTTTATTTTGTCTAGGGTATATTAATTAATCAAAAACAACTATTAATTAATAACCGTAAGACCCCTATTAATTTCCCGTGACATGCGCTGGTACTGACTTCAGATCGCAGGATCTCAAATTCCTGATCGTGCGATCTCCTCTGATCCTATGTCTAATCGTGGGATCTCGTGGTGAGTTGCGTCCCTGCCTTTGCTGCTGATCGTGCGACCTCAATTCTTGGTCGTGCAATCTCCTCTGATCATGCGACCACCAACTCAGATCGCATAAACAGTGAGTTTTCACTTTTCCTTGCTTCGAAATTCGCTAAGGCACTGGTTCTGATCGCACGATCTCAAATTCCTGATCGTGCGATCTGCTGGGTTTGTTCTTCTTCTTTTTTTTTCTTTTTCTTTCTCTTCACTTGTTCCTTCTCTCTGCTGCCTTCTTCTCCTTTTTCACTGCCATGGCTGTGCTCTTGCAATTGCATTCTCCTCCCCTTTCATCTAATCTTGGCCGCGTTCTCGACCTTTTTCTTACTTTCGAAGTTTGTTTCCCCTCTCCGTTTAATCTCCCAAGCATTGTTTCCTGTCAAAACAACACGAAACAAACCCGTGCGATCAAACGTGACAAAATAACATAAAAATAATGCGAGAAACGCATGGATTAACAATTTATCGCTCAAAGCTAAACTTATTCAATTTCCTCAAGTTCATAGTGTTTTTTAATATATTCAAACCGGAAATTACACAAAACGGTAACAAACCGTGTAAGAAATATAACTCTAATACTGAGTTATCAAATCCCCACACTACCTTTTTGCGCGTCCCGAGCAAAATCAATCCTCACACTATGTTTTAAATCCACCTAATTGCATACAACTACACTAGCCATGTGACACAAACAACACACACACCCAATGCAATCTTCATGACTATAAACAATGCAACTCGATTATCAAACGATTCAAAAATTGAAAAACACAAATATATATTTTTTCTTTTTAGTAAGAGATTGTGCAATCTCGAAAAGTAAACCGGTAAGTCATAAGGCTCTCATATTCCCTCGGAAATTCTTTGACTTTGGTGATCGGTAGAACTTGCGGCCAGTTTCGTTAGACCGAACGGGCACGAACACTTAAGACTTTGCTTCCACACACTCGTCAAACATAATCCTAGAACTTACCTTCCGAGCTATTTATCCGCGGGTTAACACTACTGGCGGCTTAGGACGGGTAGGATAGGATATTTAGAAGCGAAGTCCTAGACGTCATGATATAGCTCACACTAACCCGATTCTCACACTCCCTCACCAAAATCCAAGGAACCCGACCAAATCTCACTGGCCCTCATTCCCTCGATCTTGGTGCAACGCCGTTCTCGGGGCCACGAACTTGAAAGAGTGATCAAGATCCATAGCTGATCTCCTCGGTTCTTCATGAAGTGTAAAGCAAGCTTCTTATTCCCTTCACTTTCGTTTTTTTTTTCAAATAATAAGCACGTGGAGCCAATAGTAATATAATCACAACTCGAGGAGATCCAATATCAAGCAAATAATGTGGGGATGGAATTTGTCAAATCGGGAATATAATAAAATAATTGTTGACACCCCCACACTTGATGTAAACCAACTCAAAACCCGGTAGTCAAAGGTGATACGTGCTTTTTCCACCCGATCATCCTCATCACCTAAGATATAGAGAATATAAATGAACATCAAAGCACAGCCTCCTATAAGCTCAATCAACTCCCACCCCCATATCATGCGGAAAGAATGTCACGCACTATGGTACTCCACCTGTGATCGTGGTGTAAGGACACGACTCACCGCCACACCGAAGTGTGCTACCGTCTCTAACCCACCCTCACATCCCCTGAAAAGAACATGTAAGAGAATCCACGTAAGATGTATCAATTCAGCACACCCTCATCGAACGTCCCTAACTCGAATCTCTCTATCATGACGCATAGGAAAGTGCCATTCTAACAAGTGATGAAAGTCACAATGAAAGGCTTCCTAGGCTAGAGCTTGTGAATAAAAGGGGTGAACAGATCAATGGGGGTAACTAGTGGACCTATAAGTTGGATACGGGGCGTAAGGCCCCCATAAACATCACTCGGACAGCTGTTCCGTTGCCACTACGAGGAGGGTTGATGACTACCTAAGTGACGGTGGTGTAGCGCTAGTAGGATAACTAATATGAGAGGCAGCTACTCGCCTTTTAATCTGCATTAGCCCTATAAGTCTTCCTACTCCAGATTCTCGCTTCTACCTCACCTCAGATTTTCACACTCCTAAGGAATTCTATCAGTAAGCCATCTCCACATTCACTCTCTTCGATTGCCCTTTCTCAAAAAATTTAATTTTTGGATTTTTTACTTTTCTATTTTTTTTTATTTTTTGTGTATTTTCTTAGAATCTATATGCTTTTGGCGAACTCGAGCAATCAAAAGTTTTGGGTATGGGACTCAATAATGTAAAAGTGCTAACAAAATGCATAAACTACACAATCCTACCACAAACCAACACAATACGAACACATAACTATATGTAACAAGGCGATGCATACAAAGACATGTCTAGCGAAGTTAGACACAACCTCCCCCCCCCCACACACACTTAAGCGTTTCGTTGTCCTCAACGAATTTATTGATCAACTAGGAGGTTTCCTCGCTTAAATGTGTAGGCGGTGGATTTCAACAATTAGCGCTTAAATGTTTATTAGAGAGAGTGTTAGAGGTACCTGGGTTCCCGAACCTACATGGGCACTGTTGCCGCGAAATTGCAACAAGAATGGGTCTTGTGGAACGTTGAAAATTTCCGGAGAAGTCTCTACGCGCCCGAATTCCGATCTGCGACTAAGATATAAACTGTAGCCCTCTCATGTGTGTGGCACTCAACATATTAGAATCGTTCCTCGACCTCGAGCAACTCTATATATCTTTATGCATACTCCTGCGGGTTTTTTTCGTTCCATAATTTTGTGCAATCTCTAGCACGCACATCAAGAAGGAGAATCCGGTGCATCTTCTGTACATGTGTCTCTGCACACTGATTGAAAAAAAAATTAGTCCACTCTCTCTCACCCCTCATAGTCAAATATAGAGAACTCGTAAATAAATATAAAGAAAAACACATCCTACTCTACATTGGCGTTTCCTCCCAAGCAACGCTTGTAATTTAAGGTCGACAACCCGACCATGTTACCTCTTCCACCTCACGAGGGTGGTCTGGCAGGTCGTTCCGCATCCAACTTCTGGCGCTGGATGTTCATAACTACCTCGTGCGCCTGCACACTCGATGCTTTGCCTTTAAGTTCAGGCAGATCCTCCTTTGTCAGCTCTGGAATTCCATGCCTAACTTGCACGGGAAATGACTATCCTGGTTTCTCCTCAAGAGTGCACTGAGGAGTCAGTTTGAAAACCCGAAAGGTCTCCACAGTATCGTTGACCCTCATGATCAACTCCCCATTCTCCACGTCAATTAATGTCCGACCGGTAGCCAGAAAGGAACTACCAAGAATGATCGGAACTTCACCAATTGGCATGTCTAATATCACAAAATCGGCTGGCAAGATCAAACTATCAACCCTCACAAGTAAGTCTTCTACCACCCCAATGGCCTTCTTGGATGACTTATCTGCGAACTGCAGATTGATCCAGGTTTTACGCTGCTCCCCCACACCTAGATTTTTAAATACTGAAAGCGGCATCAAGTTGAAACTCGCCCCCAAATCACACAGAGCCCTGCATGTATAGGCCCAGCCAAGTGTAGCTTCAATCACAAAACTACATGGATCTTTCTTCTTCTTTGGTAGCCCATGCACGACACATGAAATCACATGTTCATTCAGTTTCACAGTCTGAAAGTTATCCATAGATTTTCTCCCAAGGATTGTGTCCTTGATGAACCTCGCATATTTAGGCATTTGCTGCAGCGCCTCAATCAACGGAATGTTTATGTGCAGTTTGGAGAAAATACTGAGAAATCGCCTGTACTCCTCAGAGTCATTCTTCTTCTTCCTGGTTTTCAATGGAAAAGGTACATCGCTAGAAGAAGGGGGTGGTAATACTTCATGTGGAGTGATGCCCTTTGATTGGGGGACCATGACAGGTGTCTTCTCAGAATCGAATACCTCATGCTCCTTAGGTTTTGACGCTTCAGCCCTGGCATGGCTCGAGTATGGTGGATCATTCAACTCAATCACGCTGCGAGTGGTAATGGCATTCACCTGACGCACATTCTATGTGTCAGACAGTAGAGATCCAGGTGCTCTAGCAGATGATTGCGATGGAATTTGCCCAATTTGAACCTCTAGTGAACGAAGAGAAGTCTTCGTAGCCTGCAAATCAGAAGACACAACATTGACCGTCGTGGTCATATTTTTCATGTTGTTGGTCATATTGTTCATGTTGTTACTCAGTTGTGTCAATGCCTTGGTTAGTTCAGAAATCTCTGGGTTGGGTGCTACAGCAGCTGGTGGTGGTGCTTGTGAAACTGGTGCTTGTGGCATGTGCAGAAACCCTGGTGTGTGTATAGCTCAAGACTGATCCCCATACCTGAAACCTATATGATCTCTTGTTCATGGTTTGTAGTTCCTTTGGTTCCAATTCTGTCGTTGTCCTTGTTCCCCCACAAAGTTCACATCTTCACTTGCAATCTGGGCCAAGGCTGAATCAAATTCCTGATCCCCTACCCTTGCAACTAGCTTCTTGTCCTGATACACATGCTTGGCTAAGTCATACACCATCTTGCTGATCCCAATCTTCCATTCATCATCCTTAGGTTCTGGCAATACCGATAATCTCCTAGAATCATAAAACTGTGAGTCATGCTTAGCAAGCTGCTTCATGAGCGCATAAGCTCCTTCTTTGTCAACAGAGTACATAAAATTGCCCCCAGATTCTCTGTTAACCAGCTCCTGATTGTGACGTTCTGGACCATGGTAGAAGACCTGCAAAATTTTTTAATCCCCAAAATCATGATTTGGGCACTTCTTGATCAAATGCATAAAACGGTCCCATGCATCCACCACGGTTTCATCGGCATGTTGCCGAAATCCTTGAATATCACCCTGTAGCTCAATTACCCGCTGAACTGGATAACACTTGGCCATGAACTCATCCACACGCTGCGCCCATGTAGTGATCGAATCGGGAGCTCTTGACTGAAGCCACTTCTCAGCTGCACCCTTCAGACAGTAAGGGAAAAGAATGAGCTTCAACGCTTCTATGGTCACGTTCTTGTACTTGGAAGTCTTTATGTACGCGTTGAACCTCCCAATAAAGTCATTGGTGTCTTCATCCATGTTCCCATAGAATTGGAACTGATTGGCTACCGTCTGAATTGTCGCATGCTCAAGATCAAAATGCTCGGCCTGTATCTATGGAACTACGATTACCGGATTGTGTCCATAGATGGACGACTGAAAATTCTCCACAATAGCCTGGCCAGAATTGTTGTACGGTGTCTGGTAGGTGCGATTATTTAGCTGCTTAGACAGCTCTTCCAACCGCTGATTGAGTTGCGTGTTGCTTAATTGTTCGCCCATGGTGCTCTATTTCTGTCTTCTCCTTTGGTCTCTGAACAACTGCTCTGAGTCTTCTAGTGGGGGCACAAGCTCTCTTGGGATCATGTGCATGCACTGAGTACCTGAAATAGCATAAAATCAGAAAACAAATTAGAAATCAAAGTAGCAAAATAAAACAGAAAAATAAAATCAAACTAAACTAATTAATAACTAAAAAGTTGTTGACTGTAGTCCCCGGCAACTGTGCCAAAAACTTGACGCGGATTACTAGCGCGGATTACGCAAGCGTACTGTCAAGTAGTGAAGAGTGAGTATTTTCAGTACTCGGGTTGTCGATCCCTCGAGTACAAGTTCGCAACAAGTTTATAATTAACAATTTAATGTAGTTCACTAGGTAACCGGAGTAAAAAGTGTGTGATTTGTGGTGTTGTCGCCCCCAAACAAGTGGCTGGAGTAAACACATAAATAATCTCAAACTAAAATTAAGAATAATTCTTAATCAATAAATGGATAGAACTAGGCAATCTCGTTGATCACCTAGGGTTGTAAACGATGTCCGGATTATCTGAGCGACACGTTAACTATATTCTAATTAAGCCAGGTAACAACACTGACTATCTCCTGTCGGTCTCAAGTCATTCTACTTTACGGTAGACTACTATCTCCTGTTGGTATCATGTGTATGCCGGTCCATTCTAGTAGGCTAACGACATGCATGACAACGGGTCCTGCCGGTCCACCGTTGCACGAAACAGTCGAATCTCACCTACCGAATCTACCCACACTAGCCAATCCTAACACGTATCTTCTCAGTCTCAGTGATACGATATTGATTTTCAAGTCTCATCCTAGTTAGCTAGAATCACTGTCGTGCATTCGCTAACTAAGCAGTGTTTCCAGTTAATTACTCCATCAACACTGAGTATTAAACACAATACAAGAATAATTGAATTAAATACTGCTAACTTTAAGCATGAATCAACTATTGAATAAACCCCAGTTCATGAATCCTAGTTTATCTCCTAATCGTGTCACTCAAGTAGGATTACTAACATAAACAAGAAACTAGAATTGATTCAAAAGATGGAATCAATTAATCATGAAGCAAAGATCAAATCTGGAAAATAATCATCGTTTACATGAACCCTAGGCTCTCACATGAGATGCCAAGCAAAATTTGCTTAGCTATTCACAACTAAGTATGAAATAACCAAGAGTTTCTCCATTAAAATTGATTAAGAGAGGGTAGAAGAAATCAAACGCAAATAAGCTTCAATGGTGGAACCATGGTCTTCCTTGTCGTCTCCTTCTTTTTCTCCTCCTCCCGTTGATAGATGAAAGAATAAAAATCCCCCTTTTCTTTTGTCTAGGGTATATTAATTAATCAAAAAAAACTATTACTTAATAACCCTAAGACCCCTATTAATTTCCCGTGACATGCGCTGGTACTGACTTCAGATCGCAGGATCTCAAATACCTAATCGTGCGATCTCCTCTGATCCTATGTCTGATTGTGGGATCTCGTGGTGAGTTGCGTCCCTGTCTTTGCTGCTGATCGTGCGACCTCAATTCTTGGTCGTGCGATCTCCTCTGATCATGCGACCACCAACTCAGATTGCATAAACAGTGAGTTTTTGTTGGAATAGATGCCCTAGAGGCAATCTAGTTTAGTATGAATTTGTAATTGGCTAGAAATTCATTTATTATTTATTGGATATTTAATATAATGAAGTCCTTAGATTTACAATCGTGTTGTTTATCTTAAATATCCCTAGTCGAGTATAATGATTAAATGGGACAATCATCTATAGACTAGTATGGGGTTGGATTGATATGGAGATATCATGATCCAACACATGGGTGTGCATTACGGAATGTTGCACTGGATTGACCCATTACCGAGAAGGCTACATACACGTTATGTTGAGTCACAAGTGCTTCTCGGGTACAATGGTATTGTCATCCTTAGACTTGAAGTCACTAGATATTCTAGTTGTGGATCATTGTGATCTTGGTAGCGTTAAACGCTATACCGTAACTGGGTAGTTATAAAGGCGTGTACTGGATACAATGAGAAGCAAGCTTAGGGATCGTAGTGGACGTAGAGAGGATTTGCCCCTCCCACATAACGGGAGCAAATATCCAAGGCCACTCGAGGATAGTGCTTATAGAATGTCTGGCCAGACTCAAATAAATCAATATATGAGATATTGATGTTATTTGCACGAATAAGGCTATTCCATGGATCGAGAAACTAGGGATTGGATATACGAGTGTGACTTGTATGTCTCGTGTCCAATCCGGATATGGAGGCAAAGGGATGAGACAATTACTTGTACAAGGTTGTCTAGATGACTATTCTATTAGTTGGCTAGAATGGATGTTTTGCTAGAAACCGCTCCATATTAGCAAAGAGTTGCTACCAACTAGATAGAACCTATGGGGTCACACGCTATATAGAGTTGTACTAGATTTGGGAATTAATTAATAGGATTAATTAATTAGAAGGATCACTTTGCAAACCCTTGCAAACTTAGTAGGGACTAATTTGCAAGGAAGGGACTAAATTGAATTCTAGTAGGACTAGAATAAGTCCTTTAGGTAGTTAACAAGGAGTTGTTGGACTATATAAAGGACCCTCCTCCTTCCTTCCCTATACAACTTATGCTCTAAAGAGAACATAACAAGAGTAGGAGAGAACAAAGGAGAGAGAGAGCAAGCAACAAGAGGGACGCCGCCCCCTTGCCGCCGCCCACTCGTCCCCGACGCCACAAAGGGGCCGAACCCCCTTTTGTGCCTCGTTTTGCGTGATTCCTTCACCCTCCTTTCATTCCGGGCTAGCACCAAGGAGATTGGTTTCTCCATTAAAATTGATTAAGAGAGGGTAGAAGAAATCAAACGCAAATAAGCTTCAATGGTGGAACCATGGTCTTCCTTGTCGTCTCCTTCTTTTTCTCCTCCTCCCGTTGATAGATGAAAGAATAAAAATCCCCCTTTTCTTTTGTCTAGGGTATATTAATTAATCAAAAAAAACTATTACTTAATAACCCTAAGACCCCTATTAATTTCCCGTGACATGCGCTGGTACTGACTTCAGATCGCAGGATCTCAAATACCTAATCGTGCGATCTCCTCTGATCCTATGTCTGATTGTGGGATCTCGTGGTGAGTTGCGTCCCTGTCTTTGCTGCTGATCGTGCGACCTCAATTCTTGGTCGTGCGATCTCCTCTGATCATGCGACCACCAACTCAGATTGCATAAACAGTGAGTTTTTGTTGGAATAGATGCCCTAGAGGCAATCTAGTTTAGTATGAATTTGTAATTGGCTAGAAATTCATTTATTATTTATTGGATATTTAATATAATGAAGTCCTTAGATTTACAATCGTGTTGTTTATCTTAAATATCCCTAGTCGAGTATAATGATTAAATGGGACAATCATCTATAGACTAGTATGGGGTTGGATTGATATGGAGATATCATGATCCAACACATGGGTGTGCATTACGGAATGTTGCACTGGATTGACCCATTACCGAGAAGGCTACATACACGTTATGTTGAGTCACAAGTGCTTCTCGGGTACAATGGTATTGTCATCCTTAGACTTGAAGTCACTAGATATTCTAGTTGTGGATCATTGTGATCTTGGTAGCGTTAAACGCTATACCGTAACTGGGTAGTTATAAAGGCGTGTACTGGATACAATGAGAAGCAAGCTTAGGGATCGTAGTGGACGTAGAGAGGATTTGCCCCTCCCACATAACGGGAGCAAATATCCAAGGCCACTCGAGGATAGTGCTTATAGAATGTCTGGCCAGACTCAAATAAATCAATATATGAGATATTGATGTTATTTGCACGAATAAGGCTATTCCATGGATCGAGAAACTAGGGATTGGATATACGAGTGTGACTTGTATGTCTCGTGTCCAATCCGGATATGGAGGCAAAGGGATGAGACAATTACTTGTACAAGGTTGTCTAGATGACTATTCTATTAGTTGGCTAGAATGGATGTTTTGCTAGAAACCGCTCCATATTAGCAAAGAGTTGCTACCAACTAGATAGAACCTATGGGGTCACACGCTATATAGAGTTGTACTAGATTTGGGAATTAATTAATAGGATTAATTAATTAGAAGGATCACTTTGCAAACCCTTGCAAACTTAGTAGGGACTAATTTGCAAGGAAGGGACTAAATTGAATTCTAGTAGGACTAGAATAAGTCCTTTAGGTAGTTAACAAGGAGTTGTTGGACTATATAAAGGACCCTCCTCCTTCCTTCCCTATACAACTTATGCTCTAAAGAGAACATAACAAGAGTAGGAGAGAACAAAGGAGAGAGAGAGCAAGCAACAAGAGGGACGCCGCCCCCTTGCCGCCGCCCACTCGTCCCCGACGCCACAAAGGGGCCGAACCCCCTTTTGTGCCTCGTTTTGCGTGATTCCTTCACCCTCCTTTCATTCCGGGCTAGCACCAAGGAGATTGGAGATCTAGGATCAACTCTAGGCGTGGATCAACTATAGAGAACGTGACACTATTCGCGTTTGAAGTCATCAAGGAGAACCCAAAGGTGTGTTTATGATTTCTTACCTTCACTATCGTTATGCATCTAGACTTGTGATCCTTGGAGGGTTTTGCATGGTTGTTTATTTGATTATGCTTCCGTTTGCGCGATCCATGAATCAAAACCCTACAGTGGTATCAGAGCCACAGGTCATAGAGCATAAACGTAGTTTATGTGTTACATTCTTGTTGTTTTACACCTTAATTTGTTGTTTATCGCGTAAAACAAGACAAATCAAGCTTTGGATGCAATTTGTCAAAGAATTAATCATAACAAGACCCAATTATTGCATTGGATGCATGAATTGGTGAGTTTGAGAAATTTTAGGATCTTAGATCTAGGGTTTGGGCATCCTTGGGGAAGAAGGAGTTCTCCCACAACAAGGAAACAACCAAACTTGGGCTCCAAGCAAGGAGGTTGTTTTGGAAACAACCTCCACAAGGAGGTTCGGCCCCCTAGGGGACCGCCCCCTTGCTTGCCGCCCAAGCTTGGCGCCCTATGGGGCCGGGCGGCCCTAACCCGCGGGCCTAGCTTGCGGGTTTTGGGCCGGGCCGGCCCTAGGGCTTTATGGTTCACTTATTTGGGCCCGGGCAATTGGATTGTTGGGCCCATGGACCGTTTTAACCCTAGAAATCCTAAAATCAATTAAAATTGACCAAGCGCGTTAAAATTGGATTTTAACTGTTTATGTGCAAATCGCATGGTGATTGGATATGACCTTAGGATGTGGTTTGATGTGGATGTTTAATTTTGTGGTTTGGTTTTACGGCCTGCGAGCTGATCAATTAATTGTAATAATTAATTAGGGTTTTATGGCCTGCGTGCCATTTTTTTTCTCAACTTGTGAGATTTATTTTATTTAGTATAGATATTAGCTAGTGCTAGATAAAGTAGATTGTTAGCCAAGATTGGAGAAAAGAAGCCCAAAGCCAAAGAAGCCACAAAAGATGGAGCATGGAGCATGGAGCATTCCACATGACTATGAAGGATGGACCAAAAGATCAAGACGCATGGATATGTGTTTGTTTAGGGTTCATAGATAATTCCATTGGCTTGGAATTATCTTAGTCTAGAAAAGGCCATATCCAAATCACGTTTAATTTCTGTTTTGTGGTTGTTTATTTATTGTCTTATTATTTGTGTGGTTGGTGTATGGATGATGCATGCAATTAGGATAATAAGATAATTAGACAACCCGGATCTATTATTTGGAGTTGTGCCCAAACTCAAATAGATAGAATAGTTGATATTGATCAACAAAATAATTAAAATTTAAAAATCCCTCAAATTTTAAAATATTGTGTTCTTGCCTTCTCATTATTTAAACACTCATTATCATCATTATTTATCAAGTTCGTGCGTGCCAAAGCATGGCGACTTGGTTCATAATGATGGAATGCGATGGCACGTAACAATGTGCAATTGTTTAGATAAGAGGTTGAACACAACTAGGCTATTAATTTGATTAAGAAACCTAGAGGCAATCAATTGGGATTATCCATAAGGATGGATAAATAAGGAGTTATTTGCCCGATTGAACCAAGAGTTGCATATGGGATGCAATTGGAATCGTTCCTACCTAAGAAGTAATCGAATTATGGGTGACTTGCCAAAGCAAGCTCATAAGGAGATGAAAAAGATGGATCTTGGCCCACTAGAAAATATAAGGATATTTTCCGCATTAATATCTTGAGGGTTATTAATCCGTAGAAAAATAGTGGGAGCTATATTTAATAAACTAGCCATTATTAAATATAGTCAAAAATTCACAAATACTAAAACTTGCGTATTTTCCTTTTTGTAGAATTCCAAATGGCAAACAACTCATCGAGTTCACAACATTCCCTACGATCTGTCCTTGAGAAGGACAAGCTCTCTGGAACCAACTTCCTTGATTGGTACAGAAACTTGAGAATTGTTCTCAAGCAAGAGAAGAAGCTGTACGCAATAGAGGAGCAAGTTCCAGAAGGTCCAGAGAATCAGACACCTGCTGCCTTAAAGGCGTATCAAAAGCGTGTTGATGACGCTAATGATGCGGCCTGCCTAATGCTTTGCACCATGACCTCTGAGCTTCAGAAGCAACATGAGAACATGAATGCTGTCGATATGATCGAACATCTAAAGCAGCTCTTCCAAGAGCAGGCGAGGGTAGAGAGGTATGAGGTCTCAAAGGCACTGTTCAAATGTCATCTGGCAGAAGGGAACCCGGTGGGACCCCATGTACTCCGAATGATCGGGTACTTGGAGAATCTCGCCCGGCTTGGGTTCCCGGTCGGCCAAGAGTTGGCAACCGATCTCGTGTTGCAATCGTTGCCCGAAAGTTATGGACAGTTCATTATGAACTATAACATGAACGAGATCGTTAAACCACTGCCAGATTTGCTCAACATGTTGAGGACGGCTGAACAGAGCATCAATAGGGATGGCAATATGGTCCGATCCGATCTGTGATCCGAGCGATCCGGGCCGAATGGATTGGATCCGAATCCGATCCAATTGAAAATGGATCGGATTTGGATCTAGAAAGCCAGATCCGATCGGATTTGGATCTGGATTTGGATCTAAGGGCAGATCCACCGGGTTCCGACCCGATCCGATCCGACGTATATGTGTGCTTTACAAATATATTCATATTACCTCCCCACTTTCAGTTCCAAGAAGAGTACAATAATAATTCCAACCTACAAAGCTATTTTTGTTGTGTTTTAGGCTTCATAACCTGGGAACATGCCTTAGCGCATGAAATAATGTTTATATTTTATGTTATTTTTTGTATTTTATTGAAAACTCAAGTCGGATCCGAACCGAATCCGATCCGACCACTTATTATATGGATCTACGGATCGGATTTGGATCAGCTGGATGAAACCCGATCCGATCTGATCCGAATCCGGTGATGATCCGAACGGATTTGGATCGGACCTGGATCTCATTTCTCCTAGTCGGATCTGGATCGGATCTAGCCTGATCCGATCCGGATCCGACCCGTTGCCATCCCTAAGCATCAACAAGGGTAAGGGCAAGGCCATAATGATGGTGCATAAAGGAAAGGGTAAAAAGTTTGCCTCTTCCTCCAAGGGCAAAGGCAAGTCAGTTGCTAAGTCCAAGGAACAAGCCCTTAAGCCTGTTGGTGGCATTGCCAAGGTCGTGACTAAGGGTGAATGTCACTACTGTAGTCAACCTGGACACTGGAGGAGGAACTGCCCAAAATATCTGGAGGACAAGAGGCTTGGAATAGTGATTCCACCACCACCAGGTATTTTTGTTGTAGATGTCAATTTAACTGTCTCTACATCATGGGTATTAGATACTGGATGTGGATCTCATATTTGTCGAAATATGCAGGATCTAAAGAGAAGTAAAAGATTGGCTAAAGGGGAGGTAGATCTGCGCGTTGGGAATGGAGCAAAGGTTGCTGCGTTGGCCATAGGCGTGTGCGAGCTATCTCTGCCTTCAGGATTAGTTTTAGAATTAAATAATTGCTATTTTGTGCCTGCTATGAGCAGAAACATTATTTCTATTTCTTGTTTGGACAAGGAAGGTTTTATTATTTCAATAAAGAACAATTGTTGTTCCTTTTATTTGAATAATATTCACTATTTTAGTGCGCAATTATTTAATGGACTTTATGTCCTTGATCTAAGTAATCCTGTCTACAACATTAATACCAAGCGGATTAAAATAAATGATTTAATCCTGCTTATTTATGGCATTGTCGTTTAGGCCACATAAATGAGAAACGTGTATCTAGACTCCATAAGGATGGATTACTAGACTCATTTGATTTTGAATCATATGAGACATGTGAGGCTTGTTTATTGGGAAAAATGACAAAGTCCCCTTTCAATAAGAAAGGTGAGAGGACTAGTGAGCAATTGGCGCTCATACATACCGATGTGTGTGGGCCATTTGCCACGCCTGCCAGGGGTGGTTATGTCTACTTCATTACGTTTACTGATGATTACAGTAGATATGGATTTGTGTACCTTATGAGGGCAAAATCCGAATCCTTTGAAGTGTTCAAGGAATTCAAGAATGAAGTAGAGAAGCAACTTGGCAAAAGTATCAAGGCTCTACGATCGGATCGTGGAGGAGAATACTTGAGCCAAGAGTTTGACGACTATCTTAGAGAGTGTGGGATCGTGTCCCAACTCACTCCACCCGGAACGCCACAATGGAATGGCGTGTCCGAGAGGAGGAATCGAACCCTATTGGATATGGTTCGGTCTATGATGTGTCAAACCGATCTTCCATTATCGTTTTGGGGCTACGCTCTATTAAGTGCAGCTTTCACCATTAACCGTGTTCCATCTAAATCAGTCATAAAGACACCATATGAGATGTGGAGTGGGAGGCGTCCCACACTGTCGTTCATGAGGATTTGGGGCTGCGATGTCTATGTAAAACGTTTACAATCAGACAAGCTAGGGCCTAAATCGGATAAGTGTAAATTTGTGGGGTACCCTAAGGAAACTAAGGGATACTACTTCTACAATCCAACCGAGAACAAAGTGTTTGTTGCTCGGACCGGCGTGTTTCTAGAAAGAGAGTTTGTCTCTAAAGAAGCAAGTGGGAGGAATGTAGAACTTGAAGAAGTTCAAGAACCACAAATCACTGAACCGATTATGGAACATGAACAGGAATCACAAGCAGTTATGGATCCACCTGTTCAGGTAACACAAGAGCTTCGTAGATCTAGTAGAGTGCGCCAGGAACCCGAGAGGTACGGACTTCTCGTAACTGATTCCGGTGACACGATGCTCATAGATGATGAGCCTACTACCTATGAGGAGGCCATGAATGGCCCAGACTCGCAGAAGTGGCTTGAGGCCATGAGATCCGAGATGGAATCCATGTATACCAACAAAGTATGGACTTTGGTGGAACCACCTGATGGGGCGCGGCCCATAGGGTGCAAGTGGGTCTTCAAGAAGAAGATCGACATGGATGGTAATGTGATTACCTATAAGGGCCGATTGGTGGCTAAAGGATTCAGACAGATTCATGGTATTGACTATGATGAAACCTTTTCACCAGTCGCTATGACCAAATCCATCCGAATCCTACTTGCGATTGCAGCATACTACGACTATGAGATTTGGCAGATGGATGTCAAAACAGCATTCCTTTATGGGAATCTCCTCGAGGACGTGTATATGATACAGCCGGAGGGTTTTGAGGATCCAAAGCAAGCCAACAAAGTCTGTAAGCTGCAACGATCCATTTATGGATTGAAGCAAGCTTCTAGGAGTTGGAATCGACGTTTTGATGAAGTGGTCAAAGAGTTTGGCTTCATCAGAAACGAAGATGAGTCTTGTGTTTACAAGAAGGTTAGTGGGAGCTCTGTAGCTTTTCTGGTCTTGTATGTGGATGACATACTACTCATTGGAAACGACATTCCCATGCTGCAATCTGTGAAAGATTGGCTAGGAAAGTGTTTCTCAATGAAGGACTTAGGGGAAGCAGCCTATATACTCGGTATAAAGATCTATAGAGATAGATCTAAGAGGTTGCTAGGCCTAAGTCAAAGTACATATATTGACAAGGTGTTGAAACGGTTCAACATGCAAGATTCCAAGAAGGGATTCTTGCCCATGTCACATGGAATCACTCTTTCGAAGAGTGGATGTCCTTCCAATGAGATTGAGAAGGAACGCATGAGTAGGATTCCCTATGCCTCGGCCATAGGATCCATCATGTACGCCATGTTATGTACTAGACCAGATGTGTCATATGCCTTGAGTATGACAAGCAGATACCAATCCAATCCGGGTGAGAGTCACTGGATTGCTGTCAAGAACATCCTAAAGTACTTGAGAAGAACTAAGGATGCTTTCTTGATGTTTGGCGGTGAGGAAGAGTTGCGTGTAAGGGGTTACACTGATGCAAGCTTCCAAACCGATAGAGATGACTTTAGATCACAGTCGGGATATGTGTTTTGCCTGAATGGAGCAGCGGTGAGCTGGAAAAGTTCCAAGCAAGAGACGGTAGCTGATTCTACAACAGAGGCTGAGTACATTGCTGCAAATGGCGCAGCAAAGGAGGCTGTTTGGATCAGAAAGTTTGTTTCTGAACTTGGTGTGGTCCCTAGCATTGCGGATCCAGTGGAGTTGTTCTGTGACAACACTGGGGCGATCGCGCAATCAAAGGAACCAAGATCGCACCAGAAGTCCAAGCACGTGCTCAGGAAGTTTCATCTGATTCGAGATATTATCGATAGAGGAGACGTTCGGATATGCAAGATTCCTACAGATGATAATCTGTCAGATCCGCTTACAAAGCCTCTCACGCAGTGGAAGCATGAAGGGCACACTAGGAGTATGGGCATACGAGATGCGCCAGATTGGCTCTAGTGCAAGTGGGAGACTGTTGGAATAGATGCCCTAGAGGCAATCTAGTTTAGTATGAATTTGTAATTGGCTAGAAATTCATTTATTAATTATTGGATATTTAATATAATGAAGTCCTTAGATTTACAATCGTGTTGTTTATCTTAAATATCCCTAGTCGAGTATAATGATTAAATGGGACAATCATCTATAGACTAGTATGGGGTTGGATTGATATGGAGATATCATGATCCAACACATGGGTGTGCATTACGGAATGTTGCACTGGATTGACCCATTACCGAGAAGGCTACATACACGTTATGTTGAGTCACAAGTGCTTCTCGGGTACAATGGTATTGTCATCCTTAGACTTGAAGTCACTAGATATTCTAGTTGTGGATCATTGTGATCTTGGTAGCGTTAAACGCTATACCGTAACTGGGTAGTTATAAAGGCGTGTACTGGATACAATGAGAAGCAAGCTTAGGGATCGTAGTGGACGTAGAGAGGATTTGCCCCTCCCACATAACGGGAGCAAATATCCAAGGCCACTCGAGGATAGTGCTTATAGAATGTCTGGCCAGACTCAAATAAATCAATATATGAGATATTGATGTTATTTGCACGAATAAGGCTATTCCATGGATCGAGAAACTAGGGATTGGATATACGAGTGTGACTTGTATGTCTCGTGTCCAATCCGGATATGGAGGCAAAGGGATGAGACAATTACTTGTACAAGGTTGTCTAGATGACTATTCTATTAGTTGGCTAGAATGGATGTTTTGCTAGAAACCGCTCCATATTAGCAAAGAGTTGCTACCAACTAGATAGAACCTATGGGGTCACACGCTATATAGAGTTGTACTAGATTTGGGAATTAATTAATAGGATTAATTAATTAGAAGGATCACTTTGCAAACCCTTGCAAACTTAGTAGGGACTAATTTGCAAGGAAGGGACTAAATTGAATTCTAGTAGGACTAGAATAAGTCCTTTAGGTAGTTAACAAGGAGTTGTTGGACTATATAAAGGACCCTCCTCCTTCCTTCCCTACACAACTTATGCTCTAAAGAGAACATAACAAGAGTAGGAGGGAACAAAGGAGAGAGAGAGCAAGCAACAAGAGGGACGCCGCCCCCTTGCCGCCGCCCACTCGTCCCCGACGCCACAAAGGAGCCGAACCCCCTTTTGTGCCTCGTTTTGCGTGATTCCTTCACCCTCCTTTCATTCCGGGCTAGCACCAAGGAGATTGGAGATCTAGGATCAACTCTAGGCGTGGATCAACTATAGAGAACGTGACACTATTCGCGTTTGAAGTCATCAAGGAGAACCCAAAGGTGTGTTTATGATTTCTTACCTTCACTATCGTTATGCATCTAGACTTGTGATCCTTGGAGGGTTTTGCATGGTTGTTTATTTGATTATGCTTCCGTTTGCGCGATCCATGAATCAAAACCCTACAGTTTTCACTTTTCCTTGCTTCAAAATTTGCTAAGGCA
The DNA here is from genome assembly GCA_023055425.1 of Linanthus parryae. Taxonomy (NCBI): domain Eukaryota; kingdom Viridiplantae; phylum Streptophyta; class Magnoliopsida; order Ericales; family Polemoniaceae; genus Linanthus; species Linanthus parryae. Next base: position 91,185,183 of record JALGPY010000004.1, on the reverse strand, counting down.
CTGGTTCTAATCGCACGATCTCAAATTCCTGATCGTGCGATCTGCTGGGTTTGTTCTTTTTTTTCTTTCTCTTCAGTTGTTCCTTCTCTGTGCTGGCTTCTTCTCCTTTTTCACTGCCATGTTTTTGCTCTTGCAATTGCATTCTCCTCCATTTTCATCTAATCTTGGCCACGTTCTCTACCTTTGTCTTACTTCCGAAGTTAGTTTTCCCTCTCCGTTTAACCTCCCAAGCATCGTTTCCTGTAAAAGACAACACGAAACAAACCCGTGCGATCCAACGTGACATAATAACATAAAATAATTTGAGAAACACCCGGATTAAAGATTTATCTCTCAAAGCTAAACTTATTCAATTTCCTCACGTTCACAGTGTATTTTTAATATATTCAACCCAGAAATTACGCAAAGCGGTGACAAAACGTGTAAGAAATATAACTCTAATAATGAGTTAGCATGATACGGAGAAGATAGAGATAAGAACAAGATAAATACATAGAGTTTGAGTTAAATACGGAAACAAAAATATTTCCAATCTTTTCAAGATCTTTACAGTTTGAATGAATATCAAATTTGCGTGTGTGTGATGTGGGAAATAAATAAAATAATACTAATTTCGATGAATTTTTTTAAAAAAAGTAAAGGCAACATTGAGCAATTATCTACTGAGATAACACTCAATATTGAAAGATCAAATATTTGACTAAATAGCATACAGAGTTATTTTCAAGGCTTTGAAAAGAATTTCAAGGCCTTGAAAAGCTATATTTCTCAAACAATTAATATCAAGGCTTTGAAATGATTTTCAAGGCTTTGAAAATCAGTTCAAGACTTTAAACACATAATATCTTACCTTAACCTTACATGATACTCCCCCTAAACCAATGCTTCCTTATTAAGCATGTCCAGCTCTAATATGAGGGTTGTGAGTCTTTCTTCTGGCAATGGTTTAGCGAAGATATCTGTCAGTTATTTTTTATAGAAACAAATTCAAGAATAATATCACATTTCTCAACATGATCTATGATGAAGTGATGTCTAACACCTATATGCTTGGTTCTGGAATGCTTAACTGGATTCTTTGTGATTGAAATAGCACTGGTGTTGTCACACTTGATAGGTATTTCTTTGAAATCAAATCCATTATCCCTCATTTGCTGAGTAATCCACAACACTTGTGAGCAGCAGGCTCCAATTGCTAATATTCAGCTTCAGCTGTTGATAATGCCACATAGTTTAGTTTCTTTGAATGCCAGCTAATTAGGGATGAACCAATAAATTGGCAGCACCCTGAAGTGCTATTTCTGTCAACTTTATACCCTGCACAGTCCGCATCTGAATATCCACAAAGAGAGAAGTTCTACTGTTTTGGATACCAAAGCCCTACGTCTTAGGTACCATTAAGATATCTGAATATTCTTTTGACAACAATTAAATGTGACTCTTTGGGGTCATATTGGAATCTTGCATACATACATACACTAAACATAATGTTGGTCTACTAGTAGTGAGATATAGAAAAGATCCAATCATACTTCTATACTTTTTCTGGTTTACACTCTTACTAGCTTGATCCTTATCTAAGGATAGCGTAGAACTCATAGGAGTCTTTGTTACTTTGGACCAAGACATTTTTTACTTGTTGATCAAGTCCTTAGTGTACTTGTTTTGATGCAGAAATATTCCTTTCTTCATCTGTTGTACATGCAGTCCAAGGAAGAAGTTCAATTCTCCCATTAAGCTCATCTCAAATTCCCTGCTCATAAGACTTGAGAAATCCTTTCAAAGAGAATCATTAGTAGCTCCAAACGGAATATCATCTACATAGATTTGAGCTACAAAAATGTCTTTCTCATGAGTCTTTATGAAAAGAGATTTATCAACCAATCCTCTCTTGAAATCATTTTAAAGTAGAAACTTTGACAGTCTTTCGTACTAAGCCCCTGGAGTTTGTTTTAAACCATAAAGAGTTTTGTCAAGTTTATAAACATGATCAGGAAACTCATCATTTTCAAATCCAGGAGGTTGAGCCACATAAACTTCTTCTTGCAAGTAACAATTTAGAAATGCACACTTGACATCCATTTGAAAAAGTTTAATGTTCATGTAAGATGCAAATGCAAGTAACATTCTAATTGTTTCTAACCTTGCAGCAGGAGCAAAAGTCTCCTCATAATCAATACCTTCTTCCTGATTGTAGCCTTGAGATGGTAGTCTGGGTTTGTTTCTTACCTTGCTATTTTCATCTAACTTGTTTATGAACACTCATCTTGTGCCAATAACAAACTGATCTTTTGGTGGAGGAAATAGATTCCACACCTTGTTTTTATCAAATTCATTCAGTTCACTTTGCATTGCAATGATCCCGTCTGCTTCTTGTAATGCTTCTTTCACATTTTTGGGTTCTAACAGAGAAACAAAAGCATTAAAAGCACACACATTTTTCAATTGAGATCTTGTCTGTGTACCAGTGGATGGGTAAGATATAATGTTGTCAACTGGATGAGATGACATATATTTGAATCTCTTTCTTGGATTCCATGGATCAGGTTCTCCAGGTAGCTTTTCAATCCTTTGAGATCTAGAGGAAGTGGCTTGATCACTTTTATTTTTCTGTTCGTCATTTTCAAGGCCTTGAAAATTCTTCCTGTTCTCGTGTAAGCTTTCCTCGAAACCATGTGAAGTCTCTGCTTCATCTTCTGACTCATGCTTGTTCAAGTTCAAGTTTGCAAAACTTTCACTCAAAGAACCATCATAGATTTCATAAAAAATGACATGAATGCTTTCTTCAACAAGCTTAGTTCTTTTATTATAAACTCTGTAAGATTTGCTAGTCAAAGAGTAACCAAGAAATATATATTCATCACTTATTGCATCAAACTTACCAAGGTTTTCCTGACCATTGTTGTGAACAAAACAAGTGCAGCCAAAATGTCTGAAACATGAAATATTTGGTTTCTTCCTTTGAAAAGCTCATAGGGGATCTTCTTCGAAATTGGCCTAATCAGGCACCCGTTGAGAATGTAATTGGCTGTGTTCACATCTTCTGGCCAGAATGACTTTGGTAACTTGTTCTCTAGAAGCATTGTCCTTGACATATGTTTAAGAGTCGTGTTCTTTCTTTCAACAACATTATTTTGTTGAGGACTTCTTGGAGCAGAAAAGTTGTGAGAGATGCCATGCTTAGCACAAAATTAATCAAACTCAAGATGATCAAATTCTCTACCATGATCACTTCTGATTGAAGCAATTGGCAGGTTTTTCAAAGTTTGAAGCTCCTTACACAGGTTTGAAAATTCAGTTAGAGATTCAGATTTATCTCTAAGAAACATAACCCAAGTAAATATAGAATAATCATCAACAATAACTAACATATACTTCTTACCCTTTGGAGTTGGAGTCCTCATAGGACCACAAAGATCCATGTGAAGCAGTTCAATGGGTCTAGTAGTACTTACAAATTTCTTTGGCTTGAATGAGCTCCTTGTCTGCTTACCTTGAGCACATACTTTGCATACTTCATCATCTCTGAATTTGATAGAAGGCAGACCTCTTACTAGGTCTTAAGAAATCAACTTGTTCAAGGTATGTAAGATAATGTCCAATATTTGTGTGCCAAATCTTTGAATCCTCTTTCAAGGCCTTGAGACACTTCAAGCTTTCACCTGCAACTTTGTCAGTGTGTAAAGTATAGACATTGTTTGACCTTGAGGCAGTGAGAATGCAAATTCCAGATTTATTTTGCACCACGCATTTCTCTTTGTCAAAAATAACCTCGTTACCAATATCACAAAGCTGAGATACACTAAGCTGATTAAATTTCAGACCATCAACTAAATAGACATCAGAAATAAAATTTTCAGAGTCTGCACCAACTTTACCAATACCCGAAATTTGGCATTTCCCTTTGTCACCAAGTGTGATTGAGCCTTCAGATTGCTCTTTCAGTTCTGCGAATAAATATCTATTTCCAGTCATGTGTCTGGAGCAACCACTGTCCATAAACCATCTCTGATCTTTGCTCTTGGTGATATCCTGCAAACACCATTCACTGCCTTACCCAGCTGTTAGACCAAGTGCAGAATATAGATTCATATTCAGGGTCAACCATGTTAGGTGGTCTAACCCATTTTGGAACCCAAATCTGTCTAACTTGTCCTTTAAGTTGAAGTGGGAAGGTGTTCCTCATTATTTGAGGGTCTCTTTTTCTAAAAGGACAAGTCACCTTAACATGACCAATTCTGTTGCAGTAATGACACTTAGGAGAAGATCTGTTACTAGCTTTCACTGTAACAGCCCCGATTTCCATAGGAGCTGGAGATCGGGATGGTACCCTCCGTACAGAGGATTTTACGCTTTCGTACAAGGAGTAGTAGTAACAAGCGATTAAAAAGAAACATCCGACTATTGGTTTATAATTCAAAAGATAACATTATTTTTAACCTTGTTCCAAAATGGACATCAACTCTAACAAAAGAGAGATTTCAAAAAAACTGGCATTATGTTTTATTACTAACATAACTACTGTTTCCTGAGAGGGCGATCGTGATTCCCGTACGTTACCCCAAGCAAACAAGTTATATACCTGCGGGGAAATAAAAGAACACAAGACGCAGTTTTGAGAGTATCAGTAAAAACTGAGTGAATAAACAACTTAGCATGTAAAACAGAGTGGCTAAGAAAGGATGCGGGTTTGTATTTGAAGCAGTTTAAACAGTAACAGAGTATAAGTATAAAGATCAGAATAAATAATTTGAACTGTTAAATATAAGTACAAATAGAAGTGACGATTATCAGAGTTCTCAAAAGCTTCTATTTCCATACAGAAAGTTATTACGAGTGGCCGATTAGTTTACAGAGATATTCATACGTTTCCAAATGTGGAATGAAAGAAGCCATATTATACATTTGCAGTATCCAGGAGTGACCATGGTAAAATAGTAACAGATGATACTGGCGTATAGGGGGGTTTGATAACCCAACCTCTCTACCAAGCGTTATGGATCGATTCCTACCATCCCGCTAGTCATCATACAAGAAACTACTAGACCTTAAGTGTCGACACCCCCTTAAGATTGTAAGTCAGAAGAGTATTACTAGATCTCACCAACAAGGTGAAGAGCCTAGGAACGGAATCCCCAACTAGAAGCAGGTCCAAGACTCCAACAAGTAGTCAAGGCATTCTACCAAATAAATAATTACAACCGTAACCAACATAGTAAAAAGCGACGTAGGCATATAGCACTGTCGTAGACCCACTGGTTTCGGCATACGCGATTGTTTCACTTTACGTTAATTATGAATTATGATATGTCGACTTTTGAACAATAAGTTTGTCGATTTGAAAACGAGTAGTAAAGTGTGGAGTTAAGTCATGTAAAGCACGTTTAGCAAATTCGAAATGAAGTACCACAGTTATTTTGAAGTAAATAAGTAGATCACATGAAAGAGTTAGGGACACGAGACTAAGCATGTAAGCTCACGCGTATATTTTGAGACAAGACATGAAATCAAGTTTTGACACGAAGGAAGGCAAGTACGCAACACTTAGCATGTTTACTCACCTTGACAGCCGTAGATATGCTAGCTACGCTTCTACTCGTACACCACGTCTTGGTCTATGAAGTCGGACTCTACAAACAATCATACAGACCTAATTACAAAGAAGTTCATGCCGCGAAGTGATAATCCACACGTCGTACATGATATGCAAACGATAGCCCTAATTTGGATGAATAAGTCTTAATGTTATTTCGCGATAAGACGTACAATTATAAATCCGTTTATGAATATATATATATATAATATGGAAAAGAGTTGTATATAATAATATATTTTCAGATAAAAAGAATACCAACTCTATAATTAGTTGAAAACATACTATTTATTAAAATAAAATTAATAGAAATTTTTATCAAATAACTAAAACATGATGTTCTCAATTTTAAGAAAGTATGTGTAAACTATATATTTCATTTTGCATCTTTTATTGCACTCGTTTCTCAAGAAAAACGAATTGTGACAACTAATTTGTAGCTTTATATTATTTAGTAAAAATACTCTTTTCTTTGTTACAAAATTTATATTCATTAGTTAATTAGTTTAGAAATAAAAATCTATATACTATAATTAATATTTTAAATAAAATAACTATAAGCTAATTTAATTAATAAATGAGAAATACATAAACTAGAAGTGTTTCCCCGAAGTTTGTACGAAGTACAAGAGTTAACCCAACCCTAAACTAAAAGTTTCTGAAAAGTCAAAATTTTGCCCACAAAGTTTCTGTTTGTACAAGAAGACCCCTAATTTACAAAACTCATTTCTCTCATACCATCTTCAACTCTCCAGCCTTTCTCCCAAACATGGCTATACCCATAATCAAACATTTGAATACAACTTAGGACATCACAAGCTTATAAATCATCAAGGGGGTAGTCAATTTTTACCCCAAAATAAAGTGGGGCGATGGATCGCGAAAAATACGGCAGCGAAGCGGTGGTGGCTTCGGTGGTCGGTCGTGCTTGGTCGCCTGGGCTTCGGTCCAGGTGTTGGGCTCGGTGGGAGTACGAAACAGAAAGAATAAAAGAGGGATAACAACGGTGGTTACGGGCAGTGAGGTGGTTCACTTCGGAGGTGTTGAGGTCCGCATCAATGGAGGTTTTGGTGGAGTTGGGTTTGATTGAAAAACAGGGGAGTTAGTGACTAAATGGAGAAAATAGATGAGAGGATGGATAGTGAGAGAAATCGGGACATAGAGGGGGTAACGGGGCAGAGAGGAGGTGGATCGGAGTTGTGGTGGTGGTCGGCGGTCTCGGCTGGGTCCGCTGCCGGCCTCGCCGGCGGTGGCTCCGGCTGGGTCTGGTGGTCCGACGGGGAGAGAGAGAGAGAGAGGTGCAGGTGGGGTGGTGATTGGTGTTGGTGGTGTTGTTCGTCGCGAGGAAGAGGGGCGGAGAAGTAGATGAAGAACAGATGAAGGAGAAGAGGAACAGAGAGTTACAAGAGGAAAAGAAAAGGGTAAAAGACACTGACCACCCCTGGGTTTAGCGAAAATTCCACGGACCACTCCTGGGTTTTGGATAAAGACACTCCGCACCCATTTAACGGAATATTCTGTGGACACTTAGCACCCTTCTGTTATGTTGTGTTAGAAAAGTGGGTGATTGAGGTTTTTCGGACTGTATTACCCCTATGTACATTTTTAACGTCTTTTTTGCCTCTTTTATCATCAAGAACACCAAGAACATTAAAAACATCCACCGAAAATTCTCACTTTGATTTGTTCTATTTCAGTCAAATTTATTCTATTTCAATCAAAATTCCAAACAACTCTCACATTTCACCAACACTACCAAATTTCTGTTACCAACACAACCAACAACACTAATGGCCTTTCATTGGCAACAACATTTTTGTCAATATTTCATTGCGGTGGATTTGTAAAAGTTTATGATCTTAAAGCAAATCTTGCATCTACATCAAATACTATAGTACTACAAGAAATGGTTACCTCTAAGAACGCTCACGTCATTCTTTTACTTCAAATTGATCATTCATCAGACTCAATGTAATTCGCATGAACCGAAGGTATCAGAAACAAAATCACGCATCACTGTGTAATTCATCATTCCAATTTGTGAAGACCACGCAAGATCTCTCCTAATCAACGGAAACTGAAGACTAGAAACGAATTAGGGCAAAAAATCTTCACCATTCTTCAACTTTCCATCAAATTAAAGAGTACCTGAATTCTGTTGTTCTCCGTCTTCACTCCACCTCTCTTCCTCAACGAGAGCAACATCGATTCTTCATCATCATCACCATCATCATCTCATACTGGACTTCTCATCTTCAACCCAATATCCTCCTCGCTCACCCTCCTCTTCTCTTCCCCTTCCCTCATTCCTACTCTGTTCTGCTCGAACGATGCAAGACAACACGAGGTGCGCAGAGAGAGAGAGACAGATTGTCGCAGAGGTGGAGGTGGTCAGAAATGGAGATTACCGGTAGTGTTTGTTGTTGATGCTGCTTCCTCTTCCTCCTACATCTCTCCCCATCGAACTTTGCTCGCCGGTATCTACGCCGTCGGATTCGAATCCCACACCATAGTTGTGATGAGAGAGAACAGATCGAGAATGAGATTCGAATCCCACACCATGGTCTGGAGCAAGATCGAGTTGTGTGGTCTGGCGATCTGGTTGAGATTAGGTCTGGAGACTCGATCTGTATTGAGAGTGGGTGGTGAGTGGCTGCTGTGTTTCACAGAAAAAGGGGGAAGAGAGAGAATGATTAGGGTTAGGAATGAATGAGAGAGGGGTTAGGATAATATATAGGGGGTAATTTTATAACAATTTAGGGGTAAAATAGTCTTTTTTCCCGTGCTGTTAGTAATCTGTTACCTTCCATCCAAAAAATGGTGCGGAGTGTATTTATCCAAAACCCAGGGGTGGTCCGTGGAATTTTCCCTAAACCCAGGGGTGGTCAGTGTCTTTTACCCAAAAAAAATGAAAAGAAGATGAGGTAGGGAAAAAGGAAGTGAAGGAGGAGGTTATAAATAGAAAGAAAATAGGTCAAATTGATGACAGTGGGCCACGTGAAAGAATAATAATAATAATAATAATAATAATAATAATAATAATAATAATAATAATAATAAAATATTTAAAAGAGTTGTTATAGTGAAACGGTAGCACACATAAGCGCGATAATTGGATTATAGCCAATACTAGGTTTGTGAACGGCTTGTAAATTTCCCCCATGAATCAAGTTTAAATTGTATTATAAGCCACCAAGCATTGTCATAGCTTTCTTATCATCTTGAAGTTTCTCAGTTAGAGTTGTCTTTTGTTCTTCCAATTCATCACAATGATGTCTCAGAGCAACAATGTTGTCACACAAAAGAGAGTTCTCAGTGACTACTTCCTTGACTTGAGTTTTCAAGGCCTTGAAATTGGTTTCCAAGGCTTTGAAATCTCTGCCAGAGTTTTTCAGAGAAATTTTAAGGCTTTGATTTTTACAAACAAGTTCCAAGTTTTCTTTTGCTTGCTCATGAACCTTTTCTGTCAAAGTTCTAATCTCTTTCAGATATTCCTCATTTAAAAGCATTGTTCTGAGATAATAAGTGAGGACATCTTTTGGTTTGGAAATAAAACGGTTTACCATTACCTCAATGTTATTTTCCGAAATTTCATGCTTGGCCATAAGGCAGATGTTGGCTTGTTCTTCTTCAGATTCAGAATCACTCCAGGAAGCTACCATAGATTTCTTTCTTCTGTCATGGTATTTCTTATGAAATTGTTTGATTTTCTTGTATGGAAAGTCTCTGATTAAGTGTCATGCATCACCACACTCAGAACAATTCATTACTTTAGCTTTATTACCATGTGAAATAGATTTACCCTTGTAGTCTCTGCTACTACACGATCTGTGTTTGTCACTGCTGAAGTCTTTGTTTTCAAAGTTATTTTTCATCTTTAGAATATTGGGCAAGGCTCTGGAAATGAGAGAAAAAGGATCTTCATCATCATCTTCTTATAGTTCAAGGCTTTGAGATGATTCACTCTCCTTGCCTTGAGAGCTAAGTTCTTGACACTGTCAGATAGATCTCCATCACCTCCATTCATAGAGATCTCATGTGTGAGCAGCTTTTGCAGGTCATCAAGTTGAAGAGATGATAGATCTTGAGCTTCTTCAATATCAGTGGTCTTTCGTTCCCATTTTGCTTTATGAAGACTTCTTAGAATCTTTCTAACCTTTTCTTCATTGGCAATGTGTTTTCCTAATGAATCAAGGTTGTTGACAATATCAGTGAACCTTTTGAACATGTCCAGATTGATTCATCTCAATTCATCTTGAACAACTCATATTTCCTAAGGAATATTTTGATCTTGGTCTGCTTGACTTGGCTAGTTCCTTCAAAGGTCACCACAAGCTTATCCCATATCTCCTTGGCAGTCTTGCATCCTGAAATCCTGTTAAATTCATCTGCACTCAAAGCACAACATAAGAGGTTCATATCTCTGTAATTTTTAGAAAAGTGCTCTAATTCAGAAGCAGAAAGTGAATCCTCAATTTTGAGAGTTCTGATCCCATCTTTCTCAGTGTAGAATATACGAGGACCCTTCTAATTGATAGTCCACAGTTCCATATCTTGATCAATGATGAACATTTTCATCAGGGCTTTTCAGTGAACAATATTGTCACCACGGAACAAGGGAGGTCTATTAGCAGCTCTTTCCTATGAGAAACCACCATCTCCTACCGTACTTATAATCACAAGATTGTTAGATCTATGCAGTGATACAAGCTCTGATACCAATTGAAAGACAGTAATGTAGGAACAACTACATGATCAATACTCTCGAAGGGGGGGGGGGGTTGACTAGAGTATGGAAACTTTTGCAACTTTTGCTAAAAGAGTGGTTTCAAAGATATATGTGAAGTGCAGTAAGAGTTTCAAGGCCTTGAAATGAGTTTCAAGTCCTTGGAATCAAAACAGAAAGTAAAGAGAAAGTTTGTAGTTTTCAAGGTCTTGAAATGAGTTTCGAGCTCTTGAACAAAAACCTGGTTTGAGCAGTATACAAGATAAGTAAAGTACAACAAAGTAAATGCGAGAGACACAGTGATTTATAGAGTTCAGTCCACTTGGAACTAAGTCTATACCTCATGGACTTAATCCCTGCAGGATTTTCAACTCAGTTCTTATTAATCAAAAGCTAAGCCCTAGATCTCAAGCACAGAGATATGTCTTACTCTGTTACTGCTTGTGGTTCTCACTAACCTATGTAGTATTTGCTCTAGCTAACTGATTTACTAAGAATTCTCTATTGTTCACCTTGAACATTTCACGAGAATAAGAACGAGGAGTATTATCTAAATGATAAACAAATGATGATCAGAAGAGAAGAACACAAAGAACTAAGTCTTTAGTGTGAGTGCAGTGTTCTTCAGACGATTGGATTGAGTGATGTAGATCTGCTTCTTGAGTGCTTGTCAATGCTCAATTTTGTTTGATAGCCTCTGTAAGCTCTACTACGAAATTATTCATTCAAAAATCCCTTTTATGCAGCTTTTTGAATTGAAGATATGCGGGATCTTCAATAACAACCTTTCCTAAAAATCTGCTGCAAGTCTTTGACTCTTCTAACAGCTCTCCCAACGGCTAGTTGCTTAGTATCTTCAAAGATACTGACTTGATCTTGTTTGTTAGAAGTCTGGGAAGCTTTAGATAAAAAAGATCATGTACACAATAAATTTGACAGATTGATTTCCATCCTGCATGCAAATAGATTAGGAAACAATCATGCAAAATAGGAAACTGTATATCCCTGTAGAAACTGAGTCAAACAGATAGATTAATCACAGTTTATAGTAGTAGAATAATCTGTCTTTCATCATCAAGTAACATATAATCAAACATAGAAGATCAGGAGTTGAAATAGAATCAAAAGCCCCCCCTAAGTTCATGGCAGAATCTGCAGTGCTTGTTTCAAACCCTTGAAACCAGTTTCAAGGCCTTGAAATAGACATGCTGTTTCAAGCCTTTTGAAACAGTCTGAACTTACACCCGTGCCTAAAGGCACGACCGTAAAAAAAAGAAATTATAAAAGTTTTGACTCTACAATCTCCATCACTCAATATAGCGGAGGCAAAAACGTTGAAATACAAACCCCTAAAAATGTTGCCTTCAAACATAAACTCCCAAAGAAGTTCGACAAAGTAACTCACCTTTTTAGTGAGCAAAACAAAACCATTTCATTGAACATTAGAAACAAAAAATACCATCACAGTCCGGCCACAATGGAGACCTCAATGGAGAGATTAGTACCGATCCTCTTGATTAAAAAATTATAACAATGTATAACGAAAAAAGTATAGCAAGCAAAAGTCTAAAAAATCACTGCAAAGAAAGGAGATAACAATCTTGTGGATTTGCATCAATCTCCATAGGTTATCAATAATATTTCTAGTGGCAAAAGATCCACCCAGAGCCTGATAGCTCTTAGGGGAGTCATGCACTGTATTAACTCACTGGAAAAGAAAGAGATGTAAAAGACAAATAAAATCAACTATTCCAATCTATTCAATAACATTATACAAATAGAAGAAAAATATAACAAATGTAATCGTCTTAGACAAACAGTATATTTGAAAAGGACATCATGTGAGGTTCATTAACAGAAATATCTCCGAGCACAAAAAATCGATAATAATAGAACATAATAAGCTTCCCATGTATGTGGACTCTCATAATAGGGATAATTTGAAAAAACCAATAATATGAAATTCAAAATAGATGGAATTCAAGAAAAAATGTAAGAATCTGTAAAATAAGCCTCTATGGAATTTGGGCATATTGTACAAGCTATTGAAACAAATGGATCAAACAAGAACAATGCAAATAAATAGAAAACAAGCACAAGAACACAAAGATTTAGCATGGTTCACTAGCAATCGTTGCTAGCTACGCCCATGGCCCAATGATCACAATATTATCGAGAGAGAAACCCGATTATAACTCAAGCGCTCGTACATTTTTTTATGAACGATCTACAACCCTTAAATAGACCTAGGAGGGACAAAACTTGCACCCAAAGCAACCCGGAACATTCCAAAAGCAATAAGGAAACAACCATATTTTGCCAGCCCCTGAACTAGGTCGTGTGATCTAGTACAATACCTCGTGCGACCTACCTTATCTCATGTGAGCAAGTCCAGTAGATTGTGTGCCTACTTCATGACCCGATGTGCTTCATCCTCCTTCCTTGTATCCCTCTTGCCCGTTTGAACAATTTGCTAGCTTGATACAAGGCAAAAATCCTAACAAATCCCCACCTTGAATTGTCCTAGCAACTTAAACCCGGAATTAAAAAACTTCTCTCTAATCCAGAAATGGATGTTTCGTAGTTTTATGCGAAACTAGAATCGCCAAGTCATTACAAAAACTACCATGTGTTCCTCCAACGAATGCGCCAGATGCATATACGCTACCGGAAAAAGAATCAAGTGCTCTACCTTGAAACAGACTCGAATACATTCACATAAACGGGAATGAATGTATTCAGATGCGCCAAATTATGCCAGACAGACGCACCACGACAAGTGTCATACGTGATTACTTACCAGACACGATGCTCCTATCACAACTTCCCGAAACAGAGTTGTTGAGCCTGATTACGCCCGAATTCCTCGACTGCGCCAGATGCTCGCCAGAAACTCTAATCGTAGCAGAACGAGCCAACCACGTGTCATGGTGCACGCAAAAATTCAGATGCACCTACAACAACATAAACATGTACATACCGCACGCTAGAACCAGAACCTGATTCACGTTTCAGAAATCTCACGCGCTAGGTGCTCCATGCCAGGAGCCCAGATAGCCCCCAAGAGGCCTAGAGAACATAACCTTCCTCGGTGGAGGTCCCTCTACCTTGAATTGGATCTGGAGAGGATTGGTTCTTCTTGAGACATTCCCTCTTCCAGTGGCCTTTCTCTTTGCAGTAGGCACATAAACTCTTAGGTAATTGGGATGCTTCAGGTCTATAGTATCCCTTGCCTCTTCCTAATTTGACCATCAAAGCACCAATATCTTGATAGCCTCCCGAATCATTGCCTGTAGTCCTGTGCCTTAGATCTCACATGTGAAGACCAGACCTGAATTCCTCTAGGGTTATCGTGTCTTTCCCAACAATGAAGGACTGCACGAAACCCTTGTACGAAGAAGGCAAAGACACCGACAAAATTAAGTTCGCGTCTTAATCAATTACAACTTCATCACTATTGCAAAATTCGAGCAAAGTGATCCTTGATATGCGTAGCTTCAGACATGCACAGATTAAACAATAGTTGTTGCAGCATCAACCTGTAGGTGAGCGACTTTGTCATGTAGAGGCTATCTAACTTGATCCACAACGCAGCCCCCGTCTCCTGTTTTGCGATTTTCGTGATCACATCATCCACGAGGCACATCATGATCGTTGCATGCGCCTTCTCCTCCTCCATCGTTATATACCCGCCGCAGTTGTGTCCGCTCCCTTCTTGTCTGCCACCAATGGTAAACCAAAGATCTAGCTGCTTTAGTAAAGCATGCGTCTTGATTTTCCATAGACTAAAGATGTTTCTCCCGGTGAATTGATCGATCTTGATCATGGAATTTGCCATTGTTCTTCACCCTAACCTGAACCTGGCTCTGATACCACTTGTTGAAACAGATGGTTCAAGTGAGAACAATACAACAAAACAGAAACAAGCACAAGAACGCAGAGATTTAACGTGGTTCACTATCAATCGTTGCTGGCAACGTCCACGACCCAAAAACCAGAGCATTATTAAGTGAGAAACTTGATTATAACTCACATGCTCGTACACTTTTTTATGTACGACCTACAACCCTTAAGTAGACCTAGGACAAACTAAAATTTTACCCAAATCAAGTCGGAAAATTCCTAAAGCAATAAGGTAACGACTTGATTTTGCCGGCCCCCGAACTAGGTCGTGCAACCACGTACAATAACTCGTGCGATATACCATAGCTCATGTGAGCTATTCTAGTAGGTCGTGCGACCTACTTTCTGACCTGATGTGCTACAGTCTTCTTCCTTATCTTCCTCTTGCTCGTTCGATCAATTTGCTAGTTTGATACAAGTCACAAATCCTAACACTATGTACTACCTCCGTTTCGCCAGCTTCTTCATACTTTGACTTTTACCACTATTCACCGGGCCACTTTGGCCCGGTGACTCGAATTAGCAAAAAGATGCAAGAGTTCGGTTACTCTACGATACTAAAAAAAACCCAAACAGTTTCATTGTTTTGCTATCTAAATCACTCGGTCAAATTCACGTGATTATAAGTGAAAAAGTCAAAGTAGCAAGAAGCTGAAAAACAGAGGTAGTATATGACTTAGTTATTATGTAGTATGTAAACTTCTCAAAAAAAAATATGTAGTATGTAAGAGGAGCTTCTAAATATGGTGAAACTTTGACCACGGCTACGAAAACCAAAGATAGGAATTGTATCGTCTGGTTGTGTGTCTTTTGTGTATCCTCTGGTTTGGCAATCGAATGGTCTAAAACGAAGGAAAGTGACATATGGTAAAAACAAAAAAATTGATATATGATAATAAATAGATAAGTGCTTACGCATAGCTCATACTTAAAGGTATCTAAACTATAAGGACTTATAGTAAGTAACTGTAGGGGCTTATTAACAACTTTAAATCATTGGCATGCCCTAAAAGTATATCAAAATACTATGTCCAATTCCGGAAGTTGTCTCATATAAGAGAAGACTGGAAAGAAATTTAGAACTGTTATGAAATATATGATTGATATTGTGAATATTCATAACATATTGTATTACCATATTTGAATGATACCGATTGACCCCCACACCCTATATAAATGGTGGTTTGGTGGAGAATAATAACGAACTTGATATTTCTCCGTACATCATTCTCTCTTCTCTACTTTTGAGTTCATAACACGTTATCAGCACGGTGGCTCTACAAGACAAGAGAGATTTAACAAATAACAGGTATGTCAATATTCTTATAAATTAGAAAATCCGACGACAATTTCGATTTTCGTTCTTGGATTTTCGTAAGAGATTCGAACTTAATATGACAAGTTAAATCTTCATTCACAAATATTTTAGCTTAAAAGCTGGATAGTACTTCTTGATATTGATTGCTGCGCGTATGGTTTTACAACCCAAAGAAAGACGACCTCTCTGGCTTATATGGTTTATGCCGGAAAGGTGGGAAGTTGGACTAATTTGGAAACATTGGGCAACGTTCTTGTGATAATTGCTTCTAATTTTTTTCATGAAAGATAAAGCAAAATATCTTGTTGTTGATGCGAGGAGTTGAAGTCAACCCAAGCCGCACATCAAGAAGCATCCAGCAATAATTTGTTGAACTATGTGCTATACGGAAGCAATTATGCAGTTTTGTAGAGTTGTTATTACTAGAAAAGAAAGGCAATAAAGTTCTTGAAGTATATGCGATTTAATGCAAGAAGTTCCTGCTGCCGGGTCTTCAACCCACGCGCAACTGAAAAAAATACAATACAAGAAGGTCATGCAGTCGGGTATTGAATCCATGCGCACCGACGCAATAGAGAAAACGTCATATGTTGCCATCTGAGCGAGCAAAGTAAAACTTTGATTGGCTGAAGGGCTAGAGAATTACTGCTTGAACTAGTTGGTATACTCGCCTGTGTAGTACAGTCTTTGCTATTTTCATTCGATCAACCAGTTAGAGGAAGAAAAAAATATGGCGTTGTCGTAGTTGACGATAAGAGAAAACAACCAATGGCGACTCCATATTAAGAAAAAGAAAAGGTATTGCTGAAACCCCATGCCGCATGGGAGAAGCATGAGCGAAGAGAATTAAATCTCTACCCATCTAAATAAGATGGATGACATGCATAGAAGTAACATTGACGCCCCCATTGATGATGCTATAGCTGATTGATACCTCACAAAGACCATCAGCAAGGAAAAATATTTGAGATCCACTTGACCTAGAAAGTGTAGATGCTCAATATTGCAATTATTTTGTCTTTTCATTTTGAAATAACAAATAATGAACTTTAAGGGTTCGTTCACCCATATCATAATGGGGCTGCTCCCGGTGAAAAAAAAAATATCGTTGACGGGTCTCCAACTCAGGCGACTGAGCAGCAATGCCCTAAAAAAACAAGATGCTATAGGTTCCGTTCATTTAATTCGGTGTTCAATATTGTTTGATGTTGCTTTTGAAACTGTGAGAAAAAAATGTTTTGAACCCAGCATCGTGGATGAAAAATAAAATCGTCCGGCCTAAGATGATGTATATGTTTTTTACGGAATGATATAGAGTTCTATTTTTTAAGCCTAATGATA
The DNA here is from genome assembly GCA_023055425.1 of Linanthus parryae. Taxonomy (NCBI): domain Eukaryota; kingdom Viridiplantae; phylum Streptophyta; class Magnoliopsida; order Ericales; family Polemoniaceae; genus Linanthus; species Linanthus parryae. The sequence goes on along the minus strand of JALGPY010000004.1, from coordinate 91,168,302 downwards.
TGAAAAATAAAATTACATTTGGGGAGAGTTTCAAACCCAGCATCTGACCTAGACAAGATTGCCTTCACTGCTTATTTTGCCGAGTATATATGTACACACAACAACTATTTAGAAAGAAAAACCAATGAGCATTGACAACTTTTCCAAACCTAGGCCAAAGCTCAAACCAAGCAGACATCTGAGAACTTAGTTGATTAATTTGAGGTCAACTCAATTTTGAGTGTCAGATATTGAAAAAAAAATCCACGCCTTTTATGTGCGTCCAATTGTTTCAAAGCAAATTCGATATCACTAAGTCACAACCTTTTCATGGCCTAAAGTTTTTTTTTTCTTCTTACTATTCATGTTTATACTTATGCTAAAAGAATAAAAAGTTTAAAAAAAGGTGTCGTTAGAGACTCGAATCCAAAACCCGCAGGAGTCGTGCATTGCAAAGGCTCGTGTTTTGGTATATTTTATAGGTTTGTAATTTGTTTGAAGTTACTAGAGTTTCTAACTCGTTATATTACCACTAGGTCTAGTGAGTTTCTTTATGATGAATATTCAGCTTTATGTGAAACAAAAAATATCATTTGAGTTTCAAACTCGTGATATTATTGCTGAACATGTTTATTTTTGATGTACTTAATGTATTGTGTACTGCTTGTTTTGTTAGTGAAAGTACATACTTTAATCTATTAAAGTAAAAAAAAAATAGTATAAGACACTTGTATCGGGTATCGAACCCTAGCTGGTGAACCCAAGATACTCAATTCGCTTGAGTTATGGCAGCAATGGTCATTGGAGCAACTAACTCGTGACCAAAAGTGAAATAGTCACTGGATTTCTGAACTCGTGACCAAAAGTGAGAAGTCGCTAGAGTTGAGCTTTGGAGTTCAATTTTGAACTCCAGCTTTTTAGAAGAGAAAAATATGGGGCTGAAACCCAGAAGAAAAAAAGTGGTAAGATGCTGGGTTCGTGCACGTCTCCCTTAAAAGAAAAATTGCTTCTCCTTGAGTCCAGTGTTGTACTTCTATGAAAAAAAAATCGCTAAAAAGGGGCACTGCCGTGACTTGCACCCTGGTGTGCAAGCAACGAGCGCCCAAAGCTATTGAATAAGTTGTCATTTGAGCTTGCTGATTTTGATTGATTAACAAAGCTCATTTATTTTGTATTACTTATGTCTATGAAACAAAACGCTGCTCCAAAAGCTTACATCTATTACATATTTGATGGATTATGTAAAGCTAAGTGCTCCATCATTTGTCTTGTAAACCGCATAGCCTTCCTTGTATATAATATGCACTTGTTTTTATATCACATTTTCGTGTGAAAAAGGGAAATAAGTCACTGGAGTTTCCCACTCGTGACATTACCGATGAGATTTGGCGGTCTTGATGTGGTTTCGTCCATATTCTCTTCAAAAAAAAAAAGAAAAAAATAAAAAACATCGCTAGAGTTTCAACTCGCGTCAATACCGCTGAAACTTGTTTTTATACATATGCGAGTTTTTGGCTGAGTGGCTCGAGATCCTTCCAACTCGGTTGCTATTCCAAGCTTTACAAAGCACTTGCCTCGTCACTTCTATTTTAGAGTAAGTGACCACAATTCGCGATTCATTAGTATACAAGTTGGAACTCTTCTACTTATATTTGATTATACTTCTTGAAATATAATTTTCTTAACTGTTATGAAGCCTCTATGTCTTCTATGGCTCACAAAAAAAATAGTAGAGAATATTTATAAGTTGTGCTATTGACATTGTACTACGCACCGAGGCATAAGAAAAAAAAAAGATTGGTTTATGAAAGGCACCCTACACGAGGTAACCTATATATGTCGAACTCAAAGTTTCGACAGTTGAAAACAAACTCTATTCAAGGATGTACATGAGACCTTTTAAGGCTCAGTGGTAGCATTTAGCACATTGTCTTCATTTTAACACAAGAAATTCCCTTGAATATTTGGGTTCAAATTAATAAAAATCTAAACGTTTTATACTTGAATTTATGGACATGCCGAGTGGTTTTTGGTAATAATAATGGCTTGATGCATTACATTGTCCGTCCAAATGTAGAGAATTTTGTCATAAAAAATGGCTTAATGATTTACAACGTCCATCTAATGCCTAGCTTATGCGTTGTGATTACGTAACAAACTTTGGAAAAAAGAACATCCAATTGTTTCATCCCCTGAAGTGGTTTGATATTACCAATCTCACATTATAAAAATGTGCATATGTTATATTAGAGCACCTAGAAGACATATCGTCTCTAGAAGAGATCAATGGTTTAAGACATGGACTCCTTAAGAGATTTCAAGATTGAGTTTATCACCATTGGCATCGCTAACAGTGATTTGTTCCTTGAATAGTTGATATAAGTCCTTAAATAGTCTTAATGGTCATTTTAGATTGGCTATATATGCACTTCTTAGGAATTGTGGAAAAGTAATAATTTGAATGAAGAAATTTGAAAATGAGTACTTGTTTAAGTACATGCTTACAAAACTCATTATTACCTCTCCAGCGTAGAATATATGATAGTAGATTCTCATAAGTGTAACTCCGATTCAAATATGATAGTATTTATTAGATTTCACGAGAATTACAAATTTACTTCTCTAAAAACAAGAATTACAAATTTAAAGTATGGCAAATATTATCTCCTAGAGAGATACATTGTGTAAATTCTATCTCGCCTACAATCTTTTGGCTCGAGTATATATGCCAAAATCACGTCTTTATGACATTGATTATATGATTCATGTCATGAGGGCGAGGATAGACCCTATTAAATGACAAGAACTTCTTTGTCTTCTTGATACATGAGTATATGTTACTTCGAACTTCAAGTTCAAAAGACTATGAGTTTTGATGTATATGAAGCATGTAAAGGTTGCCTGTGCTATCATATAGATCCTATACAAGGATCATGATCTTGTTAGTTCCAATTTAACTAAAATTGAGAACACAAGAGAATCATAAATAAATGATCAAACCAATGCCCTTGAAGAGGCAACAACTCGTGTAGATGAAGAGCTACCTACATTTGAGTCTATATGATCATTGATGATAAAGCGCTTTAAATCATATGATATCATTACACCACTAAAGTGGAAATGTGTTGACTATAATGGCCAAAATCAGAGTCAACACCCGTTTTTGTAAATATAAACGAGCTCTGCAGTCAATGCATCGAGCATATTTGGAAAGTACTTTGAAGTACTTGAGATGCCTCAAGCATCCATGTTCGTATAGAACATATTCAAATGTACGCACCCTAATGGTTGAATGTGTGAGACTATTGAAAGATAAATATGCTATATTGAAGCAATGCCCATATATTATATTTCTCATGGTTATAATTATAACCCAAAAATCCTCTATTCATAAGAGTGATTATGATATTTCGTTTAGTCTTAAAGACTACGAATATGAAAGTAACTAGTTACACAAAATGATTGTACGAGTCACTATATGTGAAATCCATGGAGGCTATTACCCATGTGGTATACTTCTATGCTAAAGCAAGTCGAAGATACACACTCGCTAGTAGTTTAGGTGCATACGCATATTATTTAGTATGACAAATGCCATGAGTATATACATGTTATATTGATAGTTTTTATTACTATTTCGAATGATCATGTAGCATCATGTTATGTTACACGTTATGTATTTTTCATAAGTTCACTTTTCAGGAATGAAGTGTGACAACAAGATGATGCGAAGAGGGGGAGACTAAATTACCAGACGATGTACTATTTTTCCTTAGCTAAGGTTTTTATCCCACATGATTTTTTCCAAGCAAGGTTTAACTAGGCACGAAGCCGATGGATGAGTTCAAGATTGAACTAAGTTCCCGCTCATAAGATGTACTATTTTTTCTTTGTCAGAGATTTTGTCCCTGCGGGTTTTGCTCGACAAGGTTTTAACGAGGCATAATGTTAGTGAATATTCAAGAGGGAGTGTTATGAAATATATGATTGATATTGTGAATATTCATAACATATTGTATTACCATTTTTGAATGATACCGATTGACCCCCACACCCTATATAAATGGTGGTTTGGTGGAGAATAATAACGAACTTGATCCATACATCATTCTCTATTCTCTACTTTTGAGTTCATAAATAGAACATAATTATGTACGACTTAACCAGTGAACTTATTTTTGACATCTATGGGTGAACTTATTGTTAGGAAAATATTAAGAAAATATGGAAATCGTTGATCTTTATAGATAATTATAATTGTTTGTTATTTATTTTCTTCTTATCCTCAAAAAAATAGTATTACCATTCATGAGGGAGTATTCTAGTCATGCATTCATCTTAAATCTATTGTTTCATAATTACTCCTAGTTCAATGGATGACGAATGACTTTGTGAGCTAGCGATCAAACAAGAATAAGCGAGCGAAGCGTAGTTTGTTTCCGTGGCATTTACGAAATGATTTTCAAATGACAGGTGACGCAAAGAGAATGATATTCCATTCCTATTATAAAGGTAAGGATAAATAAGATTTGCCTAAATTTTCCTATTGGCTAGCCCATAAATTTCAATAAATTAGTCTATATTCATGATATGAAATTACTATACACAAGTACGACAAACTCTATCAATTACTAATATTTAATATAATAACATGATATTTATTGACTATTTATTTATTACTTGCACCATCTAGTAAATACTCTTTAAATTAAAAGCGAAAAGAGAACTAGTTAGTCAATTTATAATTAATATTTTGAATAATATAAGATAGAGCGCAGCTATGCTTCACCCATTTTTCTTCACCTTCAAAGTTTACATCCGTGTCAAGATATGATTTTTGCAACTATTTATTTTAAGATATTTCTATAATCACATCACCAATCAAATACATCCACATAACAGGTGAAGTTGAAGGGTGAAGAAAAAAGGGTGACATTTAGCATTTCCCAATAAGATAATAATTGTGATTGAAGATTCAATAAATGCATATTTAATATGTTCAACATGACTTAATTCTCAATAGTATAAAGCTTAGTCCTTTGATAAAATACATACACAGATAGGCTAGAGATAGACAATGGGGAGATCCATGTCTATTCCCATGGTGATGATGGTGGTGATGATGATAGTAGTCGTCTCTGCAGAAATGGTTTACAAAGAAGAGGGTGATATTATATGCTATTTCAAGTGTAGAACACAGTGTTTGATCAACCCTGACCCACTTTGTTTCCCGAAGTGTCTGAAGAGGAATTGCCAACTTAGTAGAGCTTGTGCTCTATCTAGTTTCAAATGTCTTAAAAAGAATTGCACAAAGACAAACATGGGTATGTTTCATTTGAACAAAAACCATTTTCTTATATATTTCTATTCTTTTAACACGTTAGTAAAATTATTTTATTGTGAATTTTACTGTTGCAGATTTGGAGGAATTCAAAATTTGTAGAAAGTCCTGCATTCTTGACGGTTGCTAGTTTTGACCAGACAAGATAGAAGGGAGAAAATACAATCAACTGTTAGCTACTAGGAAGTCGCATTGCCTAGTTATCTATCCATTTGATGAAAAATGAAATAGTAGTTGTTATCGTACTTACCAAGTAATAAAATGAAGATTATTATTTTTGGTGGTGGTATCGTGGCAATAATGAAAATATGAAAACATCTTACATATTTTTTTTTAGGAACCCACTCGGTAGATTGGTCGGTATTTTCCCACCTAGTATTAAACAAGATTCGTGGACTCTCAACCTGTAACATACAAAGTTGTAAGATCAGGTTGTGCAAGGTTTGGAATAGATGAGCTATTTCAATGCCTTAAATAATCTTTCAAAGCCTTGAATAAGTCTCAGAGGCTCCTATTTTCAAGGCCTAGAAACTGGATTCAAAGCCTTGAAACTATTTAACCCGTGTGCACACTCTCAGGGGGAGTTTTCTGCAAACTCTCTGAGTTAATTCCCTTTCTATATTTCATATATTTGAATCACTATTATTAGATTATGAAATAAAAATTATTCTAACATGTTTTGATCATAGAATATCATCTGTTTAACTTTGATATTGCAGGAAATTTTGTTTCTATTATTTGCAGGATTGTTTCCTAAACTGATTTTGTGCAGTTTTTGGAAACAGTTAGACATTTTGATCCTGTGATCAATCAGAGACTTATGACAGCTTCTCAGAGTGTTTATAGACAAGATCACAACAATATCTCTGGAGATTGTGATCAACTATCCGTTGGGGAAAGCTGTTAAAGAGAGTCAAAGCTGTTGCCTACAAAATAGGAAGTTGTTGCTGAAAATCTTGGAAGATTTACAGAGCTTCAAACAGTTTAAATAGAGCTCACTTTGAAGCAACAATATACGAGACTCAAAGGGAAAAAGCAAGAGACAAGTTTATGGATTGACAAAGCACCAAATAAGAACATCAAACTCTCAATCCATTCCACAGAAGTTCACTGCAGTTTTCTATTCTAAGTGTACTTCTGTTTTTGAGCTGTATCGGTAGATCATTTCTGTATTATCTCTACATCTATTCTCAAGGATTGTTCAAGGTGAAAAATAGAGAATTCTTATTTAATCAGTTAGCTAGAGCAGATACTAGACATGTTAGGGAAAACCACAAGCTGTAACAGAGTAAGGGAACTCTCTCGGCTTGAGTTCTAGGGCTTAGCTTTTGTTAATAAAAATTGAGTTGAAAATCCTGCAGGGATCTAATCCCTGAGGTAGAGACGTAGGTCCAAGTGGACTGAACTCTATAAATCACTTGTCATTTGCATTTACAGTTCATTCTTTTTCATAAGTTTTTGCAGCACACAAAACTGTCTGTTTTTCAAGGGTTTGAACTTGTTTTCAAGGCCTTGAAAAAGGCATACTTGTTTTTCTACTGTCTGAATATTATTCAAGGGCTTGAACTAATTTTCAAGGCCTTGAACTTCATTGTTTTCACAAGTTTTTATTTTCCTAGCAAGATGTGCAAAAAAGTTGGCATACTCTATTCAATCCCCCCTCCTTCTAGAGTATCTTAGCTGCATTAACATCTGCATACTCACACATTCAAAAGTGGTGGGATATTTTACCTTACCGACTTAATCAACTTATAAAGCAAGTACTGATAACATTAAACATAATAATTACACAACATAACTAGGTAATCTAAATACAATGAAAGAAAATGTCAACCAACATCATAATCTTCTCAGATATAGTGAGGGGGAGATACAATGTACATCATAGCAGATTCAACCTCCAACCCTTTAGTTTTTATTGCATGCTCCACTTGGTTACTTGATCTGCAGATAAAAGAGTTTGAACTTTTCAAACATTAGATGATCTGCCAAAGTTTTGCCATAATGCTATCAAACTCTGTTATTCAAGAGCTTTATTGCTTGATCCATCATCAGAGGACTTGTGAATCTGTTTCGAAAACCAGATCAGAAGACCCTAATTGTAAGTCTCGAATTATACGAGCAAATTTCAACATAGCAATTATTGATATAAATTTTAGATTATTTATATATTAATATTTTAAATATTCAAACAAAGCATTGTGCATGTGAATCAATGTCGGAGATAGACGAGAAAATAAAAATAAAAAATATATATGGAGGATTTTAGTAGCGGTGTGTATCAAATCTCAAACTCTAAGCTTCATTATATAGACACTAGGAGTGTCTTCTGGACCCAAATAAAAACATACATTAAAAACACAACTATGTAGTGGATATTCACATCAAACCCATTACATATTTTGTAACACTCCTTGTTGAATATTCGCCACAAGGATGTCTCATTAAAACATTGTCATGAAAAGCCCCTAATGAAAAAAATATGTAAATTCTAATTGCCCAGTATCGGAGATGACATTCTTCTGGAACGCATCTAAATAATCTTTTTTGCCTTGTTAAAACCTTGATAGGAAAAATCATGCGAGAAAAAAAACATTGGCGAAGGAAAAACATTAGCTTTTGATTAATAATAATTGAGTTGAAAATCCTGCAGGGATCTAATCCCTGAGGTAGAGACGTAGGTCAAAGTGGACTGACCTCTATAAATCAATTGTCATTTGCATTTACAGTTCATTCTTTTTCACAAGTTTTGGCAGCACACAAAACTGTATGTTTTTCAAGTGTTTGAACTTGTTTTCAAGGCCTTGAAAAAGGCATACTTGTTTTTCTACTGTCTGAATATTCTTCAAGGGCTTGAACTAATTTTCAAGGTCTTGAACTTCATTGTTTTCACAAGATTTGCAAAAAAGTTGGCATACTCTATTCAACCCCCCCCCCTTCTAGAGTATCTTAGCTGCATTAACATCTGCATACTCACACTTTCAATTGGTATCAGAGCCTGTATCACCGTATAAGATTTAACCATCTGGTGATCATGAGTACTGCAGGTGATGGTGGTTTCTGCTAACAGACCTCCTCTATTTTGTGGAGAAAATTTTGCTCATTGGAAAACCCTTATGAGAATGTTCATCATTGATCAAGATCTAGAGCTTTGGACCATTATCCAAAATGGACCTCATACTTTCTACACAGAGAAAGATGGGATTAGAACTCCCAAAACAGAAGATTCACTCTCCTCTTATGAATTAGAGCAATTTTCTAAGAACTACAAAGCTATTAACATTTTGTATTGTGCTTTGAGTACAGATAAATTCAACAGGATCTCTGGATGCACAACTGCAAAAGAAATCTGGGATAAGCTTGTGGTTACCTTTGAGGGAACCAGTCAAGTCAAGCAAACCAAGATCAACATCTATCTCAGGCAATATGAGCTGTTTAAGATGCATACAAATGAGTCCATCAGAGACATGTTCAAGAGGTTCACTGATATTTTCAACAACCTTGATTCAATGGGAAAACATTTTTGCAATGAAGAAAAGGTGAGGAAGATTCTCAGAAGTCTTCCAAAGGCAAAGTGGGAACCAAAGACCACAACTATTGAAGAAGCTCAGAATCTCTCAACTCTATAACTTGATGACCTACAAGGGAAGCTCCTGACATATGAGATATCTATGAATGAAGTTTATGGAGAACTCCCAGATGGTGTCAAGAACTTAGAACTTAAAGCCAAAGAGAATGAGAGAACACAAAGCATTGAAACTGAGGATGGTGATGATGAAGATCCAATTGCCTTAATTTCCAAAGCCTTGACAAGGATTCTCAAAAAGAAGAAAAGCTTTGGAAACAAAGACTTCAACAGAGAAAGGCATAGATAATCCAACAACAAGGACTACAAAGGTAAGTCCTCTTCACAAAATAAATCAAAAGTTATTAACTGCTTTGAATGTGGTGATGCAGGACACTTGATAAGAGATTGTCCACACAAGAAAAGCAAGAGATTTCAAAAGAAAGATCATGACATAAGAAAGAAAGCTATGATAGCTTCATGGAGTGATTCAGATAGCTCTAGTGAATCTGAATCTGAGGAAGAACATGCCAACCTATGCTTCATGGCAAAGAATGATGAAAGTTCTGAGAAGAACATTGAGGTAATGGTAAATTGTCTGATTTCAAAACCAAAAGAAGCTCTTTCAGAATATCTCAGAACAATGCTTTTGAATGAGGAAGATTATCTGAAAGAGATCAGACTTTTGAAAGAAAAAGTTCATGAGCAAAAAAAAGAAAACTTACAACTTGTTTGCCTAAATCATAATCTTGAAATCTCTTAGAAGAAAACTGATAGTGATTTCAAGGCCTTGAAAACCAGTTTCAAAGCCTTGAAAACACAAGTCAAGGAAGTAATCACTGAAAACTCCTCAATGAGTGACATCCTTGTTAATCTAAGACATCAAATTTTATGAATTAGAGAAACAAAAGACTACTCTTACTGAGAAACTTCAAGAATTTGAATTGGTCAAATTCAAGCTTGCTGGATCAGAACACAAGTTGAACTTGATTCTAGGAGGAAGTTCACAGTCTGTTCACAAAGCTGGTATTGGATTCAATCCAAACTTTACAAGAAGAAACAATAACAGATTTGTGAAAGCTGGAAACAAAACTTCTCCTACATGTCATTACTGCTGCAAAACTTGTCATGTTAAGATGACTTGTCTTTTTATAAGAAGAGACCCTCACATAATGAGGAACACTTTTCATTTTCAACTCAAAGGACAAGTTAAGCATATTTGAGTTCGTAATGGGGCTTGGCCACCTAACATAGTTGATCCTGAATATGAATCCAAATTCCACACTTAGTCTAACAGCTGGGTAAGGCAATGATTGGTGTTTACAGGTTGTCACCAATACCAAAGAGCAAAAATGGTTTATGGACAGTGGTTGCTCAAGACATATGAGTGGAAAGAGATCACTATTCTCAGAATTGAAGGAGCAATCAGAAGGTTCAATTACACTTGGTGACAAAGGCAAATGAAATATTCTTGGTATTGGAAAAGTTGGTACAAATTCTGAAAACTCTATTTCTGATGTGTATCTAGTTGAAGGTTTGAAATTTAATTTGATTAGTGTATATCAACTTTGTGACAATGGCAACAAAGTTATCTTTGATAAAGAGAAGTGTGTGGTGCAAAATGAGAAATCAGGAGATTGCATTCTCACAGCCTCTAGATCAAACAATTTTTATACTTTTCAGACTAACAAAGTTGCAGGTGAAAGTCTGAAGTGTCTCAAGGCCTTGAAAGAGGATTCAAAGCTTTGGCACAGGAATCTTGGTCATATCAGTTTGCATACTTTGAACAAGTTGATTTCCAAATACTTGTAAGAGGATTTCCATCCATCAAGTTCAAAGAAGATGAAATGTGCAAAGCCTGTGCTCATGGCAAGCAGACCAGAAGTTCCTTCAAGCCAAATAAGTTTGTAAGTACAACTAGACCTATTGAATGGATTCATATGGATCTCTGTGGTCCTATGAGGAATCCTACTCCAAAAGGTAAAAGGTATATGCTAGTGGTTGTAGATGATTTTTCTAGATATACATGGGTTATGTTTCTCAAAGAAAAATCTGAAGCACTCTCTGAATTTTCAAATCTTTGCAGAAAACTTCAAAACTTGAAAAACCTACATGTAGCTTCAATTAGAAGTGATCATGTTAGAGAATTCGATCAGTTAGAATTTTATTTATTCTGTGATAAGCATGGTATTACTCACAACTTTTCTGCTCCAAGAGCTCCTCAAAAGAATGATGTTGTTGAAAGAAAGAACAGGACTCTTGAAGATATGTCAAGAACAATGCTTCTTGAGAACAAGCTGCCAAAACATTATTGGGTAGAAGCTGTGAATACAGAAAACTATATTTTGAACAGGTGCTTGATCTGACCTATTCTGAAGAAGGCCCCCTATAAACTATTCAAAGGGAGGAAGCCAAACATTTCATATTTCAGACCCTTTGGATGTACTTGTTTTATCCACAAGAATGGAAAAGACAATCTTGGTAAGTTTGATGCAAGAAGTGATGAATGTATATTTCTTGGTTACTCTCTAAATAGCAAATATTATAGAGTTTACAATAAGAGAACCAAACTGGTTGAAGAGAGCATTCGTGTTATTTTTGATGAAAGCTATGATGGTTTTGAGTGAAAGTTTTGCAGAATTGAATTTGAACAAGCATGAATCAGGGGAAGAGACTGAGAATGCACTAGGATTCAAGAAAGGCTCAGAAGAGAATAGAAGACATTTTCAAGACCTTAAAAATGGTGCTCAAGGCCTTGAAAGTATACCTCGAAGCCTTGAAAAAGATGATCAGAAGGATTCAAGTGACAAAGCCACTACTTCAATACCAGAGAAGATCTATGGAGAGCCTGAACCATGGTCTCCAAGAAAGAGATTCAAATATCTCTCATCTCATCCAGTTGATAATATCATATAACATCCAACCAGTGTTACACAAACTAGATCACAGTTGAAGAACTTATGTGCTTTTAATGCTTTTATTTTTCTTGTAGAACCAAAACTGTGAAAGAGCATTACAAGAAGCAGACTGGATCATTTCTATGCAAAGTGAACTCAGTGAGTTTGAAAGGAATAAGGTTTGGAACCTGATTCCTTCACCTACAAACTAGTCTGTCATTGGTACTAGATGGGTATTCAGGAATAAGTTGGATGAAAGTGGCAATGTGATCAGAAACAAAGCAATGTTAGTTGCTCAAGGTTACAATCAAGAAGAAGGTATTGATTACGAGGAAAATTTTTCTCCAGTTTCCAGGTTAGAAGCAATTAGAATTTTGCTTGCATTTGCATCTCACAAGGACATGAAACTATTTCAAATGGATGTAAAGTGTGATTTCTTGAATGGCCATTTAAAGAAGAAGTTTATGTTTCACAACCACCTGGTTTTGAAAATGACAAGTTTCCAGATCATGTTTACAAACTTGACAAAGCTCTTTATTGTTTGAAACAAGCTCCAAGAGCTTGGTATGAAAGACTGTCAAAGTTTTTACTTGAAAATGATTTCAAAAGAGGTTTAGTAGACAAGACTCTTTTCATAAAGACTCATGAGAAAGATTTACTTGTAGTTCAGATATATGTTGATGATACATTGTTTGGAGCTACTAATGACCAATTGTGCAGAGAATTCTCAAGTCTTATGAGCAGGGAATTTGAAATGAGCATGATGGGAGAGTTGAACTTCTTCCTAGGACTTCAAATTCATCAATTGAAGAAGGGCATCTTTCTACATCAAAGCAAATACACAAGAGACTTACTGAACAAATATAGCATGGCTCAATGCAAGGAAGTCAAGACTCCTATGAGCTCCACACTATCCTTAGACAAGGATGAATCTGGTAAGAGTGTCAATGTGAAAGAGTATAGAGGCATGATTGGATCATTACTCTATCTCACAGCAAGCAGACCAGATATAATGTTTAGTTTGTGTATGTGTGCTAGATTTCAAGCTGATCCAAAAGAATCACACTTGATTGCTGTGAAGAGAATATTCAGATATCTCAATGGTACCAAAGACTTAGGGCTTTGGTATCCAAGACATTCTAACTTATCTTTGCATGGTTTTTCAGATGCTGACTTTGCAGTTTACAAGGTTGATAGGAAAAGTACTTCAGGAACTTGCAATTTATTGGACCATCCTTGATCAGTTGGCATTCCAAGAAACAGAATTCAGTTGCTCTATCAACAGCTGAAGCTAAATATATAGCAACAAGAGCATGTTGTAACAAGTGTTATGGATTTCTCAACAGCTAAGAGACCTTGTATTTGATTTCAGGAGTATACCTATTAAGTGTGATAACACTAGTGCAATTTCAATTACAAATAATCCAGTACAACACTCAAGAACCAAGCACATTGATGTCAGACACCATTTCATCAAAGATCATGCTGAGAAAGGTGATATTGTTCTTGAATTTATTGCTACTAACATGAAAATTGCATATATCTTCACTAAACCATTAGCAGATGAAAGTTTCTCATCTCTAAGATTGGAATTGGGAATGCTAAATAAAGATGCATTTGTTTAGGGGGGAGCATCAGGTAAGAATGGTACGTTTTATGTGTTTTCAAAGGTTTGAATTGAGTTTCAAAGTCTTGAAAATCAGTTCAAAGCTTTGGTTTTTACTTGTTGTAGTGTTACAGTTTTTCAAGACCTTGAAAACCTTTTCAAAGCCTTGAAATTAAGTCTTCTACACTGATAGTCAATAATCTTGGATCATTCTGTGTTGGGTGATATCTCTGTAGATATTTGCCTAATATAGCCCCTACCCTTTTCAAAAATTTTTTTTGGCCAAAATAGTATTAGAATATTTTACTTTCCAACGGCAGAAAAGATTTGAAATCCCTCTGATCATTGAAAATCTTTTGAGATCAGAGAGATACTAGTTTCCTTTCGAAACTCAAACTCCTTCAGTATTTATCTTCTTCTCTTCTCCTTATTTCTGTATCATTCCATCTCTCTCTATTCTTCTCCCAAACCCTAATTTGCACAAGGAGAGCCTCAGACAGAATCAAGATGGCTGGAGGGTCGAAACCTGTTTCAGAGAAGAAAAGAAAAGCAGCAATGGATGAGGTTCAAGAAGTCAGTGGGACTCTAGCTCCAAAACTCCTAGTGCAGAGGCAGTTCAAGATCTTCCTCCACCCAAGAAGAAGGTCAAGAAAGTTACAACCTCCTCCTCAGAAAAGAAAAAGAAGCAGAAAGCTGTTACAGAAAAGCAACCAGAAACAGAGCCTACTAGTTCAAAGAAGCTGAAGAAGAAAGCAACTCAAGCAGAGAAAGGGAAAGGAAATGTGACAGAAGCACAACCAGAAGGTCGATCGGAGAAGGCACTGCAGATCTATTCACAAGCCTCAACAAAGAACTCAGCCCCAGATGAGACTTGGATTGTCTCAAACATCTCTAAAGGTCAGTGGTTAGATGGTTTTGCTTCAAGATATATTGGTTTCTGTAGTATGGTCAATAAGCATGTGGTGGAGCACATGAAGCTTGAGTGTATCTCTATGTTGAAGAAGAGTTCTTTGTGGTGTATGCTGAGTCCTAAAGAATTAGCCTACCCTAGACTCACTAGACTATTCTACCTGAACTTGACCCAAGTTAAGAGATCTGCACATTTGGTGATCAAATCTAAAGTTGCTTGGATAGTAATTGAATTGGATCACTCTGAGTTTGTCAATGTGCTAGGGTCTCCAAAGAGATATGATACTAGCAACCATCCACCAAATTCAGAGACCCTGAAGCTAGCCAAAGATGAGTTCTTTCTTCCAAACATCTCAACCTCAGCCAAACAGTCTACACATTCAGTGTTGAATGTTTAAGCCAAATTCCTTCATACCATCCTGGTTAGGTCTATCTTTCCTAGAGAGCACTCTAAAGAATTGGTGACAGAGAGAACGCTGCACATCATGTATCTGGTTATGCATTGCTATGAGATTGATCTTCCAAAACTAGTGATTGAACATATGCTCTTTAGCCTTACCAGTAAAAGGATTCACCCTCCGCCCTATGTAAACTTGCTCACTTTGTTCATTGAACACTTTGAGATTCCAACTACTGGAGAGGAATCAGTCACATCTGAATTTGGAGTACTTAATGAGAAAGCCTTTGAGAACATTGGACTGGTAAAAACCAAATAAAAAGTTTGGAAACTTTACTCTGACCTGACTGAAGAAGAATTAGGTGCAAATAAGTTTCCTAAGCCCAAGACCTTGACTCCCACTTCAAGTCAGACTTCTCAGCCAACAGAAAATCAGAGACTTGATGGTTTGGAGTTGGACATGGAGGATGTCAAAGCAACTTTTTTTGGACTGGAAAGTGAAATTGGGCAAGTCAAGTACATGGTGGAAAGCATCTTCAGAAGCATGAATTTTCTTGATGTTCCTGAGGATGTTGAAGGTACAAAGAAAGGAGACTCTGACAAGGATTTGCCTAGTGAGCATTCATACCTGGAAGAGGTTACTCCAGTTTCAGATAAGGGAAAGCAGGTAGAAGAACATGCCTCACAGGAAGAAGATGAAGCCAATAGCCCTGACTCAGATGATCTGCTGACTACCTTGAAGAAGAAAAAGAAATATCCAAAGGCTGATGCAAAGGACAAGACTGAAGAAGCAGCTGTTGCTGGTGGGAATAAAGAGGAACAAGAAGTGCATGACAAGAGTGATGAAGAAGACAATGAGAAAGAGGAAGGAGATCAGGATGAAGATGAAGATCCAACCCCTTAATATTGCCTACTCTTTATTCACCATTCTCTCTTCTTCAAAGTTTTTCTTTAAAGTTTTCAAAATTTTCCAGACACTTGATCCAACATCTTCTATCTTTTTGATGAAAGTGAAAAATGGGGAGAAAATTATAGGAGTTAATTTTTATTTCTAGGTTTATTTGCTATTTGCTGACTGTTTTAGTTTCTGTTGGTATTATGAATAAGTTAGATCTTTTTGAATTACTATGTTATAAATTGTGAACTAATCAGTTTATTTTGCAGACACTAAGGATCAAATAGAATTTGGTTTTGTCTTTCATCAAGGGGGAGATTGTAAGATCAGGTTGTGCAAGGCTTGGAATAGCTGAGCTATTTCAAGGCCTTGAATCAGCTTTCAAAGACTTGAATCAGTGTCAGAGTCTTGAAAATAGTTTAGCTATTTTCAAGGCCTTGAAACTGGATTCAAAGCCTTGAAACTGCTTAACCTGTGTTCACACTCTCAGGGGGAGTTTTCTGCAAACTCTCTTAGTTGGTTCCCTTTCTATATTTCATATGTTTGATTCACTATTATTAGATGATGAAAAACAAATTATTCTAACATGTTTTGATCATAGAATATCATCTGTTTGACTTTGATATTGCAGGAAATTTTATTTATATTATTTGCAGGAATGTTTCCTAAACTGATTTTGTGCAGTTTTTGGAAACAGTTAGACATTTTGATCCTGTGATCAATTAGATGTTGGGTTTCGACGTAGGTAACGCAGCGGAATAACAAAAATTTAATCCTACTCAAAACCCACCAAGGATCACAGGAAGAGACATCATAACATGATTAAGGACATAGAAGATGTGTACCTTTTTGATTTGTGAGATCACACGAAGAATGATGTCCTCGTCTCTACGGTTGATCCACGTCTAGAGGTGAGATCTAGATTCTTCCTTCAATCAAGTGCTAGCTTGAACCTTGGAGGAAGAGGGATGAAGATCAAAGCAACCAAGCAACAAGGCAACGAAGGAGGGGCGGCCTCCCTTCTTGCCGTCGGGTAGAGGGGCGGACGAGGGCTAGGGTTTCGGCCCTAGCTCTTGTTTTTGCTCTCTCTCTTGCTCTCTCCCACTCTTTATGTGTTATGACTAATAACTCATGTAGTGGGAAGGAAGCTAGAGCCTCCTTTATATACTCCAACAACTCCTTGTTGTTTCCATAAAAGAGTTTTCTTATTCTAGTAGGACTAGAACTATTCCCTTCCTTGCAATTTAGTCCTACTAAGTTTGCAAGGTGTTGCATAATGATCCTTCTATTAATTAATCCATATTAATTAATCCCAAATCTAGCTCTACTCTATTTTGACGTGTGACCCCATAGGTTTCTATATAGTTGGTAGTAACTATTACTAACATGGAGCGGTGTCTAGCAACACATCCATGCAACCCAACCAATAGAAATAGTCAGTGATCCCGACAAACCTTTGTGCCCAATATGTCATATTGCATTATCCTTTTGTCTCCATATCCGGATTGGACACGAGACATAAATAGTCACACTCGTATATCCAATCCATAGTTCCTCGATCCTGGGAATATGCTTATGCTTGCAGATAACATTAATATCTCTATATTAATTTATCTGAGTCTGGCCAGACATTCAATAAGCCTCATCCCTCGAGTGGCCGTGGATATTTACCCCTATTATGTAGGAGGGACAAATCCTATCTACATCACTACGATCTCTAAGCTTGCTTCCTATTACGCCCGACAGCCACCTTTATGATTACCCAGTTACGGTGTAACGTTTGATAACATCAAAGCGCAATATTTCACAACTAGAGTATCTAGTGACTTCAAGTCTAAGGATTGCAATAATATTAGCACTACGAAAAGCGATTGTGACTTCACATAATCTAATGTATCCCTTTCGTCGTGGGTCAATCCAGTATGCCATTACTCCTAATGCATACCCATGTGTTAGACTTGATATCTCCATATCAATCTACCCACATACTAGTCTATATTTGATTGTCCTATTAATCAATATAATGGACTAGGGACATTTAAGATAAATAACACAATTTATCTAAGGACTTCATTATATTAAATATCGCCATAAATAATAAATGAATATTCTAGCCAAAAACATTGTTCATACTAAATCTACGATTGCCTCTAGGGCATTTATTCCAACAGTCTCCCACTTGCACTAGAGCCAATCTGGCGCATCTCGTATGCCTATAGATCTGGCGTGCCCTTCATGCTTTCGCTGCGCAAGAGGTTTCGTGAGCGGATCTGACACGTTGTCATCCGTCGGAATCTTGCATATCTTCACATCTCCTCGATCGATCATATCACGAATAAGATGGAATCTCCTAAGTACATGCTTTGACTTTTGGTGCGATCTTGGTTCCTTTGCCTGTGCGATTGCCCCAGAGTTGTCACAGTACAACTCTACGGGATCCACTATGCTAGGGACCACACCGAGCTCAGTGATAAACTTCTTTATCCATACTGCCTCTTTTGCTGCTTCCGCAGCAGCGATGTACTCAGCTTCTGTTGTAGAATCAGCAACTGTGCCTTGCTTGGAACTCTTCCAGCTCACAGCTCCTCCATTTAGGCAAAACACGTATCCAGACTGCGATCTGTAATCATCCTTGTCGGTTTGGAAGCTTGCGTCAGTGTATCCCTTTACACTCAGCTCTTCCATTCCTCCATATATCAAGAACACATCCTTAGTTCTTCTCAAGTACTTTAGGATGTTCTTGACAGCAATCCAGTGACTCTCACCCGGATTGGACTGATATCTGCTCACCATACTCAACGCGTATGATACGTCTGGTCTAGTACATAGCATGGCGTACATGATGGATCCTATGGCCGAAGCATAGGGTATCCTACTCATGCGGTCCTTCTCCATCTCGTTGGAGGGACAGTCATTCTTGGAAAGAGTGACTCCATGTGACATGGGCAAGAATCCCTTCTTGGAATCTTGCATGTTGAACCTCTTCAACACCTTGTCAATATATGTACTCTGACTTAGGCCAAGCAACCTTTTAGATCTATCTCTATAGATCTTTATACCCAGTATATAGGCTGCGTCCCCTAAGTCTTTCATCGCAAAGCACTTTCCTAACCAATCTTTAACAGATTGCAGAGTAGGAATATCATTGCCAATGATTAGTATGTCATCCACATACAAGACCAGAAATACTATAGAGCTCCCACTAACCTTCTTGTAAACACAAGGCTCATCTTCGTTCTTGATGAAGCCAAACTCTTTGACCGCGTCATCAAAACGTCGATTCCAGCTTCTAGAAGCTTGCTTCAATCCATAAATGGACCTTTGCAGCTTACAGACTTTATTGGCATTCTCTGGATCCTCAAAACCCTCTGGTTGTGTCATGTACACATCCTCAAGGAGGTTTCCATAAAGGAATGCTGTTTTGACATCCATTTGCCAAATCTCATAGTCGTAGTATGCTGCAATAGCAAGTAAGATTCGAATGGATTTAGTCATGGCGACTGGTGAAAAAGTCTCATCATAGTCAATACCATGAATCTGTCTATAACCTTTGGCCACCAATCGCCCCTTATAGGCAACTACCTTGCCATCCATGTCGGTCTTCTTCTTGAAGACCCACTTGCACCCTATGGGTCGAGCCCCTTCGGGTGGTTCCACCAAAGTCCATACTTTGTTGGTGTACATGGAATCCATTTCGGATCTCATGGCTTCCAGCCACTTCTTAGAATCTGGGCCATTCATGGCTTCTCCATAGTTTGCAGGCTCATCATCCATGAGTGGTACGTCATCGGGCTCAGTCACGAGAAGTCCATACCTCTCTGGCTCATGACGCACTCTTCCTGATCTGCGGAGTTCCTGTGTTACCTGAACAGGCTCTTCCACAACTTCTTGTGGTTCCTGTTCATGTTCCATTATTGGTTCAGTGGTTTGTGGTTCATGAATTTCTTCAAGTTCTACAACCCTCCCACTTGCTTCTTTAGAGACTAGTTCTCTTTCTAGAAACACGCCGGTCCGAGCAACAAACACTTTGTTTTCGGTAGGGTTATAGAAGTAATATCCTTTAGTTTCCTTAGGATATCCCACAAACTTACACTTATCCGCTTTAGGCCCGAGCTTATCTGTTTGTAAACGTTTTACATACACGTCGCAGCCCCAAATCTTCATAAACGACACTATGGGACGCCTCCCAGTCCATATCTCATATGGCGTCTTCATGACTGATTTGGATGGAACACGGTTAATGGTAAAAGCTGCAGTCATTAGAGCATGTCCCCAAAAGGATATCGGAAGATCTGTTTGAGACATCATAGATCGCACCATATCTAATAAAGTGCGATTCCTCCTTTCGGATACACCATTCCATTGTGGTGTTCCGGGTGGAGTGAGCTGGGATACAATCCCACACTCTCTAAGATACTCATCAAACTCTTGGCTTAAGTATTCTCCTCCACGATCCGATCGTAGGGCTTTAATACTTTTGCCAAGTTGCTTCTCTACTTCACTCTTGAATTCTTTGAACAATTCAAAGGATTCGGATTTGGCCTTCATAAGGTATACAAATCCATATCTACTGAAATCATCAGTAAATGTGATGAAGTAGGTATAACCACCTCTGGCAGGCGTGGGGAATGGTCCGCATACATCAGTATGTATGAGTGCCAATAACTCACTAGTCCGCTCGCCTTTCTTATTGAAAGGGGACTTTGTCATTTTTCCTAATAAACAAGATTCACATGTCTCATATGATCCCAAATCAAATGAGTCTAGAAGTCCATCCTTATGGAGTCTAGATATGCGTTTCTCATTTATATGGCCTAAACGACAGTGCCATAGATATGTAGGATTTAAATCATTAGTTTTAATCCTTTTAGTACTTATGTTATAGATTGGATTATTTAGATCAAGGATATACAATCCATTAGACAAATGCGCACTACAATAGTGCATACTATCAAAATAAATGGAGCAACACTTGTCCTTTATTGAAATAGAAAAACCTTTCTCGTCCAAACAAGAAATGGAAATAATGTTTCTGCTCATAGCAGGCACATAAAAGCAATTGTCTAATTCTAAAATAAGTCCAGAAGGCAAAGATAGCTCATAAACGCCTACAGCTAATGCAGCAACCCTTGCTCCATTCCCGACGCGCAAGTCTATCTCCCCTTTTCGCAATTTTCTACTTCTTTTCAAATCCTGCACATTACGACAAATGTGAGAACCACATCCGGTATCTAATACCCAGGATGATGAAATAGAAAGATTGACGTCTATAACATAAATACCTGGTGGTGGTGGAATCACTATTCCAAGCTTCTTATCCTCCAGATATTTAGGGCAATTCCTCCTCCAGTGACCCGGCTGGCTGCAGTAGTGACACTCACCTTTAGCCACGCCTCCACTAGGCTTTAGGGCATCCTTGGATTTCGCAACTTTCTTGCGTTTTCCTTTTGAAGTCGATGCAACTGACTTGCCTTTCTTCTTATGGACCATCATTATGGCTTTGCCCTTGCCTTTATTGACGCTTTGCTCAGCTGTCTTTAGCATGTTCAATAGATCTGGCAAAGACTTGTTGATCTCATTCATATTATAGTTCATGATGAACTGATTATAACTGTCAGGCAACGATTGCAAGACGAGATCAGTCGCCAAGTCCTGGCCGAGTGGGAACCCCAGTCTCTCAAGGTTCTCTATGTACCCGATCATTCGGAGTACATGAGGGCCTACTGGATTCCCTTCTGCAAGACTACTTTTGAACAATGCTTTAGACACTTCATAGCGCTCATGCCTTGCCTGTTCCTGAAACAATTGTTTCAAGTGTATGATCATATCATAGGCTTCCATGTTCTCGTGTTGCTTCTGAAGCTCACTAGTCATGGTACAAAGCATGAGGCAAGTCACGTCATTAGAATCATCAATATGTTTCTGACGTGCCCTTACTTCCGCTAATAGAGACTCATCTTGTGGTGGGTCTGGAATTGGAGTGTCCAAGACGTACAGCTTCTTTTCTTGCTTGAGGACAATCCTCAAGTTTCTGTACCAGTCAAGGAAATTTGTTCCAGACAATTTATCCTTCTCAAGGACAGATCGTAGGGATGAACTCGATGCGTTGTTGTTTGCCATTTGGAATTCTACAAAAACGAGAAATATGCAATTTTAGTATTTTGAACAATTTGACTATATTTAATAATGGCTAGATCATCAAATATAGCTCCCACTATTTTTCTCGGTTTAATAGCCCTCACCATTAAAGCGGAAAATATCTTTATACTTTCTAGTGGGTCCAAGATCCTTATTTCACTTCTTCTTGAGCTTGCTTTGGCAAGTCACCCAAGAATTGGTTATTTAGGTAGGAACCATTCCAATTGCATCCCATGCAACTCTTGGTCCAATTAGGTGAATAAATTTCTTTTATTCTTTATCCAATTGGATAACTCCTAATTGTCATGCCTCTAAGCTCATCAATCCAATTGATTCTTGCCTAGTTGCGTCCAACCTCTTGTTTTTCAACATACACGCATTACTAGCTTGCGTCGTCCGCAACACATCATGAAAAATTAAAATCGCCTTGCTTTGGCAAGCCCGAATTTTAATAGTCCACGATCATGAAGGGTGTTTTGGCAAGAGAAGGCAAAACGCAATATTTAATTGAGGGATTTCCTTTTAACTTGTTTGGTTGATCTTTATCAACATGGTCTACTTATTTGGATTGGGCTATCCACAATAAAAGACCAACCTTGTTTATTATTATCTTGTTATCGTTTTGCTTGTAGCGCCATACACACAAAAATAAATAACAAGGCATGAATAATAAACATCCACAAAATAAAACCGTGGCATGGATATGGCCTCTAGACTAATGATATTATCAAGCCAATGATAATATCTAATTGCCCTAAAGTGCCGAGCTCATCTCCATGTGCTCCACCATAGCTGCGCGCCTAGGGATGTCTTTTGGCTCCTTTGGTTCTCCGGTCTTCCTTTCCATGCTCTTGGCTATCATCTAAATATTTCTAATTCTAGCCTAACATCTAGAATAAATAAATAATAAAAGCCTCACATGTCGAGGAGAAAAAGAACGACTCGTAGGCCGTAAAACTTAATTAATTATTACATTAATTTGATCAGCTCGCAGGCCGTAAACCAAACCACAAAACAATAAACATCCACAATCCTAGGCCATATCCATCCACCATGCAATAAAGCACATAATACAGTTAAAACCAATTTTTAACGCGCTTGTTTAATTTTAATAAAATTGGGTAACTTAGGGTTTCACAACGGTCCAAAGGGTCCAAGCCAACAAGTGGCCCGAACCCTAGGACCGCCGCACGCCTAAGGGGGCCCGCGGCCTTGCTTGGCGCCCAAGGGAGGGGGCGGGCGGCTAGGGTTTCGGCCCTAGTCCCCTTCCTCCTTCCTTGTTGCCCAAGCAAGGTTGTTTCCTTATGGATTTAATTCCATAATTTTTGTTTCCATAATTGAAAACCCCTTTTCAATCATGTGCCCATGAACCCTATTTTTTCAAGAACCCAATTATTCACATCATATGTGATTAAACTCACCAATTCTAACATCCAATGTTAAATTGGGTCTTGTTTTATTGAATCAAATTCAATATTGCATCTACTATGCCAATTTTTTTTAGTTTTCGCGTAATAAACAATAATACGGTGTATGAACTGAAATCGTAAACACATAATATCATGTTATGCTCTACGACCTGTGGCTCTGATACCACTGTTGGGTTTCGACGTAGGTAACGCAGCGGAATAACAAAAATTTAATCCTACTCAAAACCCACCAAGGATCACAGGAAGAGACATCATAACATGATTAAGGACATAGAAGATGTGTACCTTTTTGATTTGTGAGATCACACGAAGAATGATGTCCTCGTCTCTACGGTTGATCCACGTCTAGAGGTGAGATCTAGATTCTTCCTTCAATCAAGTGCTAGCTTGAACCTTGGAGGAAGAGGGATGAAGATCAAAGCAACCAAGCAACAAGGCAACGAAGGAGGGGCGGCCTCCCTTCTTGCCGTCGGGTAGAGGGGCGGACGAGGGCTAGGGTTTCGGCCCTAGCTCTTGTTTTTGCTCTCTCTCTTGCTCTCTCCCACTCTTTATGTGTTATGACTAATAACTCATGTAGTGGGAAGGAAGCTAGAGCCTCCTTTATATACTCCAACAACTCCTTGTTGTTTCCATAAAAGAGTTTTCTTATTCTAGTAGGACTAGAACTATTCCCTTCCTTGCAATTTAGTCCTACTAAGTTTGCAAGGTGTTGCATAATGATCCTTCTATTAATTAATCCATATTAATTAATCCCAAATCTAGCTCTACTCTATTTTGACGTGTGACCCCATAGGTTTCTATATAGTTGGTAGTAACTATTACTAACATGGAGCGGTGTCTAGCAACACATCCATGCAACCCAACCAATAGAAATAGTCAGTGATCCCGACAAACCTTTGTGCCCAATATGTCATATTGCATTATCCTTTTGTCTCCATATCCGGATTGGACACGAGACATAAATAGTCACACTCGTATATCCAATCCATAGTTCCTCGATCCTGGGAATATGCTTATGCTTGCAGATAACATTAATATCTCTATATTAATTTATCTGAGTCTGGCCAGACATTCAATAAGCCTCATCCCTCGAGTGGCCGTGGATATTTACCCCTATTATGTAGGAGGGACAAATCCTATCTACATCACTACGATCTCTAAGCTTGCTTCCTATTACGCCCGACAGCCACCTTTATGATTACCCAGTTACGGTGTAACGTTTGATAACATCAAAGCGCAATATTTCACAACTAGAGTATCTAGTGACTTCAAGTCTAAGGATTGCAATAATATTAGCACTACGAAAAGCGATTGTGACTTCACATAATCTAATGTATCCCTTTCGTCGTGGGTCAATCCAGTATGCCATTACTCCTAATGCATACCCATGTGTTAGACTTGATATCTCCATATCAATCTACCCACATACTAGTCTATATTTGATTGTCCTATTAATCAATATAATGGACTAGGGACATTTAAGATAAATAACACAATTTATCTAAGGACTTCATTATATTAAATATCGCCATAAATAATAAATGAATATTCTAGCCAAAAACATTGTTCATACTAAATCTACGATTGCCTCTAGGGCATTTATTCCAACATTAGAGACTTATGACAGCTTCTCAGAGTGTTTATAGACAAGATCACAACAATATCTCCGGAGATTGTGATCAGCTATCCGTTGGAGAAAGTTGTTAAATAGAGTCAAAGCTGTTGCCTACAAAATAGGAAGTTGTTGCTGAAAATCTGGGAAGATTTGCAGAGCTTCAAACAGTTTAAATAGAGCTCACTTCGAAGCAACAACTCAACGGGAAAAAGCAAGAGACAAGTTTCTGGATTGACAAAGCACCAAAGAAGAACATCAAACTCTCAATCCATTCCACATAAGTTCACTGCATTTTCACTGCAGTTTTCTATTCTAAGTGTACTTCTGTTTTTGAGCTGTATCGGTAGATCATTTCTGTATTATCTCTACATCTATTCTCAAGGATTGTTCAAGGTGAAAAATATAGAATTCTTAGTTAATCAGTTAGCTAGGGATGGTACTAGATAGGTTAGGGAAAATCACAAGGTGTAACAGAGTAAGGGAACTCTCTGGGCTTGAGTTCTAGGGCTTAGCTTTTGATGAATAAGAATTGAGTTGAAAATCCTGCATGGATCTAATCCCTGAGGTAGATACGTAGGTCCAAGTAGAATGAACTCTATAAATCACTTGTCATTTGCATTTACAGTTCATTCTTTTTCATAAGTTTTTGCAGCACACAAAACTGTCTATTTTTCAAGGGTTTGAACTTGTTTTCAAGGCCTTGAAAAAGGCATACTTGTTTTTCTACTGTCTAAATATTCTTCAAGGGCTTGAACTAATTTTCAAGGCCTTGAAATTCATTGTTTGCACAAGTTTTTATCTTCCTAGCAAGATTTGCAAAAAAGTTTGCATACTCTATTCAACCCCCCCCCACCCCCTTCTAGAGTATCTTAGCTGCTTTAGCATCTGCATACTCACACTTTCAAAAGTGGTGGGATATTTTACCTTACCGACTTAATCAACTTATAAAGCAAGTACTGATAACATTAAACATAATAATTACACAACATAACTAGGTAATCTAAATACAATGAAATAAAAAGTCAACCAGCATCATAATCTTCTTAGATATAGTGAGGGGGGAGATACAATGTACATCATAGCAGATTGAACCTCCAACCCTTTAGTTTTTATTGCATGCTCCACTTGGTTACTTGATCTGCAGATAAAAGAGACTGAACTTTTCAAACATTAGATGATCTGCCAAAGCTTTGCCATAATGCTATCAAACTCTGTTATTCAAGAGCTTTATTGCTTGATCCATCATCAGAGGACTTGTGAATCTGTTTCGAAAACCAGATCAGAAGACCCTAATTGTAAGTCTCGAATTATACGAGGAAATTTCAACATAGCAATTATTGATATAAATTTTAGATTATTTATATATTAATATTTTAAATATTCAAACAAAGCATTGTGCATGTGAATCAATGTCGGAGATAGACGAGAAAAAAAAAAACATATGGAGGATTTTAGTAGCGGTGTGTATCAAATCTCAAACTCTAAGCTTCATTATATAGACACTAGGAGTGTCTTCTGGACCAAAATAAAAACATACATTAAAAACACAACTATGTAGTGGATATTCACATCAAACCCATTACATATTTCGTAACACTCCTTGTTGAATATTTGCCACAAGGATGTCTCATTAAAACATTGTCATGAAAAGCCCCTAATGAGAAAAATATGTAAATTCTAATTGCCCAATATCAGAGATGACATTCTTCTGGAACGCATCTAAATAATCTTTTTTGCCTTGTTAAAACTTTGATAGGAAAAATCATGCGAGAAAAAAAAACATTAGCGAAGGAAAAACAGTGCAACATTTTGACTGTATATCCCTGATAGCTTGGATTTGGAGGCAGGTATCGAGAAAGCTGAGCAGAAAAGTGCGAAAAATTCTAAGTTGTGCGTTCAAACGCAGGGAAGCTGCGTTCAAACGCACCACTTGGCAGCAGAAGAAGAAAGGCAGAAAAGAGGCTAAGTCTGTGCATTCAGACGCACTGACCTGCGTTCAAACGCAGGACTCGACTCCAGGATTGTGAAAAAATTCCAAGTTGTGCGTTCAAACGCAGGGGAGCTGCGTTCAGACGCACAAGTCCGAGAAGCCAGAAGACAGAAGAGGAAAATTGGTTAAGGCCAGCGTTCAAACGCAGGAGATATGCGTTCAGACGCACTGCGTTTGAACGCAGGGGAGCTGCGTTTGAACGCACGTGTGGTTTCCAGAAGCTTCCAGGACGGGTTTTTTAAGGGTAGAACAGGAATTTCGTGCATCAGTTTGGAGACTGTGGCAGTATAAAAGGAGGTGTCCCAGCACAGAATTAGGGTTACACACACACATCTACAATCATCATCACAACAGCCAGTTTCAGAGTCGTCAGGATTGGAGCAGAGCAGGATTGGAGCAGTTTTCCAGTATTCAGCCATAAACTCGTTTGATCTTTTCTTCTCTTTTTATGAAACAGTGTTTTTCAATAATGCAAGCTAGCTAAACCTTTTTCCTAGGTTCTTGGTGAACCTAGGGTTTATGAATTCAGCAGACTGGTTTGTTTGATTTTCAGATGCATGACTAGTTGAAGTCTTAATACAGGATGGATTGTTTATTATCTTGTCTTTGATTTTATGTACATACATGAATGGCTTGATCACCCAGGAGTGTTATAGACAGGATCTGGTGCGCGAGAGTGGCCAGTGAGAGTTAGGAAGAGAAGACAGGATTTAGTACTCTGCCTTGATGGACCGAGAGGTGAAGAGAATCAGGGGACTAGCCCAGAAGCATTAGACCAACTGCTAGACGTTTAGGGGGAGACCGAGAGGAGAACCTGTAACCCTAGCAGACTTAGAACGAACCTGCAGATCTAGGTGGACCGAGAGGACCCGAAAATCTGCAGGAGAGTGACAGGTGCATGAGACCGAGAGGAGATTGTACTATTGGTATGCTGGCATAAACAAACTACTGTGTGTTTTTGAAATCAACTACACCAGGTAAGCTGGAAAGTAACCCTAGGGGATCGTGGGACCTAGATTTTTAGACTCATCAATTTTTACAACTATCACAATTCCTGAAAATTACTTAACAGAAAAATAAAATAAGTTTTTCTAAATATTGCTTTATTTACTGAAAATTAGTTGAGTATAATCACATCCCAACCTTCCTCCTTTTTACAAGCTTTGCATCTAATTCTATTTCTAATAAGTAAAACTTAAACTGTTCTCGAGGGTTCGACAACCAGAGTCATAAATACATACTCTATATTACTTGATCGTACACTTGCGAAAAAACAGATAGGTTTACGCTGTCAAGTTTTTGGCGCCGTTGCCGGGGAACGGTTACAGTTTTTCTTAAAAAGACATTAGAATAAGTCTCAAAGCTTTTTCTTTTCTCTTTACGTTTATTTTCTTTTGACTTATTGCTCTTGAATTCTGATTTTCAGGCTATTCTAGTATATGTCCAGATTGCCTAGCAAACTGGTATCACCACTTGAAGATCCCAAAAAACTTTTCAGAGAGCAAAGTCGCAGACACCGAGCCGCGATGTCTGAGCACGGAGAAGACACGCCAACCGAAACAGGAACACCCACAGGACAGCAGCAACGCACTCCAGCACAGATGGCTCTTTACATTGAGGAGCTGATAGCAGCAGGCTTTGCTGCCAGGAACAATCAGAGGACTTACAACAGGTCTGGAAGGGCGATAGTCGAAAATTTTGAAGTCCTAACCGGAGGACATCAACCAGCTATCGTGGTGCCACCCATTACAGCAGAGCACTTCGATCTAAAATCATCCACCATCCAAACCGCCCAGACTCATTGTCCTTTCAATGGGAAAGCAGATGAAGATCCGAACGACTTCCTTGGAAAGTTCGAAGACTATTGCAACAAGATTAAGTACAGAGGAGTCGAAGCGGATATGCTAAAGCTAATTCTATTCCCATACTGCTTGTTCGGAACAGCAAAAGACTGGCTGGAGGCAAGACCACCGAGGTCTATCACTACCTGGGAGGGGTGTGTTACTGATTTTTTGGCAAAATTCTACCCCGCATCCCGTGTTATCAAGCTGCAGAGTGAGATCTTATCTTTCAAACAGAAGATGGGGGAAACGGTGGTAGATGCATGGGACAGGCTGATGAGACTCGTTAAAAGATGCCCCAATCACGGCTTCGGGGACGCGAAAATTCTGCAGGTATTCTACCATGCTCTTGACAGGGAGAATGCTGACAGGATTGACAGGGAAGCTGGGGGTAACTTTCTATACCATGTGGATAAAGATGGAGCCTACGAACTGATGAAACAATTGGCCAAACAGGATACTCGTCTGTTTGATGACCGCAGGCTCACAGCGATAGCAAAACCAGTGGCTGATGACAGGATTGACAATCTCACGAAAGTGGTACAAGACTTAGTTAAAAAGGTGTATACAGAGAAGAAGCCCGTGGCATCAGTGGACGAACCTGACCTTGACGCAACAATTCTGGAGCTTCAGACCGAAGATGCCAATTATGTTCAGCAGCAGTGGGATCCTAGTCGCTACAGACCAGGCACACGTGACCACCCAGGGTTTCGGTACGGAAACCCTAATGCAGCAGTCTATGCGCCAGGATTCCAGCACAGGCCACAGGCACAACAGACAGCCCCAGCACAGCACGCACCAGCAACACCACCACAGCTAAATTTATCACAACAACATTTTGAGTCCTATATGGAAAAATTTAATAAGCAGTGGGAAGCTAGATTTGCGCAGATGGAGTCATTAACTGCTGATGTAAGCCAAATGAAAATTGCTATCCGCAACTTGGAGGTACAGAATGGTCAGCTTGCACATAACCAGGCAGAACGAGCCCCAGGGAATTTACCATCAAATACAGTGAACAATCCACGCGCTCAAATCAATGCTATCACAACTCGGAGTGGAATTGCACTGCAGGATCCACCGTATCCCAGTCATGCACGTGCAGAAAAATCAAAGATTATTGAACACGAAGTGATTGACAGGGAAAACAGTTCAACCGCTAACCCTCAGAAAAGGGGTTCGGTCGAGCAGGAAGCAGAGCAGACTAATGAGGGTAGTCCAGAAACAGTGCCAATCTCTAAGGAGGTACCTTACCCTCTGAAGACACGTAAGATAGATGACAGCAAAGACTACGCCAGATTTCTGGAGGTATTCAAGCAATTACAGATAAACATACCTTTTGCCGAAGCACTTGCCAAAATGCCTACTTATGCGAAATTTCTCAAAGACATATTGTATGGGAGAAGGCGGATGAGCGACTTCGAAACAGTGAATCTGACGGCAGAAGCGAGCAGTTGTGTGAAAAATGGTCTACCACTGAAAAAGAAAGACCCTGGCAGTTTTGTTATTCCAGTAACTCTGGGCAGTGCATACACAGGAAAAGCCTTATGCGACTTGGGTGCCAGCATCAACCTGATGCCACTAACCATCTTCAAAAGTCTGGGAGTCGGAGAACCACGGCCAACCAGAATTATGCTTCAAATGGCTGACAGATCTGTGAAACCTGCCTATGGAGTAATTGAAGATATCCTGGTAAAAGTTGGAGAGCTTATTTTTCCAGCAGATTTTGTGATACTGGATATGGAGGCCGGAGAGGTCCCGCTAATCTTGGGCAGACCCTTCCTAGCAACTGGTGAAGCCATTATTAACTGCAAAAGTGGAGAGCTGTCCATGCAAATCAATGACGAAAAAGTGAAATTCAACGTCTTCAAATCTCTCCAGCTTCCTGACCATTATGGGCATGAAAACTGTTTTGCAGTGGAAGTAATTGATGATCTGGAGAGTGAGGAGATGGAAAATTTATGGGAGGAATTTGAGGACATGTATCCAGAGGAAACAAAGGAGCACCAGGCTGAGCAGATCATGGGAACAGAGAGCTAGGTCACTCTATATAAGGATGAAGGAGGCGAGCAGAAAATGAAACTGGTCCCATCACTCCAGGAACCACCAGTCCTGGAATTGAAACAGTTTCCAGACCACCTCAGGTACGCTTTTATTGGTGAAAATAATACTCTGCCGGTAATCGTTTCGTCTCTTCTATCTCAGGAACAGGAACAAAAGCTGCTGGAGGTACTTCGAGAGCATAAAGAAGCCATCGGATGGACAATTGCGGAACTAAAGGGAATCAGTCCTGATTACTGCATACACAAAATAAGAATTGAAGAAGGAAAGAAGCCAGTCATCCAACCTCAACGGAGACTAAACCCAATTATGAAAGATGTGGTACGTAAGGAGGTCATGAAGTGGCTAGAAGCAGGGATTATATACCCCATATCAGACAGTACCTGGGTCAGTCCTGTCCAGTGTGTACCAAAGAAAGGGGGTATTACAGTAGTACGGAACGCTGATCAGGAGCAGATCGCCCAGCGCACTGTCACTGGCTGACGAATCTGTATGGACTATCGGAAGCTGAACGATGCAACACTGAAAGACCACTTTCCGCTGCCATTCATGGACCAGGTGTTGGACAGACTGGCTCACCATGCTTATTACTTCTTTCTTGACGGGTACTCTGGCTACAACCAGATCTATATAAATCCAGAAGATCAAGAAAAGACGACGTTCACCTGCCCATACGGAACATTTGCCTTTAGACGAATGCCATTTGGATTATGCAATACTCCAGCAACATTCCAAAGATGTATGATGGCCATTTTCTCTGACATGATAGAGAAAAATTTGGAAGTTTTCATGGACGATTTTTCGTTATTTGGGGACAGCTTTGATGATTGCTTATACCATCTGGCCAGAGTTCTGATTCGATGCAGAAAAACTAACCTGGTACTCAACTGGGAAAAATGCCACTTCATGGTTACAGAAGGAATAGTGCTGGGACACAGGATTTCCAGCAAAGGACTGGAAGTAGACAGAGCAAAGATAGAGGTGATCAAGCAGCTACCATATCCAACCACAGTGAAGGCAATCAAGAGCTTTTTGGGCCATGCAGGATTTTACAGAAGGTTTATCAAAGATTTCTCAAAAAATTACAAAGCCACTATGTAATTTGTTGGGAAAAGATGTGCCATTCATATTTGATGAAGCCTGCAAAGAAGCCTTTGACGTGCTTAAAGACAGGTTGACAACTGCGCCCATTATCACAACGCCAGATTGGACCCTCCCATTCGAGCTGATGTGTGACGCAAGTGATTACGCAGTGGGCGCAGTACTGGGACAGCGAAAAGATAAAGTGTGCAGTGTCATTTACTATGCCAGCAGGGTCCTGAATGAGGCACAGATTAATTACGGTACTACAGAGAAGGAGCTGCTGGCAGTCGTTTTAGCTCTGGATAAGTTCATATCCTACCTGGTAGGTTCAAAAGTCATCATATTCACAGATCACAGTGCATTGAAATACTCGCTGGAGAAAAAGGATGCAAAGCCAAGGCTGCTGCGTTGGATTCTGCTGATGCAGGAATTTGATGTCGAAATCAGGGATAAAAAGGGAGTTGAAAATGTGGTAGCTGATCATCTATCTCGCCTGGAAAACCCTACAGAAGAATTGGTACCAATTCAAGAAAATTTCCCGGATGAGCATATTATGAAGATCAAGACCAACAGACGACCCTGGTATTATGCCATAGCCAATTATTTGGTCAATGGAGCACTCCCTGAAGACATCACTCCTTGGCAGAAAAAGAAGTTTATTTCAGAATGCAGGCAATATTTCTGGGACGATCCTTATCTATTCAAGCAAGGGGCAGATAATATTCTCCGTCGTTGCATCCCATGTCACGAGATTTTGGAGGTAATTCAGCACTGCCACTTAGCACAATGTGGGGGACACTTCAGCGGTCCAAGAACAGCCCACAAAGTGCTGCAGTCAGGATTTTTCTGGCCAACAGTCTTCAAGGATTGACATGATTATGCGCAGAGTTGTGATCGCTGCCAACGGACAGGAAATATTTCCCAGCGAAATGAAATGCCCATGACACTTTGGCAGGAAATCGAGCCTTTTGACGTTTGGGGTATTGATTTTATGGGTCCATTCCCTTCGTCTCTGGGAAATCTCTACATCTTACTGGCAGTAGACTACGTGTCAAAATGGGTGGAAGCAATAGCCTGTCAGAAGAACGATGCGGCATTCGTGGAAAGATTCCTCAAACGTAATATCTTTACCAGATTCGGAACGCCAAGGGCCATGGTCAGTGACGAAGGTTATCATTTTATCAATAAGGTCTTCGCCAAGGTTCTAAAGCAGTACGGGGTGTCTATCCATAAGGTGTCACTGCCTTATCACCCTCAGGCAAACGGGCAAGCAGAGGTGTCCAACAGGGAGATAAAGAGCATACTGGAGAAAACTGTGAATCCTGGACGCAAGGACTGGTCATTAAAGCTGGATGATGCGCTCTGGGCATACAGAACTGCTTACAAAACCCCGCTGGGAATGTCCCCATACCAGCTGGTGTTTGGAAAAGCATGTCACTTACCAGTAGAATTGGAGCACAAAGCATACTGGGCAATCAAGCAGCTGAATATGGATCACAGTTTATCGGGAAACAAACGGAAGATGGCACTCCTCGAATTAGAGGAATTTCGTAAACCGCTTATGAGAGTGCCAAAATTTATAAAGAAAAAACGAAGAAGTGGCATGACAATCGCATTCTACCAAAGAAGATAGAAATTGGGCAGAAGGTTCTCCTTTACAACTCAAGGATGAAATTCTATCCAGGGAAGCTGCGCTCAAGATGGTCTGGACCATTTATTGTGAAAGACATTACATCATGGGGAGTGGTGGAGCTGGAGAACCCAAGGGATAATACAGTTTTCAAGGTGAATGGGAACAGAGTCAAGCCATACAGAGATCCTCAGAAGATCATAGAGGTAGAGGCAATCTACCTTGACCTTCCTTGATCACAACAGAGGTAACAAAGTCGGGCTGTCGACTGTAAATCACAAGCGCTGGTTGGGAGGCAACCCAACGTAGATTAGTTGTTTTTATATATTTTTTATAAAATGTTTATAATTTGAGAGAAAAGTGAGAAAGAGGGGTTTAATATTGAATTCAGTGTTTTAGGAATCAGAGGCGTGCGTTCAAACGCAGGAGAGGTGCGTCTAAACGCGCGTCTGCGTTCAAACGCAGACAGCTTGCGTTCAAACGCAGAACCGCCACCCAACCGCTGAAACACTGAAAAATGGCTAACACTTCTGCGTTCAAACGCAGATCACCTGCGTTCAAACGCAGATCATAAAATGAAGATTTCCAGCAAACACATGTGCGTTCAGACGCACGAGATGCGTTCAAACGCAAGAGAAAAAGAAGGACTGGAAAAGCCTTAGGACGTGCGTTTAAACGCAGAGGGAGCGTTTGAACGCAAGAACCAATCAGCAGAAAATTTCTAGAGAGAAGGCATGCGTTTAAACGCACAGTGTGCGTTCAAACGCAACTCATCAGAAGAATTGCAGAAACAAGCAGTGCGTTTAAACGCAAGTCATGTGCGTTCAAACGCAGTTCACCAAACCCAGAATATTCATAGAACTTCAAGTTGTGCGTTCAAACGCACGGGGTGCGTTCAAACGCAGATCAAGAAAATTTCAAATTTCCAGAAAAAGTGAAGCAGTGCGTTCAAACGCAGAAGATGCGTTCAAACGCACAATCGAGCGGGATCAGAAAATTTTAAAAAATTTGAAAAAATTTGAATTTCAGGGGCCATTCTGCAATTTCTGAAAGTTTGCCTATACATACTGTACGGATGAAAGTGACTCATTTTCACTCCAGTCAACCAGTTTTCAACTCTCTCTCTAGAAATTCTCTCTGCCCTAGCAGCCGCCAGAAGCAGTCAGCCGCCAGCAATCTCCGACTACCACCGCAGGAACACCAGAAAGTCAGAAACAGTGTGGGGGTGGTCAAACTCATCCGATCCAAACATCTACAGATCCGCTTCACAGAGTAGTTTCCAGATTTGTACCCGTAAGATTAACTCCGGGTAGCCAGGTTCTGTTTTTTCTCTCTCTTTGAAGATTTCCAGTCTTTTTACTTGATTTTTTGAAATGGATGAGGACATACCGTATATGAGGCCTGATAGGGCAATCGCACCCTTGATGTGAGGCCCCGAGTTTAAAAAAAAATTATTAAATAAACAATTTCTATAAAGAAACAAGGTTTTTGATTAGATATTGGTTTCACGATTTTGCTATATAAAGATCATTTCATATTCGGTTGTATATTTGTGCTTGGTGGTGGTCTCATCAGAGTGTTTCATTTTATTTTGTTCTATCTTGATATTTTTAAAATCAGTTGTTACATTTGGAAGTTTTGATATAATTTTACTAATAAGCATGCATGACGTTTTTAATAAAAAAATACTTTCAGTTCTCATTACTTATATCTATGTGGACTGTTGTGGTGAAGTTATTCAATGACTCATTTGTTATTGTTGGTAATTTAACAAATAAATAAAATTTGTTATAATAATTTAATGGATAGTTGTTGCATAATTATCTTGAATGCCATGTGTCATGCTCTTGGATAAAAGCTTTTGCTTATTAATCTTATGCAAACAATCCACCGAGGCTTAGTAGCTTAGTCACCTATCTTTTATGCATATTAACAGTGGCTAGTTTGGAAAGCAATGTGTTATTACCTTCAGGTTAAAGAAATCCATTCCAATAAAAGTTTATGTTAGTTTGTGCAGTTGGTTTCTTGCATGAGAATTTCCACTAAGAATCTTCATGAAAATGGGTTACAAGAGAGCATTCATTCTTCTTTCATATTCTTAGTGGTGGACTATAGTTACTTAAGAGTTACAGTAAGGTAGTACCCTAAGGTTGTCCATAGTAATGGCAATGTTTCTGTTCACTTCATATGGACAAGAAATTTGGATTCGGAAATCCATCGACTTTCCTTTGGCTACGAATATGAGGTAGGGGAAATCTAATTTCTAAATTTCTGCAGTTACAGTCTATACCTGTTTATACTGCTGGTGTGAATTTCTAAGCTTTCTAGCTATATTTTGACTGTCTGGTGATTGTTAAATCACGCTGTTTGTGTATTTGGTGCCGCATGCTGTTGTGTAATAACTGGCTGTGTGTTAAGTAGATTTTAGATTTCTACGCCAGTGGTTAGGCGGTACCTGCTGGGCTGTTTGGCTCACCCCACTATTTTACAGGTTGACCTGGAGCGCGACTGGATCGCGGAGTAGTTGCTAAAATTTGTATTTTTAGTTAACTATGTTGTTTTTAGCTGATTTAGCTGTTTGTTGTAAATTACTATTTCGGGTCAGATATTTATAAAAATGTCATTTTGACGAGCTGGTGTAATTATTTACGAAATTCAGTCACGTACCAGATTTTCAGAAATATTATTAAAAATGTTGTTCAGAGGACTGTGTGTCCTGGTGGTTGAGTTTTGGACGTCTGAAAATGTCAGACGGGTTGACGGTAAATCGTGATTATTATCTACTAATCGATTTTTTATATCTAAAAGTGTGACGGGTCGTCACAGTGGTATCAGAGCCGAGCCCAACCGGAAGTACGGATAGTGTATCTGGGACTGGGCGGGTGTTTTGGCGGGTGTTTGTGACGGGTGTTGTACAAGTGGTACACACTTGTGAGTCACCACACTTGTGAGCCACCGCACTGTCGAGCTAGAGGTACACAGTCTAGTACTGCTTGGGTGGTGGAGGTGATGAGACTTGGTGGTACGTGACATTTTAAAAGTGAAAGTAATTATAATAAATTTCGGGACGAAATTTTTATAAGTGGGGTAGATTGTGAGGCCCCGAGTTTAAAAAAAAATTATTAAATAAACAATTTCTATAAAGAAACAAGGTTTTTGATTAGATATTGGTTTCACGATTTTGCTATATAAAGATCATTTCATATTCGGTTGTATATTTGTGCTTGGTGGTGGTCTCATCAGAGTGTTTCATTTTATTTTGTTCTATCTTGATATTTTTAAAATCAGTTGTTACATTTGGAAGTTTTGATATAATTTTACTAATAACCATGCATGACGTTTTTAATAAAAAAATACTTTCAGTTCTCATTACTTATATCTATGTGGACTGTTGTGGTGAAGTTATTCAATGACTCATTTGTTATTGTTGGTAATTTAACAAATAAATAAAATTTGTTATAATAATTTAATGGATAGTTGTTGCATAATTATCTTGAATGCCATGTGTCATGCTCTTGGATAAAAGCTTTTGCTTATTAATCTTATGCAAACAATCCACCGAGGCTTAGTAGCTTAGTCACCTATCTTTTATGCATATTAACAGTGGCTAGTTTGGAAAGCAATGTGTTATTACCTTCAGGTTAAAGAAATCCATTCCAATAAAAGTTTATGTTAGTTTGTGCAGTTGGTTTCTTGCATGAGAATTTCCACTAAGAATCTTCATGAAAATGGGTTACAAGAGAGCATTCATTCTTCTTTCATATTCTTAGTGGTGGACTATAGTTACTTAAGAGTTACAGTAAGGTAGTACCCTAAGGTTGTCCATAGTAATGGCAATGTTTCTGTTCACTTCATATGGACAAGAAATTTGGATTCGGAAATCCATCGACTTTCCTTTGGCTACGAATATGAGGTAGGGGAAATCTAATTTCTAAATTTCTGCAGTTACAGTCTATACCTGTTTATACTGCTGGTGTGAATTTCTAAGCTTTCTAGCTATATTTTGACTGTCTGGTGATTGTTAAATCACGCTGTTTGTGTATTTGGTGCCGCATGCTGTTGTGTAATAACTGGCTGTGTGTTAAGTAGATTTTAGATTTCTACGCCAGTGGTTAGGCGGTACCTGCTGGGCTGTTTGGCTCACCCCACTATTTTACAGGTTGACCTGGAGCGCGACTGGATCGCGGAGTAGTTGCTAAAATTTGTATTTTTAGTTAACTATGTTGTTTTTAGCTGATTTAGCTGTTTGTTGTAAATTACTATTTCGGGTCAGATATTTATAAAAATGTCATTTTGACGAGCTGGTGTAATTATTTACTAAATTCAGTCACGTACCAGATTTTCAGAAATATTATTAAAAATGTTGTTCAGAGGACTGTGTGTCCTGGTGGTTGAGTTTTGGACGTCTGAAAATGTCAGACGGGTTGACGGTAAATCGTGATTATTATCTACTAATCGATTTTTTATCTATTAAAAGTGTGACGGGTCGTCACACTTGAACATCATAGATTGCAGACTGCTTAGGGTTGACCATTTCTGTGACCATAGATTTGTCAATATGGAGGCTCACCGTTTCTTTCTGCAAGACAAAAAGATTAGGTATGACATACCCGCTGAGAGAACTTTTCCTCGTGATAGAGTAGCTATGGGGGACGACCTGTTCAACTTTACTGGGCAGGATCATTTTGGGGATTTGTTTACCGGTTTTACCAATCTGCAAGTCAGTTCTGTGCTGGCTAAGGAGATTTTCAGTAATCTCCAGCAGTGCATGAACAGTGAAGCCCAGTCAATTGACTGGATTTACTGCAGAAAGAGATGGATTCGGATCACCCCAGAGAGTATTCGAGAGAGTTTGGGTCTGGAATTAGTGTTGGATGATTGTCAGTTTCAGGAACTGAGGCGTCATCCCTCCGAACAGCTTAGCGAACAAATCCTAAACACCTTGTGTGCGGGTGTACCAGGCGCTGCTTGGTACTACCCTCACCGGAGTCCTTCCTACCGGAAACTCCCTGCTACCTATCTGATTCGAGAGGCGAGATGGTGGACTGAGTGGGTCAACAACAGGATTGTGGGTATTAAACACTTTACCCGTATAGATTATAATATTGCCCTTTTGGTGTACTGTCTGATGGCCAGAGAGCCTGTGAGCCTCCCGGAGATTATTTGTGAGTTTTTCCGGGAACGAAGAGAGTCCCACAGTAAGAAGGGTTTAGGTCTTCTGGGGATGTTGACTAAAATGGCACAGGATTATCAGGTGGTCATTCCTGGTGAGCTGAGAGATATCCGACCAGTGCAGGTACGCAAGTACCGAAACATGAGATGTGCTTTGCATGAGGCTCTGCATGGGCCTCCAGAATATGTCCAAGTGGACGATGATGATGAGGATGGTGCTCCGCCTCATGGTGGGGGTGATGGCATGCCACCGCCACCTCCACCCGGTGACGGGGGTTTTCCAGCCTTACCAGGTCCCCTTCGACTGCCACGATCTGCTAGTTCCAGTGAACACAGGCAGACCGAGCCCGACCTAGGGCAGTCCAGCAGAGGGGCCAGGCGCAGTTCTTTTGGGCGCCTGGAGAGGACTGAGCATGGGGAATGGGTTAGGAAGAAAATTAAGGCCCAAGAAAAAATGCAGAACTACCTGGTAAGGACGGTCAAGAAAATGGCCAGGGGTCTTGGAAAGTTGTTCAAGACCCAGAAGCATATTTACCACGCTAACACAGCCGCATTGAGAGCTCATGAGGCGGCACTCGCTGAAATTCAGAGCAATATGCGTGGTAAGAAATTTAACTTCCCGGACCACTATTCGAGTGATAATTGTCCCAGTTGGACAATGGAGGATAGTAGGCCATATGACAGCTTCTCTGGCCATGACCCCACACCGAGTCCGGAACACGCAGACAGTGTTGGTGACCCCGGCAGACCCGGTACCCAGTACCCACCTAGGCAACATGTAGATCCAGGGGCCAGCAGTGCCCATCCCGGTGCCAGCCACGCTGGTACCGCTGCCGCAGCACGACATGCTGCGAGGAAACGCCCCAGAGGGCGAACCCCTGAACCATATCCAGAGCCGACTGACCAGTCTACTCCGGAGAACACAGATTCTAGTTACATGCCAGATCAGTAGTGTCGCGAGGACGCGCCACCTCTAGTGTGGGGGTGGGGAATCGTGTCCTCCTGCATAGCCATGTCAGCATATTTTTGTCAATTTTATTTTAATTTTGTTTTCATTTTTGAGTCAGCACGTTTATTATGTTGAGTCTACCCACCGACTTTTCTGACCTTGCATGTTTTAAAAATATATATATATATATATATATATATATATATATAAATATGTAAAAACTTTTGAGAAAGGGCAACTTAGGACCTAGAAACTGAAGAGAATCCAATGAAAGAGCTCATGAGAGTAGGAAGCACCGTAGTAGGGATACTTCAAATTTTAAGTATTTTGTGCGCAAGTCTCACGACAGGATGTCCCGGGTATTCAGGAATGGTGAAAGTAGATAACAGGCATACTTTTGGCTTCTCTAGTGTGCTAGGTGGATTTGGTCTTTAGATAGTTGAATACTCTGTTTCCCGTGGAAACTCGTGGACTCTTGGAATCTGGGTGGACCTTCGTGTATAGTCGGTTTTATGTGGTACAAGTCTTCGGCCTAAGCGAAGTTGGGGAATGTACACCACCATCCCTTAAGGTGGTTCCAAGAGAAAATCCTAAAAAGCCCGCACTCTTAAGCTCTACTGCACAGTTGTAAAAACAGAGGAGATATATATATAAAAAAAATAGTATCTAAAAAAAAACAAATAAATATTTTTTGTGCTTCAAGGAGAAACAACATAATGTGCTTCCGTTCACACGGAAAATTTGGATTCAATCCAATCTAGAGCTTAGGAGGGAAACTAAAGTCAAGCCGTATTACACAGGAGTTGTGTCTCTCCGCAATGGGACAATTTGCAATTCAAACGCAATAACGGCTAAGAGTGTCTGAAAACCTCAAATGACTTGGCGAAGAAAAACTATCTAGTGACTTAAGATGCCTGGACCCTCTGAGTCAAAAGACGTGCTTTATCTTGGTTTGGTTTGGTGGATGTTTGGGGACACCTTAGTGAGTTTGTGCACATGATCATTTTATACTATTTCTTGCTACGTGTTGTGGAATTTCAAGGTGAGCTTGTGAGGATTTGATGATTTCAGTTTATGATAGAGAGGTTGCCCAATCTCAGAAAAAAAAAATTTGTGTCTTGAGTTAGTTTGTGTATTTTCTGCGTCTGAGTCAGTAATCTGTTGAGTCTTTTGGTCTGTAGCATGAATCTGTGATAAAGGGGGGAAGTATGAAATTGAAGTATGCAAAAGAAGGGTCTGCAAGGCAGTATGCAAGGGTCTGCTCGGGACGAGCAGAGTTTAGTGTGGGGGTATTTTGATAGCTTGAAAATGGGATTAGTCTGGGACATCTTTTTACCATTGGTTCTAACCCTGTGAGAGTTGAGTTTGCCCATTTTCAGCTTATTTTCCACTTGATACGAGGCAGGGACTTATAGGACATGTTCGTAAGATTTGAGTAATTTCATGTGTAACTTTGTTTGTTGGATATGATCGCGGGTACATGTTATGATGTGCATGTAACAGGTGCCGAGAAATGCATGAGATTGACTTGGATTTGGAGGCAGCGTATCGAGAAAGCTGAGCAGAAAAGTCCGAAAAATTCTAAGTTGTGCGTTCAAACGCAGAGAAGCTGCGTTCAAACGCACCACTTGGCAGCAGAAGAAGAAAGGCAGAAAAGAGGCTAAGTCTGTGCGTTCAGACGCACAGACCTGCGTTCAAATGCAGGACTCGACTCCAGGATTGTGAAAAAAAATCCAAGTTGTGCGTTCAAACGCAGGGGAGCTGCGTTCAGACGCACAAGTCCTAGAAGCCAGAAGACAGAAGAGGAAAATTGGTTAAGGCCTGCATTCAAACGCAGGAGATGTGCGTTCAGACGCACTGCGTTTGAACGCAGGGGAGCTGCGTTTGAACGCACGTGTGGTTTCCAGAAGCTTTCAGGACGGGTTTTTTAAGGGTAAAACAGGAATTTCGTGCATCAGTTTGGAGACTGTGGCAGTATAAAAGGAGGTGTCCCAGCACAGAATTAGGGTTACACACACACATCTACAATCATCATCACAGCAGCCAGTTTCAGAGTCGTCAGGATTAGAGCAGAGCAGGATTGGAGCAGTTTTTCAGTATTCAGCCATAAACTCGTTTGATCTTTTCTTCTCTTTTTATGAAACAGTGTTTTTCAATAATGCAAGCTAGCTAAACCTTTTTCCTATGTTCTTGGTGAACCTAGGGTTTATGAATTCAGCAGACTGGTTTGTTTGATTTTCAGATGCATGACTAGTTGAAGTCTTAATACAGGATGGATTGTTTATTATCTTGTCTTTGATTTTATGTACATACATGAATGGCTTGATCACCCAGGAGTGTTATAGACAGGATCTGGTGCGCGAGAGTGGCCAGTGAGAGTTAGGAAGAGAAGACAGGATTTAGTACTCTGCCTTGATGGACCGAGAGGTGAAGAGAATCAGGGGACTAGCCCAGAAGCATTAGACCAACTGCTAGACGTTTAGGGGGAGACCGAGAGGAGAACCTGTAACCCTAGCAGACTTAGAACGAACCTGCAGATCTAGGTGGACCGAGAGGACCCGAAAATCTGCAGGAGAGTGACAGGTGCATGAGACCGAGAGGAGATTGTACTATTGGTATGCTGGCATAAACAAACTACTGTGTGTTTCTGAAATCAACTACACCAGGTAAGCTGGAAAGTAACCCTAGGGGATCCTGGGACCTAGATTTTTAGACTCATCAATTTTTACAACTATCACAATTCCTGAAAATTACTTAACAGAAAAATAAAATAAGCTTTTCTAAATATTGCTTTATTTACTGCAAATTAGTTGAGTATAATCACATCCCAACCTTCCTCCTTTTTACAAGCTTTGCATCTAATTCTATTTCTAATAAGTAAAACTTAAACTGTTCTCGAGGGTTCGACAACCAGAGTCATAAATACATACTCTATATTACTTGATCGTACACTTGCGAAAAAGCAGATAGGTTTACGCTGTCAATCCCCCTCTTCATCAAACTTTTTACCTGAAAATAAAATTGCAATACAAAAACATAACTTTAGACAATAACAATCATACTTAATACAATGCATATGCACCTAAAGCTACTCGCGAATGTACATTTTTGGTTTGATTTAGGAAAATGATAATTCTCATGGAAATCAACTTCCATGGAGTTCCAAACATTTGTGATTCATGTGATCGTATTTGTAACTAGTTATACTTCGAATAATCTTTGTTGTTTCTTAATCCCCAAAACTTGTTGGTTTTAGAAAGAGAATAGTAGGCTATGTTTGGTGGAAGAGGGTAGTGATGGAAAATATA
The DNA here is from genome assembly GCA_023055425.1 of Linanthus parryae. Lineage (NCBI taxonomy): Eukaryota > Viridiplantae > Streptophyta > Magnoliopsida > Ericales > Polemoniaceae > Linanthus > Linanthus parryae. The sequence continues at coordinate 91,125,496 of JALGPY010000004.1, read as the reverse complement.
GAGAGAGAAAGTAGAACAATATATTTAATTGATACAAATTGGTGGAGGACAACAACTAGATACACTCTAGTACATTACATAGAAGACTTAATAGAAGCCTTCATTGGAGGGACTTACTATGACACTTGGACTTACTTGGACACTTGGAGACTTAATAGAAGACTCACTTGAAGACCTACTTAGAGAGACTTACACAATGGTAGAGTCCAAGTCCCTATTTATAGGGAGTGTAGGAGGATTCTAGATTACATCATCTAGTAATCTCTCCACCTAGAAACATCCAATAGATATTTTGTAGGACAATTCTAGATATACAAATTACATCACTATTCTAGACACTTTTTATTATTTTACTAGCTAATTGGACTAGACCCACTAACTAACTAATACAATAAATGGTGTACAATTAATTTAACTAGTACGATTATTTTGTCATTCAAATTTATTTAGGCTAAATCAAGTTTAGCCTCCAACACCCCCTCTTAAACTTGATTTAGCATTTTAGATTGAAGGGGTGAAATTAAATTTTCTTGGAAGCTCCGTCTCCTTCAAATGCATTGGCTTTCAATACTATATCCATTGATGTGAGCATCTTGAACCTCTTCTTCTTTGAGATCTTACACTTGTTGACATTCTTGAGAAATCTATTGAGTTGATCACGACCTCTTGTCTTCATCTTTTGAGACTTGATCTCGTTCATCCGAACTTCTCCACCCACATCAAAGAATTTCTCCATATTTACCCATCCGGTGTCGAATGTAGAATTTTCCATTCCAAATTGAAAAGCGTGTCTTGTCACTTCGCCATCATGTGCCTCACGGAATGACTTGATTTCTTTTTCCATCTTGTCAACCGCAAAATAACATTCCACTCTTTCTTCATGTGCTACAATAACAAAGTCTTCAGATTGGATAATCGTTACCTCTTGTCGACTATTTTCTTGTATGTATTCCTTGACACATTCATGTTGCTCTATCTTGCATCTCTTCTAAGTTAGTGTCTCCTTGGTATTCATTCTCCTCAATCTCATTATTGTTGGTGTGAAAGACCTTATCTTTACTTGGCACAATGAGGTCAAGTTTCTTCCATGATTCACTTGGAGATTTTGTAATCTCAACTTCAACAACATGCTCTTGGTGATCCATCTACGACATATGATCTTTTCCTTCACTTCTTTCAACAAAATTCACTTTCTCGTGCACATGGTTATTGTTACTTCTACACTCGGAAGTGTAATGACCAAAATCATAACATTTGTAACATAACACGTGAGATTTGTCATACCTTTGCGTTCCACCTTCCCTTGGTGAGTGGGAACTTTGGCCCATCTCTTCTTGATAAGATGGATTGTAATATCCTTCTGCTTTTCTTCCTCCTTTTTGATTTCCTCCATGTTCACGTCCTCCTCGCCATTCCTCATTGATATAGTTTCTTCTCCAACTCAGGTTGCTTTGTAGCACCATGGAATCTTCTTTTCTCCTTTTCATTCTTTCCTCATGAGCTTGTAGCGAGCCCATAAGTTCATCAATGGACAACTTGCTAACATCTCTACTTTCTTCAATGGCTACAACAACATGCTCAAAATCACGATGTAAAGAGCGCAATATTTTATCAACAATATAAGTATCACTTACACTTTCATCTCCATATCTCTTCATTTTGTTAGAAATAGCCAAAACTCTAGAGAAATAATTTGAAATTGTTTCTGAATCATTCATTTGGAGAGATTCAAACTCATCTCTAAGGATTTGGAATTGTACCTTCTTGAATCTCTCACCACCCTTTTGAGAGATTTAGAGAATCTCACAAGCTCTCTTGAAGGTGGTTGCAAAAATAATCTTCTCAAGCATGTTGTCATCTACGAAAGAATGGATGAGGGAAAGACCTTTTTTTATCTTTCTTACGTACCTCTTCTAATTCCTCTTTTTGACTTGGACTCAAGTGTCCTTCAAGCTCTTCGTACCCATTCTCCACAACATCCCTAGCACCTAGGATAGCCTTCATGCGCAATGCCCATGTGTAATAGTTGTCCTTGGTGAGGAGAGGACATTGGACATAAAAGAACCCATTCTCCATCATTCTATTGACTTGGCTCTGATACCACTTTGTTGAATTTAGGAAGAGAGTATAGGCTAATTGGTGGAAGAGGGTAGTGATGAAAACTATAGAGATAGAAAGTAGAACAATATATTTAATTGATACAAATTGGCGGAGGACAACAACTAGATACACTCTAGTACATTACATAGAAGACTTAATAGAAGCCTTCATTGGAGGGACTTACTAGGACACTTGGACTTAATTAGACACTTGGATACTTAATAGAAGACTCACTTGAAGACCTACTTGGAGAGACTTACACAATGGTAGAGTCTAACTCTCTATTTATAGGGAGTGTAGGAGGATTCTAGATTACATCATCTCGTAATCTCTCCACCTAGAAATATCCAATAGATATTTTGTAGGACAATTCTAGATATACAAATTACACCACTGTTCTAGACACTTCTATTATTTTACTAGCTAATTGGACTAGACTCACTAACTAACTAATACAATAAATGGTGTACAATGAATAACTAGTATGATTATTTTGTCATTCAAATTTATTTAGGCTAAATTAAGTTTAGCCACCAACAAGACTACAACATTATCATCATTATATCATCGAGAAGATTGCGCTTTTAAGAATTCATTATGATCTCTACCATATCATATATCTCATTTGTGAGTCTTGCGCTTTAAATCGGACATAATATCACAACACGAGTCCAGTGCTTAACAGCAAACATACAATATCAACATAGAGTGTTATCTATGCTCCGGGTATTGCATGTACCTTAAGTAATATTCATTAAGCTATACATATATTATGTACTCGTTAAATGGTCTATGTATGTGTTGACTTTGTTTGGCCAATACTATATAGTCAACAGTTTTCCTTATAATAAAGGGTAAAAGACATTTTCCACCTTCCGAGTATGGAGAAAAAACATTTTGCCCCTGATTTACGGAAAAATACATTTTTCACCCCTGTTAACGAATGGAGGGTGGACAGATACTACCCTTTTGTTACAATCCGTTAGTAGAGGGGTGCAAACTGACTTCTTGTGACCATTTTACCATTACTGATTGTGGAAAAATACCATATTTTTTTGTTTTTATTACTGAATTCATCATTTTCTTGATTGAAAGTTTGTAATGCAAGTATAAAACATGATCTAATACTCTAGAGGGGGGGGGGTTGAATAGAGTATGGAAGTTTTTGCTGTAACACTAGCTCTTTGAAACTTTAAGCCAATGTATAAAAGAAATATCAAAGCTTTGGAACTGGTTTGTAAAGCTTGAGATAAAACTAAAATTGTCTGAGGCTTCAAAGCTTTGAGATAGGAAATCCTCCCAAGCTTTGGAGCTCACATCTTAAACCTGATTTGTAATACGAATGAAAAGTAGTAAAGTAAAGTAAAGATAGAGAACACAGGTATTTTTATAGAGTTCAGTCATAATTGGACCTAGTCTCTGCCTGAGGGATCTGATCCCTCCAGGATTTAAACACCCTTCTTATTAATCACCCATATTTAGCCCTAGATCTCAAGCCTAAGTGAACTACCTTACACTTATACAACTTGTGGTTCCCAACCTATCTAGTTACAGCTACAACCTATTGAAACAATAAGAACGTCTTTGTTGTTCACTTGAACAAATAAACATCTAAGTTTGTGAGGTTTAAGAATTCAGAATGAATAAACCAATGTAAGTACAGTTTGAAGAACAGAGAAAAGATAAGAAAATGAAGCTTGGAAGTGTTCTTCAGATTTGATGAATGATGTTATCCTCTTGCAGTGTTGAATGACTTGAATGATTGAAGAGTTGTTTGTATGATCTCCCACGATTGTAAATCACTCTTCTTTTCTAGTAATAAGAATTCTCTCCGTCTCTTTTTTGTTTGGAATTCAAACTGAAGTATATAACAACTTCCTGCAAAAGAATGAGAGATTTTAGGAACTAAATTCCTACAAATCCTTACCCCCTGAGATGCTTCTTTCAATAGCTATGTTTGGATAGCTATTAGAGTTTGTTTATGGAGGTTTGAACGACTAACAACTCTGCAAAAACTCAGCAACAAAGATCAAACAAAATCCAAAAGATATATCACATAATTACTGACTGTTTGACATACAAGTTTATGCTATAAACTGAACCAAGTATCAACTTAATAAAATAGATTCCAGGTCAGCAAATTATGATAAGAAATAATAGGTTAATGATTAAGACTTATAACAAGGCAATAGTCAATCACTTAAACATATACAACAACCTGCAAGAAGAATCAGTTAGACATAATAAGAACTGTCAACAGCTCAAGGGCAGATCTCAAGGCCTTGGAGCTCTTTGACATTCTTCCCAGTTTTGAACTTATAACTTCTGATTCTTGATGCAACCAAGCTGGAAAACTTCTGAATGTTAGAAACACATTAAGATACACTAAGAATATAAGAATTTAAACACTATCTAGTTCAATGCCCAGCCTGCAACACATAAAACAGTAAAGCACAGTTCATCAGATATGAACACAAAGCAGTCTCAAAGTTTTGGAGCTTTTGTTAGCTAGTTCAGCAGTTTGAGCTTAACAATGAATCCTGCAACCTGTAAGACTTATACAATCTAATCTTAGACTCAATAATATTTTAAAGAGACAATATTGAATGAATATTCAAGCCTGCAATCACGGAAACTATTAGAAACAATATAATTACCATAAGCACTACAGTATCTCAAAGCTTTGAACCTTTGAGACTTAATGTCTCTGACCTTGTGGCTTTCATCATCAAGGATAAAAGTCCCCCTGAATTTATAAACTCATTCAGACTTATGAGTCTGAACTATCATCTATGTTCTTGGTGTTCTTGAGCACCACCTCCATTACCACCACAGCGGCGCCGCCGCCGCCGCAACTAACACAACTCAGAAAACAAGAACAACAACAACAACAACAATTTGATATTACACACAGCACCACCACCTCTGTTTCTGCCGACCACCACCACTCCGTCCATCTTTCCGGCGAAGACACATCCTCAAATGACTAAACAACCAAACAACCAAAAAAGAGACTATTATAGCCAAAATACAAGGCTGTAACAGCTAGAAAATGAGATTTGCAATCAATTCCAGCCAACACCACATGACCACCCAACTCTGTTTCAATTTCAACTCGATCGCCAATCCCCCCTTCAATCTCCAGTGTTGAATTCAACCATATCACATCTTTTTGAAACCAAATATAGAAGATCTGAACCTTCAACCAGATCAATCAAGAAGCAAAGCTTATGCATCATATTCTTCACCAGCTTCTTCACCGCACAACAAAACCCATGAATTGCTTCTTTTTTGTAATAGGTTAGCATATAATCTTGTCCCTTTTTCAGCATTTTATATATTCCCCAGTGGATTATAGCATCAGATTTAATCAATAGAACAAAGAAAGGAAGAGGAGGAGGAAGAAGAAGAAGAACGCACCCTGCTTTTTTTGGGTCTAGAATTCATCAATTCACCCGTCAATTTCACTCACAACCACCATCACCACACTTCCTCTATTTGCCGAAGCCAAAAGAACCCATCGCTGTCTTTACTTCACCGACCACCACCATTTCGTCCTCTACTCCGGCGAAACCCACAGATCCAACCACCCCCATCACTGTCGCTCTTGCCGACGACCCAGAAGGGTCTAGAAGCTAGCTGCAACAGCAGCGATTTAGATCATGAGAAGTCGGTCCCTACTCTAGAAGGACCCAATGCAGAACCGATGGACCCATCTCCTTCCTCGTGCCTCGCCGTACGTCTACACCCATAGCTACCTCCATCTCTGGCTCCTGGTGGTCCAACGAGGAGAGAGAGAGAGGGATGGAGGTGAGTGAGAGGAGTTGAAGAACTGGAGAATAAGAGAGGCGGAAGAGAGAGAGAGAGAAGAGAGAGATAAGGTTGTTAGGGTTGGGAAGTGGGGTGGGAATGACCTTTTATAGTGGGGTAATTTCGTCAAATTTTAGGTTACGTCTTCTTACAATTCCTTTAGTGTGCCGTTAGTACTTAACTCTTACATGGGTGCAAAATGTACTTTTCCATAAATCAGGGGGCAACGTGTTTTTTTCCATAGTCGGAGGGTGGAAAATGTCCTTTACCCTATGATAAATCATATTTAAGTATTTTCTTATCATGGGTTCATATAATAATCGCAAATTAAGGTATCTTTTGCTTTTTATGGGGCTATTGTCTCTTTCAATGCATTTATTTTTTTATCAACATTTTTATGGTCCACTATTGATGATGTCCTTGTGAATAACCTAAAGATTTTTTTAGAATCTTGCGATTTTAATTTGGGAAGAATTAATATAACCATACCTCAACAAAATTTGGATGCTTAGATTTCATATTCCTCTTCTAGATGATCAAGTGTTTCAACAAGCAACCCTTCATGCCTAAAAAGTATACCAAATAATAATAGTCATTAATCAAGAAGCCATAAATCTTGTTGAGATTTTAACATTGAATTAGTGTTGTGAAACGGTAATTGAGAGAGACAAGAAATAAAGAGAGAGAGACAAGGTGTAGGGAGAATAGTGATGAGAGATCTCTTATTCTCCAACCATAAGCCTCCTTATATAGGCATTAGGGTGGGCTAATGGAATAATAACAATGTACTATGGGCTCACAACATGTGGTGGATATTCACCAATAAACTAGCCCAATATTACATAGCACTCCCCTTTGAATATTCACCATAAGGATCCCTCGTTAAAACCTTGTCAAGAAAAATCCAGAGGGAAAAAATCTCTGACGAAGAAAAAAGAGTACATCGGTGCTTGAAAACTTGTATCTTCTGCCTCGTTAAAACCTTACGAAGTAAACCCCAGTGGGACAAAAACTTGGCTAAGTAAAAAGAGTACATACCTAAATAAACATTTTCCTTGTCATAATGAATCTTCTAGATTCTTTGCTGACTTTCATTGATGATGACATTCTTCAGGAATTCACATTTGGCTGCGTGCCTCATTAAAAACCTTGCTAGGAAAAACCCAGTGAGATAAAAACCTCAGCAAAGTAAAAGAGTACAGCGCCTCATAGTTTCAGGGTTGAACCTTGAAAACTCCCCCTCTTCATAGCATTAATTAATTTATCTCCATTCCCTTTCTTCAATGCTTTCTTTGAAGTATACCATCACAAGTCATTCGAGCTTAGGACCTGTAATATAAATTCACGGTGAAAACAAAATATAGACATACAACACATGAAAATATATGATGCAATACTACATGACCATGTGGATATTGTAAGCAAAACTATTTATCAATAGTCATCATGTCATGTGATTATATGTAATGTCAGGTGATATGTGACAAAATGCAAATGCACCTAGACTAATCGCGAGTGTACACTTTCGGTTGCTTCAGGCAACTAGATATCTTTTATGGGTATGGACCTCCATAATTTTCACATAAAGTGATTTATACGATCGTACTGTAACTAGTTACTTTTATATTCGTAGTCTTCTAGACTAAACAAAATATCACAGTCACTCTTAACAAAGAGAGGATTTGTGGGTTATAACTATAATTATATCCATGAGAAATATTGATGTCATCTAGGCATCACTTGCACTACCGCATATTTCTCTTTCAATTGTCTCGCGCATTCAACCATTAGGGTGCGGAAATTTGAATATATTGTTCTATATGAACATGGATGCTATGGGCATCTAAAGTACTTCAAGGTACTTCACAAATATGTTCCATGCATTAACTGCAGAGCTCGTGTATATTAACACACACTGATTGATGGACATTGATGCTTCAAGCATCACAAGTACTCTTGGTAGTTATGATTATACTCCATACATTGATAAATCAACAGAGTTTGTATCCTCTTGTCCATTTATTTGTTGACTTTTTTCATGGTCAAATATTTTAAGTCAAATTCATCCACTTCAGGTGGTAAATGGAAATCATATATGATTTTAAGCGCTTTTTCATTTAAAGTATCATCAACCATAAGATCGTGAGATTAATCTCAAATTAGGTACCTTAGACTCTTCAAGAGATTCATGCCTCTTCAAGGGCTACTTGTTTTTCAACGTTGGTTTTGATCATTATCCTTTCTTTTCTCATAAATCAAGAGAATTTGTCATATCTTGTGTTCTCAATTTCGGACTTTAAATTGCACAAGATTTTGATGCTATCTAAATCTTCTTCTGGAAGATCATAATATTTGAACAAGCAATCCTTACATGCTATTAGCATGCTTTCAAACCAAATACTCAATAGTCAATTAGACTTTAGTCTATAATGGAACTTCTAACTTTACACCAGTATAGCTGGATGTAAAAGAGATAAAAATAAAGTTCACGTCATGCAATATGGTCTATCTCCCCCTCATGACGTGAAACTTATGACCGTAAATACTTCAAAATTTATGTTGTTGGCATAAAAAAATCCAAACAAGCACTAAAGCCATGTTATAATTATCTCTCTATGAGATATGATATGTCACAGTTTTAATTTTTATATTCTCATAAACTCTAGTCACTACTACAATGAGACGAGTTATTATTCATTGAGAAATATGTTATGCCTCGAACTTCCTTCAAGGAAATCTAATGAGCTAATTTGGCCGTTCTCTCAGGGGAACACAATAGGTAGAAATAATCCAAAAATATATATATATAATCCTGCTGGGATTAGTATCAATCGATAAATCTCTCAAAATTAGATCATTAAATCCTCCATCAAGCATAAATGCTTCTATGAATATTTAGGATAACATGCTAAAATTCTCAAAAGAATCGCCATAGATGGAGGATAGCAAGTTTTATACTCTTTGGGAGGCTTCATACAATATTTAGATATTTCGGAATGTATGATTGATAACATCCAAACCACTGCAGGGGTTGATTGATATAGCTCAATCTCTTTTAGATATTTTCAATCACTATTTCTATCCATAACCATAACTTAGTCCACTATCTTGTAGACTATTTGGACCACAAAAAAAATAACATTCACTTCTGGGAATGTGGGTCGATTTTGGTTGGACATTTTGAGAGACTACACGTGATTAACTTATCATAATATAACAATAAAATCACTTGAGGGGCTTGATTATAATTTTAAATATTTTCTTCCCCATTGATACAAAAGCACAACGCATCAACTAGACGTTGGTTTGACGATGTAATCATCAAGCCATATACGTCCCCTCATAAAGATATCTTCGTAGAGAATGCCCTTTTTCTCCAAATGATTTAAAATTTGATTCATGGAGTCATAGATCTAAAGCTGTTAAGGAGCTAGAAGCTTCTCAAATAAATAAAGCTCTAGAATGCAACAAAATTCATAGGGGATGCTCTTTTTGCAACTACTGGTGCATTTCTTTTCTTCCCCTGTTTTACGCGGTCTTTCTCTTCCGGAGAAATAATAGAGATGCACTTAAATATATGGAAATGGACGTGCATATCATTGCAACTAAGTCCATGACTGCAATGATTATTCTGACAGAATGTGTCACTATTTCTTTTAGAAAAATGTTGTAGAGCAGGCATTTTTGCTTATGGAAATGCTCTACAGTCCACTTCTCAACACGGGACCAACTTATCAAATATTGATGATTAATCTTTCGCATTGCTCCAAAGAAGTTTAAATTTGATATAACAATCTATCTTTGAGATATAATAATATGCTATAACGCTTGGGCATAACATGTATTTCACAACTTCTGGCATGAAATACCGCATATCTCAATATCAACTGCTTTAAGATTTTAGCATTCAATGATTGTATACTCATATCATGGAGATTCCACAATAAAAAATTCTCTTTAGAGAAGATGACTCATATGTGCGATGATCGAGACAACAAGCTCATATTTATCAATTCATAATTACTTGAGCCTTTCATATGTGTGGCTTATGGCAACAACATGATTTGTACTTCTGGTATGATTCTGGCTTTTTGTAGCAGTGTTTATTTTCTGAATTGAACTTCAGGTTCAATGAATCTAAGAAAACGATCTTTCAAACCTATTAAAAATTTATGACTTCGGGTCATAAACACCTTGTGACTGCATGATATGAGTCATAAAATGTGTCCAGCAAATATTACTTTGGACTGAGAACTTCTTCCGGAGGTTCTTTCTACAAAATAAAGATTTTCTTCCCGAATTTAATCTCTTTTAAAGATGTTCACATTCACAACCATGACCGCCTCTATACTCACCTAAATTTCGACCGGATATAACAAAGTGATTCGCTTCTAGGAATGCACTGCCATTCACTTATGGGAATGAGGTCGAATTAATCGGTCATGAACAGGCAATACTTTAAATCAAATATTAATATTTGATAATATTTCATAACTTCAAGTTATTGACAGTTGTAACTTTCTTTCACAACTTCTGGTATGAAATATTTCTTTTACACCCTCTAGCAATATCAATTGCTTTTAAACATGCCATTGTATATTATACAAGTCTCTTCATGAGCTCTTTGTTTTCTTCCTTTACGATAACAACAATAATAGGAGAATAAGAATAAAACTACAAAAAAAACATAAATTAACACAAAAAATAGGCAATCAAAACTTCAGGTTCGATGAGTGTAGATTTTCTCTTCGAGGAGATCTTTTGACATAACTTTATAACATCATGTTATAAGTATCTTCATATTTTTCATAACTTTTACACGCATGCAAATAGCGTATGTCCAGTAAATCATCATGGACTAAGAACATATTCTGGATGCTCTTAAGGAGATTGATCAATTATTACATTTATAGATATCTCTTCAGGAGAGGTGCATAACTGCAGGTTATGATCATCATGTAATTCGGAACTCCAAGTACGATACAAACTTATGTCCCTTATGTCCAATATAAACAATGGACTTAAAATATCTTATGGAGATTTTACTTTGATCAATAGTCAATAAAGATCGAGAGTGTAGCAAAAAAAAATTTACGTAAACGTAAAGTAAAACAAAAAGAACGGAACACGACCTCTTGGATCATTCTTGAATTGTATCAATCTCTGCAGGGGATCACTATTTATAATATTTCATAACTTCAGGTTATGAAATTCATAACTACGGGTTATGATTGATGTAATGTAATTAGTTACTCCAAGAACAAATTACATGGCTAGACATATGTGTCAATAGCCACTACGAAACCTCTTCTGGAGTTTCGTTTTTGATCCATAGTAAGTATATTTTAAATTTTGGAATGCGGAAAATTAAAGTGCATAAAAATAAAATAAATTAAAGAACGCATAACGCTACCTCTTCAGGAGGTTTGATAATAATAAGCGTTTTTAGGCGTTTTATATATCTCTTCTGAAGATTTACCATGACTTCAGGTCATAAAAAAATTGTTGTAACTTCAGGTTACAATCAAACCATTATGTAGTTCACACCTTCAGGTGTGAAAGCAATATATTGTAAGCGTATGAAAAGCTTAGACTGATAGAGGTCATGGGTTATGAAAACCCAATATCTCTTCTGGAGATATATAAAATAATATAGCTTCATGCATTCAGTCCACAAAACATGTCGTAACTTCAGGTTACTATCAAATAATTATGTAGTGCACAACTTCATGTGTGGACTATGAACCTCTTCTGGAGGTTTTATATTTCCTCATAATAGATTGAATACTACACAAAAAATAGCAAAGTGAGCATAAAAAGATAATAAAACATAGAACAACTTGTTCTAGTGCTATTTTGATCTGGAGTTCGCACGTCCAAAATCACAAATATTATTCTAGAATTACAATATTTATCACAGTTTATAAGTTTTGACCCGTAACAATAAACAAATACAGAGAAAAAAAATCAATTAATATGAGGTCTACAGAGTAACAGTGATATATGGGTACTAAAACATACCAACAAGTCATATGTGTTGGCTAGCTAGCCACAATACCCTATTTGCTAGACTCACAATCGCACAAACCAAAGCATGAAAAAGTAATACAAAATCTAGTATGTATTGATACACAAGGAATCAGATTAATGGCTAGTAAATAACATTGTAGCCAAACAACACACTATTTATGGTCCACTGCCACCTTATTGCTCCTCAAGCAAGTAGCAAATTGTAAAAGTCACAACCATCACAAAGCTATAGCTCTCTGCTAGAGATTGAAAAAGCTACTTTTACTATTGAGGCCAAAGTTTTCTATAATTTTGTTATTCGTAGATATGACCAATAAACGGAAGCAAATAAAAAAATATATATATACATATAAAACAAACTAGGGTTTTGTTTAGGATGCCAGAAAAAGATGACAATATATTGAGATCTAGGTCTATACACTACTTCATGAAGCTATGAAGGTAAGAACAAGAATAAAAAAACAAGAATTTTAGAGAGTCATTCGCCCATGGAAAGATGATATAGGGACGAAAGGGAAACACCACTGTTAATTCATAGCCTTTCAGCTTATCAAATATTCAACCAAAGTCAACGATGAACAATGAAACAAAAAATTCCATCCCTTATGCTTTCTGATCTAGGTTGAAATCTATGTGAAATAAAATAATGAGTACCTCAGTCCAGCAATGAATGGATGTTGATGGACCTCGAACATAAGCCGCTAGCTATGACTTTGAGCCATAGTGGGCACTGTAAATGTCATGAAGATTTCACCTTTCAACATTGGCTTAAGAGCGTTATCGTGCTGATAACGTGTTGTGAAACGATAATTGAGAGAAACAAGAAATAAAAAGAGAGACAAGATGTAGGGAAAATAGTGATGAGAGATCTCTTATTCTCCAACTATAAGCCTCTTTATATAGGCATTAGGGTGGGCTAATGGACTAATAACAATGTACAATGGGCTTACAACATGTGGTGGATATTCACCAATAAACTAGCCCAATATTACATAACAATTAGTACTTACTCGAAAGATATCATGAAATTATAGTGCGCGTCATGAAATATGGTGTATCCTCTCCCTCCTGACACACACATTACGATCATGATTATACATATACTTCGTTTATGCTTCTGGCATAACTTTGTCTCATATTCACTTATGCAAAAATTACAAATATACCCGCACCAAAGCAAAAAAAATGACAATAAGCAATCTCTTGGATTCCGTAGTTCCTTAATCAAAGTTTCATTATTAAACTCAAAAAGATAAGTAAATGTAATTATTTTTCTTCAAAATTGATAGTGTTCAATCTAATTTCTCTATAATTTCTATCGAATCTTATGTTTGATTAAATGGACTAGTCACTTCCAGTAACATGAAGAGTAAAAATCCTTAAATTTAATGAAGTAAAAACTTCTTCAAAAGACTTGATATAAGATTAACTCCCTTTTAAATATTGGATTGATAGCATCCAAAATATTTCAGGCGTTAGCCCATAAGTTGCAACAACTACGTGTATGATCGTGATCGCATCCAAAATCATGTGAATTGACCATATATAATGATGTGATTCGCTCCAAGAAATGCACTACCATTCACTTTTGTGGCATTACCAATGAATATTCACTAAGAATTTGAATCAAAAGACTATGCTCGATCACATGTTGTAATTTGAGGTCATCGATAATGAAAATTGTGTTTCATAACTTTTGGTCACACTACTTAGTGTTTACCAACTACACATACGAATCTCTAATGTAGATATTTAAGTTACAATTTGAACATAAAAAAGATTAAAGAATAATGTACATGCGTAAAATAAATCATATGCTAAGAAAGTCAAGAAATCAAAACTTCAGTTCAATGATTGTAGATTCTTTCTTCAAGAAGATCTTTTTATAATATTTACAATGCCTGATTATCGTAATTTTCATATCTTTTAGAACTTCTAGTATGAAAATGACTTTATAGGCATATAACATGCTTATGTTCAACGGAAATTCATGGACTCAGAACATCTCCGATTGTTCCACTTTGATTAAAATACGTAAAGAAATAAATCAATAAGAATAAAAGCTAATGCTTATATACTCAAATAAATACGTAGAATAATCGTCATCATCACAAGGGTGGTTCATTATTCATGATTTGGTAATTTCTTCAGGAGATCAGTGGTAGAACCTTTGAAGGCCTCGCATGAGGTCCGGGGTTCGAACCCGGGTATATGATGTAATTCTAAAAAAAAGACAAAAATTAGTAACTTAGATTGTACATTATGTGAGCGGATTCGCCTGGCATGCACATTATTTAACCAAATACATACAAATGTATACTTTTGCAATAGTAGTATTAGAAAGCAATAAACAATATTTTTTCTTTCTTTCAGTTGGGATAGCAAAAATAATCATATTTTTATTGGGAAATATAATTCTTTTTTAACTCAACGAGGCTTGTAGGCCCGCTACATCATCTGCAATTGCAGTCAAATCTCAGTTTGGGCAACAACTGGCCCAGAGGTCCAAATAAGCTAATACTAGAGCGTATTTCACAAATAAATGTGCCACTCTATTTGGACACATGTACTTCACATTATCCTTCCCCACCTTCCACTTCTTATCCATATCTCCTTCTCTTCAAACTCACTTTTCAAAACAACCCACTTCATTGGTTTGCTCTCACTCCACACCCTGAACTCTCTCTCCGTCACCGTCAAATCGGTCTCCACCTCTCCATTGTCTATAGTCATATCTTCTGCGACATCAGACCCTCTTTTAGAGCTCGAGCCTCCGCTTCCATGGAAGAGGCACCAAATGGAATGGGGATGCTTTTTCCAGCTAAAAAAATGTCATTCTCGTCATGGATGACTAACCGCTTCTCTGCATTCTTGCTTCATGGGCACCACACACCGTCACAATTAACTTTGAGGCTTCCATTTGCTGGTTCATGCCATTTAACCATGGTTTCCTGCTCTGGAGTTGGCGATTTTGAACCTTCCACGGCCAGCCTATATGAAGATAAGCATTTATGTACAACAAACTTTACTTCCTCTATAGATCTGCATATCCCCATATGGATTGGTTGGTTTCTTTCACTCCACATGTCCGAAATAGTTGTGATGAATGTCTCGATGACTGAGTTTGTGCCCTTTCCAATTCTGCCTTCACACCATGTCTTGAATGACCCATTTCTCGTTTGTAGGAACTCCTCGCCGAAGGTTTCTACCCAGATTCAAACTGTGAATTCAAACACCATGAATACATGTTCCTATGTATCTACACATTTCTGAAATTAATGACAGAAAATTGTTGTATCTATTCCTATTCTTTGCAAAATATTAGCCACTGGTAAACTTCTGTTCATATCTCTCGAGATCGTAAAAACACATTTATTAGGTACTTTAAAATTCCATACCTTACTCATTGGGTTCTATTTTTTATTAGATTGGTCCGATGACGATTATTCATGTTGCTGAATCTCTCGTTTTTCCTATAAAAACTACTGGAGTTGAAAGCTAGTGGAGACGAACTACCCGCCAGTTTCCGGGTGGTGTAGGACAATCTGACATGCTTGATCCTGATCACGTATAAATATTCTTTCATTCTCCTTAATATCTTCATCCCAAAAAAAATCTTTTAGCCTACCTGTATTATTCTTCTGAGTTCACGGTCAATAAAATCTACTATATAGAAAGTACCTTGTTGAAACTTTGGTGTGATCACTTTGAATGATTTTGGTCGAAGTAGCCAAGTATCATCAAAAATGTTAGTAGCTTGACCAGTTCCGATCTGTCAACATATCCCCTTCTCTATTTACTTTTTACGTGCAATAATACTTCTCCAGACATGTGATGCGCTGCTATCTACTATTGGTTGTAACGGACCAGTATGGTTAAAGTATTTTGCCTTCATTGCTTTCGCAAGTAGACTGCCTGGATTTTTTAGCAACCTCCAGAGCTGTTTTGCAACTATGGCTATATTAAAATTATGTAAATCACGAAAGTTTAAAGATTCTGCATGTTTTGTTTGATATATCATTTTCCATGACATCCAAAATATACGATTCTTGTCTTTATTGTTTCCCCACAAAAAAATTTATAAATTAATGATTTCATTTTTTTCGATAAAGCTGTATATGCCAATAGAAAACAACTCATCACATATGTTGGAACTTGGAACTTCCCGTGCGACTGCCTTTATAAGCACTTCTTTACATGCAAAATATAGACTTCTTTCCTTCAAGCCTTTAAGTCGTGTCACCACTTTATGTAACAAGTCCTGAAAAGTACTCAATTTGATTTTCCCATCGTTGTTGGCAAACCCAAGTAACAATCGCGTGGTGGTATCAGTTGCACTCTTTATTGCTCAGTTCCGCCTTGACTGCATCCGGTACATTGGAAGAAAAGACTACAACTGAATTTTCCATATTAATCGAACCCCACTCCTTGAGGAGGAATATGTAATGCCGCCGAGAGCACACACGGGAGAGCCATTTCCTTTTCTTTTATTTCTGTTCTCATTGAATGCAAAAATCTCAACGGAGGTTAGGTTGTTGTCAATAATTAGCCTGCCACAAGGTTGTGTAGAACCTATTAAAGTATGTTCACTATAGTTTTTGAAACCAACTGATAAGTAACTGTACATAAACTTATAGGTCTGTAGTCACCTGGACAGGTCTCCGAGCTTTTTTGACCTTTGGGATTAGTGCTAACAAAGTATGGTTGTACTCTTTGGTGCTTTGCTGTCCATTCATAATCCTCGATACTTGATTTCCCACTGTGTCTCCCACTGTTGGACAGAACTTCTGGTAGAATATCGAAGGTAAGCCATCGATACCTGGTGCCTTTAGAGGAGCCATTTGCCGGATAATGTCCTCCACCTCCCCGATTTTGAAGGGTATGTCGAGTCCCCTTTTTTTGCCTTCGCCAGCCTCTTATCAATTATCCCCAGCATTTTATCCATCAACTCTTGGGTTGGAGTTGATGATGTGTAAATCAAATTGAAGTGTTTTTCCAAGATTTGGACAATCAGAACATCTCACGTCTTCCAATCCCTCGTTTCATCCTCCAAACCCTGAATGCCACTTTTGTCTCTTCTTACTGCTGCATTTTGGTGAAATAAACTAGTGTTTCTATCACCCTTCTATAGTCGTTGGATCCCCAATTTTTGGCGCCACGTATCCTCTTCCCGGTATAGCAACTCATTGATCTCGTCTTTAATATATATGTTGTGTTTGAACATCTCTTTGTTATGGATCCTCTGTCACATTCTGCTAATTGGTTGTTCAAACTTCTCAATCTTCACTTCACATTTTTGAAATTTTTCTTATCCCAATTCTTCATCCTGATTGTCATTTTCCGGATTTTCTCTTTCAAATTTCCTCCTTCACGTTAATCCTATTTCAAACCTTTCATGCTAAAACCACATTTTCTTTGAAGTGGGATCTTCTTGTCCATTTTTCTGGCCTTGATGTTTTTGGTGATAAAAGCACATAAATTGGTGAGTGGCCCGATGTAGAGGCTACCTCGTGGTTCACCTTTGCATTGCTAAATCTTGATCTCCACGGCAGGTTTGTGAAAACTCTATCAATCTCATCCCCTTGGTTATTATTTCATGTGAACAAATTCCCAAAAAACCCCAAAATAGACAATTCACATCTCATCAAGCCTTGATGAAACACCTCTATTTGGGAGAAGTACACTCTCTTACCTCCATCTTTCTCTGAATTTGAGATAACCTCATTAAAATCTCTCACCACTAGCCACGGGCAGTCACTGCTTGGCTTCAAACTCGTTAATAATTTCCAAGAGTTATATCTCTCTCCTCTTCTATGATCCCTATAGAAAACGCCGAGCTTCCATGGTTCTCCTATACTATCTATTTGCATCTAGCCGTAAATGTGAAAATGTGAGTACGACATAATTTTTACCTCTGTTGCATCATCCCAAAGAAGCATTAGACCACTGTAGCGACCTCTACTTTCCACCACCAGACCATTCTAGAATCTCACTCGTTTCTTTATATGCTGCATCTCACTGTGAAACAATTTGGTCTCCATCAAGAAGACAAAACTGGGCTTCTTGTCCTTCACAATCTTGCAAAGGGATATAACATTGAGGTGGTTTCCAAGCCCTCCTACGTTCCAACTTAGGATACTCATTGCTCTCAGCGGGGTTATCCCACAGTCGCCGCCGTTGCGTTTTGTGGAGTTTTAGAGGCGCTCCCCTCCTTTTGGCTTTTGCTACCCAGCATACCCAACATTTTCCTTTCCATCTCTATGTACTCCAACTTTTTTATTCTCACGTTCAACATGATTTTGTTTATCTTGAGGTGGACTAAGCTCTGGTCCTTCCTTCCTTTTTGATGGGGAGGAATAAACTGAATTTGTAGCTTGAGCCTTGTGTTTGAGACTTTCTTTCTCAATATTCAATGCTATCGTGGGGAGATTTGACGGTTTTATTAGACTCCTCTCCAAAGCAACAATTTGTCAGCCACACTGTTCCTTGGATCCTTTGGGGTTTCACTTGGTTCTCTATTTTAGTTTCAAAGAGCGGGTTGGTATGTATTCTCAGAGCTACATTATCCTCAATTGCATCTACTAGTGGCGCCTCTTGAACAAGGGACCCCAATTTTTCGATCTTGTTTGTATTAGTGTTCTTGTTCCCCGACTCCTCTAATTACATGTCCTTTTCTTCAATGGTTTTGCTTGTCTCACGTTCATGTTTGTCTTTTTCTGCCCTTTGCCCATCTCTTGTCACTGTAATCTCTTCCCCTTTTTTATTCTTTTGTTGTTTCGTTTGTTTTCTTGGTTGATTGTGGAGCAGCCATCCATCATATCTCTCCTCCTTTTTCATGCCTTCTTCCAGTAGGCAGCAGTCGGAGTTGTAAGTGATCATCCCACACCACTAACATACATCGCAAATTCGTTCGTGCTTATAATAGATCCAGATTTGTTCTTGGAAAACCTCAATCGTTACACCTCTTCTTAACACCTTACTCAGTGAGATCCTTACTCTAGCTTTAAGGTAGTTGGTTCTCTCTTCTTTCTCTGCCCGTGGATCTATCTCTAGTACTTCTGCCATGGAGCCCGCCATCCTTTCCGCATCCTCACATATCATGTAGAAAGGTAGATTCTTGATTTGCACCCGAACCTCTACAGATTCCAAACTAGTGACATCAATCGGGGTCACCGAATTTCCATTCTTTGAGCATCGGAATTCTTCCATCGAAGATCCAAGGACCTCCACCCAATATTTTGATTCTATATTCTGAAATCTAAAGACGTAGGTATTTTGCTTACCTCGTAGATCTTTATTTTACTCCGTTTCTGCCAATCCTTTTTTGAATAAGCCCTTCGTGACTTTAGGATTCACAACATCGGTCGCTAAGAACCTCCCAACCAAGCTTTTTTCAAACTCATGTTCGATCTCGGATACGGAAGTCTCCTCATACGGGATGATCTCCATTTCCTCTTTCGTGAGTGGATCATCCTCTTCCTCTGCCGCCATCTCGCTGTTCTGTTCAGCCTTCTTATTCGGTGGTTCGCTTTCTGGCGCCTCCATCAATGCTCTATTTTTTTAGGGTTCTCCCTTTTCTCAAGTAGAGCAGAGAGTTAATTCACACATATATTGATCTTCTATTGTGCATTAAAACTAATCATATTTCGCACAACGCGCTCACTGGATTAACTCCATTATATTTAACACCAAGGTATGTATAACAAACCGTGTGTAAAGTATAATAAATACAAATTCGTTTAACGTGATGCGATATTTTAAAAAAAATTATGTTCGATTGCATCCTATTGCATAAAGAAATGCTAAACTGTAACGTTGATTTTGTTTATCAGCCCACCACCTCGGTGGATTTCTGGATTTTTCCTTTCATATAAGATTTGCAAAGAAGAAAACAAAAAAGAATCACATGTCTCGCTGAATTCAGTTCACATTTTCTTCATTTGACAAGTGTATAAAAACAATAGGAGAGGAGGAGGAGGAAGATACAAGCTTCACTTTACGCTCAAATTTTGTCGAGAATGAAAGGAATGAGGGCAATTGTTGTGATGGTGCTGGTTTTTGTTCTTGGTGGTGGTAGTGTGGTGGTGGTTGAAGGGCAGTTACCAACCAACCCTAATTTCCAATTATGCTACATAGAATGCTTTGCTTTGTGTATCATTGTGCCTCCAAACTCTGCTTTAGCATGTTCACTTCAGTGCCTTCCTCCCTGCATAATTCCCAAATTACCCCTCCCTCCAGTTGCTACCACCACTAGTATTAGTACTAGTCTCCACCACCATATAGACATCAGCAACAACATCCTTAATTTCTGCAAGCTTGGTTGTGCTTCTGCGCTGTGCTCCAACATCAGCACCAAAACGAATCCTGGTAAATCTCTCTCTCTCTCTCTCTCTCTCTCTCTCTCTCTCTCTCTCTCTCTCTCTCTCTCTGTGTGTGTGTGTGTGTGTGACAGTTTATTTGTTTTCAATGGATGTAGGTGGAGAGAAAGTGGAAAGCTGTGTAGGTACTTGCTCAGGAGTTTGCTCCAAGAAGTATGCATCACCTTGAAGAAATTGAAGACCATGTAGATTAGGGCATGGTCGCAAACAGTGTTATATCAACATATAATTTGCTTTAGTTGAAGAATAGAACAAGATTAATGACTGTTTTCGAATTGATTCAAGTTTCTTTTGGCCATCAACTTCTGATAGCATTTGTATGATTGTAAATTAATTAAACATACTTGCAGTTCTTCTATACTAGAGTGGTGCTCTACACCACTGGCAATAACGGATCAAGAATTTTTCCACAGAGGCAAAATTTCATATACATACTATGCCGACGAATAAACATAAGAAATCCTCCTCGACCACATGATCTCCTCTGGACTCTGGAGTCACAAACCGCTGGCCACAAGGTCCAATCATATATTGAGGAGTCCTGTGATCATTGGGGAGCCACATCAACCGAAGTCTAAAACTAAGTGAAGGTGATCATATTCTTTGATCCTCTATTGTCTCTTCTCATAGTATGACCCGTGAAGGCAAATGAGACAACAAAGACACCAAGTATCAGTGTAGTAGACAAGACCACTTGAAACTGTAAATGCTGATTAATATAAAGCCGTCAATGCACACTAAATCACGGTGTCGGCGCAGGCATTTTTGTGCACCTTAGCTAAGGAAGATCTTTCAAGTTTACAAAAACCACGAGAAAAGACGTTTAAGTTTTCATCAATCCAATAACTTCTGCCGTAGTATTGTATTTAGTAGTAACTGAATATACACTCCACACTCTCTCGTGGTCCTAATGTTTCCAAGAGCACCATGTTAGCAACTGTTCCAACAATGAAAAAGTTACCAAAAAGAACAGAACCAGACCAAGTTTTGAATATATCCAAGAACTAGGGCAGGTACAAATCCAAGCAGCCACTGATCACTTCTGAAGAAACCACATAACCTGCAGGCTATTCCTTTTCTCACAGACCACACATATCCAATTTGATCGCATGTTTACAAAGGGGGATTGCGCACATGATATAGAAAAACAACTTTCATAAGCCAAAAGTGACAAGAGAAACAATACACGGGAGGAAAGACGACAATGCAGTAACCAGCGATTTACCCAAGATGATAGATCAACATCCGACAAGTTCAAAGTTTACCGCATAGGGACAACAACAAAATGTTTCATTGACTCACTTGACTCTATCTCTAATACTTTTTATAGACCCGACCCTTACAGATTACCCAATAATACCTACTAGTAATTAAGTCCCTCTTTTAGTTTTACCTCGGAGAAGAAGAAAAGCAGCTTCCAGAACGACTATCATGAAAGAAAAATAGATAGGATTTTTATTATACTTGATCATCTGCTGATGTCTTTGGAGAATTCTCAGGTGTCTTCGCAGCAGCAGAAGTGTTAGTTGCGCCTTTATGCTCTATGACTGCTGCCCGGAACTCTTCAGCAATGGAACCATCCTTGAACTTCAAAGCAAACGTAGAGAACCCTTCTTTCCCTTCTTCACCAGTACTATTCACGCAAGCAAAAGTGATGCCTTTCTTATCCATATTTGCCAGTTTCATGTCTGGGAAGAGACTCGCATTCAGAATCAACCTGTAGTTCCCTCTTGCGCGCATCACAAGCCTGGCTTTTCCTGTAGTTGATACATTTACTTTCAGCTCCCCTTTTCCTCGCTCTTTCCACCCTCCGTCAATATACTCAAACAGCACCGAATCAGACGTAAAAACAACCTTTTCATTCTCTTCTCCAGTCTCAACTGTAACCTCCTTCAAAGCCGGTACTCCAGTTCCCTCAATTCTGGAACCAGTAGAACCACCTGGAGTGGCGAAGATGGAGGAGCTTCCATTGGAAGGAAAACTAAAGCCAGTGGTTTGACCAAATGAAGAACCTGAGATGGTGGTACCTGAACCTAGAGGAGAACCCTCTTTGTTGATCGACCCAAATGAGAAGGTTGAACTGGAAAACCCAGTTCCAGCAACACCAGTGAAGGCATTTTGGCTGCTCGAAAGTTGGAGGAATGAGCCAAAGGATGATGCCCCTACCGCGCTACTTTCTTTGCCATTGTCTTTCTTCTCCACGCTCTCATCCTTGGAAACCTCAACATCCTTCTTACTTTCATCTTCAGTTTTGTCTTCTTTCTCTTCAGCTACCTTATCGGCTGGCTCAGGTTTACTTTCTTCATTACCTGCATCAGACTCAGTGCCTGCCTCGACCTTGTTTTCTGTCTGCTTGTTATCATCTTTGGCCTCCAGACTTTCCTTGACCAAATCACTCTTTTCAGCAACTTGCTCTGGAACTGTTTTACCACTGTCTACTTTTTCTGTAGTTCCAAATGCAGGGACAGTGGTAGCAGGAGGAGGAACCAAGCGAATACTCGCAAAAGGATTAGATGAAGGTGCTGATGGTGCCGCCGTTTGGTGCTTACGGACCTTAACAATCCTTCTAGTAGCAATCACCTCTTCACTAGCTCTCTTGAAAGTGCCAGATTCTTGTTCGGGAGTCTCTTCATCATCGTCCAGACCTGGGTTATCTCGAGATATCTCCCTTCCTGCAGCCCTTTTCTTTGAAGGTGGGAGGGTATTCTCTTGGTCTGCCATCTTACAGTGAAAGACTAAAAGGTTGTTTTACGACGGTTGGCTTCTAAGCAATTGGTGAGAGAGTGACTGCAACACATTAGAAAGAAAATCAGTACTACGGAAAACAAAATTATCAAGGTCGCATTAAAAGCCACTTGAAAAGCCAAGCTCTTCTCTAATAAGGCGACAAAAAGAGCAATCAATAACATCAACTAACAAGGATATCCGCTACAGAAAAGTGATGAGAAATAACTAGGCAAAAAATGTGATTTTAATATGAATTTAAACTCAGACAACAGCTTCTGCAGTTATGTTTAAAAAATGGTTAAAGTGCAAGATGTATAGGCATAGCAACAGCAATGGAGCATAGATAAGGATACAGGTCCGGAAATGATCAATCAAACACTCTACAGAAAGCCTCTGGAAATTGAGTCAGGTCATTTGGCAATATTGGGAAAGAATATAGTCGAAGCAAAGAAATACTAAAACTCAAAACAATCTTTTCATTCTCAGTATAACTAGACTGCAATCATGCAGTTCAAAGAACAGTGGTAACCCTAGTTACAAATTCAAGACAGTAAAACTAACCCCAAAATATCAACCATCACTTGTTATAGACAACTATGATTAGAGACAACTATCACCAATGAACTTTGAGGATACCCTAGCTCCACCGTGCAAATGTCTCCTCACTGCTATAATCGAAGCGAAGATATACTAAAACTCAAAACAATCTTTTCATTCTCAGTATGACGTGATGGCGACCATTCAGTTCACAAGGCATAACTGGTAACCCTAGCTTATTCAAGAAAGTAAGACTAACCCCATAATGATGGTTACAGACAACGATGACCACTGAACTTTGAGGATAACCTAGCTCCTCCAAGCAAATGTCTCCTAACTGGTACAATCGAAGCAAAGATATACTAAAACACAGAACAATCTTTTCATTCTCACTTCTCCATATAACGAGATGGCGACCATTCAGTTCAACAAAGCAACACTGGCAACCCTAGCTACAAATTCAAGAAAGTCAAAATAACCCCAAAATATGCATTATCATTTTTTATAGACAACTATGACCACTGAACTTTGAGGATACCCTAGTTCCTCCGCGCAAATGTCTCCTGACTGGTATAATCGAAGCAAAGATATACTAAAACTAAAAACGATCTTTTCATTCACAGTATAGGGAGATGGCATGCATTCAGTTCAACAAAGCAACACTGGTAACCCTAGCTACAAATTCAAGAAAGTAAAACTAACCCCAAAATATCTATCACTTGTTATAGACAGCTATGACTACTGAACTTTGAGGATACCCTATCTCCTCAAAAATATCTCCTAACTGGTATAATTTGAAGCAAAGATATACTAAAACTCGAAACAATCTTTTTATTCTCAGTATTGGGAGATGGTGACCATTCAGTTCAACAAAGCAGCACTGGTAACCCTAGCTACAAATTCAACCAAGTAAAACTAACCACAAAATATCCACCATCATTTTTATAGACAAATATGATTATAGACAAGTATGCCCAGTGAGCTTTGAGGATACCCTAGCTCCTCCGTGCAAATGTCTCCT
Source organism: Linanthus parryae (assembly GCA_023055425.1). NCBI lineage: Eukaryota > Viridiplantae > Streptophyta > Magnoliopsida > Ericales > Polemoniaceae > Linanthus > Linanthus parryae. The sequence continues at coordinate 91,100,893 of JALGPY010000004.1, read as the reverse complement.
AACTGGTTATTGAGAACTATGACCACTGAGCTTTGAGGAGGTCATATTTTAACTTCTCAAACATGTGGTTCTTTTTTTTCAATAAAATCTGAAAACTACATTTAGTACCCATAATTTACATCCCTAGAGTGATCTAACACTTTCTTAGTATACTAAATGGATTAAAAGATATCTATTTCTATGAGAGATAACTTGTAAATGAATGCAAAAATACATAAAAATATGCCTGTCTACCCGGTGTCTCCATTTCTCTGCTACATAGTTGAGAAATTATGGAAAACCAACCTGCTAGCGCAGCCACAGTCGTTTACTTATCGTCCAGCTTGCTTCTGGCGTCGCTTTCTTTAAAACACTCATCGGTAGTCCGTGGCTCCGTGCCAAAGAAATTTTTAGAAGCGAAAAGCTATCTCGATAAACAATAATTCTTCATCAGTCTCTTCAATCCCCTTGGAGAAAGTGACAACTTTGCCTTCCCTGAACTCAAGTACTGGGGAAAACACACAAGATTTCCAATCCCATCTGTGTCTGCCTCTCTATCCCTGGGTGTGTCCATACTTTACTACCCTCTTCTGATAATTGTATCCTGAATTGGAGATTTTCCATATTTTCCAACCCTCAACTTCCTTAACCACAGGGTTTAACAACCTCACCAACTCCACAACCCAACTTCATAAATACAGCTTCAGTATCTTAAATTTGAGGAGTTCTAGAAGGTAAAATCTGGGTTATCCGGACTCAGGTGCGGGTGTCGTATCCAGTGAGCATCCGGGAATCGAATTTGCCTACAAATCGAAATCTAAAATTTCGGGGACTCGGCGAAAAAGTATACAAAATGCGGACATGGGTGGAGGATACAGCATAAGCGCTTCTATAAGCCCTTTTTTGTATAATTAGTAGATATAAATGCTTCAGTTGAATAGCACTTCTAAAAGTGTACTGTTTCTAGTATGGGCTATAAGAAGTACTTTGAACTGGAACTTCTGTGTGGATTTCATAGAAACAAATATATTATAAGGGTCTCTTTCTCTAATCTCAAGAACCAAATTGAAACGTATTACATACTGACTCAGCATCATCTCACTTCTTACTTCTCCAGGAATGCTCAGTCTCTTGCTTACTTCCACACCCATGTGCTAATATTGACAAGTATCAATAGCTTTTTAGCAATTGACAATGAACAAGTAAAACCAATACTTAGAAAAATATTTTACCATACGGACTTTCAATAATGATTACTGCATAAACAGTAATTGACAGTTAACAGACCAAAGAACAATTAAATGAGAATCTGTACTTAAAACTTGATCATCGAATCCCAGTCAACTTCTTTTTTCTTCTAAAGTATATTTGGTATCAGCTTAATCTGCAGAATGTGAGAGAATCTGCAAAATCGGAGATTACATATTCTGCATATTATTGGTCCAAAACATATTTTTATCGGAATTGCGAAGCAGTGTAAAAAATGGAATTAAATTAAATGGCCTATTACAATAAAAAATGATTAAATTTTTGTTTCCCAAACATGCACTAAGAGAGAAAGTCATACATAACATGAAACCATTTACACTCTCATCATCGGATGATATAGCACCACAAATAGGGTGTACTAAGTTCAACAGATAAAATTGTGATGCAAACCTAAGAAAATGCACCGTATTTCAAATCGAAGTAAACATACATTTTGATAACATAATCTCGGAACACAACTATTGTTTTCAAGACTAGCCAATCCTTGCAAAATGTTCAAGCGATAAAAACTAAAAAAGAAAAGCATCCTTTGAATTCAGCCTTACAAATGATTCCACAGAAACTAACTCAAGATATACCAACAAAGACAGTAAAGAAACAGCCTGAACTTTGGCCAAGCCAATAGTTCCACCTCCTAATAATTAGAGCCACAAAGCAAAAGACTGTTCCAAAAAGCCACCTATGTTAGCAGAAACGCGGAACGCTGCGGTGCGTCGAACCGGAACGGAAACGGTAAACACGGTAGGTCGCGATACGGGTTATGTTGTGGGTAGGCTTCTCCCGAATCCTGTCTGGGACGAAAAACGGTTTCCAGGAACGAGGAACGCTAATAGGGACGACTTGTCCTACATTTATCTAAAAATTCCCCTAATATTAATTTAGTATGTTAATACTTGCATTCTCAAAATCAATTTACCATAATAATAAACAAACTTTTTGCAATTAAGTAGTATCAATGAAGACTAACAATGATCAAATTAGCTTCAAGATAACCATAAAATTTAACAGCCTCTCCCAAGTATCATACTAAAATTCTGAAATAGTAGCCAAAAGAGTTCCAATTCCCGGAGAAAAGAAAATGGTGGTGAACTGTAGGTATTTTTTCTGGCTATAATCCGTTGAAGTCTCCTAAGGAATTTAGCTATTGCATTAATCAATGACTCTTGAAAAATTGTGATTTTGTTTCATTTAAGAAAATTTGGATTTTATTACTATTGATTTGGTTTACCAATTCGCTGGCAGTTTTTAGGAATACGGATCTATTTTTAATATAGTAAAAAATATGACATCAAAGGAATCCTAGCACAACTCTTCCTATTCCAGCATATATTATTTCCTAACCTAGACTCTAACCAAAGATAACGAAGACAGTCCAGAAAAACGATGAAAGAAAAAACATAGCAAACTAGAGAAGATGAATCTGATGGATTAAGCTGATCATAGAGGTAGGCCAAGAATAGTTGGTAGGAAAAGATCATACAACAGCATAAATAGAAGTCATGTCATGACTCATGAGTTAGCTTGATCTTGCCTCCCACAACGGAAATGTTAAAGGAAGATAGACTACATTTCAACCCAAGACTCCATGAAATTAAACCAAGATGCAAATTCAAATATCAAATATTTCTGACAAATGAATGAATGAATCGCAAAATGATTATGTCATTAACACACTAAAAACACAGATAAAATCTAACATTCTCAATTTCTCATCATCAGCTCCAATTAAGTAGCTGTATGTCCTATCCTTCACACCATACCTCAAATATGATTGATAAATCTGGGATATATGTTCAAGCATATCTTCGTAATGCGAAAAAACCAGGCACCACCACACACCCTTCAACTCTCCTTCAACCTAATTATTAAGACCTTCGCTAATATTATATACGTCATAAACATAAATGGCTTGCACCCCTTAAAGACTTATGTGTTTCTTTCTTTTACTCGGATAGTAAGAGGAAAATTGTTCCTTAACAGTAAGTTTATTATTCTACCAAGTGAACTGATGAGGAAGCTTGAGTTTACTAATCAGTACATGTTGAGGACACAAACGTTGATAACTCACCACTTGGTTAATATACACAAGAACATTTTTCAAGAGTCTACAATCAACTTACATCTTAAAATTTGTAGAAAATGCCAGCTAAATGATGAAAGGACCACTTTGATCCCAAAACTTCAAAACTAAATCCTGGGATGGTTTTTAGATTTTTTTAACGGAGTTGAACTAAAACACTTCACGAGTCTGTACAATACTTATCAATACTACTTTTTCTTCAGTTTGAAAATGCTCCAATGCTTTTTACTGTAGTTGATTCCACGAAATGGTGGAATATGAAATTCTTAACTATCATAAAGGAACGCCAATCCCATCAAAACAGAATTATCAAGACACCAAAAATTGATCAATCGTTTCAAGTTAAAAAAATTATTAACCAACAGGTTTTTTTAAGTTAAAAAGTCCGGAGAAGATAATAGGTGAATCTAGTTCATTTCATTCCCACATAGACATGACTAATAGAGTTTTCAGGCATTTAAGAAGTTAACCATGTCATGGTTGTTACCCATCTAATAAGACTTCTTCCTCGCGACGCCTCCCCTGCACTTGGGGAGCTCCAAAAAGGTAGGTCCGAACTCATTGTTGAAAGTCTACTTGTACTCTCCCAAAAAACATCCACAGAAGATCGAGCAATGGTCTAAAATGTTATTTTAATCCCAAATCGTATAAAACATTTTTTCCCAAAATTAACTCCTCAATCTAAAGGAAGGAACAATTGGGGGTATAATAGCATCCATTGCCCATACCTGAGCTCGATTAGGTATCATAATAACATATTACTGTCAAACTGTTTTCGATCCCCCAATTATCTCAAATACCCTTGTCCAAAAATGAAGGGAATATATCGATAGTTCAACCCTAACAACATCTATCAATGAAAAACTTGGTCCAGATCTTAGTTTGCCCCCATCCATGAAACACACTGAAACAGAGATTGTTGAAAAAAGTAGCCAAAAGACTATGAAAAGGGGAAAACAGCGAGATGGCGAACTGCATATCTATCAATCACTTCTACGAAATGAAAATGATAACCACACGCATATGAGAGTCTAAAACTGAAACTAAATCAGAAAAAATCAATTGATAAAGACAAGGCATCGAAGAAAAGAGGAAATCATTTGAAACGACTAGGGTTTGTGTCGTAATAGAGCTTAAGATCAGGAAGCGTTACTTGAAGAACAGTGAAGCCAGAGACGCACATACATAGATACAAAGAGCACGTACGCAGAAAGGAGAGATTGAGAGAGAGAGAGATGGAGTTCGTACTCAGAATCTGAAGGCGGAAGATGAATCACCGGCCGGTCTGTTCTCAGCTTCTTCCACCACCACCACTTTCTGAATTTCAAACAGAGAGGCTAGGGTTTTCCTAGCGTCGAGTGAAGGCAAAGCAAAGGCCACTTAATTATTTACTGTTTGAACTCCCTAGAGAGTTTTGTAATCACAAATTGACCCCTTTGAAATAGTTAAATCTGCTAGGTGACCTTACTCCGTCTCACGCCGTCTCTCCCTCCTCCACTGCTTCAGTGATTTCTTTCTTATAGTTCCTTTTTTCCTCTCTTTTTTTTTTTAGGAATTCCTCTGTTTCTCTTGGGTGAGATAGTTTTTCCTCTCTTTGTGGGTGTGATTTCGAGTCAAATATGCGTTGCGAAATAAACGGGGAAGAAATGGAAGGAGATTTTACCAATCTCCCTACGCGATACACAAACCTGTATTTGATTTTCTTTATTGGAACTTCATTTTGTTAAGTCTATAAAAAATCGTTTTCTTTTCTTAGAAAACTACGTTGTTTTAGATATGCACTAACGGAGCTTCATATTCCATCTAACCATTAAATTAGACGGTGTAAACATTTTAAACTCAGCAATAGATGCGTAAATATTAAAAGGTGAATTATCTCATTATTAAATACTATGTTGAACTCACTTCAAGTATGTCCCATCACGAGTGGAGCCACCCCAGGCCCCAGGGTAAGGGTTGCATTTTTGCCACCCGGCCTTTTATGGTTTCTAAGAACTATTACCTATAATTTTAAATATTTTGATAATGGTGTTTGTTTTATACAACTGACGAATGTTAATAGAAAGGTAACGATCAATTGTATCACATAAACCACTCCACCTATTTGAATAAATAGAATTCTAAAAAAAAAGTTATTTGAATAAATAAATATGAACATTTACGTATTAACACGAAAAATGAGTAAGTTGGGCTGGCATGCGGACCGAATGGTCGAGCCTCAGGCAATGAGGTTGTCCTTTATTTTAGGAAATGTAAAAAAATTCATTTTAGTAACGGGCATTACAGGAATGAAAAGAACTTTTAGCTCGTCTGTGTGCCAGGAAGACATTGTCCTTCCCACAAACACAATATTAACCAAATCAAGCGACTGAAGTTCATGGTAAGTGATATCCGTGATGAGATGTTGAATGTCCGTCAATTTATTGATTCCAGCGAGAGCGTGGACCAGTTCCCTGCAGTCTGCTTTGAGGGAAGACACTTCTGAAGCCATTGGAGAATAACCATTTTAGAGCGTGTGAAATTCCTTTCGCTTCAGCTTGGAGAGGGCTTGGAGCTTGAATATGTTGACTATGAGCAAATGTTGTGTTGCTTTCCTCTACCCATGCTATGGAGCAGTATATGTGGTTGACTTTCCAAGCGGTGTCAACCTCAACTCGCATAGGTTGGTGTGCGGGTGGCTGTTTCGGCATGACCAGACCCATTGTCCTCGAAAGATTTGCTGCAGGTCATTTCGGCTCCCAATTCTTTAGCCCCTGGATTGAGAGATTCACTCATTCCAATAATCTACGATATCATTATTATCTACCTTATCCAAGCACTCTCAACAAATTTCATAATTAATCTACCGTCATCCAAACCGGGACGTTGCATAGAGGACCAGAGGGGACTTTATAGCAACAAATACGTCTATGTATACATTATCCCCTGGTACAATTGTTAAGCAAGCGTTCATTTTGAATTACCTCAACATTCCTGCATACCAAGAACAAACATAACTATGCAACTTTCATGTTGCATTTCATAAAGAGAAAACGACGGTAATCATTCTCTAGTGACTTGCAGTCATCCTCAATGGATATTGGCAGTCAAGAAGAGAGGTATTCTGAATCAATCATTATATCCCCTGCTATATATTATATCATTCTACACCCACAATCTCATGTATCAATTTTTGCATCAAAAGAATTGGCCCTGGTTGAATATGTATATGCTAAAACGAAGCTACAAGCAACTATATCATCCATAAAAAAACAAGCATAACTCTCTACGACATTTCGTCCTCAAAAAAAAATCCGCCAGCCACAAAATAACACACCACTGAAGCGCCAAGGCAACTAGTCCCGCAAACAACATCTCTTCCTGGAAAATTTCACGAGAACCTGAAGACCAAGGAGGCTGGTTAAAGCTGGGACCAAATGCCTTCACTAACATTCATGGAATGTCGAGAGCACTGCAAGCCACAAAAAGGGAAAAACCCAACTGTGAGATTCTACGACTACAAGTCCATTCATTTGCCAAAATATAGTGTACAAAAGGCATAATAGGTCCAAAAAAAAAAAAACCCACACACATTGACCCTTACCCTACAAACAAATACTGATAATCACTTGATGACCACAATCCCAATCTAATACTAGAATTCTATAATACAAATCTCAAGGCAGTACTTTATCCCAATAACCAGGACAGACTGTGACAAGTAATTTCCCCTACCCACAGATCGAACACGTTAATAAATTTCACGGAAGGGGACATGTGGTACGATATACAAGAATTGGTGAATCCTAAATAAGTAACATAATCAGCGTATACTTGGTCTTATGAGAGGCTATTATTATCATTAGAAGAAAATGGAATAATTCCTATAGTGAAACAAGATACACTTGGAATAAAAGGGAAGTAACTAATTACCAAGAAGTTAAATAGGATTCTGCACATGGCCCAAACCAAATGCAAATTAGGCTGATGGATGCTCTTCATTATTAGGAACCCACTCTTCATCGGCCTCGTTACTATTAACTAGGACTACACCATCTGTTGAGTCGCCATCAGCCGCAACAGCCTCTTCTTGTTCTTGCCCTCCGTTTTGTCCTTCCTGCCCCTCTTCATGCACCTCCTCAGGTCTTTCTTCTTGACTATCTTCCCCAGCCTGATCAAAGAACATAATTCATACAGCAGAACAATAGACATAATGTAGACACGAATACTTAGGAAGTATACATATGCTACATAGATGAATCATAGATAATATTTATTCTGACGTGGGCAAATCGAAAAGAGCGTAGGTCACACTTCAGCTTCAACAAGCCACCAAATAGAATAGAAAATATTTTTCCTGTATACCAGTTTAAAATGCAAAAAAAGATGCCCGTTAAAGAGCTACCTCATGGCTGAAGTCACCATTTTCAAGTGGTGCTTCTTCTTCATCTTCTTCTTCTAGATTCATATTTCTGAAGACATCCACGAGGTTGACAAGTGGTCTGTCAAGATATTGTACATAATCGGCTGCAGGATGATAAGCACCCCTGCAAAAGAAATAAAGGAAAACATATAAATGCTTTATGTAACACAGCTTAACATTTAGTTTCCAGATATGTGTAGATCTAGAAATAGTCAGAAAGTGGCAAGTGTTACAACTGATACATTCCCACAGAAAGCTTCAAAAAAAAAAACCTTACGAGAGATCCACAGTAAAATGCATGATTTTATACTGAATGTATTGAATATTTCATCATCATTATTAATATGATTAACTAAAGAAAAGGATGTGTTGAGTATAAACTGGAACCTTGTCTCTACACCGCTGGATTCAACTGCAAGAGCAACATTCCAGTCCTCGAACAAATTGGGATACTCTGCCGGATCAGCCAAAGATTCTGCAGCTTTTGGATTAACCTGTCAAATGCGTTTGACATGGAACAATCAGCAACAGACTCACTTCTCCGTAATACATAACATGTGTACAGCTTCCTGATACAAGGAATGGTGACATTGATGCAGGTAGGGATTTATTTCTAGGAAGAATCAGAAAAGAGGAAATTGGTCAACCACAGAAACCATCCTTGACACCACCAGAAGCAATTATAGAATATTCCCTCTCAACACAATGAACACATGCTCAAAATGTAGTTTCGAAAATATTTTATATTGAATTTCGTTTATCGACAGAATCACACCATGAACACATGTTTGTAAGATTGATTGGCAAATGTAATGAGGACCGACATCCCATATCACAAAGGACAAACTCCAAAAGAAGTCAGAAAATAATATCCTATACAAAGGATTCTCATCATGCTACCTTTTCTGAACCATAATTCAACAGTTAACTATTGTTCTAAATACTCTAACTCATAACTTCAAATAAACAAGTGAAGGTAACAACTTAAAGAGAACGTCCACCATAGTTATAGTTCGAAAAGACTAAATCAAGGGAGGTTTATACAGTCAATACAACGGTATTAAATACAGGAATTGGTGAAGGATTAGTAACCTTATTCAAGTTCTTTCTCCAAATTGCAACAATCTCTGAAACCTTGCTTGGAAGATACGACCGTGCCATCAAAGCAGCCTCAGGTATTCGATTGCTGCAAGGAGTGTGAATGTGGAAAACACATTAAGTACAGACAACCGAAGTAGAGATTTTCGAATAATAAACACGTTGAAAATGAGATCACCTCTCAATCAAAAGCTGTAGGCACTCTTCCACTTTACCCAACATAAACAGGCAAAGGAATGCTACGTTGTTTTTCCCATGCTCTTTAGCAAGAGATGCAAGTGTCGTCATTCCTTCTGCATCTCCTAGAGAAGAGTACAATAGCAACAATCCACTGAAGTCCATTGCACTCTTCAAGCAGTTCTCAGCCAACTCTAACTGAAATACATTAACATGGAATTAACGTCACAAAAAAGTGTAAGAAACAATATATTTCACCATCGACTACATGATTAATATAAACCTTAAGTCACGTAGAAAACAAAGCAACTGCCTACAGGGACATCATGTTAGAAAACAAAATAAATAAATAGAACGTTGTCCAAAAAAATTGCTTCCAGATACTGTTGTCTGTTAAAACTGTATTATAAGGTCGAATTGTTTGCCACTCTGTCTTTTAGACAGTTAGATCTAATGATTTTAACAGTTGGATCACCTTCATTTCAACCACATTCTTCCAGATGTGTGGGACCCAATCATCTCTCCTACCTTTATCTCGCATCACTTTTCATCACTCTATCTCTCCATTACCGCTCGCATTATTTATTTTCTTACAATAATCTTCGTCACGTGTATAATAATATCAAAATCTCTTTTCGTTTCAATTTCTCTATACTTAGTAGTTTGTAATACTAATGTTCTGTTAAAAGAAAAAATATATATGTCACTATATACTGTAGTGCCTACAAATACTGGCAATATGCTACATTTAGATAAGGCGTAACAGATAGAGCTGTGAGAATTAAAAGAAAATAGAACATGTCCATCAATCATTACAAGCAAGTGTCCAAAATGAAACGAATTCATGGCAAGATTTTCTGACCAGCTACAAGCAGCAAGTATACTGCTCATCCAAGGAGAAACATACCATTCCAGTTGACATAGCTAATTCACCCAACTGCTTCCACTTTGATTCACTCTGCGCTCCAGAGGCAATTTCCTAAAAAAACAAATGGTATGTTAATCAGTAATCGGGATATTGCAAGCTTTAAAAGTAAAGTCAACACTTCAAAACCACATTAATACAGTAAGTTCTAGAAAAGATATCTGCCTGACGGCTGAGACAGTTGGAGATATAACTCAAAGGGCATACCTTAGCGACATCCAGTTTACCAAGCTGTATAGCTAGATCAAACCGGTAGTCAGGATCTGTAGCTACTTCCAACGCTTCCTCTATCATTCCACGGGACTCCAGGAAATGAGCAACACTGGAAACACACCGTATACCACATTAAAACCAAGGGCAACTTCATAAAATTAAGTTTAAACCAAACTAGTTATAATGACTCTCGAAAAGTGAAGGAAAAGGAAAATGCCTCTAAAAATTAACATGGAAAGTATCTCTCATGATCTCGTAATGTATATAAAGGATAATATAAAACTGAAGTAAACTAACATATACAGCTTTCTCTGATCCATAACCACATCTGAGATATACCTATTATGGTGTTCCTTCGGAATAGAAGGCAAAATCTCACTGGCCCGGTCTACGTCACCGCGCATCACAAGGGTCTTGTACTCAATCAAGCTCAGGAGTAAGGTGTATCCCACAACACTAAAACAAAGACAATAACCAAAGAAATGTCAATTACTTCGATTATGGCAATTTCTGCTTCCAGTGACACCTTCAAACCTACTTACTTAAACTCTTTATCAATCAGATACACTCTACTTTGGTTGGCTAGATATCCCAACAAGTACATGGGCCGGTCCAAGTGAAACATTGTGGTTACCTGGAAACACAGAATTTAATGAGAACAGCTGAAACTCGAACCACAGATTTAGTGAGATGGCACTAACTTCAATTGAAATGGAACATCAATATCATAAAAAACAAATGATCTTTAGCATACCTCGCCCCCAACACAGTAATTCAGCCGCCATGAAGAATTATTGTAAATAAAGCAATCTCCAACCCATAGTCCGGTCCTGACTCTTTCATTGATTTCATAAAGAAGCTCAAAAGCATCCTCAACACCCTGTTCATCTACTGCTCTACCACTATCTAGATGTTGGGACACTACATCACGCTGCATAGTTACAAAAAGATACCACAAAAAAATGAAAGATATCAAATTAGCAAAATGATATCCAATCATCTGACAGAAAGTCTACCATTGTATGGTTAGATAGATAGCGATCTTACATTGTATTTTAGTATGTAGAATGATGCTTCGCTGGCAATCGCCACTAAATCCCCACTATCAGCCCAGTAAAGATTCTGAAAAAATTGACAAGTATAAGCAAATGCATCCCCACGTCATAACATTCATTTGATGGAAATTGTATGACATCCTACAGCTTACTTTCACAGTAACATCAATGCGCCTGATCAACCTGCACTCAGCCCAATCATAGAAACAAATGAAATCATTTGAGCACATTGCTAACAATATCCCACCATAAATCCGCTCAGCAGAAAATGTTGGTCGGATAGTCTTCTTTTCCTGTAACATGACACCTTTAATAAGATTTACGGTAACCCACAACAATGGAAACATGGCAAAGCTAAAAAATACCAGCAGAAATGACAGAATGCTAGCCACAAAGATTTTTCTGATTTCAAGAAAGCATGACTTTTTATGTTGAAACAAAAACAAACTTTTCTGTTTCTCTAGGAGGGGAGGTAAGGGAAAACTTGTTATCTTATGCAAGGAAACAGTTTTTACGAATCAGGTTAATCGCAACAATTGCAGTTGACAACAAAACTTAGATATATAGCATTGCTTTCTGCATTGGGAGGATTGAAATCAACCGCTTGTTTTAAGTATCTCTAACAAAAGGCTAGCAGATTAATTGTTGTACCAAACTTAAAACTTATACGGACCTGAAAATTCTTACTGAAGAATTTGATCTTTGATGTACTTTCTCTAACAGCATATTCACCATCAGTTGACCAAACAAATTCCAATGCTGAACCAAATGACCTATTTCTCCATGCCAGAGCCGTATATATGATGTACTCACCATCTCCACAGACAACAACGAACCTTCCATTAGGATTATGTTTCAAGCTCTGGAATGAGGAAACAAAATAGAAACTAGTGAATAATGATTATAATGTCAATAAATAAAAACTCAACACAGTAAAATATAATTGGTAAAACGTAAAATAGTTAAGTCCAATATACTGACTTAGAAGATATAAGGAGGACAGGCGGGGCATAGGCAACAGACATTGACCTTCCCAGGAAAACACAGGTTTACTTTCTAGGAAGATCCAAACCTATGTTACCAGAAACGTGGTACGCTGCGGTACGTGGGACGGGAACGGGAACGAGAAACGCGATAGGTGCCGTTACGGGGTACGCTAGGGGTAGGCTTCTCCGGAACGTTGTCCGGGACGAAATACAATTACTAGGAACGCGGAACACTATTTGTGAACAATTTTCCCTACAGTTCCCTTAACAGTACAACATATCATGATAATATAACTTTCTGCAAATAAGTACCACTGAAAACTAGTAATATAAACACGTCAATTATGTACCCACTCTATGAGATGTCCGGGTCGATACTTTCTGCGTTTCGGGTCGAAAATGTACCGCGTTTCGGTACGTACGATTCGGAACGAGAAACGCGGCTACTTTTACGTTTCTGGTAACATAGATCCAAACTGAAACGTACTACAAATATGCCGGTATCCTTCCAAAAAGGATAACTAGAATATTTACATATAAACATGAAGGATGCACCAGATAGACAAACCATTGTCACATGAACTTTTGTTCAGTCGACAGTCAACCAAAATGTATGATGTTGATCAGAACCAGAGGCTTGCTAAGGCACTGGGTGAAATATACAGGTGTTAAAGGGCACCAATATCTAAGATAGAGAAAGTCTTGGAAAACAGGTTACGCGAAGAAGAACTAGAGGAAATGCCGACACGCAGTAATTGCACCAGTTGAAGAGTGAAGGTACTTGAATAGAGAGCATAGAGCAACTAACTGGATATAAACTTATTTGAGATAAAAACTCCAGAGCCAGTTTATCCTTGAAATAGAAACCTAATTGAAGCACATTGTTTAACTGCATCGAGAAAATGCTGTGATTTTAATTTTTTACTAGAGAATAACCACTGAGTGACATTAATAGTCATAACATCATGAAAGCGCATGCCGGGAAACTGCTCTTTTATTCCCAAAAAGAAAAGGAACAAAAACTTTATTTTCCAAAACCATTCAAGAGAAAACCCATACCACACAGCACATGCCATAAATCTGCTTCGTTTTTTCCAGGAAAAAAAAGAACGAAAACTTTCATTCCCAACACCATTCAAGAGAACTTCCCATATCATAGCGGCATTGGATGTTGCCAAAACATTTTCCAAACTCATCCGTCAAGAATCCAATACCAGTAAAACAAATATTTAGCTTGGGAACAGTGAGATGACATTTCGTAGTTCCTCTTAAATGTTATCAAAGTTAAAAGTGATGAGCTAGAAACAAACAAAATGTGTAGTCCTAAATTTTTTAGTTTGAAACAGACAAATCAGACAATCAAAATATCCTCTCACAACTCAGTAGCAATTCACCAGGAAAAAAAAACCATTCTCATACAAAAAGTCTTATCGCCCCACCAATTAACCTAAACAAATATCATAAATCTTTGTCAAGCTGCATATTTCTCTTGCTAAAGAATATTCATGGAATCGGCCATTTTCAAACAATGTTGTACTACTAGCACATTAGTACGCCAACTCACTTGCGGGTAAAGATCACAAGTCCCTAATTCTTTCACTGCCAGAGGTAATCTTTCGCCATCAGTAACCTGAAGAAAATAAATAAAGTTATCAAGTTGAGTACCACCGGAAGCAGGCATTACCGTGTTAGAAGTTTGAGAAATTAGTGATAAGAATTGTTACAAACCTCGTAATCTGCCCCAACACTTTTGATGTTGACAGTCTGTATTTCATTATGCTTAGCCCATATGATTTTTCCACTATTATCCATGCTAGCTATAGGTTCTTCTCTTCCAATTTTAACCATGATGGTTCCTTCATCGTAACCAATTACAACCCTGCAATACAGCAGAAAAAGATTGAGCGGCAGCAAGGACACGTCTATTTCCTTATTTGTCCAAGAAACCGGTAAAAACTGACTGTAAATCTTTTTCCAAACTTCAATATATAAACTACTCCGCTGCAGTGGAAGGACACAGCTATTGATTAACTTCTCACATTGTAGTCCTACATAACCCCAACAATCCCCAACAACGGAATAGAAGAAAGGGAAAAACTCACCGTCGTGAACCTTTCATATATCCGATAGCCCAAACTCTCTCAAGACCATAGTTCAGGGTGTTCTCAAGGCTGCAAGTTCGTGAAAAAACAATATTAGAGATAACAGCATAGCGTAGTAAATTTATTTTGTATGATAAAATGAACACATGGAAAATAAAATGCAGAAAGGTAATGAAAGGACCCCTTGAGCATCATAACTGCCTCAATCCTAGGAGATTCACCCAACTACTAACATGTTATATCCAAAAAATGAGATCCAATTGACTGAACAATATGGTGCATTTCAATCTTTAGAAGAATGATTATGCGGCTTCTAAGTTCTAACTACTGAGACCAACTACGATATTTCAACTGAAGACTCAAAGAATGACATGGAAAGCAAGTGTCACAAGAAATGCTAATCTGGTACCATTTCAATGTTCTCGAACTGGTAAACTCCAGAAAAATAATTATGTTAGTCGTGATTAACATTTCACTAAAGCATTAAATAGATTCAAAATTCAAAGAGAAGGTAAGGAAACTGAGATTTCCAAAAAATAAGCCAAAAATCTACTGACAAGGGTACATATAGCGATATAGAGCTAAAAACATAGATTCATGGTAGCACTGAAAGCAGGCTAACAAGAAGGATGCAGAGACTGAAAAAGAGACATGAAAAGCTTTCACCATTTAATTCTAAAATTAACAGATCCAATGGCATCAACATATGATGCAATGTCACCATTAAGGTCATACTAAATACTCAATTCCAACAAAGCTAATATTATTCCAAACTTTGATATGGTACAAGTCATGATTACTCAACTACCACCTCACATGTTACAATACGATGGCTGTCCCAAAAGCAATAATATAAAATTGAAGCAACTATAGAGCATGAAGTTCGAACATGAAACATACCGATAAGTGGTAGCATGCCATATACGAACAGTTCCGTCCTCAGAACCTGTCATAATAATGGGTAGTTCAGGGTGAAAACACACTGCTGAAACGTTATGGGTGTGGCCTTCTAGTGTCTGGACACAGCTTTTGGTTTGATAGTCCCACACCTATTAACCAGAAATAGACAGAGTCAAATCATGAACAATATACGCCTACAACCGAAGGGAAGAAAGTTTAGAAGGAAAACCTTTGCAGTATGATCATCAGAACCAGTTATCAAATAAGGCTTATCACCACCAGTGAAATAGTCGACACAATTTACCCCTTTCAAATGGGCATCAAGAGTGAAATTTGGGTCAGGGGAGCCAAGATTCCATATCTGGGAACCAGAAAAGAAATTGAAAACTTAGTCAATGTGGCGCCTATTTACATTCAGCTCAACATAATCAGAGGGAACTACGGGAAAGGTAAGTAGATCAGTCCATACCTTTATTGTACGATCAAGAGATGCACTAGCAAATGTGTTAGTGTCTTTTGGATTAAACGTTACTTGCATAACATAATGAGAGTGACCCTCAAATATTTGTGTACACATCCAGCCCTTGTCCCAGTCCCAGAGCTTAATAAGCATGTCATCAGATGAGGACAGCACATAAGGCAGGGTAGGGTGAACAGCCACACATCTAATGTAGTCTGTGTGCGCCTCAAAAACTTTGACCTTGTCCATAGTATTGTAGTTGTATACGCGAATGAACATGTCATCAGCACCAGCAACAACCCATTGTTTGCGTGCAATGAATTTTGCGGATCTAACTGTAAAACATATGTAGATATTAGAAGAGTACAGAGAGAGAGAGAGAGAGAGAGAGAGAGAGAGAGAGAGATAATAATGTAGATATGTACCAGGTAGTTCAGTGACCTCAAAAGACTTCACCATAGTCTGCAACGTCAAAATTAAGAAAATTAGGTTGACTAAGTCATAGAAAAACAATATCACATTCCGCGGTCAGTCCCAAACATTAAGAAGTTAATGACAACTGAGACATCCTATAACCACTGGGAACTCAGTGGCAAAGCATTTGAATGACCTCTATGACCTGGACATCCAATCTTTGAGATAACGGAGTTGGCTCAATTAGTGGAGTATTTCCTTATTGCCCTTTGATTTGACTACCCACCCCCACTACACAGTTAACAAACTAAGTAGTCACCAATCAGGATAAGAAACAGAGGGGATTGATGATCAACAACTTATTTGACTCGTACACATGGATGAAAATGCTTAGAACCAAGTTGCCAGCTGTATGCCACAAGGTTCCGCAGATATATTTTAAAATTCAAAATTGTCTACTCAAATACACGACTTCCTCGCCGAGTGCGCCCAGTCACATGTTCAATCTGATGACAAGTATGATTGCAGCCCATTGGCAGGAACAAAACGATACATTGGCGGGCACATGAAAGGCCTCTGCTCCTCTCTAAAACCTCTACTCTACTCGCACACCGCCCTACCATTTGTAATTCCCCAGGCGGGTTACTGACGCAACAGTTTGTTGACCAAGCCTTCGGATCAAAATGCCAAAAAAACATTTTTTAGTGGATGACAGGATATCGCACTTCCATTTATTTCCTTCATTTACATATCCTGAAATTTACTCAAGATAATTGAACACTTGAAGTTTCCGCCACTTAACTCTTTTGATGTATTTAGCTTTTCTACAACATCTCGTGCAAGATAAAAAGAAAACAACTATTTTTTAATACACTTGATGTTTTGGCAGGTTTAGTTATTTGACAAGTTAATGTTCAGGGTGTGGGTGTGGGTGTGGGTGTGGGCTGTACATATACATATGCGATATAAAATTCATATACTATTAAAATATTGGATATATAACTAAGAAGTCATATAACAGCTGTCATTCATGACTCCATTCATTTGTGAGCTATATCTGGTTTAAAAACCATTGCAGAAGGTTCTCCACTGCGTATAAGTGATTCAAAGAGTGAGACTAGACTAGTTGATAGAGGGGAACACCTCAGTTCTAGGCTTCTAGTAGACGATGATGTGGATGAATGGTACTACGTTCACGAGTATATTACACAGGAAGTATGAGTTTGAATGTGGCAGCGGGTATTCACCAAGAGTTGTAGATCCTGAATCAAATTCTAAAGTAGCTAGAAAAATAACCAGAACTAGGATATATGAGCTGGATGCAACACAATCTCTTATCCAATACCTATATATTAAGTCATGATGGAATTGAAGATGCTCCCTTAAGAGTTAAATATGTGATTGAAACCAACTATGCTTCCATTTGATAGGTGGCGAGAGAAGGGTGAGCTAAGAAGTAAGAGCTAAGACCCTGGAAATATCTGACGCAGATACATGCTCTTGTTGTAACACTTCAACATGTTCCCAACATTGTACAATTCATTTCCATGTTCTGTACAACTACACAGATAAGAATACTCGGGTCCATCAACAACACATCATGAAATGTAAGGTGGCTTCATTTTTTAACCAGTTACCAATTTTGATTAATGTTATTGATCTATGCATTAAACTTCACGATTGTCCACATGTTATGATATCAGGATTAAATTTTTCAGACTACTACAATATTCGTATAGTACTATACTGTTTATGTGATTATGTGTCTCTCATCATATTATTTATACCAAGCTCTTTTACATGTCAGTTTTCCATATTTAGCGGTGATTAACATTCGTGAATTGATGGAACTGAACTGTCCATGTAGCTTAGCAAGACAAGGGAAGGAACCTTCAAAAAGTTATCTAAAATTCTAATATCATAGGCTACAATCAATGTAACGGGAAAACACTAAATGGGGGACATAAAATTATACACTCATGTATCTTCGAACAAGTTATCATAAGTAGACAACAAAATTTATTGCTGTAGAATATAAAGGTGTATCGCAGTTAAGCAGATGATAACTGATTATCTAACAAGGTTTATACATACCTGAGTCTGGTAGTTCCATATGCCAACTGTTCCAGAATACAAACTCGCTAGGATCCTGCAGGAAAATATAGTTGCAAATCACTAAACAAGATAATACTAAGAGAACAATATAATTTCCGTGTCATCATAAGGATGAAGTTTTTATTTTACTTTGATACATATATCATGATATTTTACATATAGAATGGCTGTGAATACTCAAAATGACATGAATTGTAATCCATTTTCTGAAAATATATTTCAGACACAATAAGCTCTTATTCTATTTGTTTTTCTGATTGAACTGATACAAAATGAGGCAATGATTCAGTTTCAATTACCATGGCTCTGTAGGATGAAGGTCCACAGACTTCACTCTCTCTGATCTCTGAGCTAATTTCCTCTGAAATCACAAAATTCATCACTTAACTCCCGTAAACCACAAAACAAACGATACAATCCACAAATCAAATCAATTTCAGAGATTCATTCAGCTTCGAACGAGAGAACAGTACCTTTATTTCCAGTCTGAGAGGCTGCGATACACACCATTAGCCATCAACCAAAACAAACAAAAACAAACAGTCAGTGAATGTTCTAACGCTAGATCTCGAATCACATACAGTTTTCACCGATTCAATCGATTCAGAATTCAACGAAATCTCCATAAAACAAGACGTTAGATCGAATATCGTCAGATTCAGGCTAGATCTAATACATTTTACAATGCGAGATCGATTGAATAACGAAAGGGAGGGACACTCTCACCATTTTGCCGGATTAGGACGAGACCTCTGTGGCTGGAGTCGGAGAGGTGTGGTAGAACCCTAGAGAGAGAGATCGGAGGTAGATCAAAGAGGATTTAGCGAAGAAGATGGTGTGGGTGTGAGAGATCTCTCTTCGCCACTGAGACGTAAGAAAGAGGACGCTGGAGCTGAAGAAGGAGAATTAAACAATCTGAGAGAGAACGAGAGAGCAGCTTTCTCCCGACTGTAAGCGACTTCGGGTTCGGGTGCGAAGGACGAGAGGTGAAATCCAATCGGGTGCTTTATAGTTACGATACCTGTTACGATACCTGGACAAGATTAAAAAGGCACTTTCACCCCTTAGATTTAAAACAAAGATATATTTACCCCTTTTTAAGAAATGAAATGACATTAACGGCCACTTTGGGAATGTTGCTGCTGGAAGCACAACTGCTTTCTGACGGCATAAGTAATTTCAGTGAGTATAGTTAAAACATTTTATTTATGTTTTTGAACAGTTTTTGTTGTCTCGCACCAGTTTTCAAAAAGTGGAGGATTATGTTTTCTTCTAACCTGGTTTCGATTAATTCTTTTATCACTGATTTTAATTTTGTAATTTTTTAAAACTTTAATATTTATCTTTACGGAATTCATACATGTGTAATGTAGTTTGTAGTTAGTCAAGGATATAATGGACTCAATATATAATTTGAGGGTTAATTTGTTCCAAAATTATCTTACTCCATCATCGAACATCCACGTCACAAGCAGGAATTCAAGTGTCTTGAAATTTGACTTTGGCACGATGAATCATAGAATGTGTCGTTTCGAAACAAGAATGGCTAAAAAGTCTTTGCGTCAAACTTGATGGGGGGTGTAAGTGTCTTTTAAGTTTTACCCCGTGAGTAATACCAATGGGCCAAGATTACAAAAAGGCTGCTTAGACTATTCTTATACTACATCCATAGAGTCACTTGGTGAGATCGTGTTCGCTGATGGGTCTGATGTGTCGTAATAGACGGTGCACATCATACAGATGGCGTGACTTTTGTCTAAACCAATACAAAATATATTTTCTCTAGAAAAACAATGTCTAAAATTAATATGATAAAATTACATCAGTGGTACCCATATTATAGGTTTTGTAAACACGCATATCTTTTATTTTGATAGTTCTGGTACCCATATTTTGAAATTGTTATACTGATGGTACATTTCACTACAGTCTATTAGTTTTTTTAACGGTTAGTGTGGGTATTTTAGTTTTTTGCAAAGATCAAATTGCAACATTAATATTCATATTTACGTTTTTGTTACGATTTGGTACTCATATTTATCAGTTTGGCATTATTAATACACATACTTTTATTATGTTATAAATTTGGTGCCCTCAACTACCAAAATGATTGTAATACCCTTAAACGCCATATGTCATAATGCTACTTGATTCATTTTTTAGGAGAAAACAAGTTTTCAATGATTCCCCGAAACATATGGCAAAACATTTATATCGGGACTCTCAAACCAATATGGATGACATCCCATCCAATTTTTTTGAATTTGTAAACTACATCCTCCTTGCGCCCCCTGATGTGCTAACATATTAATTTTCTAGGACACCATTCGATCTTCGTTTGCTGAAAGGTTGGAGCAACCATCGGCAATCTTGTATCAAAAGATCGTAGATTGCACGATTGAATTGCATACCCAACTTGAGATCATTGGTGAGACTTAGCAGATCAGTCTCGACCTCGATATTCCGGAGTCCCAAACGACGCGATAAGGATAGTCATTTGCGCATTGCCACAGCTTCTACATTTTTAGTTGAACCCATCCCATGGTTCGGTCCCGCCATTGCCATTATGCAAGTGCCTCTTTCTTCGCGCAAAATAGCACCCATCCCCCCCCCCCCCTCGTTCGGTCAAATTCTACCCAAACCGCGTCTGTGTTGAGCTTTGCAAACCTCGCTGCCGGTGTTGTCCAGGAAGACACACCCGAAGGTTGGCGTGCTGAAACACTTTTCGGCTGATTCGGCACTTCCTCCGACATTGATAGTGGACAAGGCAGTTGGCGAGCTACTGTAAGTGCAGACTTCAACATTTCTCCAGACATCGGAGATTATATCCGAGACAAGTTGCTGCTGAGATTGAAAAATGCACAGGTTTCGGCTGTGCCAAATCGCCCAAATTCCAACTATGAAAAGTTGCTGCTTTGGATTATCCAAGGTCTCAATACTTGACTCAATCCAATCGCTTACATGATGACAACTGTTATGAAGTGACTCTTGACCCAACAAAGCATTCCAAACCGGTTGCGCTTTCTTACAATGCATGAAGATATGTGACTCCGATTCATCACCTTCCCACACCATGAACACAACATAGCAATGTCCATACCTCGTTTTGCTAAATTGAATTTTGTTGGTAAAGATGAGTGATAGGCCCTCCAGGCCGTAAATCTTGATCTCGTTAATACCTTCAAATGCCAAAAGTTTGTTTATATGAGACATACTCTGACTGCTCGATTGACCGTCCCGACATTCGGCGGACAACTTTTCCTTTCTTAGTTCTTCAGCTACAATATACCCAATTTTACTGAATACGAGTCATTCGCATCATAAAACCAAGTCCACACGTCTCTTTGATTCGTTAAATGCAGAATTATTGATTGCACAACCTCCCCGTCCACGCAATTAAGGAGATTCTTAACCTTTGCATATCCTATTGTCTCGTGTACGGGCCTATGAGGCTTTGAACCACAACTGGGCCCGTGTCCTTATTGGGTGTCGTGACCTTAAAGCCGTAGGGTCTAGGGACCCATCTATATTGAAACACATCAACCGTATTGCCTTTTCCCAACTCGCGTGTATACTCCCCTTTCCAATACCTCACGACCCGCCATAATTCTTCGCCAAACTTGGGATGGATTGGAACCCAGCTTTGCTTTGAAAAAATCATGGCTGGCAAAGTATTTTGTCTTCATTACACAAGCCAGGAAGGAAACTGGGTTGGTTAGGATGCGCCATCCCTGTTTAGCTAGGATAGCGACATTGAAGGAATGTATATCCTGAAAACCCAGGCCTCCTCTTCATTTACTCCTCTTTACTTTCTCCCAAGCTAGCCAACACATCCTTTTCTCCTTCTCATGCTTCTTCCACCAGAACTCCCGAATCAGACGCTCAATTTGGTCACAAAGAGATCTGGGCAACAAGAAACAGAACATAGAGTACGTAGGAATTGCTTGAAGAACCGCCTTCACCAGAACTTATTTCCATGTTGTCGATAAGAATTTCTCATTCCACCCATAGACCTTTGCACTTATCCTATCAACAATCCCAGTGAACGGGCCATTCTTTGATCGACCAATTTTTGTAGGCAAGCCCAAGTTATTATCAAAAGAGGCCACACAATGTATCCCTAAGGGTTCGCACAACTGAGTCCGCCTGTGGAGTGGCACATTTGTTGAGAACATTGCAGCCGACTTCTGCAAATTAATTATTTGTCCGGAAGACTGCTCATACCTCGTCAACACCTGCAAAAGAGACGAGATCTCTTCTTCATCTGCTTTCGTGAAGAAGATACTATCATCAGCACAGAGAATATGCGAGACCAATGGACCATCCAGTGCTCTAACTGGCGTAATGAGGCATTCTCTTCCCGCAGCAACCACAGAGTGGGACAACCCATCAGTGCAGATCAGAAACAAATATGGCGAAAGAGGACATCCCTGCTGAAGACCCCGTTGTGGAAACGATCTCCCCCATAACCTCCCCATTTCGGACGAAAGAGAAGGCCATTGTTGTAACACATCGCATAATAAGCTCACCAAACGTGGAGCTGAGCCCAATCTTCTGCAACATAGCTTGTAGATAGTATCACTCTACTCTGTCGTACGCCTTACTCATATCCGCTTTAAGAGCCATGAACCCCCGTTTGCCCTTCATTCACTAGTCATGGAATGACTAATCTCATAAGCCACCATAACATTATTAAATATCAGCTGGCCCGGGACAAAAGCAGGCTAGAAAGATGAGATCAGCCCATCTAGGATTTTCTTTAGGTGATTTGCAATAGCTTTTGTAATGATTTCATACACCACTGTGCATAGATTTATCGGCCTGAAATCGGACGGCTTCCTTGGTTGCTTAATCTTCGGAATAAGGAAAATAAGAGTATGATTAAAGCTTCTGACATCCCCATTTTTGTTCAAAACCTCTGAAACAGGCATCAGTTATACGGTCTCCCACGATCGCCCAGTTTTGCTAAAAAAAAAAACCCGGCGGAAAAGCGCTTAATGATTCTTCTTCAATATTATGTACTTATATTAAGTTTAAATAGTTGTCATCTTGTCATCTTTTAATTATTTTTGAAAAAGTAATCTTTTAAATTCAGTAAAAAAAATATGGAGCATACAAATTCTAGTTCATTAAATAAGTATGACAAAATACACACATATAGTATTGACTGATTCTTTTGTAGAAAACATGTTAACGAACTTATAAATATATTTATTGCAATATTAAGCGCATGTTGTTACCGTTAATTAAATAAGTATGGCATATAATTTGGTAACCACAGTAATTAAAATGTATATAATTCCTTTAAAATTATCTCACATTATTCGCTAACCCGCCCTAATACACTTGGTTACTTGTGTTTCTAAACATGAAATAATTATTTTCTCAAAAAAAAAATTAAATTTTAAGTTTGTATTTCAAATATAAAAAAAAATACTATTAACATGAAATAATTAAATTTTAAGTTTGTATTTAAAAAATAAAAAGGTAAATAATGTTAACATGCCATGAGATCTGATGGAGATAGAAATTCATCTACCATTTTTGAGACATTTGTTTTTGAGAGAAACTTTTGATACATTATAAGTAGTCAGTATTTCTATATAGTATGTC
Organism: Linanthus parryae; assembly: GCA_023055425.1. NCBI lineage: Eukaryota > Viridiplantae > Streptophyta > Magnoliopsida > Ericales > Polemoniaceae > Linanthus > Linanthus parryae. Next base: position 91,077,105 of record JALGPY010000004.1, on the reverse strand, counting down.
TAAAAAAAATCTATATAGTTAAATAAAAGAACTTAATGAAAAAATCATTCTTAATATATGTCTTTTAATTTAGTTAACTCGAATATTGAAAAGTTAATAAAATTAAGGAGTGTGTTGAAACATTTTCCTCAATACGTAGGGCGAGAATTGGGTATCACTATTTTTATGAAAATTTATGTAATGATATCATCGAATAGATATTTTTATAAGTTCGTAGACACGTCTTCTACAGAGAATCAAACTTAAATGACATTTGAGAAAGAGAAATAAACATAGTACTACCTCTGTTTCTCTCGGATCTTCCCACACATGAACTGCACATATACATTTGACAATTTTGCACCTGAAACATTAACTAATTACTCTATATCCCCTCTCTATCTCTGTACCTCTCTATATGTTACAGAGAGGTACAAAGGTAGTATGTTTAAGTTTGATTCCCGATAGTCAGCTTTAATGGAAATAAGCTACTACTTCCTATTTTATATCTATTTTTGCAGTTTTCGTTTTATAACTATTCATTGGATTATTTTGATTCGGTGATTTGATATCTTTACATGATGGTGTGAGTAAACTTTACTCAATAACACCATGGAAAAATTACCCAAAAGTTCATCGTTTTGCTATCCAATTCACCGGGTCAAAGTGTCCCGATAACGAAAGAAAAAGTCAAACTGTGAAGACAAATAGAGAACGGAGGTAGTACGTACAATATACCCCAACACTAACTAATAAAAGCAAATAAACAAGTTATTCAAACAGGCTCTCTCTCTATAATTATATATATAAAAAACCAGAGGTTGTGTTATACTAGTTACAAGATTTCTCCTAAACAGAAAAAGATGACCAAATTTCCCAGTTAATTTACCAGATAAGGCAGGGACTAGGCTTTCTTTAACAGCTACTAACATTTGCATAGGCCAATTTACATTGTCCTCTTGCATATCTCAATTGAGCCATGAATGCTCCAATCTCTCCTCTCCCTCTGAGTTACATATCTTGGGGTAAAATGTCTCTTGGAATTTTGTTCTTCAGAAAGAAACATTGAAGGTCTTTTGAAACTTTTAAGGTTGAGCTTTACATAGCGACGATAAGTCAGCCACGGCTTCACCAACTGTCAGATAGAGCCCGTTCAACCCGAACGACTCCAAGATTTTCGACTGGTGCAGCTTCTCCATCACATTTGCAGCAGGATTCACCAGCACAAACTGCATATACCAGAAAAGGCAACAGAATTAATCATCAAGTTACATCGAAGTTCAAGAGTATAATAATATTTAGCTACTAGTGTGATTTGCAAAGCTTACTTGAAGTGATCTTTTCTCCAACATCCTTCTGAGTTCAGATATTGTGTCGATGCCACTGGTGTCTATCGACGTCACAGCTGAGAAACAGAAAAGGCCGATAACATATGTCAGTAAACTATCTGAAATTCGCCAAACAGATTCCGGAACAGTTTCATCTATTGAAAGCTATGTATGCACTTACCAGTCATGTCCAAGATGACGCATTTCAACTCACTTGCTTTACTTGCCACAATGTGTTCTTCTTCCTCGCGAATCCACCTTAAAATTCTGCAAACCCATAAATGGATATCAGATTAATACTTCAATCAAGAGCTCCAAGCAAATACTTCTGATTTAAATTTTGAATTATCTTCCCACTGTGTCTATGGAAGTGATGATACATGGAATGAGTTCTATACTAACCTTTCTTGAAGGTAAGTAGAGTTTGCAAAGAAGATGGGTGACTCAACAGCTAGTATGAGAAATGAGGGAACCCTTGAAGCTTCTTTGTATCTGTTCACGTTTTGGTATATGTCAGTCCCGGGTATGTTCCCCAAAACCAATGTATTTGGCCGCGTAACGTGCAAGAGAATCTTGAAAACCGAAACTCCAACCTGAAATACGCAGCCAAATATCAACTGTCAAGAACTCGTAAAAGATAGTACTAGTATCAAATTTTGAAAATTTGAATAAATTCATAAAAAGCTTACAGCAATTGCAAGGCCTAAGGGCACAGAGATGAACAGAACACCAAGAAACGAACACAAACAGGCAACAAAGTCGAGTTTATCAACTTTCCACAGCTTCAACGCTGCCTCATAGTCGATCAGCCCAATGACTGCGGTGATGATGATGGCAGCCAAAATGAAATTGGGAGTGTAGTGAAATAGCGGCATGAGAAACAGCAGTGTGACTAGCACCGTTGAAGCCATTATGATGTTGGACACCACAGACTTTGCCCCAGCATTGTAGTTCACAGCAGATCGAGAAAACGACCCTGCAAGATAAATACATCAGAAATCTTCCGTTGGTTCATGTGACTCTACATTGGTATGTAAAGGAGAGTGTTATCACCTGTGGTGACATAGCAAGAAGAGCAAGAACCAGCCATGTTCATGAGTCCAATAGCCATCATTTCTTTGTTCCCATCGACTTGGTAGTTCTTTAGAGAAGCAAATGTTCTCCCCACAGCAATTCCTTCCTGTAAAACACCCAATCAAGAAGAATATATGAAAATGACGTTTTCTAAGCGGCGATTCATATAAATAAGATGATCCACGGTTTGTCATCAACCTACCGTGAGCGAAAGAATTCCAGTGACGATGCCGGTTTTGATGGCAACACCCAAATAAGTGCCATGGAAGTACAGCAAGTTGAGTGATGATGGATTCAGACCCTTTGGTAAGTGCCCAATCTATAAAGACCAAAATTGTAGTTTTAGAAATTAAGGCACAAGGGGTTTAGTATAGGATTGGGAGTAAAAAAGAACCATATAGTAGCTTACAATGGAAATCCCATGGGTTTTTGATCTCAACAGGTAGACAATAAGGGTTGATGCAATAACTGATGTTAGCGGTGCCGCTGCTGAAACCCAGAAATGCTTTGGATTTCTCATGCTCTGTTACAGGCAACAACATCCAAAAGAAAAGTTGAAAATAAAATAAGAACCAAATCAAATATTGAAAGGGAAAAAAAACAGATTGTGGATTTTCTTGATGGACTCACAATTTTCCTCGTTGTCAACAAGAACACCAGAAAACTGATCCCCATAACAATAGTTTGCCATGACCACTACAAAGAATTAAAGTTTTTTATTGTGTCAGTCAACAAAGAACTTGCAACAGAAACACAAACAAACCACTCATTGATCTTTTCTTTCTTTCTCACCTCTTTCTCATGGGTGACAACAGAGGTCAAAACAGGGACAATTTGCATCTTGCTGGTGAAGTGAACAATCCCAAGAAGGCCCTTAAGCTGTTGCAGTGACACTATAACTGCTGCTCCAGCCATGAACCCAACAAGGGTTGCTTTTGATAGGAAATCAATCACAAACCCTAGCCTGAAAAACACCCCAAAATTCATTACAACCAAATCATAACAAGAAGAGGGTTTTACTGCTAATTCTACTATATTCTAGTGTTAGATTGATCATAAACTTATTTTTACCTTAGGAAACCCAATGAAGCCTGAAACACACCAGCAAAGAAAGTGGCAGTGAAGGCCAATTGAAGATAGAGAAGTGGCTGATCAGTGTAGGAAACAGCCTCATTCAGCATGGTTCCCATGACCAGTGATGCAATTGAGACTGGACCAACTGCCAGATGCCTTGAACTCCCTAGCATGGAGTATATCAATGGTGGCACAAAACTTGAATCTGAAATTAAGAAAAAAAAAAAAAAACCCCAATTTCACACTATCACAATCACTTCTTTTCAACACTCACATATATTAAAATCAAATTACACAAGACAATCTTGACAAATACTCACATAGCCCAATAATCGGAGGCAAGTTTGCAAGCTTTGCATAACTTATTCCCTGTAACATGCAACACCCACATGAGAAATCACCCAAACCCAACCAAGAAATGAAAACATGCAGAGAAAGAGAAACAGAGAGAGGCAGAGATTGATCATACCTGTGGGATGGCGAGACTAGCAATGGTGAGACCAGAGACGACATCAGACCGGAGAAGTTTGAGATTGTAGTTGGGACCCCACTGGAAGACAGGGAAGAAGAACTGAAGAGCCAGGACTAATTTCTTGAACCATGTTTGGTTCTTGAATCTGTGAAGTGGATCGTCAGGGAAGAAGATTTCAGAGACTCTGTCTCTGAGTTTCTCCACGGTGGTTCGGTGGGGTGGCAAGCAAACCTTGTGGACTTCCAATGGGGTTGTCACCGGTTCCGTACAAGAAATGGAAACCAGAGTCTCAGAGAAGTGCTCGACTCTGTTCGAATTGACCCCCATTTGAGTGAAAACGAGAGAGAGAGTTCTGTTAGGAGTCCGGAGGCAGTTGGCTGAAACTTGATGAAAGAGCCAGGCCTTTTATAGAGAGCCATGGCCGTGGAAGGTTTAAAGAATCTGAAGGCGCACACCCCCCACCACCCCCCCCCCCCCCCCCCCCCCCCCCCCACTTATTGATGCAATTTCTTTAATCTTTCCTCATTGCTCATGGCCTAATGATTTTTCTTCTAATAAAAGCTTTGAACTCATCAATTAAGTGGAGATTTCTTCTTCTTGGTTGTTTCTTCAATTTATGAAGATGGAAAAAAAATTCCAATAACATAACTATGTTATTTTTTTTTTGAGAAAATTCCAACGCTCAAGTAGTAGAGCGTTGGAAGCCCATGCATGAAGTCCCGGGTTAAAACCTGGTTAAGTACAAAAACAATTTCTCAAAAAAAAAAAAAGAAACAAAGAAAAAAGTTAAATGCATTTATTGTTGTTTTAGATATACACTTGATATGTTCTAAGAATTGCTGTTATTTTACCCACATCTTTATTGTTGATGGTATGCTCCTATTTGGCCAAACAGACCCTGTTTTATGTGATTTTGTTAGCCAAGTGCTTGAAGACTTTTGCAATCTCTCTGCTCATAAAGCGAATCTTACAAAGTTTAAAATTCTCGTTTCCCCTAATATGGGATTTGCATCCAAACTATTAAATGTAAGTTTGGTATCCCTCTTATTAAAGATTTGGGCAGATACTTGGGTGTGAGTAAGTAGTGAAAGATCGGGTAGAGTCAAGTTTGTCCATGTGATAAAACTATCCAAGATAATGGCTGGGTGGTAAGCCTCAATACATTATGTTGGAGGAAAATGTGACAGCATCTCTACATGAATTATATATCAATTTATAATTTCACAATAATCAGGCATAACATCCATACAGTAATAATAATTTGATAATTTCAACAAATATATATCTAAGCAGAATAACGACTAGCATATAAACATGCAACACAATACGGTAGAGCTATAACATTGAGATTCTCCTACCATAACCTGTGGCATTCGCCTGAGGACAATCAGAGCGATAGTGGCCTGACTGACCACCCCCAACATATAACGTTCCCCTTTTCCTGAAAACCACGACATTGCGGACGAGGAGGTCTGAAAGATTGGTTTTGGTAAGAAAATGTCTTATGACTCTTCCCCGAGTAATCCTCCCAGTGTTCTGACTGTCTTCCCTTTTGTTGATAACTTCGCTTTTGACCTTTAGTCTCCCATATGCCTTTAGAATTAGCCAACTCCCTCTCAGCAACTAAAGTAGACTCTACAACCTCAGAATAAGATTTTAAGCATAAAACAACTATCTTGCCTCGAATAGATGGAGAAAGACTCCACTCAAATAACATAGTCTTCCCGCTATCATCAAACACCATATTAAGGGCATAACGAGCAAGCTCAATAAACTTTGCCTCATACTACATCACAGACATACTACCCTGCTTCAAGTTCAAAAAGTTTCGAAATAAGTGCTACGTCTAGGCTAGAGGTAACCAAACACTACCATTGATCAGTCTCATGTTCCAACTGAAAAGTAGCCAATCTCACTCTAGCCTCATCTCTCAAAATCCCCATAGCAATAAAGTCTTCTCAATTTTCCCCACCCAATGCTCAGCTGCAACTGGGTCAGGAATACCTCGAAACACGGGTGGATGCTGCCTCCTAAATTCTTTAAGGGCCTTCAGAGTATCAAGGTTAGCACCCGGATTAGAGCACTACTATCTCCATTTGTCACATTTCCCCCGATTGATGTATCCATCTACAACATAAACATCTAAAATGCCATACATGTATACTTATGTGGTAAAATCAAGTCAAGGACATAGAACACATAACTCTTATTAAGGTTGCTACTGCTATGCATGTGTACACCATGCAAACTTATGACATCCCCATTAGTGCGAGTAAACAGATTGGAAAAATGAATAGACACTTTCTTTGGGGTGGTACCACCTAGAAAATGAAACTTCAATGTATTAATCGGGATACTTCTTGCAATCATAACAAGCATGTAGGCTTGGGCATAAGGAGAATAGTACTTCAAAACCAGGCTTCCCGGTTAAATTTTGGTTGAGAGATTTTCACAAGCCATCATACTCCTTGAGCTAATTGTTTGGAAAGAAGTATATTGGGAACCATAACATGTTGATTTGGCCCTTAGTAGAAACTCCACTAGAAGTCGGAGGGGCATTGTCAAAACAGGCAACTTCCTCTATGAAAAGTCCCAATGGAGTATTGCTAATGGTAAGAAAATTTCTATTTGGAAAGATAGTTGTATTGGTCCCTTCTACCTTGAATCCAAGTACCCCGATGTGCCATTTGATGGTAACTTAACAGTGGATTCTCTCATTTTGAGGAATGGTAACTGGAATCTTCAGATTCCTGAAAACGTTATCTCTGTTGATGATTTCAATTATATTCTCTTGCTAAAAGGATTTCACCAGATCCTAATTCTAGGATTCCCTCTTCTGGACTGGTCCTCCTGGTGGATATTACATTGTGGCTTCTGCCTACAATATTATTTCCATGTCTGAGACTATCCTCCACTCCATTGGGGATGGTTATGGAAGCTTAAACTGCCCATGAAGCTGATCATGTTTTCTTGGAAAATAAGACATAATAAACTTGTTACTAACTCAAAAGACTTATTCAAGGTCTTTGGCTGGATGATTCTCGTCCTTAATGCCGAGTGAGGATTTGAATTATCTTTTCATAAGCTTCCCAAAAGCTCTCTAGTCTTTAGGGAAGTGATTTATGAATCTCAGTGGTTATCCCTTGTAGGGTTTTGATGCATGTTACGCAGCGGAATAACAAAATTTTTAATCCTGCTCAAACCTCTCCAAGGATCACAGGCAAGCAATCATAACATGATTAGGGTAGAAACATGTGTACCTTAGTTTGTGTGATCACTAAGAAGAATTGTGTCTTCGTCACTACGAGTATCCACACCTTGGATCTTCAACTAGAATCCTTCCCACCGCGTAGTGCTAGCAACGAAAGAAAGGATAAAGGATCACACAAAATTTGGCGAGGCCACACCCAAGGGAGTGCCGACGACGTTGGGTAGGGGGACATGTTGGGTGGCTTCGGCTCCCAACTTCTCTCTCTCTCTTGATTTGTTATGTTCTCTCAATAGTGACTTATATGAGAAAATAACAAGATAGAGTTCCTTTATATAGTTACTAACTCCTTATTAACTGCATAATTTCCCCAATACTAATCATGTCCTTACATGGATTAGCCCACTTGCAAATTAGTCCTACTAAATTTAGTTTTGGTTGTGTATGTTCCTGTTATTAATTAGTCCAACTAATTAATACCCATATCCAGTTTAATCCATACGGTGTGTGACCCCATATTTTTCTACTTAGTTGGTAGTAACTTATTACAAACATAGAGCGGTGTCTAGCAACACATCTATGCCACCCAACTAATAGAAATAGTTAGTGATCCCGACAAACCTTGTGCCCAATGTTACTGTGTGTATTATCCCTTTGTCTCCATATCCGGATTGGACACAAGACATAATCGTCACACTCGTATATCCAATTCACAGTTTCTCGATCCTGAGAATAGACTTATCCATGCAGATAACATTAATATCTCCATTTTGATTTATCTGAGTCTGGCCAGACATTCCATAAGATCTACCCCTCGAGTGGCCGTGGATATTTAATCCTATTATGTAGGAGGGAAAAATCATATCTACATCACTACCATCTCTTAGATTCTTCCTATCACACCCGATTGTTATCTTTATAGTTACCCAGTCACGGTGTAACGTTTGATATTATCAAAGCATGATATTTGACAACTAGAGTATCCAGTGATTTCAATTCTAAGGTTTAAAACACCATTAGCACTACAAGAAGCGCTTGTGATGTTGACATAATCTAATGTAGCCTTCTCGCGGTGGGTCTATCCAGTATGCCATTAGTCCTAATGCATACCCATGTGTTAGACTTGATATCCCCATATCAATCTATCCCCATACTAGTCTTAGTTGATCGTCCCATTAATCAATATAATGGACTAGGGATATTTAAGATAAATAACACAGTTGTAATCTAAGGACTTCATTATATTAAATATCTCCATAAATAATACAATGATTATTCTAGCAACTAAAGTTCATACTAAACAGATTGCCTGTTGGGCATCCAAAACGAACAGTCTCCCACTTGCACTAGAGTCAATCTGGTGCATCACGTATGCCTATAGCCCTAGCGGCCCTTCATGCTTTCACGGAACCAACAGCTTCGTGAAAGGATCTGACAGATTGTCAACTGTTGGAATCTTGCATATCTTAACATATCCTCGATCTACTATGTATCAAACCAGATGGAATCTCCTAAGTACATGCTTTGTCCTCTGGTGTGATCGGGGTTCGTTGGCCTGTGCGATCGCCCCAGTGTTGTCACAATACAACGTTATGGGATCCACAATGCTAGGAACCACACCAAGGTCAGTGATAAACTTCTTTATCCAAACAGCCTCCTTTGCTGCGCCTGAAGCAGCAATGAACTCAGGTTCAGTTATAGATACAGGAACTGTCTCTTGATCGGAACTCTTCGAGCTCACAACTCTTCCATTCAGGAAAAACACATAACCCGACTGCGATCTATAGTCGTCTTTGTCGGGTTGGAAGCATGCATCAATGTAACCCATTATTCTTAGCTCTTCCTCACCTCCAAATATCAAGAATGCATCATTAGTCCTTCCCACGTACTTAAGGATGTTCTTGACGACAATCTAGTGAATCTCACCCGGATTGGACTGATATCTGCTTGCCATACTTAGCGCGTACGACACATCTGGTCTAGTACACAACATGACATACATGATAGATCCTATGGCCGACGCATACATAATTCTACTCATGCGGTCCTTCTCAATCTGATTGGAAGGACAATCACTCTTCGAAAGAGTGATCCCATGCGACATGGGAAAGAATCCCTTCTTGGAGTATTTCATGTTGAAACGATTCAACACCTTGTCTATATATGTACTTTGGCTTAGGCTGAGAAGTTTCCTCGATCTATCCCTATAGATCTTGATACCCAGTATATAAGCTGCAACCCCTAAGTACTTAATTGCGAAACACTTTCATAGCCAATCTTTCACAGATTGCAACATAGGAATGTCGTTTCCAGTGAGTAGTAAGTCATCCACATACAAGACCAGAAACACAACAGAACTCCCACTAACCTTCTTGTAAACACAAGGCTCATCTTCGTTCTTGATGAAGACAAACTCTTTGACCGCGTTATCAAAACGTCGATTCCAACACCTAGAAGCTTGCTTCAATCCATAAATGGACCGTTGTAGCTTATAAACTTTATTTGCATGCTATGGATCCTCAAAACCCTCTGGTTGTGTCATGTACACATCCTCGAGGAGGTTTCCATACGGAAACGCTGTTTTGACATCCATCTGCCAAATCTCATAGTCGTAGTAAGCTGCAACCGCAAGCAAGATTCGAATGGATTTGGTCATTGCGACTGGGGAAAATGTTTCATCATAGTCAATACCATGAATCTGTCTGTGACCTTTAGCCACCAGTCGACCCTTATAGACAACTACATTTCCATCCATGTCAGTCTTCTTCTTGAAGACCCACTTTCAGATCTCATGGCCTCAAGCCACTTCTTTGAGTCTGGCCCTTTCATGGCCTCTCCGTAAGTAGTAGGCTCATCATCAATGGGTAATACGTCACCTGCCTCAGTAACGAGAAGTCCATACCTCTCGGGCTCATAACGTACCCTACTCGACCTACGGAGTTCTTGTGTTACTTGAACAGGTTCCTCCACAACCGTTTGTGGTTCCTGTTCATGCTCCATTGTCATATCAGTGTTTTGTGGTTCTTAAATTTCCTCAAGTTATCTAAGATAGTCGTCAAACTCTTTGCTTAAGTATTCTCCTCCACGATCCGATCGTAGAGCCTTGATACTTTTGCCAAGTTGCTTCTCTACTTCATTCTTGAATTCCTTGAACAATTTAAAAGATTCAGATTTGGCCTTCATAAGGTACACAAATTCATATCTACTAAAATCATCAATAAATGTAATGAAGTAGGTATAACCACCTCTAGCAGGCGTGGGAAACAGTCCACATACATCAGTATGTATAAGGGCCAATAACTCACTAGTCCTTTCACCTTTCTTATTGAAAGGGGACTTTGTCATTTTTTTCATTAAACAAGACTCACATGTCTCATATGATTCGTAATCAAATGAGTCTAGTAATCCAACCTTATGGAGTCAAGATACGCGTTTCTCATTTATATGGCCTAAACGACAGTGCCATAGATAAGTAGGACTTAATTCATTAATTTTAATCCTCTTAGTATTAATGTTATATATGAGATTACTTAGATCAAGGATATATAATCCATTAGACAAATTCCCACTACAATAGTGGATACTATCAAAGTAAATGGAACAACTATTGTTCTTTATTGAAATAGTAAAACCTTTCTCGTCTAAACAAGAAATAAAAATAATGTTTCTGCTCATAGCGGGCACATAGTAGCATATGTCTAATTCTAAAATAAGCCCTGAAGGCAGAGATAACTCATACACGCCTATAGCTAATGAAGCAACTCTGGCTCCATTCTCGACGCGCAGGTCTATCTCCCCTTTAGCCAATCTTCTACTTCTTTTCAAATCCTGCACATTTTCATGTGAGATCCACATCCACTATCCAATAACAAAGATGAAGAAATAGAAAGATTGACATCTATAACAAAAATACCCGGTGGTGGTGGAATCACTTTTCCAAGCCTTTTATCCTCCAGATCCTTGGGGAAATTCCTCTTATTGTGTCCAGGCTGACTACAGCAGTGACAATCACCCTTAGTGTTGCCCCCACCAGGCTTCAAGGCAGTTTCTTTGGATTTTGCAACTATCTTGCTCTTTCCTTTGGAAGTAGATGCAACTGACTTGATCTTCCTATTATTGACCATCATTATGACCTTGCGTTTGCCCTTGTTAATACTCTGTTCAGCGGTCCTCAACATATTGAGCAAATCAGGCAGAGTCTTGTTGATCTCTCTCATGTTATAGTTCATGATGAACTGGCCATAATTGTTCGACAACGATTGGAGGATGAGATCAGTGGCCAACTCTTGGCCGAATGGGAAACCTAACCTCTCGAGATTCTCAATGTATCCGATCATACGGAGTACATGAGGCCCAACTGGGTTCCCCTCTGCGAGACGACACTTGAACAGTGCTTTGGATACTTCGTACCTCTCATGTCGGGCCTGCTCTTGGACGAGCTGCCTTAAATGTACGATCATATCGTACGCCTCCATGTTCTCATGTTTCTTCTGAAGCTCAGAGCTCATAGTGCACATCATGAGACATGTCACATCATTATTGTCATCTACAATCTGTTTATGTGCCCTTATGGCAGCGAGTACATCATCGTTAAGGTGGTGGTGCTGGAACGGGTGCATATAAGATGTAAAAATTCTTTTCTTGCTTAAGGACAATCCTTAAGTTTTTGTACCAGTCCTAGAAAGTTGTTCCCTGCAAAACTTGTCCTTCTCAAGGATAGAACACATGGATGGTGTCGATGTTGATTGTTGTTTGCCATTGGAATTCTACAAAACGAGAAATATACAATTTTAGTATTTTGAACAATTTAACCATATTCAATAATCGCTAGATTATCAAATATAGCTCCCACTATTTTTCTCGGATTAATAGCCCTCGCCATTATTGCGGTAAAGATTATAGATTTTCCAGTGGGTCCAAGATCCATATTTCACTTCTTCTTGAGCTTGCTTTGGCAAGTTACCCAAGAATTAGTTATTTAGGTAGGAACGTATTTCTAATTGCATCCTTATGAAACTATTGGTGCAACCGGTCAAATAACTCCTTATTTAGCTATCTCATAGGTAATCCCAATTGCCATGCCTCTAAGTCATCAATCCAATTGAAACGACTTAGTTACGTTTAACCTCTTATTTCAACAACCACACATTACTTGCTTGTGTCGCCGCATCACATTATGGTAAATTAAAATACCCTTGCTTTCGCAAGCCGACATTAATAAACCCTCATGAAGGGTGTTAAAATAAGAGAAGGCAAAACGTAATATTTCCTTGAGAGATTTAAATGTCATTATCTAATTTGTTTGGTTGATCCCATCAACATGATCTACTTATTTGGATTGGGCAATCCACAATAAAAGACTATTCTTGCTTATTATAATCTTGTTAAGATTTGCTTGTATCATCCATATACAAAATAAATAACAAGACATAAATAATAAACATCCACAAAATACAAACTAAAGTGGCATGGATATGACCCCTAAGACTAAGATATTACGAAGCCAATGATAATATCTATATGCCCTAAAGTGATAAGCTCATCTCCATGTGCTCCACCATAGCCGCGCGCCCTAGGATGGGAGTCTTCATCGTCTTTGCGGCTTCTTGGTTCTTTGGTCTTCTTCTCCATGCTCTTGGCTATTATCTAATTTATCTAATTCTATCCTAGCATCTAAACTAAGTAAATAAATAAAACCTAACATGTTGAGAAGATGATCAGCTCGCAAGTCGTAAAACCTAATTAACTATTACATTAATTTGATCAGCTCGCAGGCCGTAAACCAAACCAAAAAAATAAACATCCACAACCTAGGCCATATCCATCCACCATGCAACAAAACACATAATACAGTTAAACCCAATTTTAACGCGCTTGTTCAATTTTAGATTAAATTGGGTGATTAGGGTCAAAACGGTCAAATATGTCCAACCAAAGCCTTGGGCGAACCCCATGGACCGCCACACGCCACCGGCCCGACCCGGCCCTAGGCTGCACGGTCCAACCACGCGCCTTAGGCCGGCTGCCATAGGTGGCCGCGGCCTTTCTTGGTGCGCAATGAGAGAGAGGGGCAAACGGCTAGGGTTTCGGCCCTAGCCTCCTTTCGCTTCCTTCCTTGTTTCCCAAGCTTGGTTGTTTCCATAATTGGGAAATACACCTTTTCCCCAATTTTGGTGCCCAAGCACCCTAATCTTCAAGAACCCAATTGAAATATTATATGTGCTCGGAATTGGCTAATTCTATACGAAGATAGTAAATTTCCCAATCCCTACTGAATCATATTCTTATTGCATTTATATGCCAATTTCAGTTTTCGCGTAAAATTAACGATATAGTGAAAAACTAAAAAACAGTAACACACAATATCATGTTATGCGCTACGACCTGTGGCTCTAATACCACTGTAGGGTTTTGATGCAGGTTACGCAGCGGAATAACAAAATTTAATCATGCTCAAACCCCTCCAAGGATCACAGGAAAGTAATCATAACATGATTAGGGGTAGAAACATGTGTACCTTAGTTTGTGTGATTACTACGAAGAATTGTGTCTTCGTCTCTACGAGTATCCACACCTTGGATCTTCAAATGGAATCCTTCCCACCGTGTAGTGCTAGCAACAGAAGAAATGAAAAAGGATCACGCAATATGAGGCGAGGTCGCACCCAAGGGAGGGCCGACGACGTCGGGTAGGGGGACGGGTTGGGTGGCTTCGGCTCCCAACTTGTCTCTCTCTATCTTGATTTGTTATGTTTCTCTCAATAATGAATTAGATGAGAAAATAATAAGCTACAGTTCCTTTATGTAGTTAATAACTCCTTGTTAACTACATAATTGCCCCAATACTAGTCATGTCCTTACATGGATTAGCCCACTTGCAAATTAGTCCTACTAACTTTGCTTGTGGTTGCGTTATGATCCTTTAATTAATTAGTTCAACTAATTAATACCCATATCCAGTTTAATCCATACAGTGTGTGACCCCATAAGTTTCTACTTAGTTGGTAGTAACTTATTACAAACATAGAGCGGTGTCTAGAACCACATCTATGCCACCCAACTAATATAAATAGTTAGTGATCCCGACAAACCTAGTGCCCAATGTTACTGTGTTGTATTATACCTTTGTCTCTATATCCGGATTGGACACGAGACATAATCGTCACACTCGTATATCCAATCCATAGTTTCTCGATCATGAGAATAGACTATTCCATGTAGATAATATCAATATCTCCATATTGATTTATCTGAGTCTGGCCAGACATTCCATAAGCTCTACCCCTCTAGTGGTCGTGGATATTTACTCCTATTATGTAGGAGGGACAAATCCTATCTACATCACTGCCATCTCTCAGCTTGCTTCCTATCACGCTCGATTGTTATCTTTATAGTTACCCAATTACGGTGTAACGTTTGATAATATCAAAATATGATATTTCACAACTAGAGTATCCAGTGACTTCAAGTCTAAGGATTACAACTCCATTAGCACTACGAGAAGCGCTTGTGACATTGACATTATCTAATGTAGCCTTCTCGCGGTGGGTCTATTCAGTATGCCGTTACTCCTAATGCATACCCATGCGTTAGACTTGATATCCCCATATCAATCTACCCACATAGTAGTCCATAGTTGATCGTATCGTTAATCAATATAATGGACTAGGGGTATCTAAGATAAACAACACAATTTTGATCTAAGGATTTCATTATATTAAATATATCCATAAATAATACAATGGTTATTCTAGCAACTAAAGTTCATACTAAACAGATTGCCTCTAGGGCATCCAAAACCAACAATTAGATTCAACCCTATCATGGAGGCTAAATTATGGGGGATTCATCGTGGACAAGTTGGTTCTAACCATCAGATGCAACTGATATTTTTGCAGTTGAGACGGATTATATTGATTCTGTACATCCAATCACCTCTTTCTCAGAAGCTCCTGTACATAAATCTGATTGAAGACATCAAATTTTTTCTCAATGGAAGCTGCTGTACCATCTCCTATGCCACAAGGAACACAAATGGGTTGGTGGATGCAGTAGCCAAGAAGGGATCCAAAAACGGGACACCCTTTTCATCGTGGAGAATCCCCTACATATTTCGGCCATCTTGTTACTAAGGACACGATCCACAATGATTGTGGAATGTAGTTTCTTTTATGTTGTTTTTTAAGACAACCTGTTTGAGTGAAGAAAATAACTACACTTGATACGATGTAATGTTCAACTTTACACCATATTATCGTGTAGGGAATGGAGCATAAAATCAGCAATGGCGTGCATTCACTCTAGTAAGGACATATCTGAAAAAGTAACTGATCTTGATTCAACAACAATAGGTCTACATAGATCTAGGATAACTCTATAATAAGAGTTATATTGTATGTTGAGTTTCTACCGTTTCATGTGATTCATAATTTATTTTTATGAGTAAATGGCCATTATATTGAAATACTTGCGAAGAATGAGATTGTTGTGCTATATTGCTAGTTCGGGCGTTTCTATGCGTTTTAGATGTTATATTTATCAAATGTAATTGCTTGGTATGCTTGTTCATGTTTTCAAGATAGGAATGGATGCTAAACGATTGCTAGGAGGCATGAAACGAACTTTGGAAACAAAGCAAGCTAAGAGAAAGCAAGAGAAGCAAACTTAGAGGAGCAAAAGTGACCAACCTTCACTATTTGGATGATATCTTGAGTTCTATAAGGACTGCTAGTGGGACCGGTGGCAAATGAAATTAGACTCAAATATATTTATAATTGTAGGTAATGGAGCTCAATCAAAGCCGGACAAGGAAGATATGGTCCGTCGAAGACAACGCAAGAACGAAGAAGAGCCGGTGAAGTTGCACTGAACTCGTCTTCACTCTTCAGGATGCTGCTGGAGACACAAAGGGAATTTTAGAGCAAAACATGCTCCATTAGGAAGTAGCGATTCAGGGAATTCTAACGATATCATATAAGCCTAAACCGGAGTCCAGATGAGGGAGAAAAGGCCCGCACAACATTAGCTTATGAATTCTGTCCGAGAGTTGTAAACTAGAGGGGCTAAATTGTAAATTCGGCCACAATACATAGAAAATTGTGCCTAGGCCTATATATCATGATTTTTTTGCTAGAGAACACTGAGAACAAGGTAGATATGCACGGACATTACTTGGATCTTGGAGAGCATAGCTTGGAGCTTAGGATTGAATCATTTGGATCTTTTCTCTTACTTTTCGTACATGATTGAAAAGTTTGAATCCTTGATCATGTATTGCACTAGCTGAGATCTTTATACCGGGATTTCTTGTGGTAGTTAGGGTTTTTGTTCCCCATATTAAGTATAGAGAGAACCTCGTTACGTGAATGCCTTCCTATTTTTACACTAAAATAAAATTTTCAAATTTTAAAGTGTGTGCTGTTTTTCTCCTCAAATATTTGAGCTTAGTGTTTGCTAAACAAGCCAACATTCATGTTGACCGTCTTAGGTAGTCTCCAATGTTGGGTTTTGACGTAGGTAACGCAGCGGAATAACAAAATTAATCCTACTCAAAGCCCACCAAGGATCACAGGAAGAGACATCATAACATGATTAAGGTCATAGAAGATGTGTACCTTTTGATTTGTGAGATCACACGAAGAATGATGTCCTCGTCTCTACGGTTGATCCACGTCTAGAGGTGAGATCTAGATTCTTCCTTCAATCAAGTGCTAGCTTGAACCTTGGAGGAAGAGGGATGAAGATCAAAGCAACAAATCACCAAAGGCACAAGAGAGGAGGCGGCCTCTCTTTGCCGTCGGGTAGGGGGCGGACGGGTGGCTAGGGTTTCGGCCCTAGCACCTTGTCTTGCTCTCTCTTTTTCTCTCTCCCACTTTTTGTGTTATGTCTAATAATAACTCTTGTAGTGGGAAGGAAGCTAGAGCCTCCTTTATATACTCCAACAACTCCTTGTTGTTTCCATAAAAGAGTTTTCTTGTTCTAGTAGGACTAGAACTATTCCCTTCCTTGCAAATTAGTCCTACTAAGTTTGCAAGGTGTTGCACAATGATCCTTCTATTAATTAATCCATATTAATTAATCCCAAATCTAGCTCTACTCTATTTGACGTGTGACCCCATAGGTTTCTATATAGTTGGTAGTAACTATTACTAACATGGAGCGGTGTCTAGCAACACATCCATGCCACCCAACCAATAGAAATAGTCAGTGATCCCGACAAACCTTTGTGCCCAATATATCATATTGCATTATCCCTTTGTCTCCATATCCGGATTGGACACGAGACATAAATAGTCACACTCGTATATCCAATCCATAGTTCCTCGATCCTGGGAATATGCTTATGCTTGCAGATAACATTAATATCTCTATATTAATTTATCTGAGTCTGGCCAGACATTCAATAAGCCTCATCCCTCGAGTGGCCGTGGATATTTACCCCTATTATGTAGGAGGGACAAATCCTATCTACATCACTACGATCTCTAAGCTTGCTTCCTATCACGCCCGATAGCCACCTTTATGATTACCCAGTTACGGTGTAACGTTTGATAACATCAAAGCGCAATATTTCACAACTAGAGTATCTAGTGACTTCAAGTCCAAGGATTGCAATAATATTAGCACTACGAAAAGCGATTGTGACTTCACATAATCTAATGTATCCTTTTCGTCGTGGGTCAATCCAGTATGCCATTACTCCTAATGCATACCCATGTGTTGGATCGTGATATCTCCATATCAATCCAACCCCATACTAGTCTATAGATGATTGTCCCATTAATCATTATAATTGACTAGGGATTTTTAAGAATATAACACCTTATATTCTAAGGACTTCATTCATGTTAGCATATCTCCATATCGATAACATAATGAATTGTAAATCCATATATTTGTCACAATTAATTGATTGCCTCTAGGGCACAATTCCAACAGTCTCCCACTTGCACTAGAGTCAATCTCCTGCATCATATGCCTATTGATCTAGCGCGGTTCTCCACGCTTACACTGCGTAGGGGCGAGACATATGCTGGCACCTTGCAAATATTCACATCTCTTCCATCAACAATTTGATTGAGATTGAATATTCTGAATAAATGCATCTTATGCATTAATTTACTCAGTCCTCTATGTTAGAATAAGTGACTGAATCTTGCCTGGAACCTTTCCAGCTCACAGTCACTCCCTCTAGCATAAAACATAAAACTCGACTATAATCTGAAATCTTCTTTGTCAGATGGAAGTTCTCATCACTGTAACTCCTTACAGTAAACCTTTCCTATCCTCCATTAATCAAGAGTTCATCCTTTATTCCTTCTCAAGTACTTAAGGATAATCTTGATAATTATCAAGTGACACCTCACTTGGATTTGATTGGTATCTTTGTGTCATGCTTTATGACACGTCTGGCCTAGTACATCTCATGGCGTATCTCGTGAATCTAATTCATACGGTCCATTCCCAATCTAATTGGTAAGACAATTAGCCTTCCAAAGACTATTTCCATGTGACATGGGTAAGAATCAATATTCTTTTCACGTTGAACCATTTCAACACCTTGTCAATATATGTACCATGACTCAGGCTGAACAATTACTTTAATCTATCTCCATAGATTTTATAGATTGTCTCGCCTAAGTCAATTATTGGAAATCAATTTCTCTAGCCAATCTTTAACAGATTGCAGAGTAGAGACATTGTTCCCAATGATTAGTATGTCTCTACATACAAGACCAGAAATTTAACTATGCTCCCACTAACCTTCTTGTAAACACAAGTATCATCTTCAATTTTGATGGAATCAAACTCCTTTGATTGCATCATTAATTTTGAAGAGTCCAACTCCTAGAAGCTTGACTCAATCTATAAACAGATTGCTACAAGCAAGATGCGAATGGATTTAAGCATCACAACTGGGGAAAGATTTCGTCATAGTCTATACTATGAATTCTCATGAAATCCTTTTAAACCAGTTGTCCCTTAAAAGTAATCATATTACCATCCATGTTGGTTTCCTCATAACCTACTTGCACCCTATGGGTCCTACCCATTCAGGTGGTTCCACCAAAGTCCATACTTTGCTGGTATACATGGATTCCATATCGTATCCTATGGCTCCAAGCCATTTCTGAGAGTATGGCCCACACGTGGCCTTTTCATAGGTTGTAGGCTCATCTCGATGAGCAATATATCACGGGTTATGAGAAATCCTTATTTCTCTAGTCCCTTGACATATCCTACCTGTCCTACGAGGTTCTTGTGTTATCTGAGTAGGTTGCTCCACAACACCTTGTGATCCTGCTCATGTTCCATCAAACGGATCAATGTTCTATTGTGGTTCTTGAACCTTTCAAGTTCTACTGTCCTCCCACTGTTTCTTTTAGAGACAATCTCTACCTAGAAACACTGTGGTTCGAGAAACAAACAGTTTGTTCTCGATTAGGCTGTAGAAATAATATCCTTTTCAGGATATTCCACAAAACATTTATCCGACTTGGGTTCAAGTTTATTTGTAAACTCTTTTACATAAACCTCACAAACCCAAATATTTATAAATGACATACTAGGACATTTCCTAGTCCATATCTCATATGGTGTTTTTCATAATCCGTTTTTGATGGAACAAGGTTAAGGGTGAAATTTGCTGTAATTAGAACATAGCCCCTAAAAGTAAACTGGAAGTTCTGTTTGACTCATCATGGTCCGAACCGTGTCCTACAAGGTTCGAACTCTCCTTTTAGACACGCCAAACCCATGTGGTGTGCTAGGTGGAGCGAGTTTTGGATCATATCCAATACTCCCATAGATTCTTGTCAAACTCTTGGCTCAAGTAATTTTCTTCTATGATCCGATCGTAGAGTCTAAATACTTTTGCCAAGTTGGTTCTCTACTTCATTCCTGAATACTTTGAACAATTCAAAGGATTCTGATTTGTTTCTTCATAAGATACACAAATCCATATTTCTCTGATCCTATCAGTAAATATGATGAAGTACTAAAACCATCTTTAGTATTTGTGCTTAGCGGCCTTCATACATCAATATGTATGATTCCCAAAAGATCATATCTTTGCCTAATAAGTCTCACATGTCTCATATGATTCAATAATCAAATGAGTCCCAGAAATCCATCCTAATGGAAATCTAGATATGTATCTCTTATTTATGGGGCCTAAACGATAATGCTAAAGATAAGTGAAGTTCATATCATTATATGCAAACCTCTAGGTATTAATGTTATAGATGAAATTATCATGATCATGGATATAGAATCCACTTAGACAAAATTGCATTACAATAATGCATACCATAATAAATGGAACAACATTTGTCCTTTTATTATGATAAGGAGCTTTCTTGTCCAACAAGAAACTATGATAATGGTCCTACTCATAGCAGGGACATTATCCCTTTTGTCTAATTCATGAACAATTTCTGAAAGGTAGAAATGATTTCCTACGGCTTTTCAGCAACCCTTTGCTTCATAGCCCCACGTGTAGGATTATTTCTTCCTTACCCAATTGTCTTCGTCTCTTGAGATCCTCCCCATTTCTATAAATGTGAGATCCTCATCTAGTATCATATACTCTTGATGATGAGATAGACACATTGAATTTTATAATAAAATACCCAAGTCAGAATTCATAATTCCTTTATTATTTACTTCCATGTACTTTGGGTAGTCTCTCTTCCTCTACACCACCTATGGGACTTCGAGGCAACTTGGTTTTAGCAACATGCTTGCTTTATACTCATGGGTTTGGCGCAAACCATTTGCCCTTACCCATGCTGTTAACTATTAACAGTTTTTGCCCATGCCCATTATGAGTGTTTTGATTAGTGATTTTTCAATCATATTGAGCAAATCAACTTTAAAACAAAACTGTAATTGCATCCAATGCAATTCTTGGTCCACTTGGGAGAATAACTATATATTCTTTATCTATCTTATAGATAACTCCCAATAACTAAGCTTTCAATCCTATTGAGATAGTTTAGTTTGCGCTTCACCTCTTGCTTCAGCAGCCACACATTACTGACTTGTGTTGTCGCGTCATATCTCGATGAACTAAGTCGCCTTGCTTTGGCAAACCCGAACTTATTCCATCTTGACCATGACGAGTGCTAAGCAAGAGATTGCAAAGTGGAGCAACATCTTAAGCCTTTCATGACAAGCTCGTATGATCATATCATATGCTTCCAAATTTCTCATCTTGCTTCCAAAGCTTAGAGTCCATGGGAGCTTGACATGAGACAAGTTACATCCAAAGAACCATTCTTTGATGTTCCTTCCATATGGCTTTAGTGTGTTTTGGTAGTTAGTGGGAAGAGAAATTTATGCTCTACAATGTACAACATATTTCCTTTATTTGAGAACAATTCTCAATTTTATACCAATCTAGAAAATAGATTCCAGATATCTTGTCCATCTCATGGACATAAAGTCGCGTTTGTTTGTTTAATGCGATGGGTATTCAACACTTATAGGATTATGCAAAGCATTGTGACGTATAACTATATTCAACAAGGATTTAAATTATTAAATATAGCTCCCACTATTTTTCTCGGATTAATAGCCCTCACCATTAATGCGGAAAATATTCTTATTTTCTAGTGGGTCCAAGATCCCTTTTCACTTCTTCTTGAGCTTGCTTTGGCAAGTCACCCAAGAATTGGTTATTAGGTAGGAACCATTCCAATTGCATCCCATGCAACTCTTGGTCCAATTAGGTGAATAACTCTTTATTCTTTATCCTCTAGATAACACCTAATTGTCATGCCTCTAAGCTCATCAATCCAATTGATTCTTGCCTAGTTGCGTCTAACCTCTTGCTTTCAACATACACGCATTACTAGCTTGCGTCGTCCGCAACACATCATGAAAAATTAAAATCGCCTTGCTTTGGCAAGCCCGAATTTTAATAGGCCATGATCATGAAGGGTGTTTTGGCAAGAGAAGGCAAAACGCAATATTTAATTGAGGGATTTCTTTTAAGTTGTTTGGTTGATCTTATCAACATGGTCTACTTATTTGGATTGGGCTATCCACAATAAAAGACCAACCTTGTTTATTATTATCTTGTTATCGTTTTTGCTTGTATCGCCATACACACAAAATAAATAACAAGGCATGAATAATAAACATCCACAAAAATAAAAATAACGTGGCATGGATATGGCCCCTAGACTAAGATATTACCAAGCCAATGATAATATCTATATGCCCTAAAGTGACAAGCTCATCTCCATGTGCTCCACCATAGCTGCACGCCTAGGGATGTCTTTTGGCTCCTTTGGTTCTCCGGTCTTCTTCTCCATGTTCTTGGCTATCAACTAAATATTTCTAATTCTAGCCTAACATCTAGAATAAATAAATAACAAAAGCCTCACATGTCGAGGAGAAAAAGAACGACTCGCAGGCCGTTAAAACTTAATTAATTATTACATTAATTTGATCAGCTCGCAGGCCGTAAACCAAACCACAAAACAAGGTAGATATGCACGGACATTACTTGGATCTTGGAGAGCATAGCTTGGAGCTTAGGATTGAATCATTTGGATCTTTTCTCTTACTTTTCGTACATGATTGAAAAGTTTGAATCCTTGATCATGTATTGCACTAGCTGAGATCTTTATACCGGGATTTCTTGTGGTAGTTAGGGTTTTTGTTCCCCATATTAAGTATAGAGAGAACCTCGTTACGTGAATGCCTTCCTATTTTTACACTAAAATAAAATTTTCAAATTTTAAAGTGTGTGCTGTTTTTCTCCTCAAATATTTGAGCTTAGTGTTTGCTAAACAAGCCAACATTCATGTTGACCGTCTTAGGTAGTCTCCAATGTTGGGTTTTGACGTAGGTAACGCAGCGGAATAACAAAATTAATCCTACTCAAAGCCCACCAAGGATCACAGGAAGAGACATCATAACATGATTAAGGTCATAGAAGATGTGTACCTTTTGATTTGTGAGATCACACGAAGAATGATGTCCTCGTCTCTACGGTTGATCCACGTCTAGAGGTGAGATCTAGATTCTTCCTTCAATCAAGTGCTAGCTTGAACCTTGGAGGAAGAGGGATGAAGATCAAAGCAACAAATCACCAAAGGCACAAGAGAGGAGGCGGCCTCTCTTTGCCGTCGGGTAGGGGGCGGACGGGTGGCTAGGGTTTCGGCCCTAGCACCTTGTCTTGCTCTCTCTTTTTCTCTCTCCCACTTTTTGTGTTATGTCTAATAATAACTCTTGTAGTGGGAAGGAAGCTAGAGCCTCCTTTATATACTCCAACAACTCCTTGTTGTTTCCATAAAAGAGTTTTCTTGTTCTAGTAGGACTAGAACTATTCCCTTCCTTGCAAATTAGTCCTACTAAGTTTGCAAGGTGTTGCACAATGATCCTTCTATTAATTAATCCATATTAATTAATCCCAAATCTAGCTCTACTCTATTTGACGTGTGACCCCATAGGTTTCTATATAGTTGGTAGTAACTATTACTAACATGGAGCGGTGTCTAGCAACACATCCATGCCACCCAACCAATAGAAATAGTCAGTGATCCCGACAAACCTTTGTGCCCAATATATCATATTGCATTATCCCTTTGTCTCCATATCCGGATTGGACACGAGACATAAATAGTCACACTCGTATATCCAATCCATAGTTCCTCGATCCTGGGAATATGCTTATGCTTGCAGATAACATTAATATCTCTATATTAATTTATCTGAGTCTGGCCAGACATTCAATAAGCCTCATCCCTCGAGTGGCCGTGGATATTTACCCCTATTATGTAGGAGGGACAAATCCTATCTACATCACTACGATCTCTAAGCTTGCTTCCTATCACGCCCGATAGCCACCTTTATGATTACCCAGTTACGGTGTAACGTTTGATAACATCAAAGCGCAATATTTCACAACTAGAGTATCTAGTGACTTCAAGTCCAAGGATTGCAATAATATTAGCACTACGAAAAGCGATTGTGACTTCACATAATCTAATGTATCCTTTTCGTCGTGGGTCAATCCAGTATGCCATTACTCTTAATGCACCCATGTGTTGTCCAACCCCATACTAGTCTATAGATGATTGTCCCATTAATCATTATAATTGACTAGGGATTTTTAAGAATATAACACCTTATATTCTAAGGACTTCATTCATGTTAGCATATCTCCATATCGATAACATAATGAATTGTAAATCCATATATTTGTCACAATTAATTGATTGCCTCTAGGGCACAATTCCAACATCCAACCCACCTCGTAGTGACAGACAGAATAGCTGTGCAAGGACGTGTATTAGAGTACTCACTGCTTTTAGATCTTACCTTCAAGACCACTAGTAAACCCTAATTGATCGTTATATTCATTGTTAGCCTCTTTGACCTAGGAAGACGATTATTGGCCTTCATCATATATTGTTTAGAATCACCTTTCTAGAGCGTCACGAGGGAACAGTAGTTGAGGGAGTTAGTTGAGAGAGTACTTCATTATATTTGTGTGAGTTCTACAGATCACATATGCTTCATTTTATGTCTATGAGGGGATGCGAGGGCGAGTGAGTTGGCTTGCACACTAAATTGAGGCGGTGTCCCATGTCAAACATCTTAGGCACAATAGTGGAGAGCCCGAGTGAGTGACGTCTAATCCGCACGAAAATGGGGTTGGTTGTATTCAAGTGGTGGAATGTGCTAGGTGCTTGATTTCTATCATTTCGGTGCAGGAGGTTCGTAGGATTAGGCACATGCCATGATATTTTATTTGCTTCTTGAGAGGGCGATGTGAATACATTCTAGTGTGGGGGTGTCGACATTTGACTACAGACATAGAGATTGTGGATTTGACGACTCCATCCCCATACATGTTTTGAATTATTTACGGTTGTGTTGGCAATGCTTGATTCTTGGAGGAGCACTACTCGTATGTTTTGATTGTTGAGATTTGCTTGAAAACATATGAAAGAAAAAATGTAGAAGAAAAAAGAAAGAAAAAAAATAAAAGAATAAAGTTGTGCTTATTGGAAAACGAGTGGTGAAGTTTCTCGTTACAGTTGAAGATTGATTGAGTTTCGGGCATTGTTCTCTGTGATGGCCACAATGTTGACATGATATTGGTGTTTGGGGGAATTGAGGGCCGAAGTTGGTGAGATTCGGGTTGAGGATTCCTATCGTCATGGTGGGTGTTTGAGATGTGGGGATTTGGTGAGTTTAAGTGATGCTTTATGATTGATTACTTCATATTTATCCTTTTTGTCCTTAAGCCTTATCATATTTAGACCTGAGCAGAATAGAAGCTCGAACTATGAATGTGGCTTAGCCTTGGTTAGCCTATTATTTTTGTCGGCACACATGATGAGGTACATTATTATTGATAGTGAAGTTAGGCTCTCTAAAATAACTATGGGGAATTACTTGTTGTCGAGTTTAGTTACGATTCACACATCTTGTCTAACTTTTTCATCACCTGTGCAACACAAGTCTATGCGCATTGAGATTGCCTGATCTTACTAAAGAAAGATTTGTATTTTAAGATCAAGTTCTAGAAATTTCATTTGCATCATCTTGTTTCATTATAGGTTCGTTAGTCGTGATAGAGTCTTTTGAGTCTTATTGGCTAGTAAACAGTTAAATGCAATAGATGAGATTTTGCTCGGGACACGCAAATGGTAAGTGTGGGGGTATTTAATAACTCTAATATAAGGTAGTATGTTAGTGAAAAAAAAAAATACCCGGATAGTTGAATTAAACATATATTCGCACCTAGGTTAGAGGAATCAACCTACTTGAGTATGAACATTGAGTGGATTAGAAGATCGTAATCTGCGTCGCCGAGTTGTGAGTTAGAGGAATCAATTCATATTCATAGGCATATAATTTGATTGAGGAATCTTCAAAGTGGTTTTGCTCGTTTGGCAAATCGAATCATCATATGTGTTTAGAACATAATTCGTTAATTGTATTCACCTAGTGATCCTAGAGAAAATCATGATATTCGTTTCTCATTTGAATCTCAATTTTAATCATTAGCTTGTTATTTACTTTCTTAGTTTAGTAAAACAAACTCAAGAAGTTTTCCACATAAAGTTAATCATACTAATTAGTTCACGACAAGTCCCTTAGGATCGACATTCCGGACTTCTTTGGTTATTACTACACACGACAGCCATACACTTGTTTTTGGAACGTGTAATGTTTTTGAATCAAGTAACTGATCTTGAAAAAGTAACTAATCTTGAATCAACAACAATAGATCTACACAGATCTACATAGGAAGGAGAAGAAGAGATAGAAGGGAACTCATACGTGGGCGCCTACGCCGCCTCCATGGGCGGATCAAAAGTCAACGCCCTCAAAAATTTCATCTCCGACCGCTACTTCCACCAAAAACCGCCGCATCGAAACCACCGACTCACAATCGCCGGAGCCTCGGCTTCTGGAGATTAACATATCAGCTTATCTAGAACACAGAGAGAGGGAGATCGAGATAGATATGGAGTTGGAACACATATATCTGCTTCCCTTCTCTCGGATATGAGGATGACATCGAGAGTATGATGAAGATGACGACGAGAGAGGACGGGCGGATGCATGATGCTTCCCTTCTTCTTTCATCCCTCAGCCCCCTCTATCTTTCTCTATCTTGCACTCTTTCTCTCTCTGTTTTGTGAAAACTGGTGAGATAAAATGTGTCATGTTGGTGGAGAAATTGTGGGGGGTAGTTAGGGTTAGGGTAAAAGTGTGATCTTTTTGGTGGGGGTAAAATTGTAATTTATCTTCACTAACTTGTACAAAATAAAATGGGGAGGAAGATATGGATTCCAAAATGAAAAATGGGAGAAAGAAAGGGAGTATTAATCATCTAACAAACCCGCCTAACATACATTTGAATAATATCCCTGCCAGTCTTCATACTTTTTCAACAACAACATATTGGTCATTCTCTTCTAATATTGTTGTCTTACTCGCGAAATAAGGATCCAGGGAGAGCGTTAGCGATCCCGGGAGCCTCGGAATAAGGCCTTTCTTTAGACGAAAGAAAGAGCTCACCCGACTTGGCAGGGACATTGTTAGCAATAGTAACCCAAACAACAAGCATGAACTCAGATCTATGCCTCACATCACCCTTCTTCTTCCGAATCATTCAGCTTCTCCTTAGTTTGCTTCTTCCGAGATATAGATAGTTATACTATAAATTTAACTATTACGATTAATAATGATGATAGTATCTGAAAGCATCTGGTAACTAGTTACATGTCAGCATACGACCAAGTCTATGCTCTTTAAAAAAGAGAAATAACTTTGACTTAAAAATGATTCATTCTGAAGCCGAACGCTATTAAGAAAACTCTAATAAGAAAAATCTATTAAGAAAAATTTAATACTAAGCACCTGTTTTGTATTGCCGATTTTAATTCAATTGGATTAAAATTGGTCTCTTTTCAACAACTTCATTCGGTACTGCCGATTTTAATTCAATTGGATTAAAATTGGTCTATTTTCAACAAATTCATTCGTTATGACTACGAATTAAAAGTTGACAAATTGCCGATTTTAGAATAATTTTTGTGCAATTGTAGAATCTCCAAATAGAGGATCAGGCAGCTGAAAATTCTAACAAAAATAATTTTGATTTTTTTACATTAGCATGGTCACTGTACAATTATAAATGGGCTTATTCAGTTACTTGACTATAGAGCTCTTTAAACACTTTTACATGGATCAAGTTACTGATCTATAATTTCAGCTCATACCAAATAGATTGTGATTTATAGTTCAACTGGATATTTCTCCCATAGTATTTTCTGCCGATCTTTTACTCCTTCAGCGATCTTTTAGATTTGAAGTTGATACAAAACATGGCCTAAGTTCCATATTTTTCTCCCATGGTTTCTCATCAAGCGACATGCAACATAAATAAAGTGAGCATAACATGAACTAATTGTATTTACCGCTCATTCAGTACATACGTGAATTAATAGAATAGCAGTGCCAACCAAAACATCATGAATTAAGCTACAATTATCTTTGGATTGAATATTTCATACTAAAATACGAACTAGCCAACTTAAGTGTTGAAAGACTTTGATTTTGGACATTTTAATAATGTAGAGTTTAACAATCCGAGATGTTAATTCCACAATTCGTAGTTGTTCAAATTAAGTAATGGGTAAATGAAAATTGTTGTTAAATATGGGTGTAAAAGTATGTCCTTTGAGGGACGCAACTTAACTTTGGGTGCGATATTAACTATAGTCCCCAAAGTAGTAATTGTATAACTAGTACGGGCTGTTGTAGAATTACAAATAAATTTATTAGATACTAACCAAATTTAATTATTGCTAGTTATAGCATGAAAGGTAGTGAATATTCAGAAATGAATAGGAATATCTATTCATTTTCCCGCTTTGAAAGGTGACCTACTCTACTATTAATATAGAGATTCTCTAGCATTTGACTTACTCTAACATTTCTCCTACTCTACTAATTTTTTACTATTCTATCATATAGTCACAAGTTCCTCAAGCAATCAAACTTGAGACTTTCATTACTATTCTGATTTTATTTCTATACCTTTCAAGAGAGATATCATAGCACTACTTTGTTCCGTGGGCGTGAGAGGCAAGTGTTTTACCGAATCGTGTAGGTAGAGGGAAGATTATCATGGAAAGCTATTCGTCCAGATACCGTGAGAACCCAATGGTTGGACGAATAAAGCCTTAAAGACACCCTGTGAATACATGAGATAGTCCCTCAAACTTTAAGTACGACCTTCAGCACATCAAATATGGAAACGCCTTATTCAAGGATACATGTATGATTTTCATTAGTTAGTTTCAGTTTATGTTCCTGCTTCTTCTCCACTTTTTATTATCCTTGATATTTTGCTACTAATTCGCCAACACTAAGAACCTAACAGGTAGTATAGTTTTAAGTAATACTGCATTATTGGATTGAAGTTTGAACATAGTAACTCCTATTTTCACTGTGTTTTGAGATTATTTGTGTAACCTAATACCTCCGTATGCTTTAATGTGTCATGGTTTTTGGACAACAGGGCGAAGAGTTTTGAGGAGTGTTAGTCAAATGATGTTAGAACTTATAATTTTTTTGTTAATATCGTGGAGGAATTGTAGTTCTACAGCATGCTGAAAGATTCACTCATTCTAGTTTTATTTGGTTAATCAAATAACCTCCTCAAAATGCTTAGTCATGTTGCCAAAAAACACACACATAAAAGCAGACAGAGGGAGTATCTCTTTTCGGTAGAACCTTCACCTTGTAGGGTGCCATAGTTCTATTTTTTATTTAATAACGGAAAATTGCCCCCCCAACCAATAGCAGACTGGGTACTTTTATGCACCGCTAGGGCATCGTCAGTCCCATTATTTTGCTAGTGTGTTTTGATCGAAGCTCCATATAAAGCTTACGACAGCCGGTGGGGAGAATAAGCCATGAAATTACCGGGGGTTCTATATTGGATCACCAACATATAATCTTCAAATACTGGGTCCACGAAGATGCTAGGGCATGCGGTTAAAGCTACATACAAATGTAGCCATAACAGTACCGTCATGGTTTTTGAAAATTCCTTCTCAAGTTCTCTACCCTAGCCAAACATACTCGTAAAATTGAAGAGCCTTTTAACCAGGAGTAGGTCTTGCCCATAGAATCCAGGAGCCCCTCTCTACTGGTGGTGCATGAAGGCACGACAATTAATGGTAAGCTAGTTTAGAAAACACATATCGTTCTTTGGGGGTAAGATTGGAGTTAACTCTGAATCGGGTCATCTCTATCATTAAGCCAACTAATGGCTCACGTAAGGCCCCAAAATGGAAGTCCCCAAGTTTCAATATTAATGACGGTTACATATGTAATTTCACATGCATATAATAGGTTTCACACATTTTTTTTCCAAAAAGTCCGTCTACCATAAATATTTTTCCCGCTTGCATTTCCTCTTAAGGTTACTATTATGTGACTTGTTTGTTTTCAAAATTTATCGATTAAAATTCCAATCACAAGAATATGTAATCCTGTGTACATTCGTTTTTATTGCATAGAGTACCCCGGACATTAAATCGCATAGGGCCTCTACAAAGTTAGAGACGGCCTGCTCTGAAAGCCAATAAAAAGACTTTTGTAATGATGAAATGCAAGGATAATGATGATTCAAAAAAATAGCCAAATTTCGAACAGTTCAAGGTCCAAGCATACGATGGAATGAGAATATGTCAGAATGAAATGAACCTTTGTAACCTAACTAAATTAACTTAAAACTGAAGAAACAATGGTCTACACTCTAGAATTTAAATCAATTAATCATAAACTGAGAAAAAATTGTTTCTCAAAATAATAATAATAATAATAATAATAATAATAATAATAATAATAATAATAATAATAATCATCATCATCATGAATTGTAATCCACCATGGCTAAATGAATCTTATAAATAGCATCGATGATACACTTGTGATAAGTTTTCACGGAATTAGTTGATATGATCAAAGAACGTCCGTAGTGTTTCCGAGAATCCATTAGCTATCGATTCAGTTTGGTAAGAAGATGCATGTAGGTTATATTTTAAAGCAAATTAAATTCCACACTGGTAGAATCAATTCTATTTTAACATCATATATCAGTTGAAGAGATTCTATTTTAACATCATCTAGAGTTGAAATTAATTTGCGGTGTAGGAAATTAGAATATTGTGGAAGATCTTCATTTACAACCATGAAAATTTAGAGACATCTAAAAAAATGTAGATATTCCTAATGGGTAGGAAGATTCTAAAGGGTGGCTTTAGATGATTTTCAAGCAATTTCAACGACCAAAACCCAATTAGAAATACGCAAAAATGGCCAATATTTATTCCAGAATCCACATACATAAACTATTTATTTATTGGTGATGAGGTTGGCTATTGGAATATGGTGAGGTTATGTGTCACTAACTAACACTATTTGTCCCTAAACTTCCACTAACCAAATAGTCAAATACACTTTTTACCTGTTGATATTTCAGATCAATGAGAGACAAAATAGATCCTCCCAACCTTTAAATAAATCAGTGAAAATATTCTATACTTTTATCTTTGTCTCTGCAGGAAGCAAAAGAGAAAATTCTGAAAGCTTTTAACACCACATGACTTTTTATTTGTGGATATTAAGTTTCTACTTTGGATTGCTAATTCTTCTATGAATTAGTAGATTGTTGTGAGCTTGAGGGAATGCTGGGTTGTTGGTTGGCTTACACCCAAAAGATCGATGCATTGAACAATTACATTCATTTTATTTTGTATTAGTGGGATCTGAGATTCATCACATTCTCTCACATTTATATCTTGTTCAATTCTATTTGCTAGTTTCGACTTTTGAGAGTTCAAAATGAGCCGTCCATGTACTTATCTATTATCTGTCGCAAAGTTTCTTTGTATCCCTAGCACATACTTGAACTTAAATAAAAGGAGTATACCACCTTTGAATTTATGCACTTGGGGGAAGTCTTAAACGAACCTCAAACATTTAGGGTTCAGTTTCAACTAGAGGTGTATAACAATTGACAAAAACCTAATATAATCAACATTTTTCCTCATGAAAGAAGCTCTTTATTCGTTGGCCCTGACTCTCAAGTATTTTAATCTTTTTTTGCAAATTACATAGAACATCATATAAAAATTCAGAGCTACACTACACTGGCCAAACTCGAGACATCAGATGAATTGCTCAGGATCCTAATCACTGGGCTAAACGGCTAGTTCTATTCCAAATCCTTTTACATCGAGAATATAACAAAACTCTCATAACATGTTAAAACAACACATGCAAATATTGACTTTTAATTCTCTTTAGATCTAAAACAAGAATGTCAAACCCTAACATAAATCAACTGTCAATTTCGCAACCAAACGTTTTCCTTGCGTTTATCAAAACCAGAGAGTGCATTTTCATAGCCCTACATTGGAATATGAGTGCAGAATATCAAAAGAGAGCACATGTCACAATAAGGCAACAGCTCTTTTCCTTAAACTAATTGAGTCCGGATTCAGGGCAGGCCTATACATGTTGAGGCAAGTGGGGGCTTTTGCCGCCCCCAAGATTCTCGGGACCATTGCAGACTATTTTAGGTGGAAGTGCATGCACACATATAATTTACTATGTCGGAGTCTATAGTAATTGGATAATATTCTTTCGGTCTCACAATTGTTGTCCGTGTTTTAAACTTTTGAATTTTAACGAAATAGTATGTAGTTAAAGCGTTTGAATCCAAATTTGGGCATGCTATTTCCTAACTGCCTACAATGTTCTGTGTATTTCTTATTTTAGCAAGACTAACTCTAATACATATTTTTAAGAGTATTTTCTAATCCTTTAGTGTAAAAAAGAAGTTGACAACGCTTACAGAGAGGAGAGTGCATATTTTTTTGTGGGGAGTACAGATAATATTTTGATCAAGAGATAGTAAAGAATGTGATTTTTTTAATTAAAAAATCACATTTCAAAAAAAAAAAAAAAGAAGAAAAGAATGTGAGCGGTAACTTCTACTTCCATTTTTTTTTTTTTTTTTTTTGAAATAGGCTTGCATTTATTTAGATAGTTGGAATATAGTCTGAAGCCCAAATGTTATACAAGCATGGTGGGCAAACATTGGCCCAAAACAAAGTTACATTCGTGTCTAAGCCCAATTTCACAGCACTATGGGCTAGCCCCTTTTTTCTACGGCAGCACCAAGTGACCCTAGTATAAATGAGCTCACGAAGCTTGTAGAAAACCCTAGCCATTAGACGATTCTTCTCCGAGAGACCTTCCAACGGCGCCTTCCTCTGTAGATGAGAGGCTAAGACCTTGTTGTCTGTTTCCACAATCGGGCTTGTGTATCCTCTAGCTATAGCTTCTGTTAAGGCATGAAACAAAGCGTAAGCTTCTGCTATGAGTGAGTCCGTTGAGAATGGTATCTGAAAGGCCATACTAGAACAGATTCTCCATTTGAGTTTCGAATAACCCCTCCGCCGGCCGATCTATTTAGATCGGTAGCTATAGACGCATCAACATTCAATTTCAGTAGTCCCGGTGGCGGTGGTTCCCATTTATCCGCTGTTCCTCCATCTCCAGATCCTGCATGCAACACTTCTAGACCAAGATAAGTATTATCTTGAAATTCTTTGTTTTCAGCAATAATCTGAATAGCTAGATCTGTGATATCTCTAGAAACTGAATTAAAAATACGCCTATTTCTTTCTAGCCAGATGTTGCAAAGGAGAAAGCATAAAATCTGCTGATGATGCATATCTAAAGACATAAAAAAGTGTTTCAACCTTTGGGAAAAAGACAGGGAGGAGCCTGTAGAAAACATTTCAATAAATGGAGCAGCAAAAAGTCTTCTACTCCAGTTGCAGTCGAAGAAGATGTGCGCATCAGATTCATCCTCCGAATTGCAGAAAACACAGTTTAAAGGTAAAGAAATCCCTTTTTCTGAAGATTATCCTTAGTTGCAGTACAATGGTTGTAGTTCGCCAAATAATTTTTTTTATTTTACTTGGAATATTTAAGTTCCACAATTTTTTCCAGAAAAGGTTGAAATTACTCGTGAAATTTGTAGTACCGTTGACCAAAAAATGAATTGTAAAATTTTCAACAGTCATAAAGTAGGCAGATTTAACCGAGTAATTTCCATTATCAGTTTGAGACCAAATAAAGTAGTCTGGAGTTTGAGGACAAATGAGATGTATTTGGATAATAGCTTCATCCTCATACTCAGAGAAATGTGATTTTATCAAAGGAATGTTCCAAGTAAAATTAGGGTTAATAAGCACATAAACTTTTGAATCCATAGGTAAGGTTGGTTAGCTAAAAGGTTTTCTACCAAGACTGATGGGAATCCATCTGTTATGATAGTTAAAAGTGTTTTGTCCATTACCTATACCTTGACGAATTCCATTAAAAACATTGTTTTTTTGCTTTAATAATACTCTTCCAAATGTAAGAAGAGTTTGTAGTGGACTCAGCAGAAATAATATCAGAATTGTAGAAGTACTTACCTTTGAGGACTCTAGACAGAACTGAGTCAGGGTTAGTAAGGATTTTCCAAGCCTGCTTACCTAGTAATGCTATATTAAAGGAGTAAAGATGGCGAAAACCTAAACCACCGACATTTTTAGGGCAACATAAGCTATCCCAATTTTTCCAAATAATTTTTTTCTTGTCAAGGTCATTTGTCCATTTTGAAATTTAACAAAAAGCTTTTGAATGTCATCCAAAAAAAAGAACTTGAAAGAAGAAAATTAGACATAACATAAGTAGGGATAGCTTGAACAACATATTTGATGAGAATTTCTTTTCCTCCTGGAGATAAATTTTTTTTCTTTCCAACCACTAATTTTGTTCCAAATTTTAGTTTTTAGGTTTTCAAAAGGTTTTTTCTTATTTCTCCCAATCACAGTAGGTAAGCCTAAATAATTAGCATGCATAGTCGCAATAGGGATTTGCAAAATTTGGGAAATGCATAGACGAGTTTCCATTGGAACAGTCGGACCAAAAACCACTTCAGATTTATTCTTGTTTACTAAGTGACCCGAAGCCTCACAATACTGATAGAGAATAGAGTTAATAGAAATAGCATTCTGTTTCGTAGCCTTAGCAAAAAGGATGATGTCATCCGAAAATAAAAGGTGACTAATACTAGTATTTATATTTGTCATCTTAAAATTGTGAGTACGAGAATATTTTGAAAAATTCGAAAAAACAGCATGACATATTCATGGCAAAATTGCACCACATGTACCCAAAGTTTGTTGTTTCTGGCAAGTGGGTACCCAAACTTTAAAATTATGCACCACAAATCCCAAATTTTCAAAATTTGTTCAGCGGGGTATCCTTGTTGTAATTTTCCATCCATATTGGACGGAATATTGTAAAAAAGACTATTGTACCCTTCATGTTCACCTCTAATTAAACATACTAAAATCTTAATTTAATCCGTAGATATTATTATGTAAGATAATGTCATATATTCATCAAAATTACATATTTTTGCATCATTTAAAATTATGAAATATGTTTTTATCAACATATACTTGTCAATCTTGAAGTCTTTAATTTTTTAATAAAGTAATTATGAAATTTTATTCACATAATTTTTTTAATAAGACAATAAAGTACAAGTATCTTAGTACATTTTAACAACTGACACAAGAGTTGACAACTGACGGTATTGAATAGTTTTTATTGTAATAAATGTGCTTTTCATGCATATATATGTAAGCATGTTACTTTATGAAAATATATATTATTTTTAAATATATCTGAATTTTCAAATTAATTTCTTTTACTATTCTTATTATCTTTTTTATTTGTTTGTAAAACATGCAATTTTAAATAAATTTAGGAGTGAAAATGAAGGGTACAATAGTCATTTACACTATTCCGTCTAATATTAATGGAAAGTTAACGCAATGGTACATCGCGGAACACATTTTGAAAGTTTCGGACTTGTGCTGCACGATTTTAAAGTTTGGGTACCCACATGCCGGAAACAACAAACTTTGGGTACCTGTGGTACAATTTTGTCCATATTCAATTCACACTATTCTGTAAATATTTTTAAAATAATTTTACCACAGGTACTTAAAGTTCGTTTTTTTGGGCAGGTACTTTAGAATCGTGCAGTTAGGGTACCAAACTTTTAACAAACGTTCAGCTAGGTACCATTTTCTTAACTTTCCATCCATAATGGACAAAATTATGTATAAAACCCTCATTCTCATCCCTACTTTTTTTTGTAAAATTGCTTTCACTTAACCCAACCAACTTTCTAAATTAACTTCAAAGAGGATAGTAATGTCAGTATAAAGGTTAGACTTGTTTTCACAACTGAGGTATGTTGAAAATTAAATGGTGGGATAATAATTGGAAGGGCAAAATTGTCATTATCCATCATTAAACATGCCAAAAGAGGAAAGGGGGAGAAATAAAGGAAACGTACCAAAATATAAAGGGAGAGAAAGAGAAGAAACGAAGTGGTACTTCCTCTATTCGACCCCTCTCTCCATACTTTCTATTTTGGGCTGTTCTGTCTCTTTCTTCATACTTTCTCAGTTTGGTAAGGTTTTTCATTGAAAAGACATTTTTTACTCAAGATAACCCTACCCTTTATTCTCACCCCAACACACATATCATCTCGTTATTTTTGTTTTTGTGAAGAGCAGAAAGAGAGGGAGAGAAAAGACAAAGATGAAGAGAGAGAGAAAAGAGTGAGAAAAAGAGATGAGGTGGCGGTGGCCGAGCAGCACCACGGTCACAACGTTTGACCATCACACCCGGAGGAGAAGAAGGTCAAGAAGGAGGAGGATGACTTCGCTGTCACCGTTGCTGCAGTCACCAGTCCTCGTCATCATCTCCTGCTTCTTTACCTTTTTCTCCTCCTCCATATCTATCATCCTCTAAGGTTTAGGATCTCCATCTTCCCACTCTCTCCCTTTATTCACAATCTTCATTAGTAGATCTGGTGGCGTCGTTGGCAGTTTTGGTGGACGTTGCGTCTGTTGATAGCGGGGACGTTCGTTGGTGGTACTCTATTCTTCTCTTTATTTTTCCTCTGTCTTCATCGTTATTCTTCATATTCTTCTCTTTCTGCTCATGGATCTCGCACCAGAAGGTTGCCGCTGCAGATTTAGTGACTGGTTAGACAAAATATCTCTCTCTCCCTATCATCTCTCCCTTTCTCTCTCTCAGATCTGCTCATTTAAAGGAAGAAGATGGCTTGTGACGATGATTGTAGAAGCTAGAACTTCATTTTATTTTACAGATATGATGTTTGTGTCTTTGTAAACATAGAGAGGCCAGATTTGTGGTTTCTTTACAGAATTTGTGAGCTGTGCATCTATTGTGTATGTATTGATCTATTTTTCGTCTGATTTGTTGTGGTTGATGTTGTTGATGTGTTAGACCACGCACAACAGTGGGGGAGATGGAGATCGGGCGACGGATTAGCATCTGCAGCTGTTGGGTTTTGAAGTAGGTAACGCAGCGGAATAACAAAATTTAATTCCTACTTCAATGCCCACCACGGATCGTCAGGAGGAGACATCATAACATGATAAGAGACATAGTATTGTGTACCTTTTTGATTTGTAAGATCAGACGAAGAATGATGTCCTCGTCTCTACGGTTGATCCACGTCTAGAGGTGAGATCTAGATTCTTCCTTCTCAACAAGTGCTAGCTTGAACCCGGAAGAATAGGGAAGAAGATCAAAGCAACAAGGAAACAAAGGACCAAGAGCGGATCAGCCCCTCCTCTTGGCGCCGACGCGAAGGGCGGACGGGGCTAGGATTTCGGCCCTAGCCTTGTCTTGCTCTACTTTTGCTCTCTCCCACTCACTTTGTTATGTCTAATAACATTAGTGTGGGAAGGAAGATTAGGTCTCTTTATATACTCCAACGACTCCTTGTTGTTTCCATAAAAGAGTTTCCTAATTCTAGATGAACTAGAACTATTCCCTTCCTTGCAAATTAGTCCTACTAAGTTTGCAAGGTGTTGCACATTGATCCGTCTATTAATTAATAAATATTAATTAATCCCAAATCTAGCTCTACTCTATTTGACGTGTGACCCCATAGGTTTCTATATAGTTGGTAGTAACTTTTACTAACATGGAGCGGTGTCTAGCAACACATCCATGCCACCCAACCAATAGAAATAGTCAGTGATCCTGACAAACCTCTTGTGCCCAATATGTCATATTGTACTATCCCTTTGTCTCCATATTCGGATTGGACACGAGACATACATCGTCACACTCGTATATCCAATCCATAGTTCCTCGATCCTGGGAATATGCTTATGCTTGCAGATAACATCAATATCTCTATATTGATTTATCTGAGTCTGGCCAGACATTCAATAAGCCTCATCCCTCGAGTGGCCGTGGATATTTACCCCCATTATGTGGGAGGAACAAATTCTTTCTACATCACTACGATCTCTAAGCTTGCTTCCTATCACGCCCGATAGTCATCTTTATGATTACCCAGTTACAGTGTAACGTTTGATAACATCAAAGCGCAACATTCCACAACTAGAGTATCTAGTGACTTCAAGTCTAAGGATTGCAATAATATTAGCACTACGAAAAGCGATTGTGACATGACATAATCTAATGTATCCTTTTCGTTGTGGGTCAATCCAGTATGCCATTACTCCTAATGCATACCCATGTGTTAGACTTGATATCTCCATATCAATCTACCCACATACTAGTCTATATCTGATCGTCCTGTTACTCAATATAGTGGACTAGGGATATTTAAGATAAACAACACATTTTATCTAAGGACTTCATTATATTAAATATCACAATA
Organism: Linanthus parryae; assembly: GCA_023055425.1. Classification (NCBI taxonomy): domain Eukaryota; kingdom Viridiplantae; phylum Streptophyta; class Magnoliopsida; order Ericales; family Polemoniaceae; genus Linanthus; species Linanthus parryae. The sequence goes on along the minus strand of JALGPY010000004.1, from coordinate 91,038,608 downwards.
TATAATAAATGAATATTCTAGCCAAAACAATGTTCATACTAAATCTACGATTGCCTCTAGGGCATCTATTCCAATAGTCTCCCACTTGCACTAGAGCCAATCTGGTGCATCTCGTATGCCTATAGATCTGGCGTGCCCTTCATGCTTTCGCTACGCAAGAGGTTTCGTGAGCGGATCTGAAACCTTGTCATCCGTTGGAATCTTGCACATCTTCACATCTCCTTGATCGATCATATCACGAATGAGATGGAATCTCCTAAGTACATGCTTTGATTTCTGGTGTGATCTTGGTTCCTTGGCCTGTGCGATTGCCCCAGAGTTGTCACAGTACAAGTATATGGGATCCACGATGCTAGGGACTACACTGAGCTTAGTGATAAACTTCTTTATCCAAACTGCCTCTTCGCTGCTTCCGCAGCAGCAATGTACTTAGCTTCTATTGTTGAATCAACAACTGTCCCTTGCTTGGAACTCTTTCAGCTTACAGCTCCTCCATTCAGGCAAAACACGTATCCAGACTGCGATCTGTAGTCATCTTTGTCAGTTTGGAAGCTTGCATTAGTGTAACCCTTTACACTTAGCCCTTCCTTACCTCCAAATATCAAGAACACATCCTTATTTCTTCTCAAGTACTTTAGGATGTTCTTGACAGCAATCCAGTGACTCTCACCCGGATTGGACTGGTATCTCCTCACCATACTCAACGCGTATGATACGTCTAGTCTAGTACATAACATGGAGTACATGATGGATCCTATGGCCGAAGAATAGGGTATCATACTCATGCGGTCCTTCTCAATCTCGTTGGATGGACATTCATTCTTAGAAAGAGTGACTCCATGCGACATGGGCAAGAATCCGTTCTTGGAATCTTGCATGTTGAACCTTTTCAACACCTTGTCTATATATGTACTTTGACTTAGGCCGAGCAACCTTCTAGATCTATCCCTATAGATCTTTATACCAAGTATATAGGCTGCGTCTCCTAAGTCCTTCATTGCAAAACACTTTCCTAGCCAATCTTTAACAGATTGCAAAGTAGGACTATCATTGCCAATGATTAGTATGTCATCCACACACAAGACCAGAAATACTACAGAGCTCCCACTAACCTTCTTGTAAACACAAGGCTCATCTTCGTTCTTGATGAAGCCAAACTCTTTGACTGCGTCATCAAAACTTCGATTCCAACTCTTAGAAGCTTGCTTTAATCCATAAATGGATCTTTGCAGCTTACAGACTTTATGGATCCTCAAAACCCTACGGTTGTGTCATGTACACATCCTCGAGGAGGTTCCCATAAAGGAACACTGTTTTGACATCCATTTGCCAAATCTCATAGTCGTAGTATGTTGCAATAGCAAGTAGGATTCGAATGGATTTAGTCATGGCGACTGGTGAAAAGGTCTCATCATAGTCAATACCATGAATCTGTCTATACCCTTTGGCTACCAATCGCCCCTTATAGGGAACTATCTTGCCATCCATGTCGGTCTTCTTCTTGAAGACCCATTTGCACCCTATGGGCCGAGCCCCTTCGGGTGGTTCCACCAAAGTCCATACTTTGTTGGTGTACATGGAATCCATTTCGGATCTCATGGCTTCTAGCCACTTCTTAGAGTCTGGGCCTTTCATGGCTTCTCCGTAGGTAGCAGGCTCATCATCTATGAGTGGTACGTCGTCGGGCTCAGTCACGAGAAGTCCATACCTCTCTGGCTCATGACGCACTCTTCCTGATCTACGGAGTTCCTGTGTTACCTGAACAGGTTCTTCCACAACTACTTGCGGTTCCTGCTCATGTTCCATCAACGGTTCAGTGATTTGTGTTTCTTGAATCTCTTCAAGTTCTACAGCCCTCCCACTTGATTCTTTAGAGACAAACTCTCTTTATAGAAACACGCCGGTCCGAGCAACAAACACTTTGTTCTCGATGGGATTGTAGAAACAATATCCTTTAGTTTCCTTAGGATATCCCACAAATTCACACTTATCCGCTTTGGGCACGAGCTTGTCTGTTTGTAAACGTTTTACATAGACATCGCATCCCCAAATCCTCATAAACGACACTATGGGTCGCTTCCCAGTCCATATCTCATATGGTGTCTTCATGACTGACTTGGATGGAACGCGGTTAATGGTAAAAGCTGCCGTCATCAGAGCATGTCCCCAAAAGGATATTGGAAGATATGTTTGAGACATCATAGATCGCACCATATCTAATAGAGTGCGATTCCTCCTCTCGGACACACCATTCCATTGTGGCGTTCCGGGTGGAGTGAGATGGGATACTATCCCACACTCTCTAAGATACTCATCAAACTCTTGGCTTAAGTATTCTCCTCCACGATCCGATCGTAGAGCCCTAATACTTTTGCCAAGTTACTTCTCTACTTCATTCTTGAATTCTTTGAACAATTCAAAGGATTCGGATTTGGCCTTCATAAGGTATACAAATCCATATCTACTGAAATCATCAGTGAATGTGATGAAGTAGGTATAACCACCTCTGGCGGGCGTGGGGAATGGTCAACATACATCGGTATGTATGAGTGCCAATAACTCACTAGTCCTTTCACCTTTCTTATTGAAAGGGGACTTTGTCATTTTTCCTAATAAACAAGATTCACATGTCTCATATGATTCCAAATCAAATGAGTCTAGAAGTCCATCCTTATGGAGTCTAGATATGCGTTTCTCATTTATATGGCCTAAACGACAGTGCCATAGATATGTTGGATTTAAATCATTAGTTTTAATCCTTTTAGTATTTATGTTATAGATTGGACTATTTAGATCAAGGATATACAACCCATTAGACAAATGCGCACTAAAATAGTGCATACTATCAAAATAAATGGAGCAACACTTGTCCTTTATTGAAATAGAAAAACCCTTCTCGTCCAAACAAGAAACGGAAATAATGTTTCTGCTCATAGCAGGCACATAGTAGCAATTGTCTAATTCTAAAAATAAGTCATGAAGGCAAAGATAGCTCATAAACGCCTACAGCTAATGCAACAACTTTTGCTCCATTCCCGACGCGCAGGTCTATCTCCCCTTTACTCAATCTTCTACTTCTTTTAAATCCTGCACATTACGACAAATGTGAGAACCACATCCGGTATCCAATACCCAAGATGAAGAAATATAAAGATTGACGTCTATAACATAAATACCTGGTGGTGGTGGAATCACTATTCCAAGCTTCTTATCCTCCAGATATTTAGGACAATTCCTCCTCCAGTGATCGGCTGGCTGCAGTAGTGACACTCACCTTTAGCCACGCCTCCACTAGGCTTTAGGGCTTCCTTGGATTTCGCAACTTTCTTGCGCTTTCCTTTTGAATTAGAGGCAACTGACTTGCCTTTCTTCTTATGCACCATCATTATGGCTTTGCCCTTGCCTTTGTTGACGCTCTGTTCTGCTGTCTTCAGCTTGTTCAATAAGTCAGGCAGAGTCTTACTGATCTCGTTCATATTATAGTTCATGATGAACTGATTATAACTGTCAGGCAACGATTGAAAGACAAGATCAGTAGCCAAATCTTGGCCCCATGGGAACCCCAGTCTCTCAAGGTTCTCTATGTACCCGATCATTCGGAGTACATGAGGCCCTACTGGATTCCCCTCTGCAAGACTACTTTTGAATAATGCTTTAGACACCTCATAGCGCTCATGCCTAGCCTGTTCCTGAAACAATTGTTTCAAGTGTATGATCATATCATAGGCTTCCATATTCTCATGCTGCTTCTGAAGCTCAGGAGTCATGGTACAAAGCATGAGGCAAGTCACGTCATTAGAATCATCAATATGTTTCTGACGTGCCCTCACTTCCGGTAGAAGAGACTCGTCTTGTGGTGGTGCTGGAATTTGAGTGTCCAAGACGTACATCTTCTTTTCTTGCTTAAGGATAATCCTTAAGTTTCTTTACCAGTCAAGGAAATTTGTTCCAGACAGTTTATCCTTCTCAAGGACAAATCGTAGGGATGAAGTCGATGCGTTGTTGTTTGCCATTTGGAATTCTACAAAACGAGAAATGTGAAATTTTAGTATTTTGAACAATTTAACTATATTCAACAATGGCTAGATCATCAAATATATCTCCCACTATTTTTCTCGGATTAATAGCCCTCACCATTAATGCAGAAAATATCATTATATTTTCTAGTAGGTCCAAGATCCCTTTTTCACTTCTTCTTGAGCTTGCTTTGGCAAGTCACCCAAGAATATGTTATTTAGGTAGGAACCATTCCAATTGCATCACATGCAACTCTTGGTCCAATTAGGTGAATAACTCCTTTTATTCTTTATCCCATGGATAACCCGTAATTGTCATGCCTCTAGGCTCATCAATCCAATTGATTCTTGCCTAGTTGCGTCCAACCTCTTGCTTCAACATACACACATTACTAGCTTGTGTCGTCCGCAACACACCATGGTGAATTAAAATCGCCTTGCTTTGGCAAGCCCGAATTTTAATAAACCATGATCATGAAGGGTGTTTTGGCAAGAGAAGGCAAAACACAATATTTAATTGAGGGATTTTTTTTCTCTTTTAATTGTTTGGTTGATCTTATCAACATGGTCTACTTATTTGGATTGGGCAATCCACAATAAAAGGCCAACCTTGTTTATTATTATCTTGTTGTTATTTTCGCTAGTATCGCCATACACACAAAATTAAATAACAAGGCATAAATAATAAACATCCACAAACATAAAAGAAACGTGGCATGTATATGGCCCCTAGACTAATGATATTATCAAGCCAATGATAATATCCAATTGCCCTAAAGTGCCGAGCTCATCTCCATGTGCTCCACCATAGCTGCGCGCCTAGGGATGTCCTCTTTGTCTCTTGGCTCCTTTGGTTCTCCGGTCTTCTTCTCCAGGTTCTTGGCTATCATCTAAATATTTCTAATTCTAGCCTAACATCTAAAATAAATAAATAACAAAAGCCTCACATGTCGAGGAGAAAAAGACAACTCGCAGGCCGTAAAACCTAATTAATTATTACATTAATTTGATCAGCTCGCAGGTCGTAAACCAAACCACAAAGCAATAAAACATCCACAATACTAGGCCATATCCATCCACCATGCAATAAAACACATAATACAGTTAAAACCAATTTTTTTTAACGCGCTTGTTTAATTTTAATAAAATTGGGTAATTAGGGTTACAACGGGCCAAGGGATTCAAGCCAACATGGGGCCCGAACCCCTAGGACCGCCACCGCCACAAGGCCCGGCCCAAGGCCGGCCGCCCCTATGGCCCGCGGCATTTGCTTGGTGCGCAAGGGAGGGGGCGGACGGCTAGGGTTTCGGCCCTAGTCTTCCTTCCCTCTTCTTTGTTGCCCAAGCAAGGTTGTTTCCTTATGGATTTATTTCCATAAATTTATTTCCATAATTGAAAACCCTTTTTCAATCATGTGCCCATGAACCCTAATTTTTCAATAACCCAATTATACACATCTTTTGTGATTAAAATCACCAATTCTGACATCCAATGTTAAATTGGATCTTTTTCTATTGAATAAAATTCAATTTTTCATCTATTATGCCAATTAATTTCAGTTTTCGCGTAATAAACAATAAAACGGTGTGTAAACTGAATTCGTAACATATACATCATGTTATGCTCTTCGATCTGTGGCTCTGATACCACTGTTGGGTTTTGAAGTAGGTAACGCAGCGGAAAAATAAAATTAATTCCTACTTCAATGCCCATCACGGATCGTCAGGAGGAGACATCATAACATGATAACAGACATAGTATTGTGTACGTTTTTGATTTGTGAGATCACACGAAGAATGATGTCCTCGTGTCTACGGTTGATCCACGTCTAGAGGTGAGATCTAGATTCTTCCTTCTCAAAAAGTGCTAGCTTGAAACCGTTGGAAGCGGGAAGAAGATCAAAGCAACAAGGCAACAAAGGACCAAGAGGGGATCGGCCCCTCCTCTTGGCGCCGACGGGAAGGGCGGACGGGGCTAGGGTTTCGGCCCTAGCTCTTGTCTTGCTCTCCTTTTGCTCTCTCCCACTCACTTTGTTATGTCTAATAACATTAGTGTGGGAAGGAAGATTAGGCCTCTTTATTTACTCCAACAACTCCTTGTTGTTTTCATAAAAGAGTTTCCTAATTCTAGATGAACTAGAACTATTACCTTCCTTGCAAATTAGTCCTACTATGTTTGCAAGGTGTTGCACATTGATCCTTCTACTAATTAATCAATATTAATTAATCCCAAATCTAGCTTTACTCTATTTGACGCGTGACCCCATAGGTTTCTATATAGTTGGTAGTAACTTTTACTAACATGGAGCAGTGTCTAGCAACACATCCATGCCACCCAACCAATAGAAATAGTCAGTGATCACGACAAACCTCTTGTGCCCAATATGTCATATTGTACTATCCCTTTGTCTCCATATCCGGATTGGACACGAGACATACATCGTCACACTCGTATATCCAATCCATAGTTCCTCGATCCTGGGAATATGCTTATGCTTGTAGATAACATCAATATCTCTATATTAATTTATCTGAGTCTGGCCAGACATTCAATAAGCCTCATCCCTCGAGTGGCCGTGGATATTTACCCCATTATGTGGGAGGGACAAATCCTATCTACATCACTACGATCTCTAATCTTGCTTCCTATCACGCCCGATAGTCATCTTTGTGATTACCCAGTTACGGTGTAACGTTTGATAACATCAAACCGCAGCATTCCACAACTAGAGAATCTAGTGACTTCAAGTCTAAGGATTGCAATAATATTAGCACTACGAAAAGCGATTGTGACATGACATAATCTAATGTATCCTTTTCGTTGTAGGTCAATCCAGTATGCCATTACTCCTAATGCATACCCATGTGTTAGACTTGATATCTCCATATCAACCTACCCACATACTAGTCTATATCTGATCGTCCTATTAATCAATATAGTGGACTAGGGATATTTAAGATAAACAACACATTTTATCTAAGGACTTCATTATATTAAATATCACAATATATAATAAATGAATATTCTAGCCAAAACAATGTTCATACTAAATCTACGATTGCCTCTAGGGCATCTATTCCAACAGCAGCAGCAGGGGCATGCAGGCGAGCTCGTCGCTAATCGGAGCTCGCTGGGCATGGAGGCGAGCTAGGAGGAGACCGTGGGCGACATCGAGCTCGGTGGGACAGGGCAGGTGTCGGGATGGGTTTACTGGGTTTTGTTTCTTCACGGTAGTGGAGGGTGGGGGTTAGGTTTATGTAAACTACATTTTAACCCCCCCTTCCTTCAAACAATGGTTTAACCAACCTTAGTGACTATTGAGTCTCAATCATTCGCTTGAAAAATTTTATGTTTATTTTTATTTTCTTATGAATTTCTGAATAATGTTTGTATTGTAGCTTAATTTTTATTTCATTATCATTGTGTCTTTCATCGTTCATTAATGTTTTTTTTATGTTTTACCTATGTTTTTGTATTATTAATGCAACGTTTTCTTTTTTTAATGTTTACCCCATGTTTATTAATGTCTATGTTTTTTAATGTTTATATTTATTCTCAAAATTTCATACGATAAAATAACATTAGTCAATAATAGTGCAATTAATGAAAATTATAGGGTTGCGGTTGTCTTATTGACTAAAGTTGGGGTGATTAGTGTATTAACTATATAGTAGTGCAGTTTCAATAAAATATAATAGAAGGGGAGGAATAGTGTTTTGACTGTTGTAGCTATTAGGGTAGAATTGTAAATATTAAGAAAATTAATAGTGGGGTAAGGTGGGGACCGGTGGGCTGGGGGGGGGGGAGCTCACTGATGTGGGTGGTCTTAGAAAACTAGGAGAAATGGAGTAAATACAGAAAGAAAACACAGGTAAAATTATCAAATACACATATTTCTTAAAACATGTGTCTACAGTGACCAGGAAGAAGAGAGAGGAACTACCTCCGTTTCTGGTGTTTCTTTATGCACCAAGAAATATGCTTTATTAATTTTCAGGTACAAAGACATGGTTGCCCCTTATTCTTTTCTCTATTTCCACTGTCTCGCTATCTCTCTCTTCAACCCCCTCCTCTTTGGTTTGATAAACCAACAAGAACACCATCCAAGATAACCTCTGCACACCACCACAACCACCTTTGACCACCTCTCTCTTTCTCTTATTCCCCGTCCACGACCACCTCTTCACACCAAGCCGGCGAAATCCAAATCGAACCCACAACACCACCAATCCACGGAATCCCAACCCAAATTGTAGATCTACATGAGAAAAAGAGGAAATAAAGAAGAAGAGCAGGGATGGCCACGTCACCACCGTATGAAGGACGCTGCCGTACGAAGGACTCTGTCACCAGTCTCCCTCTGATTCTGTTTCTGCTTCTTCTTCTCTGCCACCCTCCGATACGGCCCAGCCGTCACCTCCCTCTCTCTTCTCTATTTTCAAATTGCTCTCTCTCTCCCTCCCTCCTCCTCTCCTATCTGCACTCTCTCGGTTTCTCTTTCTTTCTCTCCCTCTTCTTCGCTCTTTCCCCCAACTGTGAAAACGGAGACTGCTCTAGGAGTAATTATTGCTTGCTCCAAGAGCAAATTTGACATGGTGCTCTAATCCATACATCACATGACACGTCGTAACATGTACAAAATCCAATTGCATTTCTCTGCCCCTCATTCTCTTTCTTCAATATGTGTTCTGTGCTATATGGTTAGAGCAATGCCACGTCATTTACTCTAAGAGCAAACAAAAAATTCTCATGTTCTAGAGAATGGGTGTGTTGTGTTTGGTTAGGGTTAGTATTTTGGGATTTGGTTGGGTAGAAACTGAGTTAGCTTAGTAAATTAGGTGGGTTATTTAAGCCCAATTACATTTTAATATGTGTTTTCTTCAATAAAGGTAATATGGTATTTTTTACTTCAAACACTTTTCATTTTAAGAAAGGATGCAAAACAGGATAAACTACCCGATTAGAAATGATGAAGAAATAGAAGAAACAGAAGGAGTAGAACGGAATTGTTATGTTTTTGGTGATTCAAGCTCCTAGCTAATTGGTGGACGAAATGGCGAAGCAATTGGAGGAGCAAGGAAGAAAAACGAAGAGGCGAATATTGGTACTGCCAGTGTTTTCGTGCGAAGACAATTGTCTTCGTACGAAGAGTCTTCAATTGTCTTCGTACGAAGAGTCTTCGTGCGAAAACAATTGTTTTCGTGCGAAGACATCGGGACTGGGCGGTTTCGGTTGTTTCCTTGTTCGATTTTGGAATGTTTCTTCGTTTTTTTGGGCACAAGTCAGTATATTAGGACTATACAAAGACCTAGGGTCGAGACATATATTGTGTGGTTGATTGTACTGGCTTCTCATCAATAAAATTGGTTCGTTTTGTTCGTAGAGGTAGCTAGCCTAAAAACTAGTGAACCACGTTAATTCTCGTGTTGTTTCTTCATCGTGTTCATCATCTCTTCGCTCATCTTATTGCTTACGCTGACGTTTTCTAACAGGAATAAGTAAAAGAAAACACTGACAGTTAGATGGCCCCATTGAACTCCTGTTCTTTCTATACCTCCATTGAGGTTTTGTTTGAACCCCCAACAAACCGCATTCAGGCACATCATACGTTATAGGATAGTTTTTAGTGACAACACTTGATAGTCGTAATAGATCACACTCGACGACTCGATTGGAGCCGTCGTAATAAATACAACTCTCGTATTTACTTATCTCTGTAACATTAATTCTTACGCCATTGCAGTTAGCTTTAAGCTACGCCTTTAAGAACGTTGCCATGTTATCAGACATCCACAAGTTTGGAATCTTGTAATCTTAATTTCCACACCACTAGTCCACTTCACTGTGTTCCCATTTAGTTTTGGAGCACTTCCTCCACTGACAGAATGAGTAATTGAACAGACTGACAAAAGTGTGACAAAAACTCCAAAATTAGTGGCTCATTTGTGCAATCACATTGACTATGTTAAGAGTAATTAGCATGTGAATCATCATTTTAACTAGTGACGTTAATTTCTTTTAAGATTTAACAATTGTCGATCACTAATTTGTTTGCAAGGAGAGGGGCTAAGTCCAACATCATTATGACATTTTAGGACTTCACGTGTCTTGAAAAGTTGAAGTGTGGAGTGATAGCAGATACCCAATGTAAGCACTCTAAGAACCACACAAACAAAACTGAGGAAAATTAAAGAGTCATCATATGTGATACATAAAATTATATTTTTGGTCGGGACTAATAATAGTATGTTACGCTTACTCCTAATTCGCTAACTAACTTTTTGCTACGCATGCGCATGTTTTGGTTAAGTTCGTCGAAGACTGAGATTGTGTGATCGAAAGGTTTTACACAGTCGAATGTAGTGGGGGAAATCGAGTTTCATTTGGTGTCACATCATTTTTAATCTTTCATCAAATAATGAGCAGTGCTAAAATGTTACACTGTTGATCATATGAAATACGATTCTCTTGTGTGTTAATTACAGCCCACCCGGAGACATAGTACCTATGAACAGTGCAAAAATGTTACAAAAGAAGTATTTTATGTTTATAGTAGAGCAAATTATATGTCCCTGATAGCAAGTTGCTATCCATTGGGCACACACACAAGAATATTAGGGTTTTTAACCCAAAACACATAATTATTTCAATTGATAATCAAAAAACAATCGAACGGTACTACTTGTAGTGCACTAAAATTGTAAAATTACAAAAAACACTACCATCCCCTAAAACAAACTTTATATGTTATCCTCCCACTAGTTAAATAAACTACATAATAATAGAAAATAAACTAACGACTAAAGAAACACTAGTTCCTAACATAGTCTTTGAGATAACCCGGAGGGTACCGAGCTCGTTTCCCTCGTCTCTTAGCCGTGTCGGATGCATATCCATATCAGTCCTAATTAAAGTAATAAACCCTAGACCCTAAAAACATATCCTAAACCTAAAAGCTGAAACAAATAAGTAAAAGTGAAGGAAGACATAATACCTACGAGGTTTTAAGCATGTAGGACATCCTCAACTCTGACACGAGGTTATTGTACGAATGCGGACTGCTCAACATGTTTAAAACATCATGTACTAGATGAGGTTTCATGCAAGAATATCTCATGTTGAACACGAGGTTTAAAGATCTCCTTAATTTGGTATTTTTTCGTGTAAACATTGGAATTTAGGTCTTTTGGGGACCAAAGTCCAGTAATTTTGTATCTTTTTTCTCTTTTTTTCTGGAGTTTTAGGACGTAGCAGCGCTTGTTTGAGAACTCATATTTTAATTAGTTTTGATTATTATTAGTTATTTTAATTTAATTATGTTTGTTACACTGTCTTGCAATTGGAATTAGAATCTATTTTTGCAAAAAATTACAAACAATTCTAATGTCCAAACTTTTACAGATACTATCACATTTTGCAGAATGTTTATACCAAACAATTCTAAAATTTCCAACTATTTTAGATTTTAAACCAGTTATTTGGATTTAAGCTCGTACCAACATGCTCTTAAGTGTCGAGCAACGTAAGTTTCATGATACATGTACTAGTTAAAATCCCTTTCTCTCCCGTACTTAGCTACATTGACGTCTCATGGTTGGAAGAAGATGTGGAGGGCAGAGTGGTAGGTAGCCATCAATCTTGTATTGATTGATTACGCATGACGACTCTGGAAAAAATTTTGTATGATCTTAAGAAATATGTGAGGCCACGAAACCGTAAGAAAAAGGTGAGTTGGAAATATATTCCGATCGTGTATAGCCACTTTTGAAGGTTTATAATCGAAAAGAACCAACATTCTAAATCTTAATCATTGTCTTTCCCAAGGTAGTAATGCTACAGAGAAAGAACCCTAAGAAGACAGCTAAAGTATCACTGGCATATTCTGGGTACTTAGTTTTGAACCTGGAATATCCCAATTTTAGTTGCAAGCTCAATGTAACGATCAAATAAAAGTATGTCTCTAACAATTACTAATATATATTAGTGTAGATGTGTTTGTCTTTTTGATAAGAATAATGGAAAGTACATGACAACGTACTTTGGATAAATTCACATCCGATTTAAACAATTGCTTCAATAATCATATTTTGCGATCGTAGGAAATATGTGAAGCCACGAAGCCGAAAGAAAAAGGTGGAGTTGTTGTCGTTGAAAAAACATATTCGAATTGTTGCCACTTTCGAAGGTTTATAAACGAAAAGAACTAACCTTCTAAAGCTGAATCATTGCTTTCCCTATGTGCGGCTGGAGGAAAAGAAAGAAAACCTAAGAAGATGGCAAAAAGATGAGACGGAACCGATCTGCAACAAAGGTGAACCATTAGTTCCATAAGAAGTTAAAGCTTCTAACTTATTTTTCATATGCCTTTGATTGTATATATAATAAGCTTCTTCGGCATATTCATGGTACATACCTTTAAACCCTGAATATTCCAACCTGCATGGGTTTCTAGCTCAATGCAATGCAATCACGAGACTCAGTTATCCTATTCTTATTGGGACATGCCTATTTTCCCTGAAAACGGTATAGACAAATTAATGTAGATGTTTTATGTGAGAAAAATTAACAAAATGTACTCATATAATTTCAGTGATATACTTATTCTTCTTGAATGTTATACTTACATACACTATTTTCAGTGGTCACTTCAGTTGTAGACGCATTATGTATAATAACACACCTGGCGTCATCTAGCACCTGACAATGTTAGACATTATAGTTTTAATGTATAATAAGAAGTACGCAAAAATAATTAGATGTGAGCAAAGTGAACCATAAGTTTACAAGAGCGACGAGAGAATCTCACATCTTGAACTCACTTTTATGGATTAAGTGAGAACTCATTTATACGCGTGAAAGAATGCATTTTAATAAACACTAATACTTTCATACATTGGATATAAATGGGAAGAAAGAAAAAATACGTCAAATTTACAAAGATCTTAGAAGGGACTTTCCGAATCTCTGTAAAAAGAATTCATTGAAAATTTATTTCTGTACGACTAAATAAATAAATGATTAATTAGTTGGTCTTCAAGCATAATAATAATGTACCGGCAGTGCCACAGAATTAGGGTTTCTAAAATTTGAGGATGCAAGTATTTATATAGCAGCTCAAGTTTTGTCAAATTAGTACTACTACTAAAGTAAGAAGAATCTTAGTGGAGAGAGTTTATTCGAAGAATATACCCATCTCCATTTTGGGCAGAACACTTTTTGGAGTTCTTAGTGGTAGAGACGAGAGAGAGAGATTTCGACCATCCTGGTAGCTTCATAATCATACTCACTTTGACTAATTTTCTTCTCCTTTTACGTAATCTTTATAACCTAATAGAGATAACTTTCAACACAAGTCAACTTCGTGGAACATGAAATGCACTACATTACTTTACCCTCCATATTTCGACTAATTTTGTTGATGTTGTGTTATTGCTGACAGAGGTCCAATCTCGTGTCAATAGAAAGGTCTAAAGAAGAAAAGTTTAGGGTTTGACATGGAGAAGAACCCCACCATATTCAATTCCGAGAAAGACTTAGGTATTGGGAAGGACGAACTTACTACAGTTTTGTTATACCACTCCGTCCCAACTCTTTCTATTCATTTCTTTTTTTGTTTGTCCCAATTCTTTCTACCCATTTCTTTTTTTGGTAACCTTAATGTGTTTGAAATGACAAAACTGCCCTCCTAACCCTACCCTGCCTACCCTTATTTTCTTCACCCAACTCACAGCCCACTACTCTCATTACACGCCAAACACCACACACGGATAGAGAGAGAAAGAAAGGGAGAGAGGGTGCGGCGGCAGTTCTGGTAGAAGATGGGCGAAGAGACGACGAAGAGGACGACGGGCTCGTTGCTGGTGGAAGACGACAGCAAGGACAACTGTGAGTACGCCGGTGACAGTGGAGAGATAGAGAGAAAGAGAGGGAGAGAGATAGAGAGACTAGTAGAGATGGATGGGGTGAGGACACCGGTGTCTGGCGGTGAGGACGCCGGTCTTTGCGGCGGTGGCGACGTTGGTGAGTACAGATCTAGATCTGTTCTCTCCCTCTCTCTCGATCGATCTTTTTGCCTCTTCTTCTTCTTCTTCTTCTTCTTCTTCTTCTTCTTCTTCTTCTTCTTCTTCTTCAGCTTCTTCTTCTTCTTCTTCTTCTTCTTATGTGACTACGGACACACACATAATACACTACACTGACGATTGTATGTTCAGTGTAGATCATGATCAGTTCAACATACGGGTTCAGAGATTATCTAACAGTTTAGGTCGTTCACTCCCGTAATAGAAGTTTGGCTAAATTGCACCGGAGGTATCCATATTTTGCAAAATTGAGCAAGTGGATACCCATGTTTCAAAATCGAGCACCACAGGTTTCAAATTTTGAATTTTCGAGCAGGTGGGTATTCTTCCGTTAACTTTCCGTTGATATTAGACGGAAAATTATAAAGAATTTTGTACTACCCCTTATTCCCAACTTCAACTTTTTTTAAAATACAAGTTTCACTAAAAAATCTTAAAAAAGTAAAAAACAAAATTAATGTAATAATTTGATGCATGTTAGATAGTGCAATATATTTCATCAAAATTACATATTTTTACATCATTTCAGGACATGAAATATATTTTTATTAACATACATCTGTCAATCTTTAATTCTTTAACTTTTTTGAACATTTTTTAAAAAAAAAACTCAAAACTTAATAATTTCACATTTTTAATAAAACAATAACATACAAGTATTTTTGTGCATCTTAACAGCTAACACAAGAGTTGACACATGACATTCTTGAGTAGTTTTTTTTATTGTAATAATATTTTTCATAAAAATGTAAAAGAGACTATTGTATAAAAAAGTACAAAGATACTTGTATGTTATTATTTTCTTAAGAAATACATGTGAAATTATGAAATTCGAGATAATTTTTAAACACTATTAAAAAAGGTTAAAGACTTTGAATTTGACGGACATGTGTTAATAAAATCATATTGCATATCTTGAAATGATGTAAAAATATGTAATTTTGATAAATATATTGTATTATCTTACATATATAAAATTATTAAATTAGAAATTTATATTTTTTAAACTTTCTTTTAGATGTTTAGTAAAACTTGTATTAAAGAAAAAATTGTTGGTGAAAATAAGGGGTACAAAAATCTTTTTTATAATTTTCCATTCAATATTAACGGAAAGTTAACGGAAGGGTACCTATGTGCTCGAAAATCCAAAATTTGGGATCTCTGGTGTTCGATTTTGAAATTTGGGTACCCACTTGCTCGATTTTGCAAAATGTAGGTACCTCCGTTGCAATTTAGCCTAGAAATTTCTTGTAGCTTTGGTAGAGTAAAATCAAGGAAAAATTGCACCGGAGGTACCCATATTTTTTCAAAACTGGCAAGTGGGTACCCAAATTTCTAAATCGTGCACCACGGGTACCCAAATTTTCAAAATCGTGCGCCGGAGGTACCCAACGCTAACTGTCGTTAACTTTCCGTTAACTTTCCATCCAAATTGGACGAAAAAGTAGAAAAATATTATTGTACCCTTTATTTTCACCTCCAACTTTTTTTAAAATACAACTGCTAATAACAAATCTAAAAAAAAATTAAAATAATAAAAATTTAATTTAATGTTTTGATATATGTAAGATAATACAATATATTTCACCAAATTACATATTTTACATCATTCCAAGATATGAAATATGTTTTTATTAACATATATCCGTCAATCTTAAAGTCTTTAATAAAATATATTGCATTATCTTACATATATAAAATTATTAAATTAATTTTTATTATTTTTAAATTTTTTTAGATTCGTTAGCAGCAGTAGTATTTTAAAAAAAAGTTGGAGGTGGAAATAATGGGTATAATAGTATTTTTATACTTTCCGTCCAAATTGGATGGAAAGTTAACGGAAAGTTAACGGCAGTTAGCGTTGGGTACCTACAGTGCACGATTTTGAAAATTTGGGTACCCGTGGTGCACGATTTGAAATTTTGGGTACCCACTTGCCAGTTTTGGCAAAATATGGGTACCTCCGGTGCAATTTTGCCTAAAATCAATTAAGGCCATGTTTGGTATCTGCTATATATCTAAAAAATCGGCTAGAAATAATATGGGTAAAAAACCCGGTTGAACTGAAATCATGATATAATTGGTATCAACTGAAATTTTAGATTATTAATTTCACTCAGTTTACAAAAGGGTCAATTACTTATTATCAACCCCAAGTACATAGTGTTCCATGTTCCATCCTCGTTCAAAGTTCTCTTATTACCACACCTGTTGTTAATTGCAAACATTCAACAACTTATGTAAAATTCTGTTAACTTTTTAAACTCTTTTAGGGGAAAAATTGTCAATTAAAAAAATATATTAAAAATAAAAAATAAATAAAGAATGACGAAGGGACGAATGAGAAGAAGAGGTGAATTTGAGCATCAAATAATAAAAAGAAGTGCGGACGAAGAAGAGGAAGACTATAAAGGAGGAGGATTTGCAGACGATTGGTCTTCAAAACCAGGAAACGATTGGTTTATGACTTAGTAAGTCTCTATCTCTCTCTTTGACACTGTCCATTTCTTCAAACCCAGAACACTGCCGGATCTGGAATCGCTTCAGCGAATTTCGGTATTTTGGCAATTATTGGGTCTTCGTCGGGAATGGGCGGAGGGTTTGGTGGAGCAAGGGTTGGGTTTCTAGTGGTGATTGGGGGTCGATGATTTGACAGGTGAAGGGGAGGAAGATGAAGTGGGTTGAATTTATAGGTTTTGGTCCTAAATGAGTTGGATTTTATTTGGTTTGGGTGTTGAGATGGCGGAGATGGTATGAGTCGTGGTGAGTGGTGTTTGTCGCCGGATACTGAGTTTTTGGTGGGGGTGATGGTGCTGCTGCGGCGGTGGAGTCGGTGTTGTTCATCGTGTTCATATCTTTTTATTTGACCACTTTGCCCCTGAAAAATCGTCAATTAACGAAGAATTTTGGACGAAAAATTACTCCAGTTGTTGATTGTTTGCAATCAATCAACAACTAGATGTGGTAATAAGAGTATTTAGAAATTGGGGATGGGAGATGAATAGTTACCTTATACTGAGGATGCCTAATAAGTAATTGACCCTTTACAAAATTTAAAGAGCTTTATAGTAAATTATTTAGATACGCTGACCAATAAATGAAAAATGGTCATGCTACTGTCAAAAACACATTAAAATTATTATTCTAGAGATTTTCAGCTGCATAATCTCCAATCTTGAAGATTCTACAATTTCTGAGAGATTATTTTAATCTGTAGATTATCAGCTTAAAATTTTGTGTCATCACAAATGAGATTGTCAAAATTTTCATATTTTAATCCAACTTGGATTAAAATTCGGGATACCAGACATGTACTAAGCACAATGTTATAATGGTGTTTGCTGGGAGTTAGAGGTTATTATCTTCATATATAATTTTCATAAGAATTGGTGTTAGATTCCTACAAGAGCTCTCACATAGCGAAGAACATATTAGCTTGATAATTCTGAGAAAGGGAAATATGTCATACGTATTTTCTGTCAAGACAAAATCTAATTCATACCCTCCTTGTGCCTACGGCCATGGCAAGCTTCCGTGGGGCTTTGAAAGACTCAATATATTGCTTAAAATACGTTGATTTAACTATGTTAGAATTCTTTGGAGCGATTCAGCAATACGAAAAATAATCCGAAGAAGAACAGAACGACTTACGTGGTTCACCGTCCACACCCACTTTACTATGATGAACGGAAGAAAATTACAATCTAGATCTCTCAGCTTCTCTCGGGTGTGTTATCTTAACCATAGATCAATATTAATATTTATAGAGATAACTAGTACGTGAAACTTGTAAGCCCCTCAACTCTAGACTAGGTTACAAAACAGTTTTCACACTTAAAAATCTCCCACTTGAAGATTGGTTAACTCTTTAGATAAGCTATATTCCAGCTTCTAAATTTCCATCATGCTTGATCCTGTGACAAGCATACCATCCACATATAACAAGAGAGTAATGTTCGGATAATTGAACCTCTTGAAGTAGCAACAGTGATCCTTGTAACACTTCGTGTACCCTTGTCTAGAAATGAAGTTATCAAACCTCTTGTACCATTGTCTTGGTTCCTGCTTCAAGCCGTACAAATTCTTCCATAGTTTGCAGACCATATTCTCTATACCTGCTGCTTTGTACCCTTGTGGTTGTCCCATATGGATGTTTTCTTCTAAATACCCATGCAGAAAGGTTATCTTGACATCTAACGGCCAAGGTGTAAATCTTCAACTGCCACAATGCTAAGTAATTTACGGACGGTAGAAATCTTCACAACCGGAGATAAAACTTCAGTGAAGTCTACGCTTACTTTCTGCTGAAATCCTTTCACCACCAAGTGTAGAGAAGCTATTTGGGGACTAAATAGTTGTACAATGCATCTAATATCATCACACGACTTACAAAGTACATGCATTAGAATCGGGGAGGTTCCCTAAAAAAAAAATCGGGGAGGAGTGATTTTGATTCTAGGTTTTAGGGCATCAAATCTAGCTTGATACTTTACCAAATTAGAGATTTGAGTGAGCTTATTAAGTTTCCCCAAAATATTTTCATGTCCAGGGTTAGCAAATTCTCTACAAAATACATCGCTGATTTGCAACCACGATAATGAAGAAACTGAATCTATCATTGCCTTAGCCCAACGGTCAAATTCATCTTCCAAGTGTAGTAAACCTATTTATCACCTTCAGCTCACTGTCATGGCGTGAGTCTGCAAGGATTTTCTTCATTCAATCAAGCCATCAGATTTTTTTGCCAAAACACAAGCACTTTATATTACTTGTGAAAATAACATCATAGAGTACAAATCTAGTCTCAGGCCACCAAGAGGCCTCAAAAGAACCTATCAGCTAATCCATAAATTAAGATATCAACCTACCGGATTAAAACCGTTAAACTTAAAAAATAATAATTTCTAAATCGGTAACCCATGGAAGGGAAATTTCATAGTGGAGAGGTATCTATGTCCTTATCTTTTTGACTCGGAGACACCAATAACTACGGGTGCTATAGGTGTCCTCAATGTTTGACGGGTTGTGACCCGGATGACGGACTCATGCCTTGGTCATGGCCCTATTCCCCAACACCGATGTTAACAAGATAGATGAGGCTTTTGATTTGCGAACGCAATTCGTCAATCTTCACCTAAGTTGGAATCGATTTTCTCGAGCCTGAAATTAATGATGGTGAGCTGATTGGTAAGATCTTGTCGGCCTTCCTCCAATGGTAGGGATCGTTCGTCGTTCGTCAGTCTGCGTGTTGTGGGAATAACAAAAGCTAGGCCCAACCTCTAATACCACTTATCACGTACTAAAAAGTGGTTCACAATAGCACGGTGCCGATTCTCTGGTAATATATATATATATATATAAATATAAAAGAAAGGGAAATGACTTCTTCTTGCGCCACGTATGATGTGAGAAGCTCTATATGGATGACATATGTCATATGATTTTTCCATGTGGAAAACAAGTGGCATAAGCAAGCCAATCAGATGTTGCCAAGATGGATCTCAGTTACATGTGTCATCCTAATTGTCTAAACCATTAAATATGATTCATGGATTTGTGACAAAAAAAGTGTGATTCATGGACTAAAACTTTTCATTTTTCTATATATTGAACATTGAGCTTTTGCTAAATCTTTTACTCATCCAATGCAGAACATGTTTGATTCATTTGTGTTAATGTACTCAACTGATACATTCAAACTTCTTCAGCCAAATCCTTTAATCTTCCTATGCAGAACATGTTTGATTCATTTGTGTTAATGTACTCAACTGATACATTCAAACTTCTTCAGCCAAATCCTTTAATCTTCCTATGCAGAACATGTTTGATTCAATGAATGGATTAATAATGTGCTCAATTGATACATTCAGACTTCTTTGTTCCATTAATATAAATAATCTCTCCAACATTGGAAGTTTTATGACAAACACAATCAGGCATATGAAAGAGAAGATTTTTTCTTTCATTGCCAGAATACAACCTTGAGTACCTAATTGATGGGGTAGGAAGGCACCTACGTGCGAAGGAGATTTGGTACCGTCAATGAGGTTCTGCCGAATAAATTCCAGTCTAAGAATGGCTTTTAGGCCTGAACATACAGAATCACTATTTTCTATTTTGACGAGAACAAGGTTTTAAAACAATGTCACATTCAAAGGGTTTTCTGTTTTATTTACTCTCACTGGAGAGCCATCACCTTTTCATGACAAAATACTATTTTCCTTCACCATTTTTAGTTCTTATGATCCTACTTCTATATTTGTTCCATGTCATTAGTAATTAGTAATTTAGGCAAACATCATTTCAATTGATTAGTCTCTTTCCCTTTACTTCAAAATAGCATTGTACTTTGCTCCATACACTCCATTTGATTACTCTCTTCCCCTTTGGTTGCTGGACTATTGTTTTGGCTCTGAGACATTGCCAAGGAAAAATAAACTGACTTATCAAGGTATGAAATTCAATGCCCTAAAAAAGGTATGAACTCCAATCCATGGGTTTCTTTGTCAATCTTCGATCTACACAAGTTGGTTATGATATGCTTCCAGTTTCTACTAAATGAAGGTTGAAGGTTGTGGTCCCCCCAATATGTTTTCTTAGAATTACATCAAATATCAGGGTTTGAACCCGGAACCTCATGTATGGGTTTCCAAATAGCTAACATCCATTTGCCATTATGTTTATCTTCCATGTTTTTTTTGGTTATGCTACTATCTGGAGTCATTTCCTGTTCGGTATTTCATGGCTTGAAATTGAATTCATACTAAACAAAATATTTCAATATTACAAAATCATTTAAGAAGTAGAATTTATCCCCCAAATACTAATTCATAAAGGAACAAGCTAGCAGTTCAATGCTTAAATATTTTAAGGAAATGATTTTTTTTAGAATTACGTCATATAGCCGGGTTTGAACCCGGGACCTCATGCAGGGGCTTCAAACGGTCTACCAATGAGCTAGAACCCATTTTCTTAATGTATTTATCCCCTTCTCTGTAGCTACTCCATTTTATCATATTATTACAAAATAATTTCGAATAAAATAAAAGTGGACAAGTAGACAAATATGTAAATACATGTTCTAAAATACAGTTTCATTCGAATTCAGGAGCGCTAGAGAGAATATGCTTCTACAAATGTACGAAATATATAAATCATGCAATCTTTAAGCATATAACTTAGACATCACACTTGCTTATAAAGATTGATGAAATTGCAAGTTAGAACGTGAACGTGATTATTAAGCTTTGAAGTTGGTTTAACATAGTGAATACTCTTTTTGTGCCTAAAATTCTAATAGTCTTTCTCTTTTTAACTTATTTTCTATTTTTCACCCTTAATCATTAAATTGTTCCGGTTAGAAAGTCTCTTCTTACATTTGAAAGTATATTTTGATAATTAAAATAATTTTAATAGAATTCTACCCCACTAGAATGACTTGGAGAATTCTTAGCATTACTTTTATTTTGGATGTCGACGATGTACAGAAAAGAACTTCGAACTGCTTCTTATTTGTTTCTTCTTCAGTTAAAGGCATGTAACATAAATCTAAAATCTGGCTTTGTTTCTTCTCATTAAAGGTGTATTTGATTTAAATAAATATCTTAATTTCTAAGGAGTGAAAGGTGGACAAACGGCGGAAAATTTAAAGTGTGGTATTGCGAAAAATTATTTGGTCAAGCAGAAAGCTCATAACATAAATCGGAACCTTTTATAATTGTAATTATAGTAATATACCGCGCCATGGCGCGGGCTAACGACTAGTTTGCTATAGTTGAGAGATTTCATAGAGAATTTGGAGAGAGAAAACACTAACTGTGTTCATTCATTAGAAACATTGCACGAAACTCAAATAGCATTCCTAGAGAAATAAAAGATGGAAAGATTAAGGGCCAGTTTGGTAACGTTGTTGCTGTCAGTACAACTGCTTTTCAACATCTGAAGCAATTTTTAATGCGTTTCGTAAAAAAAAATTAAATTTTGAAACAATTTCTGCTGCCCTACAACAATTTTTAGGAAGGTGGGGGGAGATGTTTTTTCGTAACCTTCTTTTGATTGATTCTATTCAACCAACTTTTTTTAACTTCAATTTAAAAAAATAAGATTTGTCTTTGTGAAAGTGATATGTGTCATGTATTATGCACTCTTCCATAGCAGGTTCACCGTTGATTTTACCAAACACGACTTCCTTAACAGTCTGTTTGGATAACCATGGATTTGTGGGTGAATTTGGATTTGATAGAATTTGTGGGCAAATCTAGTGTTTGGATGCATTATGGGATCTTGGTTTTAATTTGGGACAAATCCAGCCCCCTTTATACATAAAGAATTTCAAATTCCAAGTCACACCATGTCATTTGAAATCAGCGTGCGGAGTACATGTAAGTGAAAAAGCCGAATGATCATCAGTCGGCTTCAAGGAGTAAAACCACATCTTCACCTTTTGTCTTTACATACCAACTCCCACATCATCACTTCAGCAGTGTTTACCAGCTCGCCAGTAGGGATGGCAACGGGTCGGATCTTGATCGGATCAGGCCCTCCCTGGTCCAGATCCGACCAAGAGAGATATGATCCAGATCCGGTCCAAATCTGTTCGGATAATCACCGGATTCAGATCAGATCGGATCGAGTTTCTTTCAGCTAATCCAGATTCGACAAGTAGATCCATATTGTACGTGGTCATATCAAATTTGGATCGCATCCTGGTGGGATTTTTAATAAAATATAAAAAATAACATAAAAAATAAACACTATTCCATACACTAAGGCATGTTCGTGAGTTATGAAGCCTAAAACCCAAAAGAAATAGCTTTGTAGGTTGGAGTTACTATTGAATTTTTCGTGGAAGTGTAAGTTGGGAGGTAATAAGGGTATATTTGTAAAGCACACATATACGTCGGATCGGATCGGGACGGAACCCGGTGAATCTGCCCTCAGATCCGAATCCGATCGGGTCTGGCTTTGCGGATCCAAATCCGACCCATTTTTAATTGGATCGGATTCGGATCCGATCCATTCGGTTCGGATCACTCGGATCTCAGATCGGATCGGACCATATTGCCATCCCTACTCACCAGCCAATGCACTGACTATCCAACATCCAACCAACTCGTGGCTAACTATCCAAAAAAGTCCAACCAACCATTGTTGTACAAAAGTAATTTATGCACTATATTTATATTGACCTCTTGAATTTTGTGACCAATTTTTCTCAAATAAAAAATGTGACTAATTGGTCGCAAACATTTTTTATTTAAATAAATATTTTATACATATAATGGATTTTTATTATTTAAAATTTAATATAGCATAATATTAGGTAGTTTAATATTACTTACCTCCGTTCCTTCTCTTTTTTTTTTGGTTGACTTTTTCACCCGTAATTGTGTCACTTTGACCTGTTGATTTGGATAATAAAATGATGCAATTTTTTGATAATTTTTTCATGGTGTTGTAGAGAAAGAGTTTATCTACAACACCATGCAAACATTGTCATAAATTGCATCGTTTTACTATCCAATTCCCGGGGTTAAAGTGGCCCAGTAGATAGTAATATGAATAGTAACATGAAGAAATAGAGGAAACGGAAAGTATTTATGATTGAGCAAATTCGCTCTTTACAGTTGAAATCAAGCAACAAAGTAGAAGAGTAAATTTTGATCGAGGACTAAATTTGGTCTAAGACAGAAAAAATGTCTTCCTAACTTCAGTGTGAATCGCATTCTAACCAAACAATGATAAGTGCTTTTGAGGCATGTGAGCAAATTAGCTCGTTGATAAATGGACCTTGTTACTTAAACTTGACCATTTTAGTCCTTCGATGCTTATTATATGAAATAAATGGTTGATCAAAATTTTTTCTTCCAAAACTAATTTGGGGTACATGTTTTGAGTCACTCAGTGGGTTAATTCGGTCATTAAAAGGCTTTTCTAGATCATAACAAGTATGAAATCAAAATCCAAATGTTTCCATTAACTTGATATCCAAACACAATTTTTGAAATCATGAATTTCGAATTCCAGGTTATTATTATCATCCAAACAACAGAATTGTAATCACTCCGTATTTGAAATTCCAGAAATTGAAACATTTAGATTTGAAATTCAAATACCGGTTGCCAAACGCAACCTAAATGAATTTTTCACAGCAAATTTTATGTAATACTAGGTTCACTCCGCGCGCGGCGTTGTCTTCGAGCTCCAAACTTCAGTCCTGTGTCGCTGTCATTCCAATTGATACTTATATAATTTAATCAACACATATTGAATTCTATGTTTCACAATAATACTATAGTAGCACAATTCAAATCCGGTTGATTTCATATAGTTGAGGTCCTCGATTTTTTTTTCAAAGCTATAGTATAGTGTCTGAAATTTTTTAATTCTTCGTCTGTAATTATGTAATACCAATGAGTTATTAATTATCCTCTCAAATTGACCGTGTGTGACTTCATTGTTATATTTTTTTAGAGTATTACCAGTTCATGCATAGTCGATATTATGCATCGCATTCAGATGTTCAGTGTTTCACAAAGAGGTTTTCAAAATTTTCTTCCTATCTTTAACTGCTCTTCATAATTAGCCTCTTCTGCTCTCCCACATGCATCATTTGCTCTGCCAGCACAACAAAATCACACTCATAACCTAAAAACCTAATCTATTGTCAACGCCTATTTTCATCTCCAATCACCCACCATCTCTCTCCTTCTGATTTACGTTTCATCATTTAGATGCATTGTTTCATGTGTATTGAAGATTTATGCGGTAGATTTACTGGGGTTTGCAATATCTTCTCATTGATTCATCTGTTTTCCAGCATGCATTTATTGAAGACGTTTCTCTTTGAAGATGCATGCTAATAAGTTCTGTGAAAGGATATGAACAGTTGCTATGGTCTTTTCACATTCATACTTACTTCTTGTATATAAGCACAAGCAATTGGATCCGGTCATAACATAGTGTGACTCAATGGATTCTGGTAAAGAAAATACCGATGAAAAGTTGAGGAAGACTGCCAAGAAGAAGATGAAGAAGAAGGTGAAGAAAAGTCAAAAATATCAGAGTGAGTTACAATTCACAGAGAGTGAGTCTGAATGGGAGAGTTGACCTGAACATGGTTATGTGGTCGGGAAGGGGTCGGAAACAACATTGTATTCAGACGCGGAGGAAGAAGATGATTTCTGGGGAAATGACACGGCTTCCTCATATCCGCTGAAGTGGAAGCATTATGTTTCTCGTTCTTCCAGTTCAGGTAGAGGTAAGAAGAAAAAATTGACAGACAAAGCTAGTGAAGATTTGCAGAGGAAGAAATCAAATTCTCCGCCGGATGCGACACCAGACAAGGGCAGCAAGAGGAAAAACACAGATGAAGATGTTCCAGAGTCGTGCAAGAAGAAACCAAGATTCTAGAGTGTCCAGCATTTTCAATGTTATGTTCTGATCAAGTGTAGTTTTATGTTAGGTATTATGAGCAGTATTGTGGAATTTAACTATGTTTATTTTGAATTAGGGATATGAACTGATGTAATCTTGGGATATATTTTCTCTATCAATGTAGTTTTTAATTTGAGCTAATGTATGTTTGTTTAGAATGATTCATTGTATTATGTTAATCATGGATCGACGCAAATTTTGTCCAATGGATCGAACGAGTTATTTTTTTCCCCACATAAACTGATGCGATTGATTTGCTCATCCGGCAAGTCGATCCTGGATATTAATGGAACAAATGTAATCATGCTTTGTATTAATTCTGTTGGAAGATTATAGTGTTGATTTCATTGTTGTTGTTGCTGTTCCGGAATGCAGTGCAGGCAACTTTGGATATGCACCGCTACATATTCGGTAATAAAACGACAAACTCTGTCATGCCTTTATATAGACTTGCACTAAATCATTGAGAGAGATGGACACTAAAAGTGCTAGTTTTTGCGGTGATATTTTAATTTATCACTGCATAATTGCTTGCTGTTGATTTCAGCAGGGAGAACAATTGAATGTGACGAATAGAAATCTATTAAGCGTCAGTTGTGTTAGATCACTTTATATATTTATCCCTTTCATTGACCATATATTTTTTAAAACTCCGGTTGTCGATAAATTTCATATTTATGCATATTAACCAAAGCTCACTGGTATTCAGCATCAGCTATGAATTGAGCATATCAGAACCTGAAGATACCACTGCTTACTATGATGTTCACGAACCACGAAATTGCCTCATAATCGTAATGGAAAATATGAAGCAGAGGTATATATTTCTTGAACTACAATTATTTATTGTCCACCAGATTGAAATAAATTAAGTGAGATTGTTGTACATCATTCTTCCTTGAACGCATATACTTCAATATTGTGTTAGAAGTGGACGATATTTGATAGTCCAGATTACACATTATTATACATATGATTTAGGAGGGGAAGAAAGGTCACAACCAAGGGTAAAAATAGAAGAAGAAGTCGGAGAAAGAAAAGAAGAGGAAAAAAAAAAATATTTAAAGAAATTCCTGTTATTTATCTACCATTAATAGCTGTGTGCACCTATTTCGCATAGTTTTTCTTGGTAGCTATCTGTTCAATAGATTGTCTAACTGGGGGTTGTGCAATAATATTAATATTTGCTTTCTTAAACCTCAACCAGATTTCGCGGTCGTCACCATTTGGTTCCACATTTTGCATGCTAGAAAATCCTATATTTTTTAGGAACTCAAGCCTGCCTGATTGAATCAGTGGTATTCTTGTTTCGAAGAGGAGCATGATGTAAAGTTCATAGCTGTCGTGTAAAGTTGCCAACTCCAGTTCGAAGTTATCCATATCATTTGGCTGGCAGTTCCACATCCAGTTAACTTTGATCAGTTGGGGTGTTTGATTGCTGTCATTCATGTTTAGATGTATTGGTAGGAGACGAATATCATGTATATTAGTTGCTATGTTAGCCATTGGATTGATAGCGACACAGGATTGAAGTTTGGAGCTGGAAGACAACGGCCGATGCAAAGGACCGCCAAATTGTAGAGCAATTCCACCACGAATCCATAATCCGATGTTATTAGAGAATCCATAATCCATGTTATTGTTTGGCAGAATCAGCCAATGATGTGGTCCGATCAAGTTTGGTTATCTTGAATGCAGACCTTGCATTATTTTCAGATCATATGTATGTACTTGCACCGCATTTGTTGATGTTAGTGTATGTTCAACTAATGATTATATTTTTGTTTGAGTCGATACACTGTATCCTCGTTCCATGACTTATTTGTAATCATGATGTGTAGTTGTACTAAGTAGTTGTTATTTTATTTCTTGTATATCGGAAATTAGATTGCCGTTAATCTTGTAATATAGGTAAATTAAGTGAAATAAAAGCTCTTAACATAGCTATAATTTAATTAAGTTAAATAAAAAATCTTAACATAGCTATAATTTAATTAGCAACCAATATTACACAATAACATGGATAGAGGGACCTAATTGTCGTACTTATGAGACTGCATCAGTCTGTGTCAGGAGAAGAAATGTAACGCTTACAACTTTATAGTTTGTCTTCGACAATTAGATCTTGAATAATATCTGGAGCATCATACAATATTTTGTAACGATCAGGTTGTTGTGATCCTATTGTTGCAAGCTGCTGTGCGACACTATTGTCCAGTCTTTCGATAGGAACCCATGGTATTTTCATTCGTCTCAGTAATGCATATCCATTATGGATCTCGCGTTTCATCGAGAGCAGAGTAGTGGTCAGCAAATGAAAGATTTTGCTCGCTTCGTAGTTGGAGGTCTCAATCTTGATTTCTTTCCAGTCATTCTCATAAGCTGAATGAATACCATGATAAATTGCCCACAAATCACTTTCCAACTGACTGACACCATCAATTCTTCCTATGAAGCCAAGCTGCCAGTTTTCATTGTCATCTCGGCAGACACCACCAATTCCACCGGTATTTGTTTCTGGTGAGATAAAACCATGCACGCTTATCCTGACCACTCCTTCCAGGGAGAGAATCAGATATTAGAATATATGTCACGGAAACA
Source organism: Linanthus parryae (assembly GCA_023055425.1). Lineage (NCBI taxonomy): Eukaryota > Viridiplantae > Streptophyta > Magnoliopsida > Ericales > Polemoniaceae > Linanthus > Linanthus parryae. The sequence continues at coordinate 91,010,476 of JALGPY010000004.1, read as the reverse complement.
TTTCAATGAATTTAGTAGGGAGCATAATATTTCGTTGCCTAACTAATATTATAGAATAACATGATAGCATTACATTTTGAAAGTACTATTGAAGAATGATATGAAAACATGATGGGAAACTTACTTCGAAGAGTCGAATGGGACGCGGAGATGTTTCTCGAATCAGGGTTGCTGCAGTAACAAACCGCGATAGTGATGGAGTTGAAGCCGAAGAACTTGCAATAGTTTGATTACTGGTGACTTCTTCTTCGGAGGCTGTTCTTTTGTGCATTGACATTGTTACTGCTTATGGTATCAGTGGATTGTTTATGCAGCTTGTTATGTTGATGACAGCATCTATAGCTTTCTTATAAGGCATGTGAGGTTAAATGCATGGAACATAATGCTAGATGATACCATACTGTTGGTCCGTGAGTTTGTCAGGTAGTTTGTTTCTTTCCATCTTACAGTTTACGATTACAGCACTGACTTACTTTCATTGGATTCATGTGTAGCATGAATATGTGTATCGATGACAATAGTCCTGTGAGCTACTCTGTCATTGTTCAGATGTTGTTCTTTGCAGCTGTTTTGATAGACCCGTGAGCTACGTCTTAATATTTGTGAATTGAAGGCACAACTTTAAGACTAAAAACATGTGCTTTCGTTTTTGTTTTTTTCTTGTCATGTCAATATTGCATGGTAAAGTATTAAGTGTGAATATTTCTTGTCGTGTTGCAACGTTTTTCTTTAACAGGCATAATATATTGCATGTGTAGAGATGATATCGAGTTGCTAAGCAAAGAAATTGTGTAAATATTGGATTTACCAAGGGTTTTATAACATTATAACTTCAGAAATGCTTTCTTTCTGTTTCCAGCTAATGCTGTCATATACTTGTGATACTATTGTTGTTTCAAGAATAAAATAAAATCAGTTGATAATTTAGGAAGCATTATTAGTGATTTATTATTATTCGAGATAGAAGCATAAAGTGATACAATATTTTTTTTAACATAAATAAGAGGAAACATGATCGCTAATAGTACAACACGTTGTAGAAGGAACCAGAAAAACATTCACTGATCTCTTGCTGCAGATGTTGAGTGGCATCGTCTTGGCTTATGCATGGATTATCAATTTCTTTACCATGCATACTCAACTTGCTTCACAACCCATTTGGTTATCCTGTGGTTGGTTGGCTGGGTGCATTTTAAGACCGGAACATATAAATTTTCATTTGCATTCTCCACGTTCAAGCTGACGATTAGAGCTTCTTGTTCCTGAGAATGGAATGCCAGTTTTTTTGACATATGACTATGACTAACTGTAAATTTGGTAGGAATAAGTAGTGTGATATGGTCGAAGAAATTTGGGGCGAGTTAGGCAGTACCTGTGGTGTCATTGTTGCCAGATTTGCAGCAGTGTTCCGGAGGAGCGTCTCCGCAGCCTGCCCGAAAATCATCACATCCATTATTCCAGTGTCATCTTGAAGTTCCACCATAACTCGGCATCTGTAAAAATGGTATGTAATTGTATTATACTTGAATGTATTTTTAATTTCTGAATTTGTGGTATTTGAATATAGTCAGTGAATTCAGTTAATTTTCATGCATTTATCAGGAATAAGAATATTCAACCTGGGGCTCGTGTTGCATTGGGTGTTATTACACACGGACAGTTTGGACGTCTACGCACACGATAGCAATGGTTGCAGGCATTGAACCATGTGGTTTGATTTGTCGGGAAGATACGTGCCGGGACCTTAATCCAGGCTTCCTCATACATAGACTTTTCAGTGTTGGAAGCAATCGAAGAAACAGACATCAGAAGGACGGATTATAAATTAACAATGTTTGAAGGAAGATAAATTATGATTAAGGGGAAAGATTGAAAAGCAAGAGGGAGAGAGGTGAGAAGAAAGGAATGTATGGAAAAAGTGAACGAAAAAATAACCATCCAAAATTGAAAAGGTAAAAACATAGAAAGATCTATATATTATGACATAGTTGCATATCGTGGGCTTCAATCCAATATGTGATAAAAATAATCGAAAGTTGTGTTACGTTACCAATGACGCGCGAGCATCTGCAATCTTGGATGGCATCATCTTGAAATTAGACTGGTTTTGGTAGTTGTAATCTGATACAACTTTTAGAGCTCAATGGTATTGGTTGCAATTTCATACTGATTTTGAACATGGGAAGCAGTCCTTATATAGTGAGTTATTGTTTAGCTTTGCTCAGATTTTGTGCAAAATATAATTAATATATTTCCTAATTTCGATGTAACCACTGCGGATTGAATTTTCGTCACATTATTTTAGTCATAAAGTGTACCCAATGAAGCTGTTGTTGCATGTTGAAGAAGTTAGCAATTGTCATTATTCTGTACAAGTTTATTATGGTTACATATGTATTGATGGTGTCTTGCATTGACAGTTCACATTCATAGATCATTGCATATGCAATTTGAAGAAGTTATTTACATGATCCTTGATATTTCCACACTTTCTGATCAGAAGGTGCTTTCCAAGAGGGTTCATATATCAATGATTTATTTGGAGCCTTGTTAGCACATTGTAGCTGAAATCGAAAAGTGATACTCTGCAAACACCTCTGCCAACCGTTCATTTAATGTGACTTTCAATGTGCAGATTCAGTATGTAGACAGGTCTAGCTCTTCTTTATGACCTGGTAGATATTGTAAGACATGCATTCTTCGGAGTTTGCATGTGTGGAATCTCGAGGCATTCAATTCTACAACTGCATGTTTTCATTCTAATTGGATAGTATTCAATCTGCTACGGGAGTTGAAATGCTGTTGTTTTGTGTGTGGAGAATTTGCTTAAATTAGTACTGCAGCTGAAATTATTAATATTGGTTATGTCTGAAGAGGCTATGTTTGATTGGATGGGGTTCCCTCAAAACAAAGATTACGCAAAATTATAATATACTATTGACAACAATAACATGATGTATTTGTTTGTCGACTTGTGCAACATGCATGCATTAGGTGATAGGTTCTTCAACCCACCAAGCAGAATGCATTTGACAAATTCCTGGCATGCATACATAATTTCTGATTCTCGGTACTCACCCTGTTTATGAAATTATTTGTTGAATGTATTAGACCTGTTCTTATGGGTATGCATGCCTTTCAGAGGATAACACTCGTTTCAATATCAGTAATATTCCTTGTCATAAACATAGAAACACACATTGATTGAACACATAATGAATCGTAGAACAACTATGCAGTTCACAAATGTCGATTGTGGTGAAATTACATGCAACAATTTAAACAGTGAACATGAGATAGTATATTGAAATAATTTCGTAAATGATATATATAAAATCCCAAGTAAAATAGCATTTTGTTCAAATAGTTGCAGCACTGTGATGGATTGCTGGTTACTCTAAGAAGGCCGGACATTGTAAGTGTAGTTAAGTATTACTACCTCTGTTTCTTGTCTTTCACCTCACTTCACTTTTTGACACTATTCACTGGGTCACTTTGACCCGATGATTTGGTTAGCAAAACGATACACGAATTCGGTAATCTTTGCATGATCTTGTAGAGAAAACTTTACCCTACAAGTACGATGAAAAAATTATCAAAAAATTACATTTTTTTGCTATCCAAATCATTGAGTCAGAGAGAACCAGATACGGGTAAAAAAGTCCTCCTAAGGTGAAAGAGAAGAAACAGAGGTAGCATGTGCTACTTGATTTGATTATTTATTCTAAAACTTGTTCTGAATAAGTTGATTGTTGATATCCAACAATACCTGTGAATCAGTATGTAAGTTCATGCATTAGATATTAAGCAAATCAGATAAAAAGTATTAAAATAGTTAATACATGATGTATATCATCAAGTCAGAAATTAGACAGCAGCAGCAGGTTGTTATGTTTCTGCGAGGATAATAACATAGAACGAGACCGGAATACAGAATCATACAGAAGCCATTAGGAAAGATGTCTGGTAATTGATACCACATAGTACTCGCATACGTTAAAGCTATGCTGGGAACACTTTAACACGGAATTTTGGAATGCTTGCATCAAGTAATTCCACGACACATGCATCTCCAGTACGTAGGTTAGCGCTTTTAGTGAAGTGATACTAGGAGACTCGTCTCTTGTCGTTATTCTCTCCACCAGGGAATTTACAACGGCAGCTCCAAGTTGCATTACTATCAGTGCTTGTAATCTGAATCAGCGTTGTTCGATCCTTCAAATATGCCCTCGTAAAATGAGCTGGTATATTCTGCAATATTAACATCTGGCTGTCAAACACTGCTGTCGAAATTAAAGGCAATAGCAGCGTAAATTAAATTTAACGTTGTAGCTTTACCAGTCCACCAGATGACTCCAAATGGGACTTCTGTATTTCAACTGCAAAGCATGGATTGTTGCAGTGAGCCTTGTAAGAAGCAGCCCTCCTGAATGCGCGAGTAGCTGCACCCTTTCCCGCATTCACAACGGAAGCTCCAGCATTGTAATCTAGCTCTGATGTAGTGACACTGTAGATTGTCACTTTGAATTTCGGATGTCCCAGGTACTTGAAAGTGAGCATGTGCCCATAAGACAGTGAATAATGCTCCGAAAATTTCCTTCCATCATGTTGTAAGATAGATGTCGTTGCCTCTACTCTTCATTTTAATTTCCCATATTCGGCCATCTGGAATTGAAAGCTCCGCATTTATTCCAAGATCAGACCGATGACGTTGAACAAAGTCATCTGGTAGTCTCTGCAGTGAATAGATGTTGGTTGTTTTTAATAAATTTACATGTTGTTATCGTTAATATTAATCTCATTCAATCTTATTTCATAAAAATATATGCGATGTAAGGCTTACCAAGTTCTTGTTGTCTTCATCTCGATCTGTAATAAATCGAAAGAACTTCATTTCCAGATAGCTTCACGGGAAAGATCCTGATCTGTATTACTAATTGTGGCATAGAGAAGAAAAGGTAAAATATAGGGATTTGAATGCATTTTATTCCTTCCTCCTATATTTGGGAGCAGTTTCACACAGGTCGTGATATGCTTATTGTGTCTTGCCTAGGGTAATAAGCTTTTGTGGGAATAATTGGGTTTGAAATCCATGGGTAGTTTCCAAAACCATGAGTGGTAAATGTCAGTGCAAAGTACTTGGGATATGATATCTCGTTAGCTATCTCATGTGGAACTCACATAGTAATGGGAAATAACTTGTTGTCAACATAATATCGATTGTTTAGCTATCATTACCACATGCTATTGATAATGGTAAGTAATAAGGTCTCATGTCTTATTACGTAATTCCTCATAAGTCCTCATACTTATAATAACAATACGTATTGTAAAATACCATGTATCGTATTGCTGACATTATATTATGAAATTGATCTTAAATTAATCGAAACTGATTATAGCTTTAATCTGAAGATAGAGTTATATTCATGCTTATTTGTTGGTTCAAAGACATGAACTGACATATGTTCTAGAGAAAAATGTAAATTGTACTTAACATCATTCAACTGCTAGTCTTCTTTTCTTCACTTGTTGAATTAATAAGTTTTGTCTTCACTGAGTTGGAATTTCCAAGAATTGTAATTTCTCAATTATGATTTAATCTTATTAAATATTCAGTATCTCAATTCTTGATGACCTATATTTTTTAAAAATATCCATTGTTATCAACATATCTATATGTTTGCTACCACAGCTGGACAAAGTCTGGCTACTGTTGCACCCATAAGACTCATTTCATATTTCTGAAAAAGCCCATCTTTCGAAACCACACGTTTCTGATCACTACCGTTAAAAATATTTATACATGGAAAACACTATTTATCAATCTATTAGTAAGATTAACAACAGTAAATTAATAGACATTGTATTTACAATCTTATAACATTGTATTCTTATTATTATTATTTTTTTTTAATTCAGCTCGCACACAAATATACCAATGTATGCCTAAAATTCAATAACACTATGAACTTCTTATTAACAAACAAATTTAGATACGTTCAGTAGCAATTTCGAGAGAATATTTGGAAAAAAGACAACTACTTTCGTACATGCGCATAGTTTACTATTTCTAAAGCAAGGCATTGATAGCAGATCTGGAATGGAAGCCACCAAAATAACATCTGAAAGGGGTAACATACGATTATTAGCAATTATCTGTTCACGGCAGGGAATGAGTATGAATAATGTAAGAGTTTTAAGTATGAATGAGTATGAATAATGTAAGAGTTTTAAGTATGAAATTACTTGAACAGAGGATACGGAATTTCTAAACACGTACCTGTAGAATGGGGATATTGAACCTTGTGAAACACAGAGATCTGAGGAATAGAGATCGGAAAATTTGTCAGCTATACAAGCACATATAGTAGTACGGCGAATAAGTAGATGACGATCACAACTACATCATAACCCGGAGTAGGTATTCGGAATTATAGCTAGGAGATAAGTACGAATACCTGTAACAGAAGAGTTAGACCTCAGGGAAGAGCTAGATGAGAAGATAAAGTTGGAAGGTCTTCTTACTGGAAGTATGAGGTTGGATAATTGCAAATCTACTATGAAGATATTATTCATTGAAATCTTAAAGTCAGCTCTGCTTTCAAGGTATCACTGATAAAGTTTTGTAATATTATTTTTGTTTATATTCTACAGATTCATTGGTAATAACCACTATAGTCTTTCACTTTTGTAATAATCTTTATTAACCCCTTTTTTAACTGACATTACTTTTTAATGATATGATCTAATGAATTATGTCTGGTAAATTCTAATATTTATTTATAATACATGTCTAATTACGAATTGAACAATGCAGACTAATAAGAAGATTGTTTTTTGGTAATTTATAGAACCGGCGCCAAATTCATTATGTGAAGTATCATACATGTATTACCAAATTAGGACAAATCAAGAACTTTCTGTGGAATAATATAATGGAAACACTCCAGCTCCGTTTGAAATTTCATAAATATTTCATGCTTTTTTCAGTACCACGTGCGCAATTGGAGATGACATATGACTACAGTAAGGTAACGCAAACAGTTTTAGACAGACAAATTAAAGTGAAAATTAGAAAACCCTTATATCTCTAACTGTAGGTTGACTAAGAATTGCAATCCGACATTATTGAACGACTACATCGCAAGAAGAGCAGGATTTGAAGTCATTACAAAAACAAAGTCATTAGTACTTGCTAACATGCCGAAACTATCAGGTACAAGTTTCCATCAAAGGGGTTCAACATAGTAGTGCAAATGTTCCAGAAATACAGCATATAAATTCCACCACAGAAAATATCTCTGCAAATTCATTGGTTCTTAATCCTCTGCTGGGGTTGTTGGAGACCGGTTACGCTTGCATCCTGAGGGTGACGTGCTTGCTGCTATTGATTGCTTCTTCGCAGTGCTCATCTCCTGCAGTTTTCTGAGAAATTGGGTCTGGATGTGGAGCTGCTGCTGCTTCAGAAAAGTAACTTTGCCCAGCATTAGAATTTGTCGCTCGACTCGTTCGATTTCCTTTTGAATATCTGCGATCATTTCATCAACATTTTTTCCACTGTCGAGAATTTTGCGACAAATAGCTGTCCCCTCTGTTCTTCCCCTTGGAATACTGGGTGTTTCTTCTGTCACCGTTGGTTCATTTGCAGAGTTGCGCCGGTTTTCCATCGTATTATATATGCCAAAATTTCCATAGTTATCGACCACAATAATGTATATATTTGTAATGGTTATTCTTTGCGGTCTAGTGGCGAATATGTCGAAATTCTGAGTTGTAAAACTTATCTTACCATATTCACTCTCTTTTTTTTTGTTGTTTTTCCTTGGTGTAAGAGCATAAACAAAATGTAGATATTGTAATGAAATCCAGTATGTAACATTAGTATTAGATATATCACATCTAAATTGAAATTGTAATTATGATAATATTTAGCATGCATTCATCACTTGTATCTCTAAGTTAGTAACCTGGATTAATAACACACCAAAGCTGATTGAACAGGCAGCACAGAAATGGAAACTAATCTTGCCTCCGGATTGTACTTCCCCCAGTTATCTGCACATAGTATAGTCACTTTGTCAGATTTCTCCATGAGGAAACACCAATTCTTATTTATGCTAGTAATAATTGTTACCTTCAAGTGTTGCTGAGCAGATGAAGCAACTTGGAAGATACTACTTTATATTTGTTCTTGCAACTTGGTCTCTAAGAAATGTCAAAACTAAATTGACAAGTGTCTTCAACCAGTTTCTGCACTGTGATTGTTGTATGCCATTGTGACGTATTTGTTTCATTAACTGTAGTAACCAAAATTGGATAAATATGCTTTCCTTCAGTTCTATAAAACAATTGCCAATTTCTCACTGTTATCAAATTCAGACTACATTATATTATATGGAAACCTAATTGGATGATGTAAATATAATTAATAATTAGTGTTGATATATTTATTCTCACTGTTGATATAATTTGACATAGTTGCAGACAATTCATTCTTGATTGTCGAGTATATCTGTACTGGTTCAGTGCATGCATTGGTTCTTAGAAAGTGATGAATATGAAGCAGATCTTAGCTACCAGATGTCTGGCATGCATCCAAACTCTGCTGTTGCTTCTAGCAATGGCTTACTTACATTGCTATCAAATTTGTTCAGAGTGTGCTGCATTCATTTCTAAAGCAGTAGGAATTACTATTTCTCCAACCGGTATCTACTTTTTGGCTGCAAACTAGAAATTAGCAGCTACAAACTTCAGTTTATGAATGTTACTAATGATATTATTATATTTACATGGAATATAGCTATAAATTTATTCTAATGCATATATGATGATTTGTAGCAGCATTTTTTAAAAGAAATGGAAATATCAATATAAATTTTTCTTAGCTTCCTGATGCAGTTAAGAATACAGAGTGATTCTGTGTGATTCTGTGTGATTCTCTTTTCACAGTTTTTTTCCCTACAAATTAATTCAAGTTAGAAAGAATATTTCAACATATGTTACTGAATGTAGATTATATTCTATACAGCAACAACTAATTTGTCTAGAACACTGCTTTAATTTATATACAGCTGTATTCATAGATGAACGGATTCTGTAAATATTAGATTTGTGTGGATATCAACTGCAATATTATAAAATAATATATATTTTTTATGCACTACATAACCAGATTCCATGACAACTTTGAGTAGTTCGAGTATTGAAATTCGCCGAAATTACTAACATTATATTACACAAATTATTGTTGATGTTAATGTCGGAAAATAGACTAAGTACAGATACTGAAACTGATTACTACGCTCTACGGTACGTCTTACCTTTCCTTTCTTGCTCAATAATATCCTGAACAGATTCAGGTAGACCTGTTGTTTCGAATGCGTAACATCCATCATGATGTTTGAAGGCTACACAAAGTGCATCTGCCGCAGAGTTACCTTCACGATGGATGAATGTTATCAAACATGATTTGAATTTTTTCTGTAGTTTTCTAATTTCTTCAATTTCGGAACAGACATCTTCTGGGAATACATGAGAAGCAATACCGGTTATGTGATCAATAATATTTTTGACATCTCCCTCTGCCCATATATCAAGCCAGTTGCGATCTAATGCATACCTGAGCCCTTTGCAGAGTGCGGATGCCTCTGCAAAGTCAGAGTTCTTCTCATGCTCAATTTCAGCAAAAGCATACACACAGTCTCCTGTATAATTTCTATAGAGACCAGCACGAACTATAGTTGGTCAGGTTGGGCGTTTGTAGTCGCAGTAGAATCCACCATCGAAATTAAGTTTAATGATATGTTTTGCAGGAGGTGACCAGTGGATTCTAAGAGATGATGTAGATGGGTAACGATCTTGTTGGTAGTTGAAGAAGAGGACGCAGCCTCATTACTTTTCTTTCCGTTCACAGAACTCTGATGAGTTTGGCTGCGAGTCGAACACGGATTGGTTTTTCTCTCAGGAGGTGAGTTCTAAAGGAAGAATATACAATCATCATCAGCATTATCTGAAGCATATGGCAATTGCAGATCACTTTGGTATACGAATGATGACTCAGTGATTTGGGGAAGAAAATCCGATCTGTGGGGAGGGAAATGTATGGGAACTAATAGCTGAGTGTCTGGTATTGGAATTGGCGAACCATAATTCTGCGGTGAAGTTGAGTAAAAATGTGATTGTGGGTGAATATTTGACGATAGTGGGGAGTACTAATATTGGGGAGATGCAATGGAGTTGCAGTAATTATACTGCGGAGGGGAATGTGGTAATGGAATACATGTATTATAAGAGCCATGTAAGAACTCTGTGCGGGTAGGCGGTGATGCGTAGAGAACTGGTGATGTTGGACTTCGCACAACGGAATTGTTCCAGTTATAATGTTGTGGACAGTGTGGTAGTGCTATACCTGCACTGTAAGACGCATGTATGAACTCGTCGTTGATGGGAGGCGATGCATGGAAAATTGGTGATGTTGGGCTTCGAATAACATGAAATTGGTGATTACCAGCATCATACATTGTGTTCCCGGTTATCGGATAATAGGGTGAACCCATGTTGGGGTGCACTGTGTTGTTCGGTGAGAAGACCTGGACATAGCTCTGATTTGGGATGTTTATTTCGGGAGTGGGAAGATCTGTTAGCAAGGTAGTAAAATTCCAGCAAGAATGCTCCTCCTCAGCAGGATAGTTTGACATGGTGAACAGATTAAGAAATGTTTCACGAATTGCTCACACCCAATGTCCTGACATTATATATGAGACTTAGGAGGAGTAGATATTTTAAGTTACTTCCAAACATGTGTATTAGATGTGGGTAACAATAGTTCGTGTTGGCTATGAAATCTAATAACTTATGCATTTTTTTTTCTCTTTTTTTCCCCTCCTCCTCACCAAAATTTCCAGGCACCATTTATTGTTTTTATTGTGTACATGCTATTATATTATACGTACCTCTTAGAATTATATCCTTGTAGCTGCAAGATTTTTTAGTATGCAAGATCAGTTTAATGAAATGCAAAATATTGCTCAACATTAGACTGTAGGCAGATGAGGTGCATGTTCAAGAACAGAACAAGTTAAAAAAAAGGGTTAAGTCGGACCAAAAGGCAGGGAGATAACAATCGAACATCAGCATGACATTATCTCCCTGCATTTTCTGAAGCAGACAAAAGTAGTAGTTTTAATGTGTCATAGCACAGCATGTATTGTAGTAATCCTTCTATGTACATATGTGAGTGCATACTTGATCTGCATTCGGGCACATGTGCTGGCATTGTGTGAAACTACGCCATCTCCACTTGACGAACACTCCATTTGTTGACCCATCTGCGATTCATGCTTGTAGATCCAGCAAGTCGAAAGTAGAACATGTTCTTAACACTCGATTCATTAGCTTTAAGTAATAGCTCCTTCTGTTCTTGAAACGAAGCAATGTACTGTAGTTATCGCTGTGTTCATAAAGCACGCTAACTTATTAAATACCACATTAGAAGCGGATAGTTCAAAATGGTAAATGTTGGCCACATACATCTGCTGTCATTGCCGACAATATGATAGCACTCTTTTTTAGGACAGCCTCAACACCGTGGCCGAAGACGACGACATTCAGCTCTCCAGTATCATCTCCAATTTGAACTTCTAGACGACCCCTACAGAAAGCAAAAATGGATCGCACTCAATACCATTGTTTTTTTTCTCTCCTATCTTTGCCTCTCGCAAATTGAATGCATCTTAAACTGGAGACACGAATATTATATCACATTACCAGGGCACAGAGGTGCAATCAGAATTGTGGCAACCAGAACAATTGAATTTTTCTCCGGTGAGATAGCTTGTTGCACGAGTACACATATTGCAAGCATGATACCATGGTCGTTGAGTTTCAGGTAAGGCAAGAACCGACACTTTGACCCACACGTCAGTATCTCCGGACTTCAAACAATGAGGACACAGCTGTCAGGCAAACATAACAATGAATTCCTAAGAACATGAGATACTTATGACGTAAAATATACCAGTTTTGCTGGAAGGTCAGTAATCTTCGATAACTTGAATTCAGTCTTGTTCGTCTTAGGGTTTTTCTGCGCCAGTAATAATTCGGGGTCCTTCACTTTGTCAATTTTCTCACAGTTTGCGTCACGCCTAATCAGAACGAACATATATCAGTTTAAATTTAAAAATTATGCCCTGCTGTAGTTATCAAAAACTGTGCAAGTAGTTTCATTCATATACCAGTCATTCAATTCTTCAACTCTTGGATCATCAACATTGTGCAAGAACATAGTTGACATTGTTGTCTTCAGAGAGAAATCTACAAACAGTGAAATAGTGATTAGATCTACATAATGTTATGTAAGCTATGTTTACATATACTGCATTCATATATCCATTAGGTTTCTAGCTGTATACTTCAATACTCATAAATAGTTATGTTAGGTGAAGATTACCCAGATATGTTGTCGAACACACATTCGTCACAATTACAACTGGATGAGCACTGGCAAGGATATTCAGTTTATCTCCTTCTGTCGTAGTTGCGTCGTCCCACAAAGATAGACAGACTGGTATACCGCTGAATTGATATATTTGGGTAGGACAGTCAAGAATTGCATACAACAAACACTAACAAATGGACACTACCTACTACAACACAGCACACAGAATCAGAGTACTTACGAGTCATCCAGAACAATTACATCCCTGACTCGAGCACGACCAGGCAAATCTTTCCGGGGGACCGTCTTTGTGGACATAACAGCAATGATGATGACAGCAATATCTACAACCACAGTGAAATACAAACAATAAAAATAACAGGGTTTAGTAATTATGAAAAAACAGGAATGACTATACATTAGCATGAAATATATATGTAGGAATGAGGCAAAGTTGTGGATATAATCTACCGAATTTCTCGCGGGAATTCACAAGAGTGCGAGCTTCTTTCAGATTTTTCAAATTATATTTGCCACCAGATCCTTCATCAACCTTATCTTCCACTGCAGTCACCTCCATTTCTTTGTTAAGGACAAGAGAGAAATCGTGATCTATGTAACGGTACTTGGGGTTGACAGGTTGGACAACACCATTGCTGAACCAGTAGGAATGATAAACATGTAGTTTCTTGTCAAAGTTGGGTATATCTGCATCAAATGACGTTGCTTGGATTTTCTTACCCTGCAAATTCAATAGAAATTTATTAAATACGGCAACCAGGAGAATAATAATAACAATTGTAAGAACAGTAGTGATAGCACATTATATTTAGCAAATTAAATACACGAATCAATGGTAGATTGACTGATATGTTTGCACAACTTTAGTTACAACCTCACTGTTACAGAGAACAAAACATTGTACTTTGTGTTCGAAGCCTTTCCCGTCAGTATCCGTGATTTTTCTGCAACACGTAAACGAAGCTTCCATTCTTTGCATTGGTCCGTCAATCCAGACAACTTCAAAATTTTACCTTCCATGATTGAAATGGATTCCTACCAAAGGTAGCTGAATGCTGTTATTATATAACATATAGAGATTTTCAATTAACGATAAAGCATGCGGTGAATAACATTATGGTCTATATTGCTGTGCAATACACGAGTGTCACTTCAGCATGATGAAATCAGGAAGCACTAACCATGGTTGGAATCTATTGTGTGTTTTGTACACGTATTGCTCTACGCAACAGATCTTTGTAGACAAGATTGCGGGTTGTGCAATTAAATTGTATGCCATCAATTGGTTCCATTAACACTTTAACTGCTGATCCTAACTTCGCCCTAGATAATGCGACATACAGCTGACCGTGGGAGAATACAGGTTGGGGTAGGTAAACACCAACACGTTTCAGAGTTTGCCCTTGCGACTTGTTGATGGTCATAGCGAAGCATAGTCGTACTGGATATTGTTTCCGCTCAAACTCATGGGGTAGTGGTCTATTTTGGACGGTCTGAGCGGGATCCGAGGAATGAACACTGATTTTCCCTTATTTGGACCAACTGCAATCTTAGCATATATTACATTAGGCAACAACTCCTTACAAATAAGTTTCACACCATTTGACAATCCAGATGACGGGTCAATGTTGCCTAGCAACATCAGCGGACAACCTGGCTTCAGTTCTAACTGGTGGGGTGGCAACCCATTAGGAATCAGTGTATGCAGGAATTCTACTGGATGAGTCGACTGGTTCTCTGGCAGAGATCCGTCAAAGCTGTTATATGTATGAGATTGTACCGGAAATCTACATAGCAGAATTTGATTGATTATGTCGACGCAGACGTTCTGAGGAGTCAAAATTGCTCGTTCAGTAAGGTACCTCGTGTTCAGACAGTCAGATTGGAAATTGCAGTAGACAGAATTAATAAACAAGTCTATTGACGTGCTTTCATCAATGAATGGCACGATCATTGATCGTGGCAAATCTATTGTGGCTTCATCGACATCTTGCACGCTACCATTTCCAATGGAAAGAAGAAATTGACAAAAGCTGGGATCATCAATAGCACGCATATTTTCTGTGAGATGAAGCAAATGCATACTGGCCCATAGAGGTGAATCAACAATGCTGTTTGAGATACATTCCTCCTTGCTTGCACGCACCGTCACAGGCAGCACCTGCCTGAAATCACCTCCAAAGACAACGAATTTGCCACCAAATAGTGATTCATCAGAACATATATCGCGCAGCATACATTCAAAAGCCTCTATATTCTGCTTCTTCGCCATTGTAACCTCATCCCATATAATAACTTTGGCCTCACGAATAAGATGTGCAAGAGCTGTCTGTTTTCCAATATTACATGTATTCTTATCTGTAGTATCCAGGGGAAGCTTGAAGCGAGAGTGTGCAGTCCATCCACCAGGCAAATTTAAAGTTGCAATACCAGTGCTAGCAGTAGCTAGAGCAATCCTACCACGACCTCGGACATACGCCAGGAGAGCTCTGTATAGGAATGTTTTTCCAGTGCCACCTGGTCCATCGACAAAAAAACACCCACCCTTCATTTCACTGATATGATTCGTAATTAGGTTTGGTCAAGTTGTCGCTATATGCTACAGATTTTGTAAGCTGCTGATTGCTCGTTGTTTAGCTGATCGATTGCGGCAATGTCTTCGGCCGGAATAGGTACTGCCAATTCCTCATCAATTTCGCGATTAACTGAAGACATTTCATCAGAATGATTAACAGGTAACGAAGTAATGAAATCAGTCAGTTGTCTCCCCATTGATTCTAGAAATATATTGACTCCTCTAACAGTTCTCAATAGAATTTGAGCTTCACTTAATCTCCCCTCTTTCCGAAAGTCCTCAGACAAATTCAAATACATCCGATCCCACAGAGAGTGTGGGTTGCCTGGTTGGCAGTACACAAGGACAGTGGCAAATAGACGTCGCAATGTTTGAGGCATTTGAAAGGTCGAAGCTTCTTCCAAACAATCTTCAAGTGCTGTGTCTTTTTCCAACAGACCAAGCTTCTTACACGCCTCGCGGTATGATTCACATACATGATTCCTAACTGTCCGCAGTTGCTCATACGATTCAGCACCTCGGACATGAGTCAGTAATAATCGAAGGAAAAAGCGCTCTCCCTCTGAAGGATTAGCAGCAACAATACGTCCAATACTGTAGCCCTTTTTCCGTGGTTCCCAGCATAAATGTGTGCTATTCCACACATAATGTTGTGGAAATTCACTATACAACCAACGCTTCGCACTTTTATCACGCTTATTAGTTTCAAAATATTCCGTCAACATTGTCTTCGCATACTTCTTATCCGCGGCAATGTAGGGAAGCTTTGTATGTTTGTCGAAGGAAATAGATTGCATGCCGGGAAGGTGAAGTGGAAGTGCAATAACATAGGGATGCATCTCGTTCAGTGGGAACCTGAAAAGACGCCATGCAGCCTCCGGAGGTGAAATCCACCTTGCAGACTGGAATGCTGCAATTTCATCAATACCGGTAGTTTGATTTGACACAAGTTGGAAGGCCACTTTATCATGCCCTTTTTAAATATACTTGTACAGATATTTAACTGCCTTGATTGTTGAGCAAATCTCAACATTTAGGTGGCAGTCATATTTCGCCAGTAAATACGGATTGTATGGCACGACCCATCTGTTGTCGAGGGTGGCACCTCGAACCTCAACGGTGCGGCCGTTGTTCTCTCGGCGATAAATTGGAAATGAATTGTCACCCGATCTTGTGGCACTGCAGAAATCCCGGGGATATCTGTTTTTGCACCCAGTCCGAGGCCGCATGCATACATTCTTCTTGTTGTGTTCACCACAGGGACCATGCATCATGTGCTTGACTACAACATTGTAAAGATGAGGTTTGACTTTAGGATCAGGAATTTCAGCTGAAATATACTCGTCATACTCATCAGGTTGCATCAATTTCGCAAACTTTTTCAGAATCAGAAGGAAATGCACATGCGGGAGACCATGTTTCTGATACTCAATCACATATGTATAAGTAGCAACCGGCCCAAGAATTTCTCGATCAATAAAATCACGTTTAAGCTCGATCGTTTTGGCCCGGAAAATTTGGGCTACTAAATCCGGTCGGTTGGAGGCTTCCTCATGAGGCAGGAGCTCATTCTGGATTTCGGACCACTTAGGATTGCAAGTCATTGTTACAAAGTAATCAGGCTTTCCGAACTGACGCACAAGTGCCATTGCATCTTGGTAACGACGCTTCATATCTCGTGGTCCCCCAACAAACGAAGGCGGTAGTACCACATGACGAACAATGTTCTCAGGATTGGTCTCCCCTGCAGCCAGACTATCAAGTATACCTCGATAAAGCTCTGCACGTATATCATCCTGGTTGAAGCGAACATAATCAAGTCGACTTGTTTCTAATTTGATGTACATGTCAACAATGTATTGTTGGAGCAGACGACCAAAAAATAAAATCGAGGATTGCCGGATGCTTCGAATTTGCAGCCGGTAGCAGTAGTACTGCCAGCAGGTGACAGTCACACTCTTCGACTCTGGGTCCTCTTTACCTGCATGAAGCAAAATGACATTTACATCATGTTGTAAATATGTCTGCAAAATACAAAATATTATGTTACTGAAGAGCATTGAGCACGTGCGAACCTGAACGTTGCTTCTTTCCCTTCGACCCTTTGGCAGCATTCTTCTTCACAGGTTTCTTCTTGATAACAGTATGCCAACCAGGCTGACCATAAGGGAACATAATCGGGTACTGTAGTGGATCGTAGCACCCCAGGTGGTACTTGATTGGTTCCGTACCCCCCTTCTTTCGCTGCACCAAGATATCACGCGAGTACTTGCCTGCACGGTATTCATCATCTATCCAAATGCCTGCAACCTGGTCTGAAGTGGGCATGTTATGGGTTCTCTGATCCATTCCGGGGTCACATCGAATACGTACATCACAGTCCATGAGATCAGGGGTCTCGGACATTGATCGGAATTTTTCATTGTAAGGATTGGATTTCAGAATGTCGGTGAGGCAAGCTATGATGGAGGGATCGACATTGCTGAAAGTCTGAGATCGACAATGTAACTGATAAGCGGGATCGTAAAAATATAGCCGCAGATATCTAGGTGTTTCCTCACCGGGGTCTAGATTATTGATGTGATGATATATTTGACCCTGGACCCTGAATGTGTAAATTCCTTTACCGTTTTTGAGGATTTAACGATCGTTCTTCGCGCCCATAGATGTGAAAGAAAACAAACTGTTGTATGCACGAATTGAAGTTCTGAATTCTTGACTTGTTTAATTGTCTGAGAGTAGAAAGGTAGCTAGTGTATCAGGAATTTCATGTGCGGCAAGAACAATTCGGCCTGAACTGCAGCAAAATCCATCTGGTTCATATGAAAAGAGTTTTGCCTGGCAATTAGGACATATCCTTGGCTGAGGTAGCAGGCTCGGTTCAGAAGGTGGAGGAGGGGGATCACGTTGCCACTTCTTTGTACGCTTCTTGTCTACAATGGAGACACATTCAAATTAATCATCAATTCTAATGAAAGGAAACGAGCAAAATATGATGATATCAACAGGAGTACAATACTCACACGAGTGTTTAGTACCAGTCGGAGTACCGGGAAAGCGTTTGCTGGACTCACCCACCGATGAGCTTGATGCACCACCCTCATCAATAGTCTCTGCTGTTGCTGGGATGTTACCCGATGACTGACCTGCAGTGTATTCAGATAAAGGGGATACAACCGGGGCATACACTGAGGGAGGAAACGTAGCAGTCATAAACGAAGATGGAGCGAATGCCAGTGCATGACTACGCCAACCATTCTACACATCCAGAGCAGTGACACAGAAGCCTTGTTGCACAACAATTTGTGAAGAGATAGAATTTGGCATTAACTGTGTAGGCACTTCGGGAGGAATCGCTGCAGTACGGCCTCCAACTGGTGAGCCTGCAGTACAATCTTCGGACCTCAGATTTGCGATACCACGTTCGGCTGACCTCTCGGACAAAACTTTCCCCTTTCCACCGCACTTACGTCGGGCATCAGACATGGGACCGGATACAACAGCTTTTCTTTACTTGTACACTGTCGAATATCGCCCCTAGTAACACTGCTTCTTTTTCCACAGGCTGGAGAAGCAGCTGCAGCAACCTGTGCAGGTCTCCCCCTTTTCCCACGACCACCTCGGCTTGCCACTGTATGCACTGCTTCGTTTGGATTAGAAACACTAAAGTACACCTCTTCTCCATCACCAATACCTCCTCTTTGTAAAACATGTGTAGATCGTTGATGCCCACCATGAGTACGTTGGTCATGATTGGCGTAATCCGAACTTACAGCAGCAGCAGCTTTTGGAGACTTTCCTCTTCCAGTACGTACTCCTCTACCACCGCCTACAGGCAACAAATTTCCAGTAACAGGACCATGTGGGTGCACTTGATGTCCGGACCCAATGCCTCCTATAACATCGGCGACCTCCTGTGTTCCAATCACAGGGAACATAGCAACATCATTCGATGAACCTTCACCAGCACAACTGCTTCGGCCCAGTGTTTGGACAGGAGAGCACTCAACTTGTTCTCGGAAAAATTGATTCCGGACAGCCCCAGAAATATCCAATGCTTTTGAATCATTGCCTCCCTGAAGCCTTCTTCCACCGCCATCGATGACATTGTGTGAAGTTGCACCGACTTCATTTTTCCGAGGCCTTCCTCTTCGACCACGTCCAGGAGCACCCCCAGCTATACGCGCTGGATTGGCATTAGCACCAGTGCCTGAATGTAAAACTTCTCCACCGGATATCCTTCCCACAACATTTGCAATTCCCGAACAATCCACGACATCAATTCCAGTCAATGCACCAGTCAATGCTTCAGAAGACGTAAATTTCATACCACGGGGACGTGCAACATCAGCAGATGAATTTTCACTAATAACGTCGACGACCTCCTGTGTTTCGATCACGGGAAACGCAGCAACAGCAGTGGATGAACTTTCGCCAGCACAGCTAGTTCGGGCCAGTGTTGGTACGGCTGAGGACTCTACTTGTTCGCGGAAAAATTGATTCCGGACAGCCCCAGAAATATCCGATACTGTTGAATCGTTGCCTCCCTGGAGCCTTCCTTCAAGGCCATCGGTGGCGCTGTGTGAAGTTGCACCAACTCCATTTTTCCGAGGTCTTCCTCTTATACCACGTCCACGACCACCCCCGCGTGAAACTTCTCCGGCAGATATCCCTCCTACGACATTTGCAATTCTCGAACAATCACGACAGCAATTCCAGTCACTGCACCACTGAATGATTCGGAGGACGTAAATTGCATAGCACGGCGTCCCGCAACATCAGCAGATGAATTTTCACTAATAACATCGGCAACCTCCTGTGTTTCAATCACAGGAGACACAGCAACATCAGTGGATGCACCTTGACCAGCACAGCTGCTTTGGCCCAGTGTTGGTACGGGAGAGCACTCAACTTGTTCTCAGAAAAATTGATTCCGGACAGCCCCAGAAATATCCGATGCTTTCGAACCATTGCCTTCCTGAAGCATTCCCTCACCGCTATGGGAGGAATTGCGTGAAGTTGCACGGCCTCCATTTTTCCGAGGCCTTCCTCTTCGACCACGGCCACGACCACCACCAGCTATACGCGCTGGATTGGCGTGAGCCAAGTTGCCTGAGTGGGAAACTTCTCCGCCAGATATCCCTCCTGCGAGATTTGCAATTCCCGAATAATCCACGGCACCACTTCCAGTCACTGCACCAGTCAATGCTTTGGAAGATGTAAGGTGCATAGCCCTACGGCGCGCCAGATCAGCAGATGATATTTCACTGATACAACTATTTGCACCACCACCCTCAGTTCGTCTGCCGGATACATGATCAACAGTAGGCAATGGGTAGGACAGATCAGTAGTAGCATCATATGCAGGATGGATCACACCCGAAGGAAGCGGTGTGAGCACAGCAGGGCATTCGACTTCTTCCTGGAAGAATAAATTCCTGACCAAGCCGGGATCTTCCAATGATTCTGAATCAGTGGCTCTTCGACGCTTGCCTCTATTAATGGTAGAAATACCTAGAATCAAAAGAATGTTTTGATACAGGGAGTGCTGCCCATTTTTTCATTTCTTTTGCACTCTTTTTTTACCCCTCCACCTCCCTCATTCTGCAATGGTCTGCTGCCGGTCGTGAATGCACTAATAATTCCAATCAATATCATTCAAAAATTGCCTATTCCCTCCGACAGTTTTAGTGATGTACATGTTTTAACACAACATCTTCATAATCAGTCATAACATTTATGTTTTTAACATCCATTCTATATTATAACAGATTAACCACCATATCATAGAAATCACACACAACCATATGCAGTCATAGCATTTTTACCACCTAGTAGAATCGGGGTCATATAATATCATAGACATTTGACCCATCACTAATAAACACATCTAGCAGAAGCATTTCTAAGAACAGAACCAACGCAAATTTAGAAATTACAATGAAGAACCTGTGCTATGCAAATAGTGATGTCGACGCAGCAACCACTCAGCTTACGAGCTCCTTTCAGGACACTGCCACAAACAGCAGAAAAAAACAAATTAGACCATGCCTGAATTTCAATCATGCCATACATCACAACATTGATCCAAGGATCTTACCGAAAAAGCAGTCAACAATCCAGTGGGATGAACTCGTCACGACCAACATCACATAGGTAAGTCCACAAACCAACTGAAACAGATAACTCGGTGAAGTTATACATGGGAAAATCATCAGGACTGTAAGAAGCATACAATTGCATTACTAAATGTGGTCCCCATGCTGAAAGTCATCCCAAAAATTAGGAGCACATACTACAGAAGTTTACAAAAAACAGGCCAAAAAGTCACAAAGGTTACAAATACACAAGTGCATTCGTAATCACACATAATTTAAGAGCTGCTGCATGGAGGAAGACAATGCATTCACACACTTATGTACGCAGGAGGAACCAAATCATCAGCAGTTAATAACACCAAACCTCCATACCAAACCCTATATTACAGCAAACTGTAAACATTTAATGAGGGAGCTGCAAACTGTAAACGATCTAAACATGCAACTGCATTCACACACTTATGTACACAGGAGGAACCAAATCATCAGCATTTAATAACACCAAACCTCCATACCAAACCCTATATTACAGCAAACTGTAAACATTTAATGAGGGAGCTGCAAACTGTAAACGATCTAAACATGCAACTCATAAATTCAACCTCCGAAGGGGAAAAATTATACAATAGAAAAAATAAAATTAAAAAAAAAAGCAGAAATTCATCCGAAATAAGGAGAGAGCATTGCACATACCAGAGAAGAGATCAAACAAAGCAGGCAATGGAAGAACCCAGACATCGTGTAATTATACCAAAGAGGATGCAGCGACACGCGGAGAGTATGGAGCAGAATTTGACGTCACAGTCGTGGAGCAAACAGTAGATGTACTTCGGCTCCAAGCAACAGAAGGCGGTTGTGATTCCACCAATGACCACCGAGACCGACTGAGGGCAGAGTCCGTAGGGAGAAGACGATGATATTACTGCAGCCACTCACTTTGTTCGGCATTGCAAGAAGGGAGAAGCAGCAAGGCAAAATCGACTGCTAACAGAGGCTAATTTTCTTCCTCAATTTTACATCTACATCCAACTGCAACAACACAATTACAGCCAATCACTCTATTCAGCACTGCCAAAAAGGGAGAAGAAGCAAGGGCAAAATAGACTGTTAACAGAAGCTAATTTTTTCCTCAATTTTACATCTACATCCAACTCAAACAACAAAATTACAGCCACTAACTATATTGTGCCCAGCCGAAAAAGGGGAAACAGCAGGGGCAAAATCGACTGTTAACAGAAGCTAATTTTTTCCTCAATTTACATCTACATCCAACTCAAACAACTAAATTATAGCCACTAACTATATTGTGCACAACCAAAAAAGGGGAAACAGCAGTGGCAAAATCGACTGTTAACATAAGCTATTTTTTTCATCAAATTTACATCTGAATCCAACCCAAACAACACAATTACATGACCCAGCCATTGGTGGTTCAGTAAATTACCGTCCCACACGGGGGCAGTACCGACATTTGACTCAAAATCAATTGCAATTCATGAGGTGGCAAGCTACCATTGGTAGACATTGGCGGCAAACACACATGCAAAGTAACCACTGGTACACAGTGTGAAAAAATCCTAGTTGGCAAAATGCCATATCTTCTTGGGTAAAAGACAAAAACCACCCCTCGAGTATGGGGTATATACAAAAAAACCCCTCGTGTTCGGGGATATACAAAAACCACCCCTGTCAATAACGGCACACTAACAGAAAGATAAGAAGACATATTTACCCTCCTTTTACAAAAAATTCCACACTATAAATACATGTTTTAACTACTTTCTCCCCCCCCACTTTAACCTAGCTGCCTACTTTCCCCTCCCCCACTTCAACAAAAGTGTTGTAGTCTCTGCCTTGCCCAAACCCAGTAGGCTTATTCGCAATCCATTTCTTCATATTCTTCAATGGTACAAAACCCTCTTCATCATCATCACCATCCTCCTCACCCTCTTCCTATTCGTAATCGTCCTCGTCTTCCTCATCATCCAAACCCTCAATTTCCAAGAGGCTGGTGGTGGTGGCTTCTTTGCTCTGACTAGTCTTCAACCCAGAAACGCATAATTTGGAACGAATCTGGCTGTTAATTGGGTGGAAATTCTGATGGGTCAAGCGATTTGAGGGAAAGGAGAGGTGGCTCTTGTCGGGAAGGGGAAGGAATTGAGAGATGGTGTGGTGGTGGTGGGTGGTGGTGGTTTTGCAGAGTGGTGGAAACCCTCCTACACCCACCATCGACGGACTCTCGCCCATCCCTCTCTCTCCCCGTCGGAAGAGGCGATTAAATCGACGGATTCTCCGGTGGAAGAAGCGCACGGCGAGCGCACGGATTCCCCGGTGCAATCGGATGCCGTCGACGGTGGAGCTAGTGACTGTCTATTCGAATTCGGATCTGGCTCAAACAGAGCTCTCTCTCTCTCTCTCCATATCCAGATCGAGAAAGACGTGGGAGGTTATAGCTTATTCTCCTTCTCTCCTACGACCCGACGGCGGTAGTAGGCGTTGAACATTGCGGAGATGGCTCCGCCTTCGATCTGGTGAGGTTTCTTTCTCTCTCTCTCTCTTCTCTCAGATCCCGTTTTCTCCGGTTTTCTTCTCGAACTGGGTGGGTTCTTTCATTTTTTTTCCAGATGTGAAGATTTGATTTTGAAATGTCTACTGTCTTGATCAGTTCAACCTGTGGTGGTGGACTGTGATGGTGGCCAGAGTTCTTGTTTTTGTTGTAGTATGAATGAACTTGTGTGAATGAACTGGTTTTTGTAGTTGTTGTGTGATAGTGTTCTTGTTTATGTTATGAATGAACTGGTTTTGTGGGTATGAACTGTATCTGTGTAAGTTTGATGTTTTAATTATTTGGCTTAGTTCCTATAATCAAAATTGTCTTTTGTAAATTCAAATGCCACATAGATACGGGATAGAGTAGAGATTGTTGTTGTTTGTTTGTCTTGTTATTGTTGGTGGTGTTGCTCGTAACAGTTCAGTGGTGGTGGTGGTGGTGTTGCTGGTGATATTTGGTGTAGTGGTCAAGAACATAAAGATAGGTGGTCAAGAACACCAAGAACATGAACACAATGAACACCAAAATACAAGTAGGGGCAAAATAGTCATAAGAAAGACAAATTTCACCCCCTTACTTACTGATTGTAACAGAAGGGTGCTTTTTGTCTAACGTACATCCACTGACAGGGGTGGTTTTTGTATATCCCCGAACACGAGGGATTTTTTTTGTATATACCCCATACTCGAGGGGTGGTTTTTGTCTTTTACCCTATCTTCTTTATATATATAGGTAGTATGATTTACCAAACAATATTTTAACAAAAATTCACCGCAGTTTTTCCCATAGTGATTTTTGGACAACAGTTTTCTGCACTGCCATAGCAATCCAAACTAGCCCTATACTCTTGGAAGTGGTTATTGGTTATGCTATAGGACAAAAGCTACATCAACACGTATTGGGTGAAACTATATCGTTTTATGTATTTGCTAGTTCGCCTGTTTCAACAACAGTCATGGACACGTGTCATCTTTGTCCAAATTTTGGAAACATGAAGAGCACTAATTTGGAGATCTTGACAAAATGTCAAACCTAGCATCTCGCACACACTTTTGTTTATAAAACTTCCAACTTGTCTTCCAATATAATGGTGGGTTTAAAAAACTGCAACTTTTGTTCCAACTATTGACACAAGATTCTACTGCACTGACTGCAATAATCCTTGACACATCAACGACATTAGTCTAAATGTGGGGGCTTAAGTGATGTTATGCATTTCAATGTTCCTGGAAGTTGACTTGTGTTGAAAGTCATGTAGATCTATTTGGTCACGTATGATTATGTAATTACAAGGACGGTCAATCTCTCTAGCTACCACTAAGAGCTCAAAAAGCGTAAAGCTCTGAATGGCGATGGGATATTCTTGGAATAAACTTCCTCCACTTAGCTGCTTCTTCAAACAGCAGGGACTTTTCCCCCAGTGGTGTTGAAAGGAAGTTTACTTCCACCCCCAACTTCTAGTAGTACGAATTTGACAAAACTTGAGCTGCTTTATTCACCCTCGGTTTTGAAATCCTAATTATGTTGCAATAGTACATGATGTTCAAGCTTTGGGTGGTAGTTTTTGAACGGAAAGAAAATTGAAACTTCCATTAAAAGATCGACATTTGAAACGTGTCTCTTAAGGGATCGGCGTTAGGTTCAGTCTTTCAATCATTCCGCAAAAGTTAGTTCAAGAAGTTAGAATTATCATCACACATAACACTGTGGCGTGCAGCGGCAGAGCCAAAAATTCGAACCAGCCGGGCATAATTATGAAGTGACGGAAATTTTTATCTCCATCCCGGGCATTTATATAGTTCTTTTAAAAAAACTAGTAGGGGCACGTGCGTTGCACGTGATACTTTTCTCCCGAAAAACATGATATCGTATCTTGAATTCAACAATGGATGAGGTAGTAAATCAAAAGTAATTACTTTTGCAATGAAATAACAATAGTTCGTTAACAACATTGATACCTCAAACTGTTGGAGTTCTATGGCTAGTTTGAGAATGTTGTGTCGTTTGCTGTGTAGGAAGCACCATGAGAAAATTGCTGCTGAAATGTGCACACAAAGTGTTTGGTAAACTCCGTATATAACTGATGTGGAAAAGCACTTTTGACATATCGTGTTTGGTAATTAGTGCTTTAGACTTGCTATTAGTGTCAAAACAACAATATCATATATGATATAAAATATAATGCTATTATAATAACAAAAAATAATAATATTTATTAGTGGATAATAATGTCAAACAGTACACTCAACAAAATCGTGGTACTCATTTTAGTGAAAGTTCTTAAGATGATTCACAAAATTCATGTGAAAGTTCTTCCTACTTATTTAGTGAAAGTTAAGATTCCGTACTCTTGTGAAGAATGTTTTGTTCAATTATAAAATTCATAAATAAACATATATCAAAATTCTGCAAGAAAAACATAATCAGTAATCCCATCAGCAATGACAACTATATACATATTTGACCCTACTATTTTTACTATGTTTAATAGAATAAATATTTTGTTAAAAGAAAATACCTTTTAACGAAGGCTTTTAAGCACCAAGGTAAACAAATTCTTTCTATCTTGTCATGATGAATTTAACATTTTAACATGAGCTTAAGTATAAAAAAAAATTAAGTAGTGGTGGGGTGCCATAATTTCGGAGAAATCATTTTGGATGTCATTTTGTCAGGGTTTAGCCTATGTTTATTGGGGGCTTCATTTTGGATTATTGTGATTAAGCTCCTACTCCTCGACTTGCTATAACTCCTTAGCTTTTCAATAGAAACATGATATCTCTGAAAATAATCTCATCTGAAATTAATACTTTCAATAAGAGAATTTAGAGATCTCCACAAAAGCGAATTCCATAGACAATTAGAACAATTAAATTATTGGGGACTTCATTTTGGTCATACATACCACCTGATATATGCTTCGAGATGTATATCCCGCTCCCTCCCTTGCACTCCGGAAAAGCAAGCATTTTATCTCAAGAGAAACAATGTCCTTGTTACTTAGAGACATGGTAATCGTAGGAACAGAAGTTTACTTATTTTTAATCAAGAGAATACATTTGTTTCCTCTGTTTTAGATCAATTTTTCTGTTCACAAGTACCTACCTTAACACAATCATCTTTCCAAGCCTTGTGCGCAATCAGGTGACTACTCAATCAAACGCCTTGAACTTGATTTTCTAATACTGAGCTCTTCAGATGTTTGATACCACCTTGGTTGATGCTCGACCAATCTCTGACAAATCCACATGAATAAAAATTACATTAGCCACAACTACCCAAAAGACTTGAAAGAAAAAAATTCAAATGATACAATACGCACAAATACAGACAAATTTATGCAAGTCGTCATACGAACTCACCTTTAGACAGTTTTCAAAGGAACAAAAATATGGTTTCAACTTTGTATGTTATGTTGCTCAATGTATTAATGTACAAGGATAAATAGATATGACAACATCAAAGATGCAGGTACGTAGTTGATCTTTCAAAAAAATCAAAGCGAAATATAATTTCTTATGAAATTCAACTGTAAGAACAACATCAGAGGTCAAGGAAAACTCTGATCAAGAGTTTCACTCACCGATCACAGAAGTTACAGTATTTGAACAATCAATTTGGAAACCTCAAGAACAGTGGGTAAACAGTGACTTGATGAGCCACTAATTGATGGTTTCTGAGGTCCATGGTAAGGATAATGCGACTCATGAGGTACAGAGAATAGCAATGCCTGTTTCAACTATGTTATGTTGATATTAGATGTTACATAGATTTTACCTGATCAATAATTGAAAAACCTAACGGAGATAGTTTTTATGCATAATCTCTGCCCTCAGGTTCTCATCCAATAAATCAATTTGGAAGTCAACGCACAATAAGGCAAATTGTAAGTACTAATGCAGGAGTATGGGCTCCTTACAAAAAGTTTAGGACACTCTCCAAACAAATTGTTCAACAGTTAATTGCGAATTCATTGATGAGTTCTCTTTTAGAAAAGTTTCCCTTGCCTCATCTACTTCAAGGTAACATGAGCAGATCTATTTATCCTCTTCTTCATAGATTTCTCTTTCTAACTGCAACAAAACAAACAAGACGATTAATTGACACACTGATTGAGAAAATAACCCCTTAAATATAAACAAGGGCAGGAAACTACCATCTTTCATATGAAGAGCCATGTGCAAGAGGCAAAATAAACATAGAAACCTAGATCGTATATCTTGGTAGCTAGCCTGTCAATGCTCCTTAAGCTTTTTGTTTGCACCAAGATTCAAGATAATGAACCAACGAACGAAATAGACAATTGGATATGTAACGTGCAAAGAAGGTGTAACATACCTTCAGTCGTAACAATGAATGCAATCGACCATGCGAGATATTCTGTACAACCGGCCTTCTGCCATCATAAAAGGAAGTAATTGGGTGGGCGAAGTGAAACTTCGATTGGGTATTGGGTGGGCGAATTGATACTTCGATTGGGTCACTTATTAGGGTTCAAGCGCCGTGGAGTACTCGTATGATGGAAGGACGCGTGCAGAACAAAGCCTTTCCAATATAGAGACGTGATTGAATATTGGAGAGACGTCGTGACTCTCGTGAGGCAACATATGTGTATCAGGAGCAGCTAGGTTTTAGAAGGACTCTTCAACACATAAAATAGAGGTGTGTTTGAACAAAGACGTGTTATAAACAAGGATAACTTAATAAGCTTAAGTTGGCTTTTTAGTAATAAAATAGACATACAAGGGTATTATAGGCAGTGTGAAAATATTAGTGTCAAAAAACACCTCTACAAACATTTAAATAGTAAAGATTAATGTACTTCCTCAAAAACAATGTAAAATAGCTATAATTAGAGGAGTGTCAGTGGAATTTTTAAAAAGTCAGAGTTTGTCAATTGCCACCCCTTTTTCCTTAAGTGCCTCCGCCCCTGGTGGCGTGACTTTCTTTATTCATGTATCGCAAGAATCAGTGGGTTTAACTCTAGATAAATTGAAAATGAGAGGAGTAGCGCATGACCTTATTACTAATGGTTATATCTTGTAGTTGTGCGGTGTATGACTTCTCAACATAATGCTCCTTACGTTCACATTTTTTGGGGTACACTTAAATCTTTCATCTGCAAGTAAACCATTTATGTCGAAAGAACTATAGCTACGATACCACGTAAGAATTCCACCTTTAAACCATTTGGTAAGGAGGGGAGTAGACTGATAAACTCTCATGTCACGGTCTATCTTAGGTCTCTCTCGTTGCAACTAATGTATGGTGAGGATAATTAACTCGATATGTTGTTGCGTGCACTGAGCTAGCAAGCAACCTACATGCATGCAGTATCCGTGTTTCCATAGGATGTACCCTGAATATGCCAGTTAGTTTATAGTATAACCTTAATGTAGATGAGCTAGGAAGTACAATTTTATTCTTTCACCGTAAACTTGAAAGACGAATAAATAATGCGTCCAAGTATTAAATTCTGATGGAACTAATGGTTCCCTTTCCTTGCAGATCGCCTTTGGCTCTCATCTTCTTTACTGGTTTCTTAGGCTTTTTTTTTTTTGATAGTCGATCTTAGGGAGAGCAATGTTTCAGCTTTAGAAGATTGGTTCTTTTCGTTTATGAACCCTCAAAAGTGGCTACGACAGGAATATATTTTTTCAGTGGCACTTTTTCTTTCGACTTCGTGGCTCCACATATTTCCTAAGATCATTAAAGATTACTATGGAAAGAACTGTCGCAAATCCGATGTGATTTTTCATCAAAAGTTGATGCGGAAATCAATCAGTAAGCAGTGCCTGACACTCGCCTGAGGCCTCATTTTTCGGTCAACTATAGAAAAATTAAATAATGTGGTTTAACGTACATAAGATATACTGTAGTGGTGGAGTCAAAAAATTGAAACAGTCATGGCATAATGTTCTTTTAATGGTATTACCGAGAAAATATGGACATACCTGTGACATTTATTTGTTTATTCATTAATTATTGTTGTTGTAAAATTACAATGTCAGTTGAATTTTTGAAATGTCAGAAGGCAAGTGTCACCTCTTACTGCCACATAGCTCCGCCCCTGCATGGATCGCATCATGTTCTGAATTTGTTGTATCTTTTGGTCCTGAACAAGGTGCCACTAGGAGCGAGTTTGGTGTCACCTTAGGATTTAGAAGTCACATGTTGGAGTTTTATGTAAGAAAAAGGTCATTGCAAAAGGATTTAAGAAAAAAGTTGATCGAGTTAGCTAGTACCGTACGTTGCGATGTTCTGGGTTCAAATCGGAATATGCTAATGACACTTCTTCAAATCGGAATATGCCAATGACACTTCCATTGGTGTCTTCTCAGGGTTCTTTCTTTTTAGCAGTAGTATTTGGGAAGGGCAATGATTGAGATTTCGAATGTTGGTTCTTTGGTTTATAAACCCTCAAAAGTGGCTGCAATTGAAATATATTTCGGTTTCGTGGCCTCACATACTTCCGACCATCTTTCGAATGAATATTGATGTTTGATTTATCCAAAGCTTTCATGTGTAATCAGTCGGTACATTACAATGGCTACACGCCACTCGCGCCCACCTCGGCTTCTTCCTATCATGATGGAGTCGTTGATCTTTTACTGAATAAGAAAGAGAGGGATTTTAACGAGTGCATGTGTCGTGAAATAATTTTGGGTCAAAGACATTGTTCATCCTCAATTTATCAATTAAATACATTTGCCCCCTAATTAATCGATAAATAATTTCGCACCCATGTTAGAAAAAAAAATAACACCACACTAACGGAAGATTAAAAAGACAAAATTATCCTAAAAATAGACGAAATTACCCCTATAAAAGTCATTTTTTCTCCTTCTGCTCCCATACCTAACCCTAGAAGTCTCTCTCTCTTTCTCCACCATCAGACACTCTCAACATCTCCTTCTTCACCCACATCGACCTCCACCTCCGTTTCCTCTTCCTCTCCACCGCACCATCACCATAACAACCTCCAACCCCGTTGCCTCCTCCTCTCCACCGCACCATCACCACAACGACCTCCACCTCCGTTGCTTCCCTACTGACATCACCGCCGGACGAAGGACGGGGAGGAGGGTTCAAATCATTAAATTGCTTAGAACCCAGATCGATTACTTTATGGAAGATGTAATACTTCTTGATTTCAATGTTTCCTTTCACTCAACCTTTTGTATTAATGCAAGGAGAGACTACTCCAAATAGGTGTGATTTTTGGAATGCACAAATCCACAACAAACTCGCAAGGTTTTTTCAAGTTCGGCCCAAAAAAGCTCATGCCATTCGCAAATGCAACTATCCTTTCAAATCAATTTTCTTAAAGGATTCGCACTGATATGGCTATTATTCTCTTTTGGATAAGGAAGGGCATCTTTGAGCTGACTTTATTTTGAACGAGAAAATTGCTGCAGTAAGAAAGGATTCTTTTAAGGAAAGAAAAGTGTATGCTGACAAATTCAAAAAGGTATTTTTTTAACCCTTTCTTTCACAGTGTTATTTAAGAAGATACGCCTTTGGTGATCGAAGCACATCAATCATTAATGACCTTCGGTCAAAGCAGAGCAACAAAGATATCATAGGTCCTGAGATGAAAATTGATGATGATGCAACTGAAAAGCGAATTCGCACTAAGCTTACAAAGTTTATTCTTTCGATTGTCAATTCTAATAATAACTCAAAGAAAACCAAAGAATCTAATGATCCTCTAGCAGATGAAACAGATGCAAGAGTCATAAAGAAAGCAAAACGCGCAAAGAGCAATCCAGTTATTATCGAAAAATCGGCTTTGCAAACAATTTTACCAAGGACCAGAAGTAAAACAAGAGTTCAAGGTGCAATAAAGGAAGTTGCTCATCAATCTAAACAGCCGACTATCACTGATTCCATCGAATACAATCCAGATGCAACAATTGCAGTTGAAAGTGGTAATTGCGTTAATCATCATTTTAGGTTTTAAACTATAGACTTTTAGTATAACACATGTTTATCTCATATAGCAAAGAGACAAGGAGCTATGTGTCTCTAAGGGTGAACGTTGAGAATGTTGCCCCATATCAAGCTGAGATCGATCAAGAAAAAGCCAAAAGAAGGAGCAATTGAAGAATCTAGAATAATGGCAGAGCAAGATGAGGAACGTCGAAAGAAGAAGGAAGAAGAACAAGTCTAGCTCTCTTTACAAAGGAGTTTGGAAGAACAAGGTCCGCATTTCGAAGAGATGCAAAATGCTCAATCTGACTTCATTGATATCGTTGGTAATGCAAATGAAGAAGGTACAATATTAAAATTTGCCTTAACATATCAAGATATTATCTTCCAATATTTATCTCATGGGATCTCTAAACATGACATTCGCCAATGGTTGGTGAATCAATGCGGAGAACCATCAGGTAACACAATGTCAACTCTTTATTATAAAGTACAAACTATAATAGATGATCATATGATGGCATGTGCATTGCATGCAATCAGGTCATGCATCTTGTAAGGGAATTGACGACAATCTTTAAAATATCGCGCATATTACTTCGAAATCAGTCGAAGATTCAGCCCCATGTGAATGTGGAGGTGCACTAACAGTCTTTGAAATATTAATAAACTCTCAAAATATTATTTTTATGTTCCGCTATATTGCACGTAACAGGGAATCAAGCTTGTCCGAATTTAAGTGATATTCAAGCTCATTCTCAGAGTAAATTGGGAGGAAACGCAGGTACGATAAAGTCTAGTAATTGTCGAATTTCATTCGATTGGGTCTTAAATCGGAAAAGGTAAGTGTTTTTCTTCATGTTAATCCTTTTATATGGATTTCACAGATTCAAGGAGAAATCCAGGTCCTAGTGCTGATGCACCTACTTCTGAAGTCATTATGAAATCTTCTTCTGAAGATATAATGATGTCTGAGCATGAAACTGTGCAAGTCATTATGAAATCTTCTTACGAACGGATCATGAAACTGTGCAAGAAAGGGAACATAGTCCTGTAGTGGAACAAATCGCAGATGATCGTGAAGAAGAACATGGTGTTGAGTGAGAAGCAAACATCGCAGATGTAACAGAAAATGAACAAACTCTTGAGCATATCGCAGATGAACAAAGAGAAGAGCAAAGCCTTGATCAGCCAAGGCAACTTGAAACTCAACCTGATTCGCATACAAGTGACTAGGAAAGAACAATTAATGGTGGTAATGAATTACCAACAGAACCAGACAATGTGGATCAAGCAAATGCGAAAATTTCTACTCAACCATAGAATGCTTCATCGAGTGTGAATACACCTCAAATGGTAAACGAATGTCAAGCAAGAATGATATCAAACCGAGTGAATCCAAGTAATAACTCGGTGTTAAGGAATGTAGCTTCTTCTGAAGGTATAAGCGTAAGATCTCAAAGTGATAATCTGTCTCTTTCTGGTTTGTTTGGCGAAGATTCGAATGATGAAGGTCAATTTTCGGAAGTCAATTTGTAAACACTTCTTGCGCAAAATCCATGGAGTTTATGGGGTTCACAGGCTGCTGAGGCTATTGTAAGTGAAGAGAATCTTGATATTCCTTAGGAATATCTCCCACAAGAAGTTCTTGCAGATAAGCGTTTAGCAGAACAAGAAGCATCTCAAAGTGGCCAAATTGCAGTACCTCGAATTCCTTCTCTCCGAGAGATTATCGATGGCACCGGTAAGAATACATCATACAATTTTTTCCGTAAAAATATAGATCTCTTTCGTTCTATGTATAAACCTCACTTTATATTTTCAGGTATGAAACAATCTTCTATGGGTTGGCTTATGAAAATGCGATTGTCATATCCAAAGTGCTTTGCAAGGGCGATGGAGTTATTGCCCAAGGAGAGAGGGAATCTAATAACTAAAG
The DNA here is from genome assembly GCA_023055425.1 of Linanthus parryae. NCBI lineage: Eukaryota > Viridiplantae > Streptophyta > Magnoliopsida > Ericales > Polemoniaceae > Linanthus > Linanthus parryae. The sequence continues at coordinate 90,976,921 of JALGPY010000004.1, read as the reverse complement.
TACTGGGAATTTTAGAGAAAGTGAATGGCACAACTCTAATGAGCATATCCCTCGCAAATTCGAAGCATTTCTTGGAAACTGTGCAGCATGTCCAAATCACAGCAACATGTAGACTTAACTTGGATTTTCTTATTCGAAGATTGACCAAGATCAACAACTCTTTCAAGTGTAAGTTCGGCTACCAAGATTATCATGTAGAATATGTTGGACTTCGTCAACAAAAAAGAAGTGCTCGAGAAGGCTGCAAGGCAATGGAATGAAGCGAAAGAGAAACATAAGCAAATGAAGAAGTATCTTGTTGCTTGGGAAAATGATTCTATCGCTTTGGAGCCCCAAGATTCGCTAATGAAAGATTTGTTTGAGAAAGATTAATGATCGACTTTTGCTTAGTAGAGTTTACGATGATGTAATTGACTTTGAATAGCTTGGATCTTATCGTATCAGTATTGTATTTATTTTGAACATCGTTCAGTATAAATATGCTTTTTAATGGCTCAATCTCTTCGATCCAACAATCTTTCCAAAATAGATAGGATTGAGACACAAAATGTTGAATGATGCTATCTTCAAAAAGATAGGCTTAAAATCAGCCTCTTTGATTCAAATATGATGACTATCTCAACAGACATGTTTTATTGAATATGATGTATCTAGACATATAGGCTTTGTTAGCATTTAAACAAATAGACTTCATTGAACATGCTGATATCTAGACATATAGGCTTTTCATGAAATAATCGTATTTGCTGCTATCTAGTCAGATAGACAAAGTCCATGAAATAACCACATTTGCTGCTATCTAGACAGATATACTTTTCATGAGATAATCGCATTTGCTGCTATCTATACAGATAGGCTTTTCATGAAATAATCGCATTTGCTCCAATCTACACATATATGCTTTTCATGAAATAATCGCATTTGTTTCTATCTAAACAGATAGGCTTTTCATGAAATAATAAACATTAGGAATACAAGTAATAAAAAATAAATAACACGATAAGGGAATTTGATAATCGATCCCACATATGGGAGAGTCATTATCATTAATCATATTCCTCATATGAGAGGAAATAAGTAGCATTACATGAGAAATTTCGAGAGATTAAGAATAATATTTCTTGAGACATCGCATATTGATGGGATTAGGCGTAGTTTCATTCCCCCCTGCATCTCAGAATTGCACAGTAGCCACTGAAAAAGACTTCTTTAACCTCAAAGGGACCTTCCCAGTTAGCAGCGAACTTGGGATGAGTGGTCTCACGCATGCAATGATCAGATGCTCTCAAAACCAAGTCTCTAACAGCAAAGTCTCGATGTTGAACCGTTCTGTTATAAGCTCGGGCTATTCTTTCCTTGTATCGTGTATTAGATTTCTTGGCTTGTTCGCGTTTTTCTTCTAAGAGAATAAGATCGTGATCTCGTTGATTCTCATATAGAGCACTAAGAGCGAGTCTTGCGGAGTTGTTCTTAATCTCGGTCGGAACCACTGCTTCAGCTCCGTAACGAAGTAGAAAAGGACATGATCCCGTAGGGGTTCTAGGCTATGTGCGATAGGCCCATAACGCAAAGTTGAATGAATCTGACCATTTCTTATGATAATTTGCGACCATCTTGCTGAGAATTCTGAGGAGTGTCTTGTTTGTGGCTTCTGCTTGACCGCTTCCTTTCGGGTAACAAGGTGTCAAACATACTTGCCTAATGCCATAATCCATTAAATTTTTTGCAACTTGACGATTCACAAAAGGTGTACCATTATCTGATAAAATGGTATTTGGAATTCCAAAGCGATAAATAATGTTTTCCTGAATGAACTTTACAACAGACAATGCATTGGCCACTTTGAGGGGAATTACTTCCACCAATTTAGTATATTGTTCTGTTCCAGTCAAGATATACGGATTCCCATGCGATGCAGGACGAATGGGACCAATGAAATCGAGAGACCATGTATGAAATGGCCAAGGAGTCCCTAACGCATGCGAATCAACAGTTGGAGCATGCACAAGATTACCATTTATTTGACAATGTTGGCATCGTTTAACCTTCATGCGACAGTCTTTGTCCGTAGTTGGCCAAAAATAACCCAAGATTAGAAGTTGCCTACGAGGCTTAGCGCCTCCTTGATGCTCGTTTTGATGAGATAGTTCCATAACCTCCTTGATTTCTTGTCAGTTCAAACATCTGAGCAAATTTCTATCATGTCCTTTTCGCCAGAGCAAACCTTCCTTAATCAGATATCGCGTAGACTTTCTTAGGAGCTTTTCGCATTCCCTTTTATCACTTGGTAAAATATCATCCTTGAGGAAGTCAATTAGTGATTTTCTCCAATCTACATCATCAATATCGGAAATCCCAAGAGAGTCTTTAATCAACGAACATTTATCACAGCTTCCTTGAATCATTGCAACATAACAAGACATTTGAGGCCAATGTATTCCGTATCATTGCGCGTTTCTATAAATGGAGACCTCATTTTCACCTCAAGAATTCTCATGGATTTTGTCCAAAGTAATTTTCCTTCTTCCTCTGAAACACATCGCATTAAAATGCCTCCGGGTCCTTTGAAATACATAAGGTTGTCATGGATGCAGAACCCTTTCGTGGAAGTCCAAGTTTCTTTTGCTTTCGGCCATTGATTGCATTATGGGCTTCCTCCGGTCTTCATGTTCCATCACATCGTCTTTGCCTAAATCATTCAGCAATGAAGGAGTAGTTTTGACGTTAATCAATATTCTTGCTGGTCACTTGTCTGTATTTATCTTCGATCCAAGAGTAGCCAAAGCATCCTTATGTCGATTATCAGATATTGGAGAATGCTCATATTTGACTGAATGAAACTTATAAACCAACTTCTGCACAATTGATCTATAGCTCAAAATATTTATCTCTTTTGAAGCATACTCTCCCAAAGCCTGCTTCACGATCATCTTGGAATCCCCCATTACAATCAAGTTTTGAGCTTCTAATGCTCTAGTTGCTAGTAGACATGCGATCAACGCCTCGTACTCTGCTTGATTGTTGGTGACTGCGATGTCTAGTTTGCGTGACATCAAAATTAATTCTCCATTTGGCTTTGTCAAAACGACTCATGTGCCACCTCCTGTTCTCGTTGATGATCCATAAAAATCAATAAAGTGTTTCTACCGAAGGCCCTACAAGTGTTTCTTTTATCATGGGTTCGTAATTCCCATCAGGGAAAAGTGCCAACAGATTAGCTACTGCCTGAGATTTGACAGCCTTTGGTAGAGAGAAAGTGATATCGCATTAGGATATAGTCATATATCATTTCGTCAACCTCCCGCAAAGAGTAGGATGTGCAAACAAGTATCGGATGGGATCACTTTTGGTAATCACTAACATTTTGTGAGATGTAAGTAATGTTTCAATTTTCCAATGAAGAAGAATAAAGCGAGGCAATCTCTTTCTATACCAGTGTACCTAGACTCGGCAACTTTTATTACTCGAGAGATGTAGTAGATAGGTCTTTCTTGCCCGTCAAATTCTTGAGCGAGTAAAGCTCCAATTAATTTCTTTGTTGAAGTGAGATAGAGTTGCAAAGAAGACCCAAGCTGAGGTGCGATCATAACTCATGGAGATGTCAATAGTGACTTCAACTGTTCAAATGTACTTTGATGCTCCTCTGTCCAACTGAAAATCGCGTTCTTCTTCGACAAATCATTGAAACATGACGTCAATTCCGCAATTGCGGGTATGAAACGCCTCAGGTACGACAATTTGACCAAGAAAGTCTTCAATGCACTTTTCGTATGTGGTGCTGGTAAACTAGTAACTGCTGACACCTTTGCAGGATCCGGCTGGATTCCTTGTCGGTGAACTACACAACCCAAGAATTTTCCTGAAGTCACGCCAAATGCACATTTCATGGGATTCATCTTCAACTGGTATTTCTTGCATCGTTCAAAAACTTTCTTCAAGTCCTGCAGGTGATCTTCTTTCTGTGACTTGATAACTAAATCATCTACGAAACTCGACTTTCTGGTGCATCATGTCATGAAATAGAGCCAACATCGCACGCTGATAAATCGCCCATCATTCTTCAAACCGAAAGGCATGATTGTGTAGTGGAATACTCCAACTGGCTTGATGAAAGTTGTCTTCTTGGTATCTTCTCGGTCCATCTTGATTTGATTATAACCACTAAATCCATCAATGAAGCTGAACATTTGGTGGCCATCAGTCGGATCGATTAATAAATTAATTTTTGGCAAAGGAAAATCGTCTTTTGGGCAGAATCGATTCAAGTCTCTGAAATCAACACAAACTCGCAGTTGACCGTTCTTCTTAACAACATGCACAATATTGGAAAGCCAAGTAGGATGATGATCGGGTTTGATAAAATTCGCCTTCAGCGACTTCACTACTTCTTCTTTAATTTTTACTTCAATTTATGGGTAGAAATTCTGCGTGGTTTGTTTGATTGGCTTCGTGCCTGGAATAACATCCAATCTGTGCATGGTAAATTATGTATTGAGCCCAGGAATTTCATCATATTCCCAAGCAACTACATCTTTATAGTCTTTCAGGAGAGACAATAAACTTTCTTCTTCTTCCTGGTTGAGGTCTGCATACAAAAACACTGGTCTCTTCTTTTCTTCCAAAGGACTTAAATGCACTTCTTTTAGTTCTTGTTTATATGGATTTGGAGACTCTTCCATGCATTGTGGAGCTTCCTTTAATTTCTCAATCGACTCTTCTATAAAATCATTCTTAGAATTTTCATCTTCTTGTTTCTCGGTTTTCTCAGGGACGACTTCAAGAGAACAATTAGAAGACGCCCCCGCACACTTTCATGTGTGATAACACTTCTTCCCATTGGAATAGAAACTACTGGCCTCATTTCCGTCAGTATCACGTTCAACAAACTCTTCAAATAATAAACATTCTTCTTACAATATGCTATCCTTGATGCTTCCTCTTTCACAGGTTGTTCCACCTTTGGGACTTCTCTCGATATCATGATTCCAGCAGGTGATTGATCATTGATATCTTCCTACGTAGGCAATGGTGGGTTAAAAGGTTTCGTCGACGCTGGGATGTCAACAACTCTCTTCTTCCAACTTGCTTTCATCATTTGATGCGATGTAGAAGGAACTGCATCAAAATGATGGATCCATGAACGCCCAATGATCATGTGATACGTGTTGTTCGCGTTTATCACGTGAAACGTGGATGAGCACTTGATCTTTCCAATATAGATCCCCAAACGAATCCATTCCACTGTCATCTTCGACTCGCTTCCAAATCCTAGTAAAGGAGATGGTTGCTTCACAATTTTCTTCTCTGAGATACCAGCCAATTCCAGAGTTCTAATGGGAATCGCGTTCAACGCTTCTCCTCCATCGAAAAATGCCCTCTTGAATTTGATGCCATTGACAATGGATGTCACATACAGTGGCCTTTGATGATTCGCGTCCGTCTTCTTATCACTTTCTAAAAATGACATTACTGGGCCCTCTGATCACACCGATTTGATAACTTCTCCACTGGAGACCACTAAATCCTCTTTAAACTCTTCTGTAACTCTGAAAATTTCCTTAGTCGTTTCTAGACGACATGCTTCCAATCCATCATCACACGAATCAAATTTAGGTGAATCCACCATTCGCATGGCGCGAGAATCTTCAGTATCCATGCCATAATCTTCATCTTCACGGACCTTAGCCACCAATGGCATATCTTCTTCATCGATGTCTTCTTGATCAATGATGGAAACAACTTCCACTTCGTTTCCTTTAGGTTCTTGTTTGGAATGAGAGGGTAAAGGGTTACTGCGAACATCCTTCACTGGCTCTTCAATGATTAGCTCCCCTTCTTTCAATTTCATGTCTACTAACAACTTTAATTTTCTGCACTCCACTGTTGGATGGGATACTTGGCCATGGCATTCACACCATTTCGGATATCTTAACAGCTCGCCTGTGGGGTTCTTATCGAGCGCAGGTAGCACCTCATCTTTCCGCCACTGATTGCACAAATTTTTAACTTCGCCAATAGAACACGGTAGAGGTGGCGGCTCCTTTGGCGTGCCTCATTTCTGCTTCTGTAACGAAATCACTTTTACTTCCACTTATCGCCCTCTTTTGTAGCTAAATCTCCCAATCTTGAAAATCGAACTTCCTGATCCTCTATCATTTGAGAATCTCTTCTTTTGTTTCTCGAAGTTAGGCTTTATGTTCCTCGTACAGTCAATTATCTTGGAGAATGTAGGCATCTGCAAATTAATTAACATACCTTTATATTCATCGCGCATTCCTTGGAGGCATATTTCCACCAGACATCTATTGACAACTTCGTCCATGCATTCCAAAGACTTTGTTCTGATATTTTTCATAAACGTGACCCATTCTTTGTCGTGTTTCTGATGCATGCATGAAAAATGGATCGTTGTTACTCTTTCTTCTACTTGGAAAAATTTGGTGTAGAACTTCTTCACCATATCTTCTCATGTACGGATAGAAACTGCCTCCGATGTCATGTACCATTTATATGTGACATGTCCCAAGGATTTAGGAAATTTGCGAATTAAAAGCCTCCGGTTAATTCCATGCGGGCCCATCATGTCCACAAACCGCATGCATGCTCCAGCGCGTTGCCGTTAATCTCGTCGGACTTCTCCCATTTCGTCGCCTTGCACCATACATGATCGCGCATGAGATATATCTTACGCGGGATTGGAGGTGCGCATTCCACCTTTGGTATGACTCCATCAGCAAGACATTGATTATCCAAAAAACTATCCAAACGTCACTTTTAGGCCGTCATGTTCGTTGGGGTACTTCCATCTGCAGCAAGTGAGAATTGGCAGGAAATTCGGGGATGTATGGCATAGTGGGATCATATGGAGTAGTATTTGTGCTTAGCGGCCTTCATACATCAATATGTATGATTCCCAAAAGATCATATCCTTGCCTAATAAGTCTTACATGTCTCATATGATTCAATAATCAAATGAGTCCCAGAAATCCATCCTAATGGAGTTCTAGATATGTATCTCTTATTTATGGGCCTAAACGTTAATGCTAAAGATAAGTGAAGGTCATATCATTATATGCAAACCTCTAGGTATTAATGTTATAGATGAAATTATCATGATCATGGATATAAAATCCACTTTAGACAAAATTGCATTACAATAATGCATACCATAATAAATGGAACAACATTTGTCCTTTTATTATGATAAGGAGCTTTCTTGTCCAAAGAAGAAACTATGATAATGGTCCTACCCTGAGCATGGACATTATCCCTTTTGTCTAATTCATGAACAATTTCTGAAAGGTAGAAATAATTCCCTACGGCTTTTCAGCAACCCTTTGCTTCATAGCCCCACGTGTAGGATTATTTCTTCCTTATCCAATTGTCTTCGTCTCTTGAGATCCTACACATTTCTATAAATGTGAGATCCTCATCTAGTATCATATACTCTTGATGATGAGATAGACATATTGAATTTTATAACAAAATACCCAAGTCGGAATTTATAATTCCTTTATTATTTACTTCCATATACTTTGGGTAGTCTCTCTTCCTCTACACCACCTATGGGACTCCAAGGCAACTTGGTTTTAGCAACAGGCTTGCTTTATACCCATGGGTCGGCGCAAACCATTTGCCCTTACCCATGCTGTTAACTATTAACTGTTTTTGCCCATGCCCATTATGAGTGTTTTGTTTAGTGATTTTTCAATCATATTGAGTAAATCAACTTTAAAACAAAAATGTAATTGCATCCAATGCAATTCTTGGTCCATTTGGGAGAATAACTATACATTCTTTATCTATCTTATAGATAACTCCCAATATCTAAGCTTTCAATCCTATTGAGATAGTTTAGTTTGCGCTTCACCTCTTGCTTCAGCAGCCACACATTACTAACTTGTGTCGTCGCGTCATATCTTGATGAACTAAGTCGCCTTGCTTTGGCAAGCCCGAACTTATTCCATCTTGACCATGACGAGTGCTAAGCAAGAGAGTGCAAAGTGGAGCGACTCCTCAAGCCTTTCATGACAAGCTCGTATGATCATATCATATGCCTCCAAATTTCTCATCTTGCTTCCAAAGCTCAGAGTCCATGGGAGCTTGACATGAGACAAGTTACATCCAAAGAACCATTCTTTGATGTTCCTTCCATAGGGCTTTAGTGAGTTTTGGTAGTTGGTGGGAAGAGAAATTTATGCTCTACAATGTACAACATTTTCCTTTATTTGAGAACAATTCTCAATTTTATACCAATCTAGAAAATAGATTCCAGACATCTTGTCCATCTCATGGACATAAAGTCGCGTTTGTTTGTTTAATGCGATGGGTATTCAACACTTATAGGATTATGCAAAGCATTGTGACGTATAACTATATTCAACAAGGATTTAAATCATTAAATATAGCTCCCACTATTTTTCTCGGATTAATAGCCCTCACCATTAATGCGGAAAATATTTTATATATTTTCTAGTGGGTCCAAGATCCCTTTTTCACTTCTTCTTGAGCTTGCTTTGGCAAGTCACCCAAGAATTGGTTATTTAGGTAGGAACCATTCCAATTGCATCCCATGCAACTCTTGGTCCAATTAGGCGAATAAATTCCTTTTATTCTTTATCCTTTAGATAACACCTAATTGTCATGCCTCTAAGCTCATCAATCCAATTGACTCTTGCCTAGTTGCGTCCAACCTCTTGTTTTCAACATACACGCATTACTAGCTTGCGTCGTCCGCAACACACCATGGAAAATTAAAATCGCCTTGCTTTGGCAAGCCCGAATTTTTAATAGGCCATGATCATGAAGGGTGTTTTGGCAAGAGAAGGCAAAACGCAATATTTATTTGAGGGATTTCTTTTAAGTTGTTTGGTTGATCTTATCAACATGGTCTACTTATTTGGATTGGGCCATCCACAATAAAAGACCAACCTTGTTTATTATTATCTTGTTATCGTTTTGCTTGTAGCGCCATACACACAAAATAAATAACAAGGCATGAATAATAAACATCCACAAAAGAAAATAACGTGGCATGGATATGGCCCCTAGACTAAGATATTACCAAGCCAATGATAATATCTATATGCCCTAAAGTGACAAGCTCATCTCCATGTGCTCCACCATAGTTGCGCGCCTAGGGATGTCTTTTGGCTCCTTTGGTTCTCCGGTCTTCTTCTCCATGTTCTTGGCTATCAACTAAATATTTCTAATTCTAGCCTAACATCTAGAATAAATAAATAATAAAAGCCTCACATGTCGAGGAGAAAAAGAACGACTCGCAGGCCGTAAAACTTAATTAATTATTACATTAATTTGATCAGCTCGCAGGCCGTAAACCAAACCACAAAACAATAAACATCCACAATCCTAGGCCATATCCATCCACCATGCAATAAAGCACATAATACAGTTAAAACCAATTTTTAACGCGCTTGTTTAATTTTAATGAAATTGGGTAACTAGGGTTTCACAACGGTCCAAAGGATTTACCAAAGAATGGCCGAAATCAACCAAGGAACCGCCACACTAGGCCCGGGCCGGCCGGCCCCTAGCCCACACGGCTAGGCCGTGTGCTAGGGTGTGCCGGCCCCTCTTGTGCCGTGTGTTACTTGGGCGGCAAGGAGAGAGAGGGGCGGTCCCTACATGGGCCACACCTCCTCATGGAATTGTTTCCATAAACAATTCATGGAATTATTTCCATAAACAATATATGGAATTGTTTCCATAAACAATTCCTTCCTTGTTGGGTTGTTTCCAAAACACCCTTATGGTATTGTTTCCAAAATAATTCTTTCCTTGGTTCCCAAGTTTAGTTGTTTCCATAAACAACTTCTTACTTGTTTCCCAAGTTTAGTTGTTTCCAAAACAACTTCTTCCTTGTTGCCCAAGTTTAATTAATTCCATACTTGGAAAACCCCTTTTCAAAGCATGTGCCCATGAACCCTAATTTTTCAAGAACCCAATTATTCACATCCTATGTGATTAAACTCACCAATTCTAACATCCAATGTTAAATTGGGTCTTGTTTGATTGAATCAAATTCAATATTGCATCTACTAGGCCAATTTTTCAGTTTTCGCGTAATAAACAATAATACGGTGTATGAACTGAAATCGTAAACACATAATATCATGTTATGCTCTACGACCTGTGGCTCTGATACCACTGTTGGGTTTTGACGTAGGTAACGCAGCGGAATAACAAAAATTAATCCTACTCAAAGCCCACCAAGGATCACAGGAAGAAACATCATAACATGATTAAGGACATAGAAGATGTGTACCTTTTGATTTGTGAGATCACACGAAGAATGATGTCCTCGTCTCTACGGTTGATCCACGTCTAGAGGTGAGATCTAGATTCTTCCTTCAATCAAGTGCTAGCTTGAACCTTGGAGGAAGAGGGATGAAGATCAAAGCAACAAATCACCAAAGCACAAGGGAGGGGGCGGCCCTCTCTTGCCGTCGGGTAGGGGGCGGACGGGTGGCTAGGGTTTCGGCCCTAGCACCTTGTTTTGCTCTCTCTTTTTGCTCTCTCCCACTCTTTGTGTTATGTTTAATAACAATTAACATCTAGTGGGAAGGAAGCTAGAGCCTCCTTTATATACTCCAACAACTCCTTGTTGTTTCCATAAAAGAGTTTCCTAATTCTAGATGAACTAGAATTATTCCCTTCCTTGCAAATTAGTCCTACTAAGTTTGCAAGGTGTTGCACAATGATCCTTCTATTAATTAATCCATATTAATTAATCCCAAATCTAGCTCTACTCTATTTGACGTGTGACCCCATAGGTTTCTATATAGTTGGTAGTAACTATTACTAACATGGATCGGTGTCTAGCAACACATCCATGCCACCCAACCAATAGAAATAGTCAGTGATCCCGACAAACCTTTGTGCCCAATATGTCATATTGCATTATCTCTTTGTCTCCATATCCGGATTGGACACGAGACATAAATAGTCACACTCGTATATCCAATCCATAGTTCCTCGATCCTGGGAATATGCTTATACTTGTAGATAACATTAATATCTCTATATTAATTTATCTGAGTCTGGCCAGACATTCAGTAAGCCTCATCCCTCGAGTGGCCCGTGGATATTTACCCCCATTATGTGGGAGGGACAAATCCTATCTACATCACTACGATCTCTAAGCTTGCTTCCTATCACGCCCGATAGCCACCTTTATGATTACCCAGTTACGGTGTAACGTTTGATAACATCAAAGCGCAATATTTCACAACTAGAGTATCTAGTGACTTCAAGTCCAAGGATTGCAATAATATTAGCACTACGAAAAGCGATTGTGACTTCACATAATCTAATGTATCCTTTTCGTCGTGGGTCATCCAGTATGCCATTACTCCTAATGCATACCCATGTGTTGGATCGTGATATCTCCATATCAATCCAACCCCATACTAGTCTATAGATGATTGTCCCATTAATCATTATAATTGACTAGGGATATTTAAGAATATAACACCTTATATTCTAAGGACTTCATTCATGTTAGCATATCTCCATATCGATAACATAATGAATCGTAAATCCATATATTCGTCACAATTAATTGATTGCCTCTAGGGCACAATTCCAACAGTCTCCCACTTGCACTAGAGTCAATCTCCTGCATCATATGACTATTGATCTAGCGCGGTCCTCCACGCTTACACTGCGTAGGGGCGAGACATATGCTTGCACCTTGCAAATATTCACACCTCCTCCATCAACAATTTGATTGAGATTGAATATTCTGAATAAATGCATCTTATGCATTAACTTACTCAGTCCTCTATGTTAGAATCAATGACTGAATCTTGCCTGGAACCTTTCCAGCTCACAGTCACTCCCTCTAGCACAAAACATAAAACTCGACTATGATCTGAAATCTTCTTTGTCAGATGGAAGTTCTCATCACTGTAACCCCTTACAGTAAACCTTTCTTATCCTCCATTAATCAAGAGTTCATCCTTTATTCTTTCTCAAGTACTTAAGGATAATCTTGATAATTATCAAGTGACACCTCACTTGGATTTGATTGGTATCATTGTGTCATGCTTTATGACACGTCTGGCCTAGTACATCTCATGGCGTATCTCGTGAATCTAATTCATACGGTCCATTCCCAATCTAATTGGTAAGACAATTAGCCTTCCAAAGACTAATTCCATGTGACATGGGTAAGAATCAATATTCTTTTCATGTTGAACCATTTCAACACCTTGTCAATATATGTACCATGACTCAGGCTGAACAATTACTTTAATCTATCTCCATAGATTTTATAGATTGTCTCGCCTAAGTCAATTATTGGAAATCAATTTCTCTAGCCAATCTTTAATAGATTGCAGAGTAGAGACATTATTCCCAATGATTAGTATGTCTCTACATACAAGACCAGAAATTTAACTATGCTCCCACTAACCTTCTTGTAAACACAAGTATCATCTTCAATTTTTTTTGATGGAACCAAACTCCTTTGATTGCATCATAAATTCGAAGAGTCCAACTCCAAGAAGCTTGATCCAATCTATAAATAGATTGCTATAAGCAAGATGCGAATGGAATTAAGCATCACAACTGGGGAAAGATTTCGTCATAGTCTATACTATGAATTCTCATGAAACCCTTTCAAACCAGTTGTCCCTTAAAAGTAATCATATTACTATCCATGTTGGTTTCCTCATAACCTACTTGCACCCTATGGGTCCTACCCATTCAGGTGGTTCCACCAAAGTCCATACTTTGTTGGTATACATGGATTCCATATCGTATCCTATGGCTCCAAGCCATTTCTGAGAGTATGGCCCACACGTGGCCTTCTCATAGGTTGTAGGCTCATCTCGATGAGCAATATATCACGTGTTATGAGAAATCCTTATTTCTCTAATCTCTCGATATATCCTACCTGTCCTACGAGGTTCTTGTGTTATCTGAGTAGGTTGCTCCACAACACCTTGTGATCCTGCTCATGTTCCATCAAACGGATCAATGTTCTATTGTGGTTCTTTGAACTTTTCAAGTTCTACTGTCCTCCCACTGTTTCTTTTAGAGACAATCTCTTCCTAGAAACACTGTGGTTCGAGAAACAAACAGTTTGTTCTCGATTAGGTTGTAGAAATGATATCCTTTTCAGGATATCCCACAAAACATTTATCCGAATTGGGTCCAAGTTTATTTGTAAACTCTTTTACATAAACCTCATAACCCCAAATATTTATGAATGACATACTTAGGATACTTCCTAGTCCATATCTCATATGGTGTTTTTTCATAATCCGTTTTTGATGGAATAAGGTTAAGGGCGAAATTTGCTGTAATTAGAACATAGCCCCTAAAAGTAAACTGGAAGTTCTGTTTGACTCATCATGGTCCGAACCGTGTCCTACAAGGTTCGAACTCTCCTTTTAGACACGCCAAAACCCATGTGGCGTGCTAGGTGGAGCGAGTTTTGGATCATATCCAATACTCCATAGATTCTTGTCAAACTCTTGGCTCAAGTATTTTTCTTCTATGATCCAATCGTAGAGTCTAAATACTTTTGCCAAGTTGGTTCTCTACTTCATTCCTGAATACTTTGAACAATTCAAAGGATTCTGATTTGTTTCTTCATAAGATACACAAATCCATATTTCTCTGATCCTATCAGTAAATATGATGAAGTACTAAAACCATCTTTAGTATTTGTGCTTAGCGGCCTTCATACATCAATATGTATGATTCCCAAAAGATCGTATCCTTGCCTAATAAGTCTTACATGTCTCATATGATTCAATAATCAAATGAGTCCCAGAAATCCATCCTAATGGAGTTCTAGATATGTATCTCTTATTTATGGGCCTAAACGTTAATGCTAAAGATAAGTGAAGTTCATATCATTATATGCAAACCTCTAGGTATTAATGTTATAGATGAAATTATCATGATCATGGATATAAAATCCACTTTAGACAAAATTGCATTACAATAATGCATACCATAATAAATGGAACAACATTTGTCCTTTTATTATGATAAGGAGCTTTCTTGTCCAAAGAAGAAACTATGATAATGGTCCTACCCATAGCATGGACATTATCCCTTTTGTCTAATTCATGAACAATTTCTGAAAGGTAGAAATAATTCCCTACGGCTTTTCAGCAACCCTTTGCTTCATAGCCCCAAGTGTAGGATTATTTCTTCTTTATCCAATTGTCTTCGTCTCTTGAGATCCTACACATTTCTATAAATGTGAGATCCTCATCTAGTATCATATACTCTTGATGATGAGATAGACATATTGAATTTTATAACAAAATACCCAAGTCGGAATTTATAATTCCTTTATTATTTACTTCCATATACTTTGGGTAGTCTCTCTTCCTCTACACCACCTATGGGACTCCAAGGCAACTTGGTTTTAGCAACAGGCTTGCTTTATACCCATGGGTCGGCGCAAACCATTTGCCCTTACCCATGCTGTTAACTATTAACTGTTTTTGCCCATGCCCATTATGAGTGTTTTGTTTAGTGATTTTTCAATCATATTGAGTAAATCAACTTTAAAACAAAAATGTAATTGCATCCAATGCAATTCTTGGTCCATTTGGGAGAATAACTATATATTCTTTATCTATCTTATAGATAACTCCCAATATCTAAGCTTTCAATCCTATTGAGATAGTTTAGTTTGCGCTTCACCTCTTGCTTCAGCAGCCACACATTACTAACTTGTGTCGTCGCGTCATATCTTGATGAACTAAGTCGCCTTGCTTTGGCAAGCCCTAACTTATTCCATCTTGACCATGACGAGTGCTAAGCAAGAGAGTGCAAAGTGGAGCGACTCCTCAAGCCTTTCATGACAAGCTCGTATGATCATATCATATGCCTCCAAATTTCTCATCTTGCTTCCAAAGCTCAGAGTCCATGGGAGCTTGACATGAGACAAGTTACATCCAAAGAACCATTCTTTGATGTTCCTTCCATAGGGCTTTAGTGAGTTTTGGTAGTTGGTGGGAAGAGAAATTTATGCTCTACAATGTACAACATTTTCCTTTATTTGAGAACAATTCTCAATTTTATACCAATCTAGAAAATAGATTCCAGACATCTTGTCCATCTCATGGACATAAAGTCGCGTTTGTTTGTTTAATGCGATGGGTATTCAACACTTATAGGATTATGCAAAGCATTGTGACGTATAACTATATTCAACAAGGATTTAAATCATTAAATATAGCTCCCACTATTTTTCTCGGATTAATAGCCCTCACCATTAATGCGGAAAATATTTTATATATTTTCTAGTGGGTCCAAGATCCCTTTTTCACTTCTTCTTGAGCTTGCTTTGGCAAGTCACCCAAGAATTGGTTATTTAGGTAGGAACCATTCCAATTGCATCCCATGCAACTCTTGGTCCAATTAGGCGAATAAATTCCTTTTATTCTTTATCCTTTAGATAACACCTAATTGTCATGCCTCTAAGCTCATCAATCCAATTGACTCTTGCCTAGTTGCGTCCAACCTCTTGTTTTCAACATACACGCATTACTAGCTTGCGTCGTCTGCAACACACCATGGAAAATTAAAATCGCCTTGCTTTGGCAAGCCCGAATTTTTAATAGGCCATGATCATGAAGGGTGTTTTGGCAAGAGAAGGCAAAACGCAATATTTATTTGAGGGATTTCTTTTAAGTTGTTTGGTTGATCTTATCAACATGGTCTACTTATTCTGATTGGGCCATCCACAATAAAAGACCAACCTTGTTTATTATTATCTTGTTATCGTTTTGCTTGTAGCGCCATACACACAAAATAAATAACAAGGCATGAATAATAAACATCCACAAAAGAAAATAACGTGGCATGGATATGGCCCCTAGACTAAGATATTACCAAGCCAATGATAATATCTATATGCCCTAAAGTGACAAGCTCATCTCCATGTGCTCCACCATAGTTGCGCGCCTAGGGATGTCTTTTGGCTCCTTTGGTTCTCCGGTCTTCTTCTCCATGTTCTTGGCTATCAACTAAATATTTCTAATTCTAGCCTAACATCTAGAATAAATAAATAATAAAAGCCTCACATGTCGAGGAGAAAAAGAACGACTCGCAGGCCGTAAAACTTAATTAATTATTACATTAATTTGATCAGCTCGCAGGCCGTAAACCAAACCACAAAACAATAAACATCCACAATCCTAGGCCATATCCATCCACCATGCAATAAAGCACATAATACAGTTAAAACCAATTTTTAACGCGCTTGTTTAATTTTAATGAAATTGGGTAACTAGGGTTTCACAACGGTCCAAAGGATTTACCAAAGAATGGCCGAAATCAACCAAGGAACCGCCACACTAGGCCCGGGCCGGCCGGCCCCTAGCCCACACGGCTAGGCCGTGTGCTAGGGTGTGCCGGCCCCTCTTGTGCCGTGTGTTACTTGGGCGGCAAGGAGAGAGAGGGGCGGTCCCTACATGGGCCACACCTCCTCATGAAATTGTTTCCATAAACAATTCATGGAATTATTTCCATAAACAATATATGGAATTGTTTCCATAAACAATCCCTTCCTTGTTGGGTTGTTTCCAAAACACCCTTATGGTATTGTTTCCAAAATAATTCTTTCCTTGGTTCCCAAGTTTAGTTGTTTCCATAAACAACTTCTTACTTGTTTCCCAAGTTTAGTTGTTTCCAAAACAACTTCTTCCTTGTTGCCCAAGTTTAATTAATTCCATACTTGGAAAACCCCTTTTCAAAGCATGTGCCCATGAACCCTAATTTTTCAAGAACCCAATTATTCACATCCTATGTGATTAAACTCACCAATTCTAACATCCAATGTTAAATTGGGTCTTGTTTGATTGAATCAAATTCAATATTGCATCTACTATGCCAATTTTTCAGTTTTCGCGTAATAAACAATAATACGGTGTATGAACTGAAATCGTAAACACATAATATCATGTTATGCTCTACGACCTGTGGCTCTGATACCACTGTTGGGTTTTGACGTAGGTAACGCAGCGGAATAACAAAAATTAATCCTACTCAAAGCCCACCAAGGATCAC
This sequence comes from Linanthus parryae, assembly GCA_023055425.1. NCBI lineage: Eukaryota > Viridiplantae > Streptophyta > Magnoliopsida > Ericales > Polemoniaceae > Linanthus > Linanthus parryae. The sequence continues at coordinate 90,959,860 of JALGPY010000004.1, read as the reverse complement.
AGGAAGAGACATCATAACATGATTAAGGACATAGAAGATGTGTACCTTTTGATTTGTGAGGTCACACGAAGAATGATGTCCTCGTCTCTACGGTTGATCCACGTCTAGAGGTGAGATCTAGATTCTTCCTTCAATCAAGTGCTAGCTTGAACCTTGGAGGAAGAGGGATGAAGATCAAAGCAACAAATCACCAAAGCAAAAGGGAGGGGGCGGCCCTCTCTTGCCGTCGGGTAGGGGGCGGACGGGTGGCTAGGGTTTCGGCCCTAGCACCTTGTTTTGCTCTCTCTTTTTGCTCTCTCCCACTCTTTGTGTTATGTTTAATAACAATTAACATCTAGTGGGAAGGAAGCTAGAGCCTCCTTTATATACTCCAACAACTCCTTGTTGTTTCCATAAAAGAGTTTCCTAATTCTAGATGAACTAGAATTATTCCCTTCCTTGCAAATTAGTCCTACTAAGTTTGCAAGGTGTTGCACAATGATCCTTCTATTAATTAATCCATATTAATTAATCCCAAATCTAGCTCTACTCTATTTGACGTGTGACCCCATAGGTTTCTATATAGTTGGTAGTAACTATTACTAACATGGATCGGTGTCTAGCAACACATCCATGCCACCCAACCAATAGAAATAGTCAGTGATCCCGACAAACCTTTGTGCCCAATATGTCATATTGCATTATCCCTTTGTCTCCATATCCGGATTGGACACGAGACATAAATAGTCACACTCGTATATCCAATCCATAGTTCCTCGATCCTGGGAATATGCTTATACTTGCAGATAACATTAATATCTCTATATTAATTTATCTGAGTCTGGCCAGACATTCAGTAAGCCTCATCCCTCGAGTGGCCCGTGGATATTTACCCCCATTATGTGGGAGGGACAAATCCTATCTACATCACTACGATCTCTAAGCTTGCTTCCTATCACGCCCGATAGCCACCTTTATGATTACCCAGTTACGGTGTAACGTTTGATAACATCAAAGCGCAATATTTCACAACTAGAGTATCTAGTGACTTCAAGTCCAAGGATTGCAATAATATTAGCACTACGAAAAGCGATTGTGACTTCACATAATCTAATGTATCCTTTTCGTCGTGGGTCATCCAGTATGCCATTACTCCTAATGCATACCCATGTGTTGGATCGTGATATCTCCATATCAATCCAACCCCATACTAGTCTATAGATGATTGTCCCATTAATCATTATAATTGACTAGGGATATTTAAGAATATAACACCTTATATTCTAAGGACTTCATTCATGTTAGCATATCTCCATATCGATAACATAATGAATCGTAAATCCATATATTCGTCACAATTAATTGATTGCCTCTAGGGCACAATTCCAACAGTTGTGTGGTGAGTGGGGGTGTGATGGCATAGGGTTGTGTTGTGTTGGTGGCGTTGCTGTTCCTAAAGGAAATGTACCCCCTTATGAGGAGTTTTGGGCGATGTTTCCCAAAATAGCCATTATCTGGGATATCTGCGCAGACTGGGCCTGCATGACCCTTGCTTGGTTTTGAATGATAGCGTTGACTGCCTCCAAATTCAGGGGGTCGCTTGTAACCGTATGTGACTGGAGGGTGTTATTGATGTTTATCGGAGTCTCCTCCCTTGAGGCTCCGTCTCTTGATGGGGATTGGTAACTGTCGTCGCCATGGGTTGACATGTTTGCAAGATAAAGCTTGAAGGTGAGTATTCATGTTAGGTTCACCAATGTGGATTAGGGATACTGGCGAAGGGATCCGAACGTGTACATGTAATGGACAAGAAGATAAATACAATGAACAAATAGTGAGAGTAAGCGTGCAAGGGTAAGAGTAAGCCTTGCCAATGTTCTGAGAGAGAGACAATATGTGTATGATAGCCAAAATAACCAAACTTAGGACAGAAAGCAACACTCCTATATATAGTAGTCTTAGGACAACAGTTACAAGAAGTTATATAACCGCATGCGACGGTTATATAACTGCCTCGCACGTGTACGGTCGACCGCATATATAGGCGTGTGATTTGCAAGTTTATCATATAACTGACAAGGATCACACGTGAGTGTAGCCGTTACTCACGTGCGAAGGACCTTACTCTAGCCTCCAAGCCACTTAGACCCTTTGAATCTCGTTCGGATTACACACGAGGGTGGCCCCGTCTCGAAACCCCCATATGGACAAGTATAAGAACAAGTATAGAGTGATAGTGGAGTACCATGAAGCTTCATCGTTGACTTACACGTGGACAACGATCGATGCACACAGAACGCACTATCCACAAGCACATAATTAGCAATATCGGTCAGAACTCATAACTATGAATTGGGTTTTGTGGAAATGGAATAAGCTGATGGATTCTAAAGGAATCAGAAAGGTTGAGGAAAAATTGGGGCAAATCTGGATTGAATCTGCTGCAATTGCTGAGTCAGAGTCTGAGCTCTCTGAAAGTATAGCTCAAAACTACTCTGCATATTTTTGAGATATTAACCGACTATTTGTTTCTTGCTTCTCCAAATATAAGCTACCGGACTTCAGTAAAACTTGACCAACTTCTGACATTTTTTTTCTTCCAAATTTGAGTTATCTGGTAAAATTCTTTGGATGTTTTCCCAGCTTTGAAAATATTTTAGATTCCATGTTAGATTGAATCAGTCTTCAGAAATATGTTTTGTGTGTTAACTTGTAGTATTTGGTTGGATCCTCTGGTTTCCCTCTAACTAGTTGTTGTTGTTGTTGTTGCTGTTGTTGTTGTTGTTGTTGTTTGTAAGTTCAAAACTGTTTTCAACGCTTTGAAACTGGTTTCAAAGCCTTGAAACTTCACAACATCAACTAAGGGGGAGTTCTTACTCCTATTTATTCTCTAATCTGCTGCATTTGATCATGCTATATTATATGATGAAAGACAAACTAATTCTATGTTATAACATGCTTTGATCTTATCAATTGCCTAAATAATTTTTCAGAGATTATTAGCTAACCCTGTGTTGTAGGTGTAGCTGAAGTTTCAATATTTGAAGGAATGCAGAATCTGCAGAATTTGTGCTATTCTTATGGAAAGTTGTTTTGACCTTCCTTAGGGTTGCAGATTAAAGATCAGATCAAAAATGAGAAAATCATGCAGCTAGCCACTGGGAAAGAGCAGTTGATAGTCAATTATCTGCAGAGGATTTTTAGGGATTTCTGTTGATGCTTCCTATATGGTTTGCAATTCAAATTGAAAGACAAGACACACTAATTCAGAGAGATAGAGAAGTACAAATTTACAAACAGATTCATACACTCTCATGGATTGACAAGCATCATTGAAGGAGATCATTCAACCATTCAATCCATTCCAGATTCCTTAAGAACACTTCAAGCTTTACTATTTCACTTTCTTCACAGTGTTATTAATCCATAGCTTAATTTGCATATCATTCTCTTATATCACTTAATTATCTGTTAGAGTTAAGTTGTTCAAAAGGAAAAACGGTTATTCTTGTTGTATCTGTTAGCTAGAGCTGTTACTAGATAGGTTAGGAAGAAGCACATGCTGAAAAAGAGTAAGACAATTCTCTTGGCCCGAGATTTAGGGCTTAGCTTTTGATAAATAATAAGTTGTTGAAATCCTAGAGGAATTAATCCCTCAGGCGGAGAGTAGGTCACTTGGAACAGAACTTCGTAACCAATCACTGTGTTCATTGTCTTGCTTTATTGTTCTTTAATTGCCTTCAAAACTGAATCAAACCAGGTTTATGTTCAAAGCTTTGGAAAGCTTTTCAAAGCTTTAAAAATACTCAGTATCTTTCAAATTGTATGTTTTGGTTTCAAAGCCTTGAAACTGAGTTCAAAGCTTTGAAATACTTCAAGCTCTTCTCATTTTGTTTTAAAATCATACTTCTGGCAAAAGTTGTCATACTCTATTCAACCCTCCCCTCCTCTAGAGTATATTTGATCATGTAACTGCATACCTACATACAATCTTCATTGTTGTTGTTGTTGTTGTTGTTGTTGTTGGTGGTGGTGGTGGTGGTGTTGGTGGTGGAGATTTAGTGGTAATGGAGGTGGTGCTTAAGAACATCAAGAACATGATGAACACTATAATAAACAAAAAATGATGGTATTTCCACAAATCGTACGGGGTAAAATGGCCATAAAAAAGTTAGTTTGCACCCCTCCACTAACGGATTGTAACAGAAGGGTGGTATCTCTCCACCCTCCATCCACTGACAGGGGTTCAAAATGTATTACTAAATAAATCAAGGGGCAAAATGTGTTTAATCGATAAACTGAAGGTGGTGAATGTTCTTTACCCAATAATTTTTGGGTAAAAGTTACTGACCACCCCTGAGTTTAGGTATAATTCCACTCTGCTACCCTGTGTTCTGGAAAAAGACACTCTGCACCTTTTTTTTTAATGGAGACTAACAGTTGACTACCAGCACGAAGAAAAGACCATTCTACCCCTGAAAATTTATAAACTTATCTCCTATATATTACCCTAACCCCTGCCTCTCCTCCATTTCTAACCCTAATCATTCTCTCTCTTCCCCTCTTTCTCTCTTCCCCACAATTTACACAACAAAGGAACAAATGTATTTCTCTCTGCCCAATTCATATTCTCCACTTCCATGGCCCCTCCTATCCTCTCCTCCCCTCCCCTCCCCTCATCCATAGTCGAAGGTGAAAAGGATCGCTACGGCGCCGAGTCCGGCGGTGTTGGGTCCGACGGATCTGTGCAGGTCTTCGACGGATCTGAAGAAGGCGACGACGAAGAAACCTGGGCGGCGGCGCTGCTACCGGTGGCGATGCGCTTCAACTTCTTCTTCTTCTTGGTCGTGGCTGTCGCAGATAGAGATGGGTCCGTCTTCGTATTCCTGGGAGTCGAGAGCCTCAGCGCCGCCGCTGAGATTGGTACCCGAAGGATTGTTAATCATCGTCGCCTCCATGGTTGCTTTCTTCTTCTCTAAAATTGTTCGATTTGATGTGAATGAGTTTCAATTTGGGGTTCTATTTGTGGCTGTGTGTTGGGGGATTCTCCTCTTCTTCTTCTTCTTCTTCTCTGGCTTGTCGTGGTGTGTCGGTCATGGGTTTACTGTTCCTGATCAGGAGTATGAGGTATTTGTGTTGTTGGGTTGTAGATGAAGAAGATGGTGATGGTGAGGGTGAGAGAGACATACACAACAAAACCCACTGCTAGAAAACAGACGGAGGGGTCAAGTGTTTGGTTTTTTTTGTTCTTGGTTTTTTGTTCTGTTAGGTTTTTGGTTCTTTCTAATTGTGAAATTTTAATTGTTGAGAGAGAGAATTCTGAAAAGGGTTTCTTGAATTGGGTAGATCTTGTTCCTCAATTAGGATGTGAGAGTTGTTTCAATTGGGTGGTATTCAAGATTCTTCAATCCCAGGCTAAGTTTTGTGAAGAATTAGCAAATAATTTGGTGGAAATGAAAATTTTGGGATTGAGCTTGACGACAGCAATATTCAAATACAATCTTCTAATTCTGCTGAATTTCGACACCAAATTTGTGGCTGTTATTTGGAATTTTGATTGAATAGAACAAATCTCTGATCTTGAACACCAAAACACTAAAAATGTCAACATAAAAATCATGACATCATAGCGGTAAATCAGTTGATTTAGTGGTGGTGTTAAAGTTTTGGATCCAAAGTGAGATGTTCTTGGTGTTGTTGTAGTGGATGTTCTTGGTGTTCTTAATGATAAAAAAAATGTTAAAAAAGTACAGGGGTAAAAGAGTCCGAAAAATTTCAGTCAACCATTTTTCTAAAGGAACTTAACAGAAGGTGCTAAGTGTCCACGAAATATTCCGTTAAATGGGTGCGGAGTGTCTTTTTCCTAAACACAGGGTAGCGGGGTGGAATTATGCCTAAACTCATGGGTGGTCAGTGTCTTTTACCCATAATTTTTTTTGACATGGCGCTCTAAACCCTGGACTTTAGAGTTAAGAAAACATGGCTTAAGAAAAGTTTTCTTAAAATGATCAACAAAAGAAATATACTTTAATTTCACTCTCAAACAAATTAACAAATAAACACAACATTAAACGTGGCGTGTGACCACCCTAAGCAGTTAAATGCATGACACAGTTTAGGTTTAAGGTTCATAGTTATATGAAATTGTGAAATTTCAAAAAAAAAAAAAAAGTTGTCGGACTTAATGTTGAAATTGAAAGCTTTAGCTAAACCTAATTAACTGAGTCGGAAATGAAAAAAAAAAAAATGAATCTCATTACAAGTTGTTGCAAATACAGATAGCCATTATATAGGCTAACATTATTTGTTATAGCCGTTATAAAGACTAGAAACCTACATGTAGTTCCTTTCACAAAGACTCTGATCCCATGTTGAAAGCTTTAGCTAAACCTAACTGAATCAGAAATGGAAAAGAAGAAGATTCACATTACATGTTTGAAACACATATGGCTATTTTATAGGCTTACAATGTTTGTTCTAGCTGTTACAAAGACTAGAAAAGTACATTTAGCTCCCTTTTCATACTAACATACTCCCTCCGTTCCTCCAGCTTCTTCACAAAACTATTTGGATATTACTTAGTCCTAGCAATTTGGTTAGCAAAACGATGCAAAAATTTGATGATTTTTTCATGATGTCGTAGAGTAAACTTGGCTCTACAATTCCACAAAAAATTATAAAATTCCTTCTTTGTTTGGCTAATCAAAACGCTAGACCCAAATAATACCCAAATAGTTTTGTGAAGAACCTGGAAGAACGGAGGGAGTAACATTTTACAAGATTGCACTCACCCCTATATTACTTAAAACTTTATCCTTGTCCACAACAATAAATTAATTGAAGATTTTAAACTCAGCAAATGTAGTAGCAATAAAGTAATCATCGTCACAAATTACAGTGCTGATGCACATGCTAATTAATCTTTACATAATCCAGCTAATTGCTCAAATTAGCCGCTTTATAGGACATTTCAGTAGACTTTATGACACATTGTCTCCCTTCACTCAATGTCAGTGAAGAAAAGGCTCCAAAAGAGTGGGAAACCAGTGAAATTGAGTCGGTGAATGTCAACGCTCGTGAAAATTAAAGGTTGGAGTAAAGTTGTTAATTTCTAATTTTCTATCTTTTTCGTTGTTGATAATGTAACTTGTGATGCGTGTAATGAAACTTTTGTAATAGCACTATTTAACCAAACGCTTTCTACCATTTTCTTTTCGTAAATGTTACAGATATATAAGAAAATTTATTTCAGGTGTCCACCTTAACTTGCTGAGTTATTAGGTAAAACCTAGAAGATGTAATTTCTAATTGTCGACTCCAGGAGGCGGTTGAATGATTTGAGATTCGTTCTTTCATTTGGCTCCTCTCTTGTTGCAAGAGATTAATACATTTGTATATACATACATATTCTAATTTATTGATCATCTAAAATAATTATTATCTATAATTAAAGGTCATTGACAGTAAACTTCATTTAGTTTGCAATTTTGAGATATTAAATCCTAACGCCGTTGATTTACCATTATAAGCTATCACATTATGCTAAATCGGCGATAAATTTTCACAATCCACACAAATTAAAATCATTACAATTCTCAGTAGTTGAACATACATGGTCACTCAGATATGTATAATGTCATCTGTGTAATATTTATGTATTTTATATAATTATTCCCTAGGAATCAAAGAGATGGCCAACCGTGAATTTGATGTTTGTAGAATTAAAATTAAATAGTTGGGATGCAATATAAAATAAGATGGAAATAAAATTAAAAAATAAGATGCCACCTAGTGATATATATTATATTTGAATTGGCACGACATGGACTCGTGTCAAGTGACAAGAATAAGAATCGCCTTAAGGTTGATGAATGAATCGAGAAATGTTTAATTTACAACCTGACGACTTTTGATCCTTTAATTAATTCCACACATTATTCTGCACTACTTGAGGAATCATAATTTCCGCCAGCCCATAATCGCATCTCTCATATGGCAGCTAACCCAATTTATATGTAGTAATCGTGCAGGATATGAAATTCCGTAGAATCTTGCCACCCAAGAAACGAAAACAACAAAATATAATCAATGTGAACGTCTCCGTCCAAGACTAAACTTGTGGATAACAATAAAAAAACGACTCTTATACAAGTAAACCTAGGTTTGTATGACCATAATTGACCTAAAATAGTCCATAATACTCCAACAACACGATAGGAGGGGAATTGCCCCACTTGCCTCAACATGAGTTGCCTTCTAATATGGCCACCTATATGGACATGTGCTCTTCTTAAAAATTTTGAAAATCTCCATAGATGTATTCTATTTATAAGGGCAATATGGGCAAAAAGTGGGCTATGTTGCTATTAATATGTTCTTTCAGTTCACTTATATTCTTTTGAAATACTACACAAGAAAAACGTTGATTGAGAAAGTCCAAGAACGAAGGCCATGCGCGATTTAGTTAAATGTTTAAACAATCACACTGTCAGTCGTCTTTTGCTTTTGAAGCCCAAGAATGAATCTTCATGGATACGGTGCTGGTTTGACATTCTTTCAATATTTGAAATTCTCAAAGGTGTTGTACTGTGTATTTAGACATGTTATCTGAACTCACTCACTAATCATATCAAATTCATAACCCTAATCTACTTTTCTCCCGCTGAGAACCTCTCTTAACTGTGATCGATGTTTTAGCATGCAACGAAAGGAAATGAAAGAAGTAAACCTTATAAAGAAACTAAAACTAAGGCAGTGCATGTCGTGCTCACAGAATATTGCGAAATGAAATATCTAAATGAAGAAATGCATTTATCACAAAAATAAAAGGCTTAATCCTTAATGCATATCCTAGTTTATCAAATCTATCACATTGCAACCCCCAGTTCTAAAACTAGCTGATCGCATCCCTCATTTGCAAAAAATACGTCAATGTGCAATTGGGAACGGAATTTCATCACAAATTAAGTTATGCTTAATTGATACTGTAAGCGTTTTTTTTTCATTTATCTTAATTAAGAATAGACTCATTTATCGCCTTTGCATCAAGACCCAACCCCCAATACCCATGATAGTATGAAATCACTCAAAATGTAAACTTATATAACACATCTTAACGTAAAGTCCGCGCCATGTGCGGGGTACAGACTAGTAAACATAAAAGCAAAATCAACTTAGCATGATATAAATGTGCGACAAAGAGATCAAGATCCCACTCAAACAAAATTTATTATGTCATCGTTCAATGCATCTATTGGTGTAAACCAACCAACAACACAACATTCCCTCACGAATCGTAATCCAATTCAAAGAGAATTTAGCTATCCATCTAGAACACATAAAGCCACGCATGAAAGTTTCTTACGGTGTGAAAAGCCTTAGAATTATATATCTCTCCCTGAGGAAAAGTTTGGGAGGATCTGTTTTGTCATATTGATTTGAGATATCAATAGGTAAAAAAGTTTTTTTTTTTTTTTTGGTTAGTGGAAGTTTAAAAACAAATAGTAGTATTAGTTAGTGACATTTAACCTCATCTTATTCCAACAGCCACCCTCATCAATAAATAAATTTTTGTGTGGATTCTGGAATAAAGATTGGCCACTTTCTGTGTATTTCTAATTGATTTCTGATCGTTGTAATTACTTGAAAATCATCTAAATTCAAAAGCCGTCTCTTAGAATCTTTCTACCCATTAATAATATTACTACTTTGTTCTTTATTTTATAATGTTTAGACTTTTTGGTGGTTGGAAATGAAGCCTTTATTTCTTCGGGGTAACTATGTTTGAGACTAAATAGTTCTTCGGCCAATTTGAAATTTTTTGGACCACATATTTGTTTTGGGCATCTCTTTTTTAACATTGAAATGCATATATAGGGCCTGCTTGCTTTCGCCTGGATTAAAATCGACATTTTTTCAACAATTTCATTTATCATGACTAAATTAAAAGCTGATAATCTGCAGATTAATTTTATCTCTGTGCAATTGTAAAATTTCCAAAATTGGAAATTATGCAGCTAGAAATTTCTATTTTTTTTTTTATATTAGCATTGTCACGGTTCAATTAGAAATATGTTTATTCAATTACTTGACTATTGAGCTCTTTAAATTTTATCAAATAAGTGATCTATAATTTCAACTCATACCAAACAAATTGTAATTTTTAGTTCAGCTGAATTTTTCACCCTAATTAATTAAGCTGATACCAAAGATGGTCGTAGTCTATTTTACGAGAGGGGAAGAGGACGTAAAATGATTACATTTCTCTCAAAAAAAAAGTAAACAGATAACATTTAAATAAGTAGACAGGTGAAGTTGGTTTTTTTTTTTTTTTTTTTTTTTGGGTGTTCCTTCACATGATCATATTATTGCGATAAATTTATGTAAGCAGGCTAGGTATAGCTTACTTCAGAATTGAGCAAACCAGAATTTCAGACTAGTTCAACCGGTTTGTGAGAACTAGAAGGAGAATCATACGTGTTAACGAGATAAAAGAAGATGAAAGAATTGATTCCCCTCGATCTAAAGAAACTAAAGTTTCATTTCAATGGAAGCTACATACATCTTTACACATCTCTACTGAATATCAATGAACCATTCTGAATCAATAGCTAATGGATTCTCACAAACACTATGAACACCCTTAAGATCATATCAAACGTTTTATCGTAACTAAGCCAATGAAAGCTCATCGCAAGAGTATCATCGATATCTATATAAAAAGAGCAAGAATCCATTAAATTTGAACTTTGATGTGTATGTTCATACTACTTATATAAAGCATTAAGCCGTGTGTTGTGTTTTAAACTTTATGATTAATAGCCCCAAATCTCTAGAATATATATCGTTGACATAAAAAGTACTCCCTCCGTCCCGCAAAGACAGTTCATTTTTGAAACCACGACTTTTTTTGGAGACATGCAATTAATACACCCCACTTACAAATGTCGGCATGCTGTTTTCACTATTGTCTATTATGTTTTCTCCAATACTAGGTGCATTGAATATGAATGGGTAGTATTGGAAGTTCATTATATTTTTAACATTGAAAATGTAAGTAGACAACCATTTTGGGACAGACCAAAATAGAAATATGGACTGTCTTTGCGGGACGGAGGGAGTAATAACTTTGTTAAAAAAAAAATTAATTATGAGATTTTTTTTTTCTTTTGAGAAATATAATTTCGAGAGTTTGTATATTCTTAATGTTGCTTCAGTTTTAAGCTAAATTTAGGCTATAAGTATGTTTCTACATACACTTAAGTGCGAAATAGGAGCTTTTGATGGTCTATGGTCAAGAAATCCAATCGAACAGATGCAAGGTTATTTCAAACTAGGTCCTGTTAGGTTTTTCAGTTATTTGTCACTTCATCCATTCTACTACTCCGAGTACGTCTTCGGTTTGAAGCCCATGGAAAAGTATACGGTTAATTTTAGGTTTACTAATTGATTGTATTCCTCAGTTTTTCATTATAGCCTGATTGCAATTCATAACTTAAAACTAATTGATTGCATCCACCATTTATAATAGTAATATCTTATCAAAATTTATGTATAATTTCATCCAAACTCTTTTAAGGTAGAATTGTCAATTAAAAAATTATGCTATTAAAAAGATATTGATAATTAAGTGGAAGAAGAAGCCCTCTAGCCTCTGCGTCTCTCTCTTCAACTCTCTGCCTCTCTCGCGTCCTCTCTCTCTGCCCTACAAAATAGCAGGCATAACTTATGAAACCCAATATTTATCCCAACTGCAGCAAGATGAAGCCCAAGACTACAACCCACTATAGATATTGTGGTCCATTCTTATATAAGGGTAGTATTGTCATTCTCATGTACAAACCTAATCATATGTTGTTCCTATTGTTGGATTACGTCGTAAAATTCTACCATTGAGACCATTGTATATAGGGTACCCTTGTATATATTGTTCTCTTAGACTGTACTACGGTTATGATGTACAAATTGAATATACACAGTCCCCTCTTCTTCCTTGCTGCATTTTTTCTTCAGAATCCTAAGAATTTCTTTCATGGTATCATATGGGGTTCAGGTTATGGAGGCGGTTATGGTAAGGGTTGTGGACACGATAATTGTTCGGTCGTAGTGGTTCGGGTCGCTCTGGTAGTCAGAGGGGGAGATCTGGAAGCTCTTATACTCTTGCTACCAATCTTGGTACTGAATTTCAGATGACCAAAATTGGTCCCCTTACTTATTTTCTTTGTCTACAAGTGGCTCGTTCCACTGCTAATATTTTAATACACCAAGAAAAGTACATTATTAATTTAATATCTCGTTTTAATATCTCTACATGTAAACCTCTCTCCCACTGTGTTTGGATGTGGGATTAAATACCATATTCTCAATGGAGCTCCACTTCCCGATCCAACGATTTTTAGGCAACTCTTGGTGGCATTACAGTATTTAACCTTTAGTCACCCTGATATTGCGTTTGCAGTTGATCACTTTCTATCAATTCATGCATTATCCTAAAGAAGTACACCTTAGCGGTGCTAAACATGTCCTTCTTTATCTTCAAGGCACCAAGTCACATGGTCTATTTTATCAAAATTATCACTTAGCTTTTGAAGTATTTACCAATGCAGATTGGGCCGGTGATACGATCGGTCGTCGTAGTACTGCGAGCCTTGTTGTGTTAGGCCCAAATTTCATCCATTAGGTCTCTAAGAAACAGCCCACTGTTGCCCGTTCTTCTACCGAGGACGAGTCTTGGGCTTTAGCAAACGCTGCTGCTGATATCTCTTGGTTTAAATTATTATTTTACGAGTTGCACTTTACTATACCTGATCGACCCATACTTAGACTGACAATGTACTGCCTAAGCATTAACTGTTAGTCATTTATTTCATGCTAAGCACATCGAAGTTGACTACCATTTTGTAAGAGAAAAAGCCCTTCACAAAGAATTAATTGTGTATTTTGTTTTCAGAGCATATCAACTAGGGTTTATCTTCACCAAATCTGTCTGAACTGCTCAATTTGAAGGACTCAAACATAACGGATAGTTGATGTCACCAACAGTTTAAGAGGGCTCAATAGTAGGACTAACTTATGAAGCCCAATATTTACCCAAGCAGCAGCAAGATGAAGCCCAAGGCTGCAACCCACTACAGATACTGCGGCCACTCTTGTATAAGGGTATTATGGTCATTCTCATGTATAAACCTAACATTATCTTATTTCTATCGTTGGATTACTTTCGTACAAATCCTACCGTTGAGACCATGTTGGGCACGTTTGGTGTAGGGATTGAAAGTTATGGGTACAGGGTGTCCTACAGTATTTAAGGGAGTATTAATTATACAGGGAGGATTATGTAACATGTTTGTTTGTACCGGAATAAACAAGGGTATTAAGACTTCAAATCTTCAATCCCACCTACATGGTAGGATTATATTTAAGGCTTAAAAGGGGTATAGATAATAAGGGAGGATTGTCCCCCTTGAAATTATTCCTGCACCAAACACCAGTTATTACCCCCTACCGGTATTATTATGTACGGTTTTGATCATGGATACGCAACGGAAGAAATAATTATCCATTCAAGACCCTCCAAGGATCACATGAAGAGAATCATAACGATGGTAAGGGAAGAAACAATCAACACACCTTAGAGGTCTCATGTGATGACTTGTTACGTGAATTGTGTCACGTCTTTACGGTTGATCCACGCCTAGAGTTGAGATCTAGATCTTCCTACTCCTTTGTGCTAGCTAGGAACGGATGAAGAGGAAGAAGATGTTGAAATAGATGCCCTAGAGGCAATCTAGTTTAGTATGAATTTATTTTGGCTAGAACATTCATTTTATTATTTATTGGATATGTACTATAATGAAGTCCTTCGATTTACAATTGTGTTGTTTATCTTAAATATCCCTAGTCCAGTATAATGATTAATAGGACAATCATCTATAGACTAGTATGGGGTTGGATTGACATGGAGATATCATGATCCAACACATGGGTGTGCATTAAGGGTAATGGCGCACCGAATTGACCCATCTCTGAGAAGGCTACATACACGTTATGTTAAGTCACAAGCGCTTCTCGTGGTGCAATGGTATTGTCATCCTTAGACTTGAAGTCGCAAGATATTCTAGTTGTGGATTATTGTGATTTTGGTAGCATCAAACGCTACACCGTAACTGGGTAGTTATAAAAGCGTGTACCGGATACAATAAGAATCAGGCTTAGAGATCGTAGTGGACGTAGATAGAATTTTTCCCTCCCACATATCGGGAGCAAATATCTTACGCCACTCGAGGGATAGTGCTTATAGAATGTCTGGCCAGACTCAAATAAATCAATATAGGATATTGATGTTATTTGCACGAATAAGGCTATTCCCATGGATCGAGAAACTATGGATTGGATATACGAGTGTGACTTGTATGTCTCGTGTCCAATCCGGATATAGAGACAAAGGGATGAGACAATTACTTGTACAAGGTTTGTCGGATGACTATTCTATTAGTTGGCTAGAATGGATGTTTTGCTAGAAACCCCTTCATATTAGCAAATTGTTGCTACCAACTAGATAGAACCTATGGGGTCACACGCTATATAGAGTTGAACTAGATTTGGGAATTAATTAATAGGATTAATTAATTAGAAGGATCACTATGCAACACCTTGCAAACTTAGTAGGACTAATTTGCAAGAAAGGGACTAAATAAAATTCTAGTAGGACTAGAATAGGTCATTTAGGTAGTTGGCAAGGATTTGTTGGAATATATAAAGGATGCTCCTTCCTTCCTTCCCACACTTATGAGCCTTTAGTTCATAACTTGAGTGGGAGAACAAAAGGAGAGAGAGCAAGCAAGCAAGGAAGGCCGAACGCTCCCCTTGCCGCCGCCCCCTACCCGTCGGCCAACCAAAGAGGACGCCACCTCCTTGTTGCCTCGTGTTACGTGATTTCGTCTTCCTATTCCTCCGTCCTGGGCTAGCACAAAGGATAAGGGAGATCTATATCTCAACTATAGGCGTGGATCAACTATAGAGAACGTGACACAATTCACGTTACAAGTCATCACAGGAGAAACCATAAGGTGTGTAACTTGATTTCTTCCCTTACCATCGTTATGTCTCTTATCCAGTTATCCTTGGAGGGTATTGCATGGATAAAATTATGTTTTTCTGCTGCGTATTCATGATCAAAACCCTACAGAAGAAATCACACAACGAGAACATTCCATGGCCGTGCCTGCAAGAGGCCGACGGCATGGGAGGGGGCGGACGGCACCTAGGGCTTCGGCCTTGGTGTTTTTGTCTTTCTCTCTCCTTTGTTCTATCCCACTCACTTATGTTATGAGCATTAGTGTGGGAAGGAAGCTAGGAGCATCCTTTATATAGTCCAACAATTCCTTGTCAACTACCTAAAGTCCCTATTCTAGTCCTACTAGAATTCGGATTAGTCCCTTCCTTGCAAATTAGTCCTACTAAGATTGCAAGGTGTTGCAAAGTGATCCTTCTAATTAATTAATCATATTAATTAATTACCAAATCTAGTTCAACTCTATCTAGCGTGTGACCCCATAGGTTCTATCTAGTTGGTAGTAACCACTTACTAATATGGAGCGGCTTCTAGCAAGACATCCATTCTAGCCAACAAATAGAATAGTCATCATGACAAACCTTGTGCAAGTAATTGTCTCATCCCTTTGTCCCCATATCCGGATTGGACACGAGTCATACAAGTCACACTCGTATATCCAATCCATAGTATCTCGATCCTGGGAATAGCCTTATTCGTGCAAATAACATCAATATCCTATATTGTTTTATTTGAGTCTAGCCAGACATTCTATAAGCACTCTCCCTCGAGTGGCCTAGGATATTTTCTCCCGTTTTGTGGTAGGGAAAAATTCTATCTACGTCTATTATGATTTCTAAGCTTGCTTCTTATTGTATCCGGTACACACCTTTATAGCTACCCAGTTACGGTGTAGCGTTTGACGCTACCAAAATCACAATAATCCACATCTTGACAATCTAGTGACTTCAAGTCTAAGGATGACAATACAATTGCACCACGAGAAGCACTTCTGACTCAACATAACATGTATGTAGCCTTCTCGGAGATGGGTCAATCCAGTGCGCAATTACCCTTAATGCACACCCATGTATTGGATCATGATATCTCCACATCAATCCAACCCCATACTAGTCTATAGATGATTGTCCTATTTAATCATCATAATGGACTAGGGATATTCAAGAATATAACACTTATATTCTTACGACTTCATTCATGTTATCATATCTCCATACCGATAACATAATGAATCAAATCCATATATTTGTCACAATAAATTGATTGTCTCTAGGGAACAATTCCAACAGTCTCCACTTGCACTAGAGTCAATCTCCTGCATCATATGCCTATTGATTTAGCGCGGCCCTCCACGCTTACACTGCGTAGGGGAGAGACATCTGCTGGTACCTTGCAAATATTCACATCTCTTCCATCAAAAATTTGATTGAGTTTTGAATATTCTGAGTGCATATCATGCAGTAATTTACTCAGTCCTCTATATTAGAATTAGTGACTGAATCTTACCTGGAACCTTTCCAGCTCACAGTCCCTCCCACTAGTGCGAAACATAAAACTTGACTATAATCTGAAATCTTCTTTATCAGATTTGAAGTTCGCATCACTGTAACCCCTTACAGCAAACTCTTCCTATCCTCCGTTTATCAAGAATTAATCCTTAGTGCTTCTCAAGTACTAAAGGATAATCTTGATAATTTATCCAGTGACTCTCACGCGGATATGGCTGATATATTTGTTTCATAACATATGACACATCCGGCCTAGTACATAACATGGCGTATCTCGTGAATCTCATTCATACGGTCCATTTCCCAATCTAATTGGAAATACAATTAGTCTTCCAAAGACTAATCCCATGTGACATAGGTAGAATCCATATTATTTACATGTTGAACTACTTCAACACCTCTGACTATACATGCACTATGACCTAAGCTGCACAACTATCTTGATCTATCTCCATAGATCTTTATAGGTTGTTTTGCCTAAGTCTATCATTTGAAAATCAATTCCCTAGTCAATTTACGTAAGATTTCCAAGTAGGGACATCATTCCTAATGATTAGTATGTCTCGACATACAAGACCAGAAGCATAATTATGCTCCCACTAACCTTCTTGTAAACACAGGTCTCATCTTCAATTTTGATGGAACCAAACTCATTTGATTGCATCATCAATTTGAAGAGTCCAACTCCAAGAAGCTTGATTCAATCTATAAACAGATTGCTACAAGAAAGATGCGAATGGATCTAAGCATCACAACTGGGTAAAGATTTCTTCATAGCCTATACTATGAGCTTACATGAATCCCTTTCCAACCAATTTTGCCTTAAAAGTAATCATATTACTATTCATGTTGGTTTCCTCATAACCCACTTGCACCTTATGGGTCCTACCCTTCAGGTGGTTCCACCAAAGTCCATACTTTGTTGGTATGCATGGATTCCATATCGTATCTCATGGCTCCAAGCCATTTCAGAGAGTATGGCCACACGTGGCCATCTCATAGGTTGTAGGATCATCTTTATGAGCAATATATCACGGGTTATGAGAAATCCTTATTTCTCTAGTCCCTCGATATATCATACCTGACCTACGAGGTTTCTTGTGTTTTCTGAGTAGGTTGCTCTACAACGCCTTGTGATCCTGCTCATGTTCCATCAAAAGGATCATTGTTTTGTTGTGGTTCTTGAACTCCTTCAAGTTCTACTGTCCTCCCACTGTTTCTTTTAGAGACAATCTCTACCTAGAAACACTGTGGTTCGAGAAAAAAACAGTTTGTTCTCGATTGGGTTGTAGAAATAATATCCTTTTCAGGATATTCTCCAAAACATTTATCCGACTTGGGTCCAAGTTTATTTGTAAACTATTTTACATAAACTTCATAACCCCAAATATTTATGAATGACATACCAGGACACTTCCTAGTCCATATCTCATATGGTGTTTTTCATAATCCGTTTTTGATGCAACAAGGTTAAGGGCGAAATTTGCTGTAATTAGAACATAGCCCCCAAAAGTAAACTGGAAGTTCTGTTTGACTCATCATGGGCCGAACCGTGTCAGACAAGGTCCGAACTCTCCTCTTAGACACGCTAAACCCATGTGGCATGCTAGGTGGTGCGAGTTTTGGATCATATCCAACACTCCCATAGATTCTTGTCGAACTCTTGGCTCAAGTACTCTCCTCTATGATCCAATCGTAGAGCCCTAATACTTTTGTCAAGCTGGTTCTCTACTTCATTCCTGAATTCTTTGAACAATTCAAAGGATTCCAATTTATTTTCTTCATAAGATAAACAAATCCATATTTCCCTGATCCCATCAGTAAATATGATGAAGTACTGAAAACCATCTTTAGCATTTGTGCTTAGCGGCCTTCATACATCAATATGTATGATTCCCAAAAGATCATATCTTTGCCTAATAAGTCTTACATGTCTCATATGATTCAATAATCAAATGAGTTCCAGAAATCCATCCTCATGGAGTTCTAGATATGTATCTCTTATATATGAGGCCTAAACGATAATGCTATAGATAAGTGAAGTTCATATAATTATATGCAAACCTCTAGGTATTAATGTTATAGATGAAACTATCATGATCAAGGATATACAATCTGTAGGGTTTTGATTCATGGATGCGCAGCGGAAACAATAATAAACCATGCAAAACCCTCCAAGGATCAAAAGTCAAGAGACATAACGATGGTAAAGGAAGAAATCAATTAACACACCTTAGGGTTCTCCTTTGATGACTTCAAACGCGAATTGTGTCACGTTCTCTATAGTTGATCCACGCCTAGAGTTGATTTCTAGATCTTCCAATTTGGTGTTGGCCCGAAAAGAGGAAGAGGAAGAAGAATCAGGAAAAACGAGACCAAACCAAGGAGGTTCGGCCTCCTTTGGGCCGTGCTCTCTCCTTTTGTTCTCTCCCACTCAAGTTATGATCTAATGAATCATAATTGTGGGAAGGACGGAAGGTAGTTCCTTTATATAGTCCAACAAATCCTTGCCAACTACCTAAAGGACTTATTCTAGTCCTACTAGAATTCAATTAGTCCCTTCCTTGCAAATTAGTCCCTACTAAGTTTGCAAGGTTTTGCAAAGTGATCCTTATAATTAATTAATCCAATTAATTAATTCCCAAATCTAGTTAAACTCTATCTAGCGTGTGACCCCATAGGTTCTATCCAGTTGGTAGCAACTATTTGCTAATATGGAGCGGTTTCTAGCAAAACATCCATTCTAGCCAACTAATAGAATAGTCATCTTGACAACCTTTGTACAAGTAATTGTATCATCCCTTTGTCTCTATATCCGGATTGTACACGAGACATACAAGTCACACTCGTATATCCAATCCACAGTTTCTCGATCCATGGGAATAGCCTTATTCGTGCAAATAACATCAATATCACATATTGATTTATTTGAGTCTGGTCAGACATTCTATAAGCACTATCCCTCGAGTGGCCTAGGATATTTGCTCCCGTTATGTGGGAGGGACAAATTCTATCTACGTCCACTACGATCTCTAAGATTGCTTCTTATTGTATCTGGTACACGCCTTTATAACTACCCAGTTACGGTGTAGCGTTTAACGCTACCAAAATCACAATAATCCACAACTAGAATATCTAGTGACTTCAAGTCTAAGGATGACAATGTCATTGCACCGCGAGAAGCGCTTGTGACTCAACATAACATGTATGTAGCCTTCTCGGAGATGGGTCAATCCAGTGCGCCATTACCCTTAATGCACACCTATGTGTTGGATCATGATATCTCTATACCAATCCAACCCCATACTAGTCTATAGATGATTGTCCCATTAATCATTATACTTGACTAGGGATATTTAAGATAAACAACACAACTGTAAATCTAAGGACTTCATTATATTAAATATCCAATAAATAATAAATGAATTTCTAGCCACAAATAAATTCATACTAAACTAGATTTCCTCTAGGGCATCTATTCCAACAGAATCCCACTTGCACTAGAGCCAATCTGGCGCATCTCGTATGCCCATACTCCTAGTGTTCCCTTCATGCTTCCACTGCGTAAGCGGCTTTGTAAGCGGGTCTGACAGATTCTCATTTGTAGGAATCTTGCATATCCGAACGTCTCCTCTATCGATAATATCTCGAATCAGATGAAACTTCCTGAGCACGTGCTTGGATTTCTGGTGCGACCTTGGTTCCTTTGATTGCGCGATCGCCCCAGTGTTTTCACAGTACAACTCAGCTGGATCCGCAATGCTAGGAACCACACCAAGTTCAGAAACAAACTTTCTGATCCAAACAGCTTCCTTTGCTGCGCCATTTGCAGCAATGTACTCTGCCTCTGTTGTAGAATCAGCCACCGTCTCTTGCTTGGAACTCTTCCAGCTCACCGCTTCTCCATTCAGGAAAAACACATATCCCGACTGTGATCTAAAGTCATCTCTGTCGGTTTGGAAGCTTGCATCAGTGTAACCCTTTACACGCAACTCTTCCTCCCCGCCAAATATCAAGAAAGCATCCTTAGTTCTTCTCAAGTACTTTAGGATGTTCTTGACTGCAATCCAGTGACTCTCACCTGGATTGGATTGGTATCTGCTTGTCATACTCAAGGCATATGACACATCTGGTCTAGTACATAACATGGCGTACATGATAGATCCTATGGCCGAGGCATAGGGAATTCTACTCATGCGTTCCTTCTCAATCTCATTGGAAGGACAACCACTCTTCGAAAGAGTGATTCCATGTGACATGGGCAAGAATCCCTTCTTGGAATCTTGTATGTTGAACCTCTTCAACACCTTGTCAATATATGTACTTTGACTTAGGCCTAGCAGTCTCTTAGATCTATCTCTATAGATCTTTATACCGAGTATATAGGCTGCTTCCCCTAAGTCTTTCATTGAGAGACACTTCCCCAGCCAATCTTTAACAGATTGCAGCATGGGAACGTTGTTTCCAATGAGTAGTATGTCATCCACATACAAGACCAGAAAAGCTATAGAGCTCCCACTAACCTTCTTGTAGACACAAGACTCATCTTCGTTTCTGACGAAGCCAAACTCTTTGACTACTTCATCAAAACGTCGATTCCAACTCCTAGAAGCTTGCTTCAATCCATAAATGGATCGTTGCAGCTTACAGACTTTGTTGGCTTGCTTTGGATCTTCAAAACCCTCCGGCTGTATCATATACACGTCCTCGAGGAGATTCCCATAAAGGAATGCTGTTTTGACATCCATCTGCCAGATCTCATAGTCATGGTATGCTGCAATCGCAAGTAGGATTCGGATGGATTTGGTCATAGCGACTGGTGAAAAGGTTTCATCATAGTCAATACCATGAATCTGTCTGAATCCTTTAACCACCAATCGGCCCTTATAGGTAATCACATTACCATACATGTTGATCTTCTTCTTGAAGACCCACTTTCACCCTATGGGTCGCGCCCCTTCGGGTGGTTCCACCAAAGTCCATACTTTGTTGGTATACATGGATTCCATCTCGGATCTCATGGCTTCTAGCCACTTCTGAGAGTCTGGGCCCTTCATGGCCTCTTCATAGGTAGTAGGCTCATCATCTATGAGCATCGTGTCACCGGAATCGGTCACGAGAAGTCCATGCCTCTCGGGTTCCTGGCGCACTCTACTAGATCTACGAAGCTCTTGTGTTACCTGAACAGGCTGCTCCACAACCGCTTGTGGTTCCTGTTCATGTTCCATAATCGGTTCAGTGATTTGTGGTTCTTGAACCTCTTAAGTTCTACACTCCTCCCACTTGCTTCTTTAGAGACAAACTCTCTTTCTAGAAACACGCGGGTCCGAGCAACAAACACTTTGTTCTCGTTTGGATTGTAGAAGTAGTAACCCTTAGTTTCCTTAGGGTACCCCACAAATTTACACTTATCCGACTTTGGCCCTAGCTTGTCTGATTGTAAACGTTTTACATAGACATCGCAGCCCCAAATCCTCATGAACGACAGTGTGGGACGCCTCCCACTCCACATCTCATATGGTGTCTTCATGACTGACTTAGATGGAACACTGTTAATGGTGAAAGCTGCACTTAATAGAGCGTGGCCCCAAAACGATAATGGAAGATCGGTTTGACACATCATAGATTGAACCATATCCAATAGGGTTCGATTCCTCTTCTCAGACATGCCATTCCATTGTGGCGTTCCGGGTGGAGTGAGTTCGGACACGATTCCACACTCTCTAAGATAGTCGTCAAACTCTTGGCTCAAGTATTCTCCTCCACGATCCGATCGTATAGCCTTGATACTTTTGTCAAGTTGCTTCTCTACTTCATTCTTGAATTCTTTGAACACTTCAAAGGATTAGGATTTTGCCCTCATGAGGTACACAAATCCAAATCTACTGTAATCATCAGTAAATGTAATGAAGTAGACGTAACCACCCCTGGCAGGTGTGGCAAATGGCCCACACACATCAGTATGTATGAGTGCCAATTGCTCACTAGTCCTCTCACCTTTCTTATTGAAAGGGGACTTTGTCATTTTCCCAATAAACAAGCCTCACATGTCTCATATGATTCAAAATCAAATGAGTCTAGTAGTCCATCCTTATGGAGTCTAGATACACGTTTCTCGTTTATGTGGCCTAAACGACAGTGCCATAAATAAGCATGATTTAAATCATTTATTTTAATCTGCTTGGTATTAATGTTGTAGACAGGATTGCTTAGATCAAGGACATACAGTCCATTAAATAATTGCGCACTAAAATAGTGAATATTATTCAAATAAAAGGAACAACAATTGTTCTTTATTGAAATAATAAAACCATCCTTGTCCAAACAAGAAATAGAAATAATGTTTCTGCTCATAGCAGGCACAAAATAGAAATTATTTAATTCTAAAACTAATCCTGAAGGCAGAGATAGCTCGCACACGCCCACGGCCAACGCAACAACTTTTGCTCCATTCCCAACGCGCAGATCTATCTCCCCTTTAGCCAATCTTCTACTTCTCTTTAGATCCTGCACATTTCGACAAATGTGAGATCCACATCCAGTATCTAATACCCATGATGTAGAGACAGTTAAATTGACATCTACAACAAAAATACCTGTGGTGGTGGAATCACTATTCCAAGCCTCTTGTCCTCCAGATATTTTGGGCAGTTCCTCCTCCAGTGTCCAGGCTGACTGCAGTAGTGACACTCACCTTTAGTCACACCTTTGGCTATGCCACCAACAGGCTTAAGGGCAGGTTCCTTGGACTTGGCAACTGACTTGCCTTTTCCCTTGGAGGACGAGGCAAACCTTTTGCCCTTTCCTTTCTGCACCATCATAATGGCCTTGACCTTACCCTTGTTGATGCTCTGTTCAGCTGTCCTCAACATATTGAGTAAATCTGGCAGTGGTTTCACGATCTCGTTCATGTTATAGTTCATGATGAACTGTCCATAACTCTCGGGCAACGATTGCAACACGAGATCGGTTGCCAACTCTTGGCCGACCGGGAACCCCTGTCGGGCGAGATTCTCCAAGTACCCGATCATACGGAGTACATGGGGTCCCACCGGGTTCCCTTCTGCCAGATGACACTTGAACAGTGCCTTAGAGACCTCATACCTCTCTACCCTTGCCTGCTCTTGGAAGAGCTGCTTCAGATGCTCGATCATATCGACAGCATTCATGTTTTCGTGCTGCTTCTGAAGCTCAGGAGTCATGGTGCATAGCATAAAGGCAGGCCGCATCATTAGCGTCATCAACACGCTTTTGATACGCCTTTAGGGCAGCAGGTGTTTGGTTCTCTGGACCTGCTGGAACATGCTCCTCTATTGCGTACAGTTTCTTCTCTTGCTTGAGAACGATTCTCAAGTTTCTGTACCAATCAAGGAAGTTGGTTCTAGAGAGCTTGTCCTTCTCAAGGACAGATCGTAGGGAATGTTGTGAACTCGATGAGTTGTTTGCCATTTGGAATTCTACAAAAGGAAAATATTCAAGTTTTAGTATTTGTGATTTTTTTTTACTATATTCAATAATGTCTAGTTTATCAAATATAGCTCCCACTATTTTTCTACGGATTAATAACCCTCAAGATATTAATGCGGAAAATATCCGTATATTTTCTAGTGGGCCAAGATCCATGTTTCATCTCCTTATGAGCTTGCTTTGGCAAGTCACCCATAATTTGACTACTTTAGGTAGGAACAATTCCAATTGCATCCCTTATGCAACTCTTGGTTCAATTGGGCAAATAACTCCTTATTTATCCATCCATATGGATAATCTCAATTGATTGCCTCTAGGTTTCTTAATCACATTAATAGCCTAGTTGTGTTCAACCTCTTATTTAAACATTTGCACATTACTAGCTTGTGCCATCGCATTCCATCATTATGAACCAAGTCGCCATGCTTTGGCACGCACGAACTTGATAAATCATGATGATAATGAGTGTTTAAATAACGAGAAGGCAAGAACACAATATTTGAATTTTGAGGGATTTTAAATTCAATTTTTAATTGTTTTGTTGATCTATATCAACTAATCTATCTATTTGAGTTTGGGCACAACTCCAAATAATAGATCCCGGTTGTCTAATTATCTTATTATCCTAATTGCATGCATCATCCATACACCAACCACAAAATAATAAGACAATAAAGTAAACAACCACAAAACATAAATAAACGTGATGTGGATATGGCCTTTTCTTGACTAAGATAATTCCAAGCCAATGGAATTATCTATGAACCCTAAAAGCAAACACATCTCCATGCGTCTTGATCTTTTGGTCCATCCTTCATAGTCATGTGGAATGCTCCATGCTTCATGCTCCATCTTTTGTGGCTCCTTTTGGCTTTGGGCTTCTTTTCTTCAATCTTGGCTAACAATCTACTTTATCTAGCACTAGCTAACTTCTATACAAAATAAAATAAATCTCACAAGTTGAGAAAAAAAATGGCTCGCAGGCCATAAAACCCTAATTAATTATTACAATTAATTGATCAGCTCGTAGGCCGTAAACCAAACCAACAAAATTAAACATCCACATCAAACCACATCCTAAGGCCATATCCAATCACCATGCGAATTGCACATAAACAGTTAAAATCCAATTTTAACGCGCTTGGTCAATTTTGAATTGATTTTAGGATATTCTAGGGTTAAAACGGTCCACGGGCCCAACAATCCAATTGCCCGGGCCCAAAAAGGTGAACCGCAAGGCACTAGGGCCGGCCGGCCCCTAGCCCACGCGGCTAGGCCACGGGCTAGGGCTGCC